>JALPQD010000006.1:10001084-10601084 GCA_023101885.1 Typhlomys cinereus | reverse complement strand
TGCGCACGTGCATTGAGCTGGAGGCCAGAGAGCTGGTGAAGAAAACTCTAGTGAGGAAGACAGAAGGAAGAAACAGCTCAAGAAGCAACTGCTACATACACATGGGAAAAAGATGAGAATACAGATTTAAAACATCTACTTTCAGAATTCATGGAGAAGAGTCATGAAGGCAGTATAAGCTATCAGACGACCTTCTGTTTCTTGGTATAGTTTTATTATATGGGGGCTCATATTTAGGTTTAATAGTATTTTTGATTTATTTAGGTCACTTTGGGATTCATTTTACTTGTGCTATATTGATTCAAGCAAGAAAAGACCCACAGAATATTCAGTTGACCAGTGCCAATGAAGTGCCTGGATAGTTCTTCATTTGATGAAATGTTATAAAAAGAATTTGGGGTTGGAAAGATGGTTCAGGGGTTAAGATTCTGCCTTGCAAGCAAAAGGACCTGAGTTCAGATTGAGGATCCTAAGTAAAAATGCCAGGCAGGAATGGTGGCAGCAGTGCACTGCTGCATTTCTGACTGTGGAAGTCAGCGCTTGAGAAACCCCAGAAAGAAGCAAAAAGCACAGATGGAGCAATCCAGGATGACTACCAAGTCATCCTTGGGCCTCCATAGGCACACACCGTGCCCCCCCCCTCACATCACAAGCAATCACAACAAAAGAGTTTATCTTAAGTACTTTGCTATAAATCTATATGATGGCCCTTTAACAAGGAAAGAAAGATGTGAAACCTTGCTCCGAGAATGTACTATCTTTATCCATAGTTTTCCTTTTCTTGTAACAGATGAAACACACAGGTATATGATGTTTTATGTGTTACACATACGTATTTGCCTCAAATGTTTTAACTTAAGAGTGTATTTGTTCTTGTGCGGTTCCACCCTTTTGATTAACAGGTTCATATGATATAGAGCCTTGTATAAATGGCTTTCAAATGTTATCAGGCAAAGGTACATGGAGCCCCTGATTACAGCGGCAGCTGGGCACCTGATTCACTGGGAGAAGATGCATAATGCTGCAACAGCTGGGTGCCTTCCGAGTGCACACCGGAGACTGCAGGATGCCCAGCTGGAACAGTGGAGGTGGTCCTCAGGGACGGGTCAGACCGTCCTTCGCTCGCAGACCAGCAATCTTTCCAGAGTTGAGCTGGTTGCTCTCCCCCCTCCTGTTGGTGGTACTGTGAGGCCTTAACTCTTGGGGGTTAGGGGGGTAGATAATACTGTCTACATAGTCCATGGTGCAGAGTTAATACTGCACTTAGAACAATGCCTTTCATTTTCAGTTCTAAATAAAGGTAGCCTATAATTAGGGTTAATATATGCTTTCTCCATTAGTAGGCAGTAAGGAATAGAAAAGCCCAAACTTAGAGACTGTCTTATTAGGGACAACCTTGGGAACATCAAAACCTTGAGACAAAGACTTTATAGCATGACCGATTTTCAGTCAGCATTCAGAACCTTGTGCTAGCTTTATTTGTGCGCTTCCTTCTAAAGTCCTGTTCCTTTACCCTTGCAAACTAGGTTTCAAAATATTTCTCCCTTTCAACATGTAAACACTTGCCATCTATTCAGGGTCTCCCACAGCTCAGGTGGTCTCTGATCACTTGGGCCTGACTTCATGAAGTATCCCTTTCAGCTAACTTAACCAGAATCACCCTTACCTTACCCATTTCCTAGCAATTTTCTACCCACTGAGCTCTGAACCTGCTCCTTATCTATGTTTTCCACTTGCTATGCTGTATTCAGATTCAAGCTAATTCATTCTCTCTCCTGTATGCAAGGTCACACTGCAGTGGGCCGGATATATATTTTTGTGATTGTCAATGAAGTTTTGCATAGCATGCTTTGACTAGGGTCACTGAATAATTCTTTAACATTCCTTACTGATGAAAGGGATTAAAATTTACTTTCTACTGAAACTGGACAGGACAACTGCCAGGATGAACGAAGGCGGTTCATGTAAGGGGCTACTGCAGTACCTGTTATGTGAGTAGTGATCAGCAAATGACAGCTATTGCTCATGGTGCAGCCATTCCATAAACACTTCCACCTTTTACTACCCACCTGACCTCACTGCCTTTTATCACTTCCATGCCTGATAAAGAACAGATATCTCTTCCCATAGACATTCACCTAGATAGGGAGCAGAGGATTCTCAAATCCCAAGAACATTAGGTTGGTTCCAAACACATGTGAAGCAGGCATATGCAGGGGTATCCTAACAACCTGCGACTCCCTTTAGGGTGGCTATATGCACCCCTTTCTTCTAACAATGTACCTACCAACCCAGGACCTCCACCTGCATCAAGCGACAAGTATGCCTCATTTCAAATAATCGATCAACTTACTACTTTCTAATAGTCTTAAATAACTCCCTTTAGGGTTCAGTTTCCATTCAAATGCATTCTAGAATATATGGAGATATGAAATTGTATTCTCTGAGTGAACCAATCAGATTCATTGTGGGAAGGGACATGCATAGTGAACAAAAGTCTATGTAATCCAAATACAGCAATCATGTCAATCATAATGACCCATGATACACCTCTCAGGCACTGTTGCTTCCTGACCCTCATAAAAAGAAGCTCAAACAATAACCCATGCATTTCAGCACTCTCTGTCATGGAGCCCTCTGCTAGCTTGATAAAGAGCAAATGAGAGAACTCTAAATATATTTGGAAGGCCACTGAATATTTTCGGAAGATTTGCTGCAAGCATCAAAAGCATCTGGATTAAAATGCATATACATACCTAATATGTGTAGCTTAAAATGCCTAAGAAAGTTTTAAGAAGTACAGCAATTATAATAAGGGCTAATAAAACTGAGTTTAGTACCAGTCATCTCTATGAATAAAGGAATGAAATATCTTATGAGGTAAAGTATAAATGCAAGTGTTTTTGCTTGAGGCTAGATGACCACATCTTAAGGAGGGTGTTGGAGGAAATTTTGCCTTGAGAAGGCTGGATTAAGAGACGTCAAATGGTGCCTGAGTGTAAAACAAAACTCAAACTTCCCATATGCTGTCCTGTTAAGTCTTTCCAGAGCAATTCAGGTAATAATATCACATTCCTCATGTAAGATAGATCATGAGAGACTACTCAACTACAGAAAACCACCACTGAGGACAGGTTGCTCAGTCATGGAGAACCATAGACTGTAATGTTTAGGTCAGTTCTCGTGTAGATCCTTGATATAAGAACCATAATGTAGAAGGGGCAGAGGAAACTCCCTAGCTGAAGTAAATGAAGAAAAGAGAGTTTATTGTGGCTTTTGATTTGAGAGCATAGAGTCTATCATTGTGGGGAAGGCATGGTGACAGGCCATGAGGCAGTAGGCCACACTGAGTTCTTGGTCAGCAGAAGATAAAGGTTGGTGCTCATTTTGCTTTTATGTTCAGTCTGGGAGCCAATCACATGGGTTGGTGCTAAGTAAAATCAGGGTGGATCTTTCTTCCTGGGTTACAACTCTGTGGTAACTCCCTCACAGGCTCACCTTGAAGTGTGTCCTATGATTCTGAATCCACTCAAGTTGTCAATGAAGATGAACTACTATACTCCCTAAGAACAATTCTGACATTTGGATTTCAAATTACATATTCTTTGATATGTTAGAACAAAAACTGATAATAAATGCACCTGATGAAGTGAAACAAAAAAAGTTTTAAGTATACTTTTAATACAAAGTAAATAAAACAGTGCACTTATAAAAGGTAAATCAGGAATTATTGTGATATGAACACTAGGTTCAGTTGGTTTTCTCAGCCATTGCCAATCTAATCTGTAATGCGGTGCAATTCCATTGTGACTTGTTCCTCTGGTGACTAATGATGCTGAATATATCAGCATGTGCTGCATGTTGTTGATATATTTTCCCTGATACATAAACTACATGAGTTCTGATGTGAAGTAGGAGGGCCACTGGCGGAAAGTAAAAAGCATGAAGTGAGACAGGAGTGGGGGGATTGGGCAGTAAGAGGGGAAAACACATAAATTCACTGTATTTGTCAAAGAATAAAAATAATACTTAATAGGAAAGTAATAAAAATGGGTCACAGGCATCCTGGCACTGAGTTGTATGACTTCATATATTCCTCACATAATTCTTTTGCTTTATATATGAGTTGAAAGGTTTTCCTCTGGTCTGTAGTTTTATTAATGGTGCTCTTAAAAAAACAGATACTTTTATTATAATTAAGTCCAATTTATAATTTGTGTGGGTGTGAGCCACGTGTACAAGAGGGCAGTTGAGTAGAGGCCCAAGGGTGACATCGAGAATCATCCTGAATTGTCTATGTTCTTATTGCTTTGTTCCAGGGTTTCCCAGGCTCTGGCTTCCAGAATTACAGGCTGTACAATTTCTGCTCAGAATTTTTTATATGGAATCTGAAGATGTGAATTCAAGTTCTTTTGATTTCAAGGCAAAGGCTTTTAACCCCTGAGCCATCTCCCTAATCCCAATTTATCGTGCTTTTATATTTCATATTTTTATATTATAGTAGTATTAATTTGTTTAATGTATATGCAGTACATGTGAACTCAAAGTTCTACAGCTTTACAAGCACTGTATCTCATGGAAAGTAACCATAATAAAGTTAATCAACTTTATAAGTATCTTTTCTTCAGTACAACCTGAAACTTCTGAGCTTCTATATAAAAGGTGCTATGATTTTGTATAATTTTTCTAAAAGAATATTTGTAGTTTCCATGAGAACTTTCGTGTCCATAATACAGCATTATTTATTAATACATGCTCTTTCTTTTAATAAAGATTGATAGCCTAAATAATTACTACCTATAAACACCTGAAATTGATATTTTTACTTTCTGTAGTTTTTCTGAATTTCAAATAGGAATTATATAAAGCTAAGCATTCTGAAGACTTTTAATTATTATCATCCTCCAAAACTGCCTTACATATAAGAAATATTCTGTACAGAGCAGGTTTTATACCCTACATAATATTCACTGTTGTTAAAGCTCCTATAAGAATACTACTATTCAAGTTCATTGTAAGCTTTTGGTTGTCCAAATAAGCAAACAATAAAAGCTGTAAATCAAAGCAAATATAAAATGAGATGGAATTTGCAATTATAGGAAAAACTGTTTGTTCTTGAAAAAAGTGAAAAAAAAATAACACATTTGAAGTACTATTTTCCTTAATTGCTTCATGGGATGACCAAAGACATGTGAAATTGGAAATAAGTCTTGAATTCTGACTTAATAAAGCATATGCTTAATAAAGCAGTGCTGGCTGCCACTAACATGTGCTACTGGAGATTCATCAGCTAATTGCTCCAACTGGGATCTTGAGTGTCACCAAAGCCATTAGAAGCTTGGTCCTTGGGATGGGGAATTGGGACCTGTAGATGCAATCTAGTGGAAGGAAGATAGCAAACTGGAGATTTGTTCTTGAAGGGATTATGAAATGTTTTCAGGTCATTCACTCACAAAACTGACTACTAGTGCACCAGCTAATGACTTAAAAGTTTTATTCAGCATTACATAAAGATATCTAACAACATTGGTCTTAAGAAACAATGTGACTTTCAGATTACCATCTGTATTATTTTCTTAAAGAAAAAAAATCAAAAGTTAAATTCAGAAGGGACTTTATTCCAAATGGAGAAGTGAGTCCTAAACCGCAGCTAGTTACAGATTAAAAAGTTCTCAAAGTATCCTCTCACTGTCACACAAACATAGCTTCCTAGAATCTGTGCTGCACACTCAGACCTGTCTCCCTGCGACCGTCACCTGCTGTTTCTAAGCAGTGTTCAGCAAATCAATGGCATGACAACAAAGCATCTTGGAGCTCCGTTCTAGAAATGTCAAAAGAAGCCAAATTGGATCTCCTAGAAAATTGAAGGTCTGAAGGAATTAGATACAAATTTTAAGTTTGGTTGTCATGGAAATCATGAGGAATGATCCTGAATGCAAATGTGTTACATATGTATGTGCTAATGATCAGCCCAAAAGGACAGTGAGTGGTAACACACTGGTAAATATGGAAATTATTTTTAACGTACCTAATGGTTTTTGAAAAATAAGGCAGCTCCCATGATTCAAACTCAGGAACCATTCCAGATAATTTGTTCCCCTGACTCCGAATGGTAGGCTTTATTAACTCATCAACATCAAAATGTTATTAATCTCAATTATAAAATTAACTTTTTACTCTTACAAAAAAGGATATGCAAGATACTCCACACAAGTTAGGGTCGAAGCAATCATAACAGGACTTTGCAAGGACCTGTGCAATGACCAACACATTATTGACCCCTCAAAGTCTAGCATGGACTAAAAGCACTAGGAACCTTAGAAGCAAGGGATTAACAGCCACAATAGTGTTCCTATACTTAAGGGGAACACAAGGAAGAGTTCTAGGAAATGCCACTGAGTCCTTACACCTCATCAGAGAGGAGGAACCAGAGGAAAGTTTGGCATACACATTAAAGGATGCTCCAGGGATGGGGGGAGGAGGCACTGGGAGATAGGGAAGGAGGGGGGTAAAGAAAGGGAAACAGGGGGGAGAACGAGGGGGTCCAGGGAGGGGTGGAGGGAGGGAGGAGACCGGTGTATTATTAAGTTTGTATGAGTAGAAATAAAAAAAATAAAAAAGGAAAAAAAAGAAAAAAATTAACTTTTTAACTTACATGGCCATAGAAACACATTACCTGTGACCTAATTTTTTCTTACAATGGGATTAAAAAATATAAAAGTGATTCACCAATAACTTCCTGCTCTGAGCACACTGTAATTAAGCAAATATATGTAAGTCAAATAACCACTGTGTGTGGAACTGAGTAGATGGATTATCTTGAATTTGGCGTAACTGCCAAAGAAACAACAAGTTACTTTGGAATCAAGCCATACCATAGTTAACCAGTGATGAAATACACATCTCTGGAGGATACAGTGGTATCTGTGTCTACCACCATGCCTAAGAACAGGAAATTAGCATTATGCCAGCCTCGTAACCATGGAAACTCAGCTAACTGGTTGCCTAGGGAAACAAGCTGGGAGACTCCCAAACTCATATAAGAAAATGGAATCATTTAGAGTTTGCAGTTGAAATAAATGAGGTCAACTCAAAGATGAACTGTCACTAACTACGCTATGCAAAACAAAGGCTTCTTAAACTTAAGTATCTTTTAGGTTTTTTTATTGAATGTTAACATTTTAAAGCTTAATGTCTCAACTATATGTATTTCCAGTTTAATTTAGTATATTTTGTCCGCTTTACCCATGGATTCTATCCATAGTCATATATTATCTGTATGTTCTTGAATGCATACTGTTTTTCCCTATCAATGTGCTTAATAATACAGTATTAACAGCTAGGTATGTAGTATTTACCTCATAGTAAACAATCTAGAAATGATTTTCAGCATATACGAGGAGGTGAGCAGAGTATATGCACATCCGGAGCGTTACGTACTGCTGGGCAAGCATCTGAGCACCCTAGGATGTCTGTGTCTGTGCTGCTCACTGACAGCTGCATTTCTAATGTGTGGCTTTGTTGAAAACTTATGGCCGATATTTTGTCACTGATGTCTCTATTTTTAAAAGCAATGAACTCTTCTCAAAAATTTAATCAGGATTAGAGGGTAGAACACACCCTAATCCTAGCACTCAGAACACTGAGATAGGAGGATCACAAGTTCAAAAGCAGTTGGGCTGCATAGCAAGCATTTGTGTCAAAAAAAATGAATTCATTCAAATACGTTTTCATTAGAAGTTTCCCAATTAAATTTCTATTGTAATGAAAATGTTAATTCTTAATTTTACTTAAGACATTTGGTTAAAAAAATAATACGTGTGGTAAGTAGTCAGCAAACCAGACAGTTTTTCTTCACTTAATTCCATTTACTCTGTTTACATGAAGATTCTAGTAGGAGCAGTAGTAAAAGCAACAATGGCTGCGTGACAGAAGTCTACACGGCTTTCTAGACACTGCACATTGTGATGAACTAGAGAAGAAGACTGAAAAAAAAATGTAACACACAGCAAATCACAAAACTACATCCCAGATTGCTCTTCACATCTAAATAAGATTGCTGTCAAAATTCCACTCTGGCAAGTAACTATTACAATAATAAGAACTTTAACACTCTGCACTGGCATGCTTCTGAAATGTTATTCCAAAACACGACATTCCCTTACCAGCTTGAGCAGAGGTTAAGATACAGGAGCCACTGTAATTACTACAGACTAATTACTACAGGGAGAGAGCTCTGTGAGGAGCTGGGGGCGAGAAGTGGAACAGATGGGTCTGAGCACCAAGGAAAGGAATGAGCTCCAAGGCCCAGGGAAGGCTGGTGATCTGCCAGCAAAGAAATAAGTTCTCACTTTCCCTGGCATCGCTATGAACCAGAGTCAACAGCACCGTCTTAAGCAGAACTCAGAAGTACTGGCACAAGGCCATGGACAGATAAACTCAGGATCCCCTGGAAATGCTATAATATAAGATTACTTACTAATACCCAAGGAAGGCCTAGAGAATAATCAACAGCCAGGACAGTGACTCCAGCAGTGTGAGCACTGGGCAACACTCACCCTTGGCAAGCACACAGGTTTCTCTGGCTCCTCTCAGCATGAAGGCAGTTGCCTAAGGCAACTCTCCAGTGTGGCCACCATAGTTTGGCCAAGGATTCTATCAATGAATCTACTTTTAGGGAATAATAAATGAGTAATTCTATTCCACTGTAGATTTCAGATTTGGGGATCTGAATGATCAAACTAGTACATTGCAAATGTAATATTTCCAAATTTTGGCATGGCTATCAAATCTCAAGCATTTCTAGTTTCAAGCATTTTTAATAACAGATATTCAACATTTACTTGCAACTTTCCTTGAAAAGTCTTTATGTACCCTTTACCTATTTTTATTGTTAATATGCCAAAAGAACCTCAACAGAACAATTTTTCCATGCTAAAATAAAGCCTAAATGGAAAAATTAAAAGTCACAAGCAGATTAATATCAGTATGAAATTTAATTTGTAGTGTTTTCTGAAAAAATTAATTGCTTTATGTTCAAGTATTTCTGAACTTAAAATTGCTAATAAGGAAAATCATGAGTGCTTTTAAATAAAGCGACCTATTAGTTTTTTGCAGCTTAGGAAGGAATTTCACTGCATTTAGCATCCTGTACATAACTTTAGTCATTCTTTTACCACTCCTTATTCACAAGTCAGTCAAGTCATCCCTAATTAAGACATACAGTTTCCTGATGGTAGTGTGAACTTAGCAAAAGTCTAAA
The DNA here is from genome assembly GCA_023101885.1 of Typhlomys cinereus. Lineage (NCBI taxonomy): Eukaryota > Metazoa > Chordata > Mammalia > Rodentia > Platacanthomyidae > Typhlomys > Typhlomys cinereus. Next base: position 10,591,822 of record JALPQD010000006.1, on the reverse strand, counting down.
ATAAGCCACTCAAATTTAATGTTCTGATCAAATTTCAAGCAAAAAAAGAGTTTAAATTTACTTTCTTAAAAATCAAGGCAAAAATTACAATTTAGGTCAATTATTGGCTGAGATAATTCCTTTCTATAATAGCTCTTAAGTAGAATTGAGCCATTACAGTTTTTTAGTCGTTGTTGTTGATGTTGTTATTGCTGTTTTAAAAGTTTTGGCGCTGCTGAGGAAGGAGAATTTTGGGCAGAATCAAGCATTTTGGGCCTCAAGATCACCTACTTTGTACTGATGGATGGAAAGGTCTATGACATTACAGAGTGGGCTGGATCCCAGCATGTGGGAATCTCCCCAGATACCCACAGAGTTTCTTACCACATCTCATTTGGTTGTCAGAAATCTGGCACCAGTGGTTGGCAGAGAGCTACTCCAAAACCCCTCCTGCTGACCCTCTTCCCCGCTTCCCTGCATCCCCCTCCCATCCATCCTCTTTCCCTTTCCTTTTTCAATCCATCCTACTCCCTCCCACCCTTTAGCCTGTCTGTTTCTATGGACCCCAGGAGTCTTTTTTTTTTTTTAAATTTTTCTACTTTTACAAGCATACTGAGTACTTATCCCTGCTTCCCTCCATCATCTCTCTCTCCCATCCCTCTATCAGTCCCACCCACCTGCCTTTTGGACAAGACATTCCACTCAAGGCAGGACTGCTGCATCTAGGAACTCATTACAGTGAGACTTTTCCTTACCAGACCTGCATAATGACTAACATACTAACATGCCCCCAAAGAATATCGAGGAATTTAAGAGATTAAAGAGTGAAAACCTTGGGGACTGAAGCTGGATGAGTGCAGGGAAAGCCCCTATTAGTGGGGTGGTCTGAAGAGAAGCAACTTGACAAGCCAAAGAGACCTGACAAGAGTAGACAAGCTAGAGGCAATGCTGGGATCCATAGAGGCAGGATCTGTTTATTTTTAAATACTTTAAAAAGAGAAAATTTCAAAGTGTTCACTCAGTGCTTACAGGAAGCCTCTGAACTGCTCTCCCTTGTCCCTAGTATCTAGGAAATAAAACGTGTCTTCTGACAACACCAAAGAAACAGGGGATGACTAGAGGAGAGAAGCTAGGGTTTGGATCTAGCTGGACACTGTGTCCCTGAAGTGTGGGAATTGTGCATTTTCCTGTGTCTGTATGCCTTTACTTTTTCATTTGCTTTTACAGCAGATGACACACACCCCTTATCAGACCTTATCTTATTTCTTAACTCATTTTGAGGGGAGGTCCCCCTTCTTTATCCTGATACACTACTTAAAAGAGAACAAGACAGTAGTAGCTCCAATTTTAGAGATGCAGACTTCAGAGTGGAAACTGAATTTTTCCTCTGACTTTCTTCAAGTTATGGGTGAATCACTAACTTTGGGTTTTGTGCAAGGATGGCCAAAATTAATAATTTTTAAAAAGCAGATTCATGCCCTCTGTGCTTGGGTAAGGAGGAAGAACTGTGGTTTCCAGACACTCCCTTTGTGATCCAAGGATTTGTATTTTTAAAGTTTGTTCATATTTGTATGTACATATCTATTTAAAGCCAGGGGATTACCTTTCTATAAATACATGACTGTCAACTTGAAACAAGTTTTGGTACTGTATCTGAGTTATCTCTCATGGTTTTACTATGGTTTGTGAGGTGCTTCAAAATATCTTCCATGATAAAATCAAGCACTGAAAGATTATTGGTAATTAAGGAAAACTACAATCTTTGAATTAATTCATTAAGCTCGCCAATGTACTATTATCTGTTGCTGTGAGATACCACTGAGGCTGGAACAACTTCCTACATGATTATCTAAGAGGAACGAGTATATCTATTTACACAAAGTCTTCCATAAGAATACTCACTGCAGACTTGTCTGCAGCAAGCCTAAAGCCAAATGGAAACAAGGAAAATGTCTAGAAATGCAGGAACAAAAGGTAGCACATCCATAAAGAACATCTACCAGAAAGGTGTAAGTATCAATGCAACATGGATCAATCTTGAAATTATCATTAAAGTGAAGGAGATTAAAACACAACAAAACAATACAAAATAAAACAAAACAAAAACCAAGCACCAGTTTTCCCACAGTAGACCATTCGTACTTTAGTAGGTTCCTGGGCATTAGTGAATTCAGGTGTCTTATATGGCACCCAGCGAATTTCACATATAGGGAGATGTGGGAAAGGGAGGGATAGAATGGATGTGGTGTGGAAAGTAGTGGATGGTGAAAAATGCAGAATTCATTGCTAATATAATTAAAAATAGAGCTAGAGAGATGGATGGATGGGGGCAGGGGTTAAGACTGCCTCGAAAGCAGAAGTTCCTGAGTTCAGATCCGAGTTCCCACATAAAAAACACCAAGGAGAAAAGTCTGCAGTTCCTGCCCTGGTGGGCAGAGCTTGGGAAATCCTAGAGTGAAGCAAAAATCCCGGATGATTCCTAAAGTCACCCTTGGTTCTCTATAGGGCCACACAGTGCCCTCTGATACACACACACACACACACACACACACACAATAAATAAGCAAATAAAAAACAAAAGATAACTAAAAATAAAAATATGAAAAAGGAAAATTTATTACAAACTTCTCATTTCTCCCCCCACCCCCACAAAAAAGGAACACACTATATAAATGAACTTGTAAAACTTTCGGGGGCATTCAAAATAACATACACCCCTTTCACAACTCTGCTCATGTGAGCATAATAAAAAATGCTTGACTTACAACTTTCTTTCTAGAAAGATGATATTTATATAACTTTTATTATTATTTATGCTGCTATTCTATTTGAGTATTAGTTAATAGTGTTAATTTTGTACTTGCCTAATTGATAAATAAAACCCTATTGCGCATATCTGTCTGTGAAAAGACAGAACATACAAGGTTTTATTTGTAGGTTTATACACCCAAGGAGTCTTAGAACATATATTTCTAGGCAAAGGGGCACTGCTGAATACATAGAAAGTGGACAGGTGGTGCAGACCTGGGAGTATGGAAGGGAAGCTGGGAAGACCTGGAAGGAGAGAGGCCAAAGGGGCACTAGGAAACACTTGGAGAGGATGAAAACGTCTGTTCACACTGACTGTGGTAAGCTTTCTGATTATCCATCTATACATGCATGAATGCTAACACATGAAACATTATCAAATTCACACTTTATTAATACGTGCACTTATTTTATGCCAAATGTACTTCAATTAATTTTTTTTTTGACCAAGGTAAGAAAGTTGGCACCTTAAGCTAAGCACTTGTGGGGCTGGAGAGGTGGCTCAGGGGTTAAGCCTCTGCCTTGCAGGTGGAAGGTCCTGAGTTCGGATCCTAGACCCCACGTATAGACACCGGGCGGAAGCGGGGGCGGCCTGCGTTTCTGTTTCTGGTCCTGGTAGGGCAGAGCCTGTGAATCCCGGGGCAGAGTAAACCAGGAGGAGGTGGAGGCAATCCATGGTGGTTCCCGAATTCGTCCGTGGTTATACACACAGACACATACACACACACATACATATACACATGAGCACACACGCATACATGCACAATTGAATAAATAAAAAAAAGCTAAGCACTTGTTTGTCACTTAGTAAATGCAAACTCTAAATCTTTTATTAAGTATTTATGTTGAGTACTGTTACAAAATAAATCCCAAGAAAGGGACTTCCAGAGTCACTGATACAACAAAACAAACAAAAACAGAAAGGCAGGCAGGCAGGCAGGCAGGAAGGAAGGAAGGAAGGAAGGAAGGAAGGAAGAGGGGGAGGGAGGGAGGGAGGAAGGAAGAGGGGGAGGGACGGGGAGGGAGGAAAGGAGGGAGGAAAGGAGGGAGGGAGGGAGGGAGGGAGACAGCGAGGTAGGTAGGGAGGGAGAGATGGAGAGGAAGGGAGGGGGAGAGAAAGTGAGGAATGTAAGATAGAATACAGTTTCAATAATTCCCAAAGGAAATATCCAGTGAGTGACAATTGAGTTGAAGTAGCTTTATACTTTTCATTAAATTAATTTCACTGTTTGATGTACTTAATATTTTTATTAAGAATAACATGCCTGCTTATATAGTTATTTTATATATAGGTGTAATTCACAAACTTTTAAAATTTGAGAATATTTTATTTAAGGGTCTATGCTAGAATATTTATCAAAGTTATTCAACCTTCATTGTGTGTATGGAAACGTAATAAAAAAATTTAAAGAGTAATGGAAAACATGTAGCACCATGCATAAGAATGTCACATCTGCTGACCCTATAAAATTTTATGAAGTAAATTTACTGTTTCCTCACTTTTAGAGTAGTACAGGCCTTGACATAATAAAGATGTAAATCTTTTATAGTTTGCACATAGTATTTCCCTTTGTTGAATTAATTATTTTTTCCTTTAACAGACTACATGTAACAGGCCATATTTTTTAGTTTGAAAAGTCCTGTCCCCAAGTACTTCTTTATGGTACTTCCATACTATAGAAAACGTTATTTCATAGAAGAATATTTGATTACACAACTTTCTACCTCCTGTTCCTTCCTCAGAGTTATTTCAATACATTGAACAATAATTGGCACTAACTAGAGAATATGCCAGTTGAAAACCTTCTTTGTTCCTGAGGGCAACTTCCGATCTGGAATATTAAGTCATTTGTGTTTTGTACAGACCATTCAGTAATACACTTTGCTCTACTTAGAATGAGAAATACTTCAGTTTTTATCATCTTTCTCCAAGCACAAAGACTCTATGTGTAGATAGTGTCTGGAGATATGTTAAAAATTCAGGTCTCAGAAGGGGGGGGGACAGACAATCAATGATTACTGAGAAAAGCAGCCTACTAAAAGTATTAGGAGATGACAGAGATGTGCTGAAAAGACAAAAACAGAAATCTCTGAAACCATCATGCCTAGGCTGGTGAAAGTGTCAAGAGTCTTAAATACAAAGCAGAATGATTGGCAGCAGAAACTATGATACGTGCAGAGCATACCTCTTAATCCTGAACTTGAAGTTCATAAGCCAGGTAATATCTAAGCTTCAGCCCTATTAACTTTTTTTTTATTATATTTTACCTTGTATTAACATACTTGAAAGGGGGATATGAAAGTCATCATTTGAAACTTTCCCTACTACAAATCTGAATATGAAGAAACAATTTATATACATTCATGATGAGAATAAAATAAACAAAAAAACTTTCACAAATTACTTATGGAACACTTAAATGTTCACAATGAATATTGTCCAATAAAAAGGCAAAAAGTAATGGTTTGTAGTAAAAACTTCACTTAGAACACTTGAAAAGATGTTGAAAATTAGTAATAATAATCTACCCTTTCTGACAAATTAAGAATAATCAAGAAGAAAAATCTACTTTTGGAGAATTTCCAGAGAGACTGACATACTTATACATTACCTAGAGGAATGCAAAGTACTAATAGTTTATAACTTAAAGATTACAATTTGATAATATTCCAAAAATGGTTAAGTATGATTTTTAAAGTCATAAGATCAAATAAAAATTCTGTCCTATTGATTATACTTGTACAGATACAAAGTACAATATACACAAAGCAACTAATTGTAGCACTATTATTAGAATACTTATACATCCCGGATATATATTATATACACAGTAAAATACTATGTAGACATAAAAGAGTGACACTCTTCTCTGAATCCTAGTAATGAGAGATCTCCAGAACATCTTAAAGAAAAGAAGAGGTTATATAATAATAGTATATACTTCCTATTTTATAAGAACTTGAAGTCAGCAGGATGAATTCTGAATTCTAGTACTATCTCATCCCCCAACCCGCCAACAAAAACCTGTTAATCAGTGTGGACAAATGTGGATAAGGAGTAATTACTTATTTCCATAGTTTCTCAAGAAAAACCACTGATTAAACAAGTAGGCTAATAACTGAATTTCTAGAAATAAAGCTACACTCATGTTGACTCTGTAGGAGCTTGAGCTGGTATAGTTATGGTCATATTATCCAAGGCTCTTTGTGGTCCAGCCATTCATCATCACATTGTGTCAGACCTAACATTCTCGTGACTATCAGGTGAAACCTCTTGGAGATCACTAGCTTCCACATATCTCAAAACTTAGAACATCATTGTCATCAGACAGGATCTGAAATCTACAACAAAGATTCCCTACTTTTCTTATATATCAGGTAAGCATACCGATGTATTGGAGAAGCCTCGGCTTAAAACTTTCTTCTGTTCTGTAGCTATAAATGAAATCATTTTCACATTATGGGCATTCATCACTCATATTTTGCCCAAGAATAAACTATTTCTTACTGTTTTTGAAAAAAAGAGCTGTTTTCTGCATGAACAACAGTGTGTTCCTTAAAGTCAAGCAGACTCTTTTGCACTCACTTTGTGTATGTGTGCGTGTGTGTGTGTTCTGTCTCAGAGAGCACTGTGTGTATCTGTGGAGGTCCAATGGTGACTTTGGAAATCACCCAGGATTCCTCTGTCTCTTTTCTGCTTTGCTCTGGGGTTTCACAGGCTCTGCTCCCCAGGGCCAGGAGTATAGATCATCTCTGCCATTTCTGCCTGGAATGTTCACATTGGATCCAGGATCCAAACTCAGGTGACCTCTTTCTGCTTTTGAGGAAGAGACTTAAACCTTGAACTAGCTCCTAGGCAGCCTTTGGCAGCATGGCTGCAAGAGCTTATTAATCAGTTTAAAATTTAAGTTATCTTTTGAAGTAAAGAATTACTAAGGTATTTATTCTTACAATATTTTATCAATGTTTAATATTAGATGGTAATTCTATACTTTCATATTTCTTGATAACAAGTAGTTATGTTTTGCAATCGATAAGACTAATTCTAAATAAACATTCAAGTCATGAGTACAAATACTATAATGCAAGACTCATAACCAGTTATCTTATTAAAGCATAAATTGTATTTCTAAAAGCATCATAGAAAAATAAAGGTTTTGACTTATTTCATAGCTAGCTTAAGTTCTGATTCTCTCAGAAATACTTTAGAAAATTATTTTATTCATGTCTTCAAATGCTTGATTAGAATGAGAAAAAACCCACTGGGCTATGCAATGGTGTCTTTCTTCCTATAACTGATGCTTGCCATCCATCTGAAAAATACACTTCCATCAATTTTCTTTCCATAAAGGGTCTTCACTTCTCTATGTAACATTTCATTTCCACCTAGGTTTAGGTCTTTTGTCGTCAGCTTTGTTTTCAGTTTTGCTGAATCAGCCAATCAAATCACTCTACGAGGTTCTTTCTGACTCACAAGACATCAAAAGTTGGGATGCTCCGGGGATGGGGGAGGGGCACTGGCGGATGGGGAGGGATGGGGGGAGCTAAGGGAGGGAGCAGGGGGTTGGGGGGAGAAGGGAGGGGGACCGGTGTACATGTTAAGTTTTAAGAGGGGAAAAAAAAGTTGAGTTTCTACCAGTGTCAACTGAAGTCATCCAAGAAAGATCTTCCTTTTGGTGTTTATTTAAGCAGTATCTATAGTATACACAGCAATCATATTTCTAAAATGAAACCCAAGACACATGATTTGAACCAAATATTTTTTAATATTTATGAACATTCAGTTTAAAAATATAAAGAACAAATTTCATGTAAAATCAATTGATTTTCCTAATAAGATTCAAAATGAATAGGCAATTACCAATATATTGAACAAAATTTTCCAAGTCAGACCTGAACATCCTCTGGATGCGGCTCTGCTGAGGTGAGGTGGGTTCCCTTTTCCAGTGCTCATCAGCTCTAGTAAAGCCCTGTGCTGACAGCTGATGCTGTGTCTTACACTCACTTATTTGCCAAAAGAGATGTGAGGCTGGCTGTGTGTGAGGACAGGCGTTTGCAGCCAGGCCACTGAGCTGTGATGCTAAGCTGGGCTGCTGCCTGTGGAGTACTGCCAGGGAGTGCTTCTCAGCCTCCTGGAGCATGCCCAGACAGCACACTGGCTCACAGTGAGCGAAGATTACGGAGCTGAGATGGTGCGACAGAATCATTCCTTGGGAGTTTCCTCACCAAATTAGTTGGTAAGAAGTGACTTACCCCATTCAGACTGAATTAAGGACAAAGGATGCATGTCTGAAGGAAAATATAGACTACTCAAGAATCAAATCCTAGATATTTATATTCCTAAACATTTGTGTGATCAATAGAGAAAGACAACTAATCAAAACACACCAAATAACAACAGAACTAATAAACAACAGAACACTATAGGTGAGAAAAGCAATTCAAACAGTGACTTAAATTTTCCCAAATGCCAACTAAAATCTATCAATCCTGGTGCAGAACAAAAAAAACAAGTGCTGAATCAATTTCATGTGAATTACTACAGGTATTCCAAGAAAATACTCAAAGTTATTACAAACTTAGCAAGTGATCAATGCTTGGATCAGTATTTTGAATTTTAGATGACTTCTGAACACATACCTGAGACAGAAGATCTTTTTGAGGCAAAGGAAGAGATGGTTCTTCATACACAGAAGCTGGTTTATGTGTAGGTGGAAGGTCGATTCTGCATTAAGAACGTCAAACAAACATGATTACCATAGTAAGGGAAAATAAGACAAAAGGTTATCATGAGTTTGGGAATGTTTTCCTCACACAACAATTAGTTATAATACTTAACACCAAATCAATTATTTTTATTAAAGAAGTCACTCCTATAGAAACACTGGAAGTCATAATGATGCACAGAGTGTGGCTCAGGGCAGTCTTCACACTTTTCCATTTGAATATGCCCACAGGCATCGTAAAGTGTGTGTTTATTACACTCTCATCCAAAGTTTCATGAAAGTGCTAGAATGACATATCGACCCTCAGTCACTACAACACAGATTCGGTAGTTCCAATGAAATTATGGTCAACCAGCAAAAAACTAGCATTTTCCTGGACAATGAATGCGAGCAGCATGAAGGTGGACAAGAAGACTATTGGATCAATGGTCACAGTTAATAGGGGTCAAAAATAAACACTGTGACTTACACTTTGTCCAGATAGGCTGGTCTCTTCTTCCGTGGTGTCAGCAGCACAGTCGTGAAGATGGCAATGATGAGGAGGGCTAGGACAGCACCAATCACCGCCCCGGCCATGGCTATGGAAGAGCTCTGCTTAAGTGGGACATCTGCAGGGTAACCAAATTAGGTGAGTCAAAAAAATATGAAGGAGTTCTTGAAATTACTTTAATTTCCACAGAGTTCATTGGTTTATTTGATTAAGGAAAGTTCCCCAACAATCAGCTAGGGGATTCAATTTTGACTCATTAGCTCTAGTAGCATTATGTTAACACCCTCCCACCTCCCCCAAGCACCCCACTATGTTTTTAGAGATTTTAGAGATAAAATATCTCCAAATATGCATCAATAAGTTAAATCTATTCCCGACAGTTAAAAACGATCAGTAAAATGAAAATAATTTTAAGTTCTCAATTCAAAAGGTTAATAAAGTCAATATTAGTTGTCAGATAGTACACATACTTACCATTTTTGTTCTATCAATTGGAAACAGAAACATATTCCAGAGCAAAAGAAAACTCAGGTAAGAGTATAAAATGTGGTAATGAATACAGTAAAACTTTAAAATGATTTTCAAAAAAAGTATTTTAAAATAGTAGACACATGAACAATTTTTTTTACATGAACAATTTTTTATACATGGCAAGAGACTATATATTTAATCATGCATGCACACATACTTTAGAATACAAAATTTCTCTTCGTCATGAAAGATATTTAATATAGCAGTTAGCATTTCACAAAAGTTTTACAAACTTTTTTTCACCAACTCTCAAATAAAGGGGTCTACTTTAATTCAGCAATTCGTTATATATTTTCAAATATAAAGGATTATGATAAAATCACCAATTATAATTCTGATGTGAAATCCAGGAACCAAACTTTGTGGTATAACTCAAGTTTTTTTTTTTTTTTTTGGAATAGGGTCTATGTGTCCCAGGCTGACTAGAACTCACTATGTGGCAAGGATGCTCCTGAACTGTGATCCTCCCCTCTCCCCCTCCTGAGTGCTAGGATTCAGACGTGTTTGCCATCATGGTTGGTGAGCACTTGTGCCCAGTAGCAAGTCTTTGGCTTACATACATGATCTGTTTCATTATTCTAAACAATAAAGCACTTAAGACTTTTTATAAATGAAGCTAAATTCTAAAATAACCTGTCCATTCAACTAATGAGCAGTAGAGAGCAAAAACTGAAGTTGGGGGCTGGAGAGATGGCTCAGGGGTTAAAGTCTTTGCCTTACAAGCAGTGGGACCTAAATTCAGACTCCCAATCCCACATGAAAATGAAGGGTGGAATTTGTAGCCTGTAATTCCAGTCCTGGAAATTGAAGCCAGGAAAATTTTGGAGTAAAGGAAAAAGGAGAGCAATCTGCGGTGATTCCCAATGTCATATTTAGGCTTCCATAGGCATACGCATTTAAGGACTACATCTCAAGCACACACACACACACACACAAAACAACAACAATAATAAAAAACTGGTTATAATGTAATACAGTAAATATTTCCACTTATTACCTTATTTGGATATGATATAGATGGATAGATAAGAGAGATAAATAGGCAGACCCATATTTTTCTTCCCACCCTGGTGATAAATCTGTTTTCATTAAATTGTTCTTTGATCTGTTAACACTTGACAATTAATGTTCAGAGGCAGATAGAGCACACTGAAATGGAATTCAAGCATTAGATTATTTGAAATGTTTTGCCTACTTGCTGTTACAATCTTTCTTCCCCCAATTCTACTTTTATTAAAAATGCAGACTGTATGGGTCTCACACGGTTAACAAACTCTTAACTTTCTTACCAAAATTAAATATTTTTTTTAGTAACCTAACAATATGTTTAGTAGCTGAACATCTCATTAGTTTCATTCTAGATTGAAACTCTTACACTCTTCATAACAAGCAACCCGTTTTATTGAATTATCAATGAATGAATACATTCTAAAGATATTGAAAGTAACATCATGCTATGTAACTTTCAATTCGATAAAATTCAGACTATCGGTTGCTTTCTAGTAACTCAATTTGAGTGTGCTCAATTGAAACATCTGAGTCCAAATTTACTCAGCATTTGTAAATGTGAAAGATCTGAAACGTGAAACAATTTGTTCTTTATATGTTCAACCACTGGATCGTAACATGGATGACTATTTAAGTCTTTAATAAATTGGCCAGCTGAAACCTATTTCAAGGTGTCTGACCAAGATCACCCACCTAGTCAGTGACACAAATGCAAATTCTAGTTGTCAAATTGGCTTCTTGTTCCATATAGTCATTCTGAATGGCTCCCTTTAAAACAATTTTTCTTTTGAAGGTAAAGGGACCCTACCATCTATCAAAGTATACAAATTTTAAATTTGTGTGTTCCAATGTTATGTTGACAGTAGTATTTCAAGAACACTTACAAATATTAATTCCATGGGTCAGTGAGATCGCATAGTGAGAAATAATTGCTCTGCAGTTCTGAAGGACTGTTTGATCTCCAGATCTCATACAGAGATGGAAAGAATGAACTGATTCTAGATAGATATGTACATTGGACACACACACACACAAAACAGAAAACCACAATTTAGGTTACTCCATGAATATTTTGGACCCAAACTAAGATTTTCAACCTTTGGGTCATTATAAAAGAGAACTTTCCACACAGGTAAATGATAAATACATGTCTGGATTACAAGTCTTATTTCCTTTTCTGATTCTTCAAATTAAGAAAAAAGAGATTCAGTTAAAGATATTGATAGTTTGATATTAGGTTGATGACTGAAGTATGAAAAACAAAGGATGATATGAAATCCTCTGCAATCAGAATATATTTTGATGAAAAATAAGAGTTTAGTTGAACACTCTACATCACATAGATCATTCCAACCATCACTGTAAGGGGAACAGGTTCTGTGTGCATAGAAACTTTGCAATATTAAGTACTAGGCTGGTTAAAAGAGTGAATAAAATGAAGTAGCATCATCACCTAGGCAAATAGCCTACAAAACAATAATGTTTTCAGTGGTAGGAAAAAAATGTTAGTGAATATGTATCTGAAAAGAACAGGTGACTAAACACACCGGCTATAACAATTCACATTCCCTAAAACTTCACCTTGAAAAGAAAAATGGCTCTCTCTAGTAACATACACCATCTATTATCAAAGGTGTCATATGTATGTCTCCCAAAAATGTCCAAGTTAGTTGAAAATTAATCCAATTTAATACATACAAAACTTTCCTTTTTGGACAAATATGCATATACCATACATATAATCAAATGAATTCGTTTTGTTTTTCCTGTCAATGTGATAAAAGTAAATTAAAAACATGGAATGCCTATCAAGTATATATATATATATATATATATATATATATATATATATATATATATACACACACACACACACACACATACATATATATACCTCATCACCCTCTGAAACAAAAACTATTTCTTACTTTCTGGTCCCTTTGACAAATCTCCAGCAATGTCATCACGTAAGTCAAATGTTAATTTGATGGCCTAAAAAGTTTATTTTCCTATCCTTTGTTTATTCCCATTCCAAATGTAATTTGTGGCCACATTTTCCCTATAAATATTATCTTCAACTTTTTTCCATTACCAGGTCCCAGTCAAGGGCATGACATATGCTAAGTGCATATTCTACTCCTGAATTACATCACCAATCCTCTACTCTTCATTTTTAATACCCCCTTTATTTGCCTAATAGGATAGTTAAGCTTACATCTATATGAAAGAATTATGTTACTACTTTTCTTTAGATACCCTACTTAACTGAGGTCAGGCTCTTTACCCTGTCATCCATCCATCAAATTACCAAGCATCTAATATATGCCAGACACTGTGTAAATTCTAGAAACACATGGGTAAATTGCACAAAATACTGGTCCTCAAGTAAGAAATAGCTCAAAAGAGGTTCTAAGAATTGAAAAATATGTATGCTCCAATGAAGTATAGAAATAGAACTTATTTTTATAATGTACTGTGGGGTTGTAATTATAACTCAGATGTTGAGTCCCAGCACACACAAAGAAAAATAATAAAAACATAGTAAATAGAACTGGCAGGTAGCTCCACCTGGTCCACGTGTCACATGGGAAGGAATGATATAGTACCAGAAGTACCCTGACATTCAGTATGTAACATCTTGTAACATGGGGGCTCAGCTGAATGAACCACTACCAAAATTTAACAGTCAAACCTGTAGGAAAAGCAAGGGTGTCCCATGTGACAGGTGAGCACCTGACCATATGCAGATAGCGGAGTTCATCTTCGATACACATTAGTAAGCATTTATTCCTAGCAAATGCTATATATACAAAAAGATTGTTTTTCATCCCTTATGAAGATATCTGAAGCAATCTAATAATGCAGGCATGAAAACAAATAACATAAAACATCTTACTGCCAACATACAGCCTTTATCAGTTAGTTACATTGTGAAGTAAACTATGACAATGTGTTGTTAAATAAGCCAATGATAATTTAAGTGAATTATGAGAACTAAATATGTACATTTATTCATTATCAATTAATGTGGGATACTAGTTCACTATCTAAACTTTCAATGGGATAAAAGTAACAGAATGTAGAGGGTAAGCTTCTTGTAGTTGGCAAGACACATTGAAGAAAACAAACACCTCGTGTATAAAGACAGTCAGGTAGCCAGCAGGTTGAACTGTTATAAGTTCCTAACAATGTGCTCTCTTCCACTTGAATTATCTGTTTTTGAGATGACCCATACAAACCAAGGATGAATAGAAACTAACCATAAGACATTTCATTTATGGAATCCTAAAGTATACAGATTCTAAAAATGAAGCCTATCCAACCCTTTTTCAGAAAGTATTTAGTGAGAAAAGAGGTTAAATCTTAAAGTGAAGTACAACTGTTTTTCCCAAATAGTGACAAAGACATTGACATACAAAAACTTTATTGTGAGAATTACAGTTTCCATGTTGGACTATTCTAAAATGTATACATTCAAGTTATTATAGCACACATATAATTGGAGTACATACTAATTTTTAAGTGATAATAAAGAATTTCCAAGGATCTACATAGGATGGGTGAAAACTAGAATGAAATACAACATTGAGATAGGTACAAGCTGACAGAAAAGACTATGGGCAGCAGTTATTAATTCTAATGGAAAAAATTATCAATTTGCCATTGGAGTTAGACTTTGCATATGGTCTCCCAATAAAAAAGCTAGAAAGTAAATTTTTGGTAAAAATATCAGCACAGACATAGATATTCAGGCATCAAAGCGTATTACATGGTAAAAGAAATGAGTACATCCAGACATTGGATAGGATCCCTGTCGATATATCTAAGCATCTAGCATCAAATGGCTGCTAACCAAAGCAGAAAAGCACATACCAAGTATGTACCTCCTAATGGAAGAATGTGTTAACTTATGAAATAATTTTGCACAGAAAATGAAACCTGAGTCCAACCAATGCTCTCGATCTCATTACCAATTTACAAAAACAAAGATTCATTTGAGGGTATAACAGGAACACTTTAGCCCCTGCAGGATGAGTGAACCATTTTTTAAAAATGAATAAATTAACAGGAACAAATTAAAGGAATGAGATCAGAAAAGGAAAAATAGATATTCTAGCAACCACAGTCTATACCTGAATCCTGATTAAAGCTATATAAAAAAGGAGAGAGAAATCTGAACACTCATTGCTTGCTTTTAGAGAAATATTATGGTGTGATAACATCAGATTTTTAAAAATGGCCTTAACTTTTAGAGCTATGTAATGATTTATTTACAACTGAAGTATGCTTAAGAATGGAAATATGCGTGAGGGCCTATAGTGAAACAAAACCAACAATAACCAATGCTGATAGTTGGGACTTAGTCTATTTTTTCCCTTGTCTAATTTTCCATAATAAAGAAGCCTTAAAAGAAACATGTCACACCTAGGTTTTCCCTGAGACTTTTCTCATGATTAGGATGATACAACTGAGTATTTCTATATGGAAATACTATGTAAGTGGGGAAATAAGGCTGTGGATTATTCTCAAGTTTTAAGGATTGCTGTTTCAATGGTACTACTCTGCAGCTCTGTTTCTTCTATTCAGACAGAATGAATAGTGCAACTAAAAGGCAAATGAAATACTTCATTCCCACACTGTGACACCCTTCCAAAATGAATCAGACATTAATGAGACATTAATGAACTATTGCCAAGGTTCAAGAAGAGATGACACCGTAAGGAGAAAAGCTTCTGTAAACATCACATTTAGCTTCAAGTCTTGATCAATCACTATTTCTGTCTTAGGTATGTACTTAAAAAACTCTGGTTGATCTACAACACAACAAATGTGTGCAAGCAGAGGACATTTAAAAAAAAATTAACAGTTGGAAAACTGTTGTCATTGTTCTAACCCTCTTCATGAACAAATTTCTATTGGTATACCAAGAGGTGAACAAAACCCAAGTTGAATGTTATTTCAAAAAATGACTGGTACTTCAAAAACATTTAGAAAAAATGTTATTAAAAATAACAGAAATAGAAAAATAATTATGAACTATTTAAAATCAAGCTTTCTATTGAAAACACCTCATAATGAGTAAGCTGTAAATGACAGAATAACTATCCTTTAAATGTGTTAATTTCAAACTGAAAGTCAACTGATAGCTATCCACATTGGTTCCAAGATGTCCAGGAACACCAGAACCAAGGGTGCTCAAATGCATAGCAATGTACTCTCTGAATAACATCAGTTCCTGTCCTCCAGAATTCTTCAAATTATCTCTAGAGTGCTTGTAATATTGAAATGAAAATGCTGTATGTAGATAGTTGGTGCATAATTTTCTTGGAAATTGGTAAGACAAACAGATTGCCCATGTTTAGGGCAGATTAAGTGCTTCCAAATATTTTGAATGTAATTCATGGTATGTACACAAAATAGAAATTAAAATAATTCATTAAGACCTAATTTTATAATGGCTACCATGTCAATCTATAGGCACTATTGACTTTACTTAACTCTATTTTTAACCTGACAAGTACTTGTTAGTAATTTCTATGGTTACAAATTGTATTTTGGCTAATTAAAATGAAAATGGGTTAAATATACCAGAACATACCAACCATGACACTTCAGCAAATATGAGGATAAGCAACATAATCCAGAATCCCAGCTTTACTATATATAGAAACATACCACTGTGGTGCTTTTTTTTTTTTTTTAAACTTTATTTCATAATTTGTTGCATGGCAACTGGGGCTAACACCTATTTAGTAACTTATTTTTTAAAAAAGTACCATTGTTTAAAAAATTAAAATTAAATCCAAATCCAGCATTCCCAAAGCAAAAAATTCTGAGAAAGAGCCTTATGTGACAGGTCATTTGTAATCAACAAGTAGGAAATATAGTTCAACTTATATGCTAAGACTGCAAGGTTCTATATGTGTAACCTTTCCTTCGAATTTTATATCAACTACTTCCACAAATAAACTCTTATTCATATCAAGTAAGATGTTTTTGCATATGAAATATCTGCATTTCTCTCAATTTTAGCACATACTCATTCTAATTCACACAATTCCTTACTGCAAAAACATGTAGTTAGTTGCAGTTGCTTTTCTCATGGGCGAAGCAATACTTAATATGTCTGAAAATCTTAATGGTTTCTATACTATTGAATTTATATAGAAGGAAAAATTATCAGGCACATAGCTAAACATTGAAATTTATCCTAATAAAAATGGCAGCAATAAAAAAAAGAGTTGTGTTCATCTTCACTGCACCTGACATATTTTAACCGGTAAGAAAGAAACCCTAAAGTGAATATGAAAATGTAAAAATGGTATAAAACATATCAAAAAACAATGTAAATATGGCCTTTTATTTAATAAAAATATTCTTTCATCTTTCCCAAGAAGACATTAGAATTTTTATATACCTAAAAGTTAGCTGTGCGTATCACTGGTATTCAAAACTTAATTTAAAAAAGATGTTTATTTAATATGCCTACTTGTGTTCACAAACAATTCTATATATATACAATATATACACATAAAGCTCAAATAAACAAGAGTATAACACATCCAAAAATCTTAAGCATTAGCCAAAGATTCTTAAAACCTGGAAACCTGTCAGTACACTAAATTATCTACATCAAGGATATGGAATATATTAATATTCACTTGTAGGTTTCCAGACTGCCCTCACCCATAAATGCAAACCAAACATTCAAAAACTAACTAATATTGGCCACAAAAGTTCATAACCAATAAGCAGTTAAACTATGAAATACAGTTCTTATGATACTTTTTTTTTCTTTTAGATTACTCTCATGTTGAGATCTATATAGAAATCTAATGTGATTACTCTGCTAGGATTCATATAGTATCCTCAAACCTTATTTCTAAAGAATATATTTTGATCAATAGAGCCACTAATTTATATCTTTCATGGAAAGAAATTTTAGATTTGTCTTTATTGTGGCAGATTATCATTACTGGTATTTCAATGAAAATAGTTATTCTAATCACAGTGTATTATTACCAAGAAAATTTTCATCCAATGACTTGAACTTTAGTGCTTGTGTATAAATCTATTAAAACAGACACTTTAAACAAGGTAGCAGTTAACTTAAACTGTATTTCTTAATCTGAAGCTACAGTCATACATGTCAGGGTAGAGACTTCTCATTTTCACAAAATACTGCCAGAGAAAACTAGTTTAATAATCATTTAGAATAAAGCTGTCCCTAATTTGCAGTATTGTCTCCTGTGTCTACACGAGGCTATGGACTGAAGAGGCTTGGGAGGGGGTGACTGGGAGTCACAAGAGCACCTAACTTGTCTTAGGGTAAAGTGATTTTTCATACCAGATCTGCATAATGACTGACATACCAACATGCCCCCATAGGAACTCAAAAGAGGAACTCAAAAGAGGAACTCAAAAGAGATCAGAACATATAGTGGAAACCTTGGGGACTAAAGCTGGAGAAATGAAAGGAAATGCCCCTATCGGTGGGGTGGCCCAAAGAGAAGCAACTTGGTATGCCAAAGAGGCCTGAATCCCCACAAGAATAGACAAGTCAGAGGGAATCCTGGGACCTCTAGAAGTAGATAGGCAGGAAGATGGGACTGATGGAGGGATGGGAAGGAGAGATGATGGAGGGAAGTAGAGATAAGTACTCAATATGCTTGTAAAAGTAGAAAAACATAAAAATAATAGTAAAAGTAGACAAATCAGAGGGAACCCTAAGGTCCATAGAAGCAGATATTCAGAAGGGAGTGGGATGGATTAACAAAAGGAAAGGAAGCATTGGGAATGAGGGGGGATGAAGGAAGAGGGATAAGTATTCAATATGCTTGTAAAACTAGAGAAAAATAATTTAAATAAAAATTTATTATGATTTTCTTAACATCTGCTTCATCTCCCTGGCAAAACACTTGTTCTCCATACTTTTTTTCCATAATGAACCAAGAGAAAAATGAGTCTTTGGACCTCAATAGTCGTAACAATTTTATAGTGCTCTATTGCAGAAGCAATATACCATACAAAGACTCACATTTGAAGACTTAGGAACATTTCTTACATGATACTGAAAAGAATATATTAAATGAACTACATGAAACAAGAAACAAAACAAAACAAAAACCCAAAAAACCTCATGGTATGTTTCCAGTTTTAATTGGAAAAACAAAAATCTTGAAACACATACATACATTTAGGAAGAGATGGAGGAAAGGGGGATGGATTGCCAATACTAATCAGCAAGTGTTACTGATTGGTTCTATAATTCAGATTTCTCTAAACCCAAGCTCCCAAATTTATTTAATTTTTTTATACATTTACCCGTTTGAACAACATCAACATTAAGTAACTGTAACAAGATGGTCTAAAAAATTCTTGGTATAGATTCCCAGCTGAAACATGTTTAAATCTGGCACATTTAATACACTTCTCTGCAAGGTATCTATTTTAATTACCATTCATATTCTTAGGAGGTAAAGCATTAAAATAAGGTTAATGCTTAAGGTACCAAAACCATGTTTACCAAACAATTTAAGAACTGTCTTCCAGAGATGAAAAAATAATTATTATGCTTAGGAGGCATATATTTTATTACTGTTTGAATGTGTTTTGGATAAAATATTGACCAGTTAATTCTGCTCTTTGACACATCATGCTTGCTAAGTTTACTGCCACAGTTTTAGTGCAATAAAATATCTATGTAAAGCCACTCTACAGTAAGTATGGCAAGGCTCATTAAAATGCAGAGGTAAGGATTCCATTATAGAAAGTTAGAAAATAATGTTTGGAAATGAAAAGTACTCCATCAGGATGAGCAATTTTAGAACACTAAAAATATATATTAGCATTTCTTGAATTAGTTTTACAGTCAATTTTGATGGAGAATCATTTAGTGGTAATAAATTTTGAGAGGTATACATTACACAAACATATTTCAGATTATAGTCTTAGGTAAACATTTAAAACACAATGCCAAGGTAAGTTTCTTTTTTTTTCTTTTTTAATTTTTATACCAAAAAGTCATACATTTAATGGTGGCATTTCTTCTTACCTGTGTGCCTCAGACCAATAAAGTACTCTGCATTAGAATTTAAATCTTGAGACAGTAGTACAGCAGTGAAAAACAACTGTAAAGCAGCTCAGATACATTGACCCAGGTTTTACATTTTCATTGTCAGATCAGAATATAAAAAGTAAGCTCGAAAATCAACTTGAAAAAGCTTAATCTTCCTCAAGAAAAAGTGTGAACAATCTGAAAATGATCAACTAGTATGGATGAAATCGTGTACACAGTGGAGTCACATTAGTGGCTGTTAAACATACCACTCCCTCCTGGAAATTACGGAACCATCTACATGGGAAACTAAATCATCTTCATTTTCGTCATAATGTTCATCACTGACAAACTTCATTCCCATTTTGAGATCTTCGTAATAATCCATCGGTCTTTCAAACCTACTGAGATTTTCTACATTGTTCCACTGAGTTTTTTCAGGGTCTTCTAAGTAGTCTTTACGTATTAGATTATTCACTGGGTTTTTGTTCTCTTTTTTTACACTGTCTGGGTAAGAATCAAGCTCATCTTGTTGAAGAACATCTATTTGTGATTCTTTTTGCATGTCTGATGGTGGAATGTAGTTCTTGGCAAAGTAGTCTCCACGAAACGTCCGTCTTCGCTTATAACAGAATATTCCAGCCAAAACACTGACAAGTACTATGAAGAGAGCCCCACCCACTACACTAGCAATGATGGTGCCAATTGTGTCATCCTTAATTGTTGCCAAAGTTGACAATGGGAAGGGCAATTTTTTAGGTTCTGTTGCTATATCCTCGATGTCAGCAGTTGAGGGATGCCATTGAACTGTAGGCTGAAGGATGGTAGTAGTAGGAGGAGGATCTAATGGAAAGAGTAAAGATAGACAAGACACAGAAAGGCAAAGAATGTCAATGCAGGCTGATTCAGCAGCAAGTTGAAAAGACAGCACAGTTAATGAATACATACTTATAGTAACAATAGTTTTTCATTCTTAATTTGGTTAAGATTATAGGTAGTGTTATTTTCAAATATAAAAATAACAAAACTGACATTTAGTCAATTTACCTATGAAAAGGAAAGAATGAAATCAATGTAAAAATTCAACATTATTCAATTCCAAATTGGAGTGGTATTGTACTCTAGGGAATGTGCTATTTTTCAATGTTTATTGAAATTATTTATTTCAGGGATCTACACATAATCAGCTTAAGAATTATCATACAAAATAAAATAATTCAAATGTTCATTTCTTAACTAGAAGCACAAGGAAATAAATGAAAGAATAAAAGTGAAGTTTCTTACTATGCATCTTTACCTAATGTATAAGAGTTGAAATTTGAAAAGAATGAAAAACTATAGAATCTTGTTAAATGGGCATAGTATAAGCTGCCGATTTAATAATTCTCTCAAAAATATTTTTTCTCCAATAAAACATATTCAATTTTTTATGAATAATATATATAGTAAAGACCACTATTTGATAATTTTTTAAAAAAACAAAGCATATTTTAAAAACTGTGTCAGCCAAATGAACTATGATCAAGTGAGACTAATAGACACAGACAAAGTAAAAACATTAAATAATAAAAACATCACATCTAATACCTGAGGGTTAATATAGCCAAACACTTAGAAGACTAAGCAATTTCAACATTTGCAAAGTTTATTGTCATTCATTAAAACAGATTCTCAAAAAGGAACAACTAATATTTTAGAGAGAACATTCTAATACTTATATATTAGATGCAAATGAACCTTTTATTGACATTAGATTACAGAGTAGCCATTAATAAACATAAGCAACTAAACACAAATAATAAAAATTAAAGATTGGTTAATTGTCTATTAAGTAGTATTTGTAGGTCATGTCATGTTTCATAAAATTCTATATTTTAAAGATGAGTTTTAAAATTTTTGAGGTTTTCATAGATAAAATGACCCAAATGGTAATATCCTATAATTAATTAATTTAAATGAATGGCTCCAAAAGAGCTTTAAAAAATGATTGTTAGAAAAATACTAAATCTACATGGGATAAGTTATTCTAATATTACAAGCTAAAGAAAAATACTTACTGAAACAGGTTTCATCACGGAATGCCGTATGTATAGAATGTGGTAAAAATTTAGCAAGTACAATATATAACTTAACAAATACAGCAGTTTAAGATAATATAGAGGTATTCCTATGAAGTATTTTGAAGTGAGTGTAGTTATGTCATATGTATGGGAATCCAGAAAGTTTTAACTCATGAGAAAATAACTAATAGGATTCATTTTGAAGAAAATGGTGAAATTGAAGGACTCTTTCTAGCATGAAAGTAGTAAGGCTTCACAACATTAAAGTCATTTGTAGAAGATTCACATAGTGTTTAGTGGGTGCAATAATAGGATGGCCACATTCCTGAATGACATCCAAAACAAAAATGTATATAATAAACTGGTACTAGCACAATAAAAAGAATTGCCTAAATGAGTTATATATATGTTTTGTACATTTTACGCATACATAGGTTTTATGAGTTTTGAGATGTTGTCATGTGCTAGCTTTTTAAAGCCATGTATGATGCTTGAGCTCCCAAAAAGTAGATGATGCACAACTATTTTTACAAAGTATTTTAAAGAAACTGATATTTTTATTCTACTTATGTGGCTCTTTATAGGAATACAAATGGTATTTCAGTGTTGATTTTACTTAGCTTTAACAAAATACAACTTATAAAAAATAAAATTTCAAAAACTGTTACTAAGTTTTATTTCTGATTCTAGAAAAATTTTCAATTCAGTGTCCTCAACCAGTGTCAAAAATAGTATAGCTTTCTAAATAAACTCATGCCAAAGGATTGTAATGCTTCATCTTGTATTTCAACAAGCTTATGACAATGGAGGCAAGATATATTGCTCTTCAATTCAGAATGGTAGTTGCACTTCACGTGTGGGAGAAAGACAAGCAAAGGTACTTATTAATCTTTGGTGATGATCTCGGGTAGTCAGCTTATTATTTTTTTGTGGTAAATAAGAACTTAACAGTAGATTCTTAGATCACATCAAAATAAATAACTTTAAGTTTGTTATCTTATTTTTGTTAAACAGGTCAACAGTTCATTCAAAACTGTCCTGGAGCTAATAAAGTTTATTTTAGGCTGATTATTACAATGTTAAAAATTATATGACTTCCATTTCTTTATACTTTATATAGGCTGATAAGTATGCAATTTGAAATAAAAAATATCTAAGCATAATTTCCTGAATTTATGTCTAGACCTTAAAATCAATAATTTGAAATTTAACTTTACATAGCAATAACTCTGATAAACACAGGATATTTATTTTAAACGTCAAAATTTGATTTACTATTTTCAGAGAAGTAACATATAATAAAGGAAAAATGTGAACAAAAAGCAAATGAGAAAAACACGATTTTTCGCTGGATGAGGAGCCAATGAGAGTCATGAGTGAATTGGAGTACAAACGTAACAGCTGGAGTTGAACACTGCAATCATTAGCCAATGGCCTTTTGTCCAAACTCTGATGTTACCAATGTGTGAAAGCATTTTAAAAAAAAAAGTAATGTCACTCAAGAGTTGTTAACTATATGTTTAGGTAAAATATTCAGTTCCTTGATGTAAGATATATTTCATGTACTTTAAAGTCATGTCTAAAATGTCAATTTAACCTAAGGAGAAAAGTTTAACTCTGTTATCAATCATGACTGATTATCCTGATGAAAACCCGGCTGGTTTTACTGATCAGTAATTCTGTAAAAGCAGCACATCTAGGATATAGTCCACGACGTTCTTTGAGAAGTTAATTAAATTTGGCATAAAAAATAGCATTAAACACCCTGGAATGAAAGATGTACCTGAATTCTTGATTAACTGATAAACTACCTCAAACAGTCCTATCTTCCCCTGAAGTACTTAGAGGTAATTACATTGTGGTTTTATATATTTACTTAAAACTTGCTTTCCCATTTTACAATAATTAATAGATGTTGGCTTTTTAAATATATATACTACTCATTAGTCTCCTAAAGCAAAGTTCTTTCCTATTTAATTTTTTTATTCAAGCAACTACTAAACAGCAACTACTAAACAGCTATTTATGCCTAAGAGCAATACAGCAGCGAATTAAAGCAGATAAAATTCCTGAACTCTCAGGAATTATGTTCTTATGGCGATAAAAATAAACATACAACTAAAAACATGCAACATGTCACATAACAACTAAGCACTAAAGAGAAAAGGAAAAGAAAGAAAGTAAAAGGATAAAGAGAGGTTTTCAACTTTTGATAGTCTTAAGAAAGATTGTTCTGGAAACACAGATATTTTGATAAAGACTTCATGGAACTGAAGGAAAGAGCTATGAGGATAGCTTGTGGGGGACCATTCCAGACAGTAAAAACAGTTCAAAGAAAAAGGACAATGGGACTGAATCTCTAAGTAAAACACATGTGAGAACACATGAAGTCAAAGAGAACCTTATCATTCCGATTTGGTTTTCACTGCTAATGAAATGAAATTTCATGGAATGTTTAAGGAGAAGATGATGTATGCACTCTTTAAGAGCTGACTGGTTGCTCACTTGGTGCCAAACCAAAGGGTAACAAATTAAAAATGGGAGCTTAAGTAATTATTTGAATGTGAAGTATGAATTTCTGTTTGAATCAAGACAGTAGTAGCAACAGAAGAAGGGCAGAATGGGAGATATTTCATATAAAACACTTGACTTGATCGTGTAGTCAGTTGAGTATATGAAAAAAAGTGAAATGAAGGCTGTTAAAAATGGTTAAGCCCTGAGTGACTAAGACAGAACTGCCAGTAATTGAGAAGATTGATGAAGAAAAAGATGTGCTGTGGAAGGGCAGAAATCAGGATGGGTCTTGGCTTTGAACATGTTAGGCTGTAAATAATATTTAACTTCTATCCATATTTGATGATTAATAGACAGAAATACAAGTCAGGAGTACCAGAAGGCCCAGAATACAAAAGGTAAAAATTTAGGCTCTCACCAATGGACAGTGAACCTTGATACTTACAGTTACACAATAGTAATATTGACCTAAGATTTATAAGGAATATTCCTCATGAAACTGAATAACAGGAACAAAAAGGTAATTAGTCTTCAGGAAATCTGATTTTATGTACTGACTATGGCTTATCTTTTAAAGGAAGAGACATATAAAATATTTAATCAAATTCTATCAAGTAATACTACTAGCGTAAAGGGCAGAGAATGCACAGAGCTCGAAGTTACTTGCTAGTATCACACATGAATTAAAAAAATGAGTATCATGTATCTGGCTCTATAATAATTGTTAATTTTACAATGGTGAACAAAGCCAATGCAAGCTGCTTAAGTTTGAGGATGGACAATTATATACCAGAAAGTGCAACTGTGAATTGCAGTGAGAACTACAAGGAAACGCCGGGAGGGTTCTGTTATTAGAATAATGGATCACATAATCACTTAAAATATAACATGTAAGCAAATATGCAGTTTTTCTAACATTTGAAATTTATTTATTCCTTCATTTGAACATATTAATATCCTTAGCTACCTAGTACATAATACAAACCTGCAATCTAAGGTTCTCCTTAATATTCATTAGACATGAAAATAGCCACATTATTCTAGTAAGCAAAAAAAGACACTCAAAAGATTATTTATTTTTTTAAACAGGAACTATATTTGTAACTTATAGTAAAAATATTTTTAAACTTTATACTTTTCTGAATGTCCAAATTAATAATACTTAACTAAATTAACAAAACATTTGTAGCTAGAAAATAACATGAAAACCCTTTACTCTTCAGGGCTTAACCTGGCATTAAGAAACATCAAGGTTTATTTACTTAGTTAAAACGTTTTCAGTGGCATTCTTACTTCACCATCTGGTAATGTCCAAAATTGTACAGTCCTGTCTTGAGTGCAAAATATTTGATTTAAATAAGCTGGGTTATTAAAGTTAACAGCCCATCCACCAATTACATGCAGAGTCAACAAAGGGATAGAAAAATCACTGTTCTCTGTTTAAATACAAAGAATTTATTTAAGGCATGTTACTTGGAAAACATGCCATACTTGTTGCACGACAATCTGATATTTCTTTAAAGAACTTATACTTTCATATGTATTTCAGATGAGGGTACTGTAACATCCCTTTTAGAATATTTAGAATATCTTCTATCAATAATCCATATTGCCGTATGTATAAATTACTGCCTAATATTACATTATGACAGCTGATAAAAGAATATTTCTAGTGACTCATTTTGAATGTAGACAGCAAGTAGCTCACCTGAAATATAGATGACCTTCTGATCACTTCTCTGACCAAGGGAATTTGACACTTTGCAGACATAAACACCAGAATAGTTGTAAGTCAGTGGATGGACAAAATGAAGAGTATTGTCTGAAGCCAATAAACCATCAGGCCATTGTCTATCCAACCTAGAGTTTTAAAAGATACGACATAATTTTAAAGATACTTGAACAAATTTCCAAATTTACTCTCTGACCTCCATATGCCTGCTTACATGTGTGTTACTCCCTTTTCACTATTTCTTTCTATCTCACAAAGAAAATCTTAAATACTTCTAGATGAGTTATGAATATATAAATGATATACCCATTAATTTCTACTGAATATCATCATTTAATTACTTTAAATGCTTTGGCAAAGTCTATATTTACAGAGCATAATTTAATAGGAACGAAAATCTATATGGTACCTATGGTCTCATTAACCAATCAAATACACATACACAAAACACCAACTGAATGGTTTTTTGCCAACAGTGTCTATATGATAATAATTTTGCTAAAAAGTACAATATTTGTGGCACCTTTATTAGAAACCACAGAAGCTCCACTATATGAACTTTAGAGCCATTTAAAAGTTTGAAACTTTTAAACTACATAAATTATTTTTAAGACACAAACCAAGAAAATCAAGGAATTCAGCTTCTATAATTTAGATTAAGCAGATATTCAAGGAGTTCCCTCCCTCATTCATTCAATTATGATTTTCCATACTCTATAATGCTGTAATTAGAAACCTTAAAGTAAAGAAAATTGGCACTGGCTTTCAATGACAGGAGTATGTAGTGGATTCAACAACTCACTGAGAAGAGAATGAAAACAAAGGTAGACAGAAGCAATTCTTAGCAAAAGCATAAAACTGGAAAAAATGATCTGGTTTGTTAAGTGGGTGGACCCTTTGAGGACTCATACTGAATATCCAGATTTTTTTTTTCCACGATATGCACAGATATTACTGGTGGAATGTCGCTAATTCAAACATCTGCAATCCAATGTGTGTGCACCCAAAAGTTTCAGATTTTGAAGCATATAAAAGTTATGAATTAGGGACTCTCAACACTTAATTTTAGCACTGAAGTATAAGGAAAATACGAGTTTTTGGGTGTGTGTATGTGTGTTGTGTGTGGTCAAGCTTCTGAAGAGAGCTTTGCATGGAAATTTTGGAAATAGTGGTTTTTAACAGGTGAAATTTTTTTTAGTACAGCAATCAATATGAGTTACATATTCAACAGTGAACTCTGGAATTAAGATTAAGGTTCCAGGTACACTGTGATTATCTAGTGATTAAATTTTGAAGCCCTTTAATTCTTTAAAAAAGTTTTAAATGTTTATCTTTTAAAGGAATAAGTTATATATAAAAACACCTTGTATAGTTATTATGATAAGCATCTTCTATGCTCTCATACCAATAAATACTGTATGCATATTTACTGTTTGCATTCTTGTAAAATCTGTATGAAGTACTGTTATCAAAAAGAAGCAAGCAATGCTTAAAATTGGTAGATTAAGCTAGCACTTTAAGATCTATGACAGTAACTGCTAGAAACAATTGCTAAAATCAGTAACATAGCTGCCGTTAAGGAAAGGACAGGGCAAAAGAATATTTAAAATTCTTGCATTTATTTAAATTCCTCAGCTACCAGTTTAATTATGTAATTAAAGGCAATTTAAAATATGTATTTGTGTATATTCTTCACTTGTGAATAACTTGTCTTTGTAATGTATAACATTGTATTACCTGCTCCATACAGTTTTGAAGGGTGGTGGATTTGCATCGGCATTACACTTAAGATTGACACCTTTTCTTCCTACAAACCAGTTTCCATCATATCCAGTTACTGAGACTTCAGGAGCATCTATCAAATCAATAAATGCAGGACAAAAAATCATCTTCTGCTAAGAATAAAGGCAATATACCATAACAAACATTAGAAGAACAAACTAGCTTTAGAAGGTGGCAATTATTTTTCCTTACTGTCAACATATATAATCAAGCTGAACTCAGCAAATGATAATTAACTACAGGAATGAATGAATGGATAGACAAAATGTAACCACATATTAAGACAACTATCATCACAATTCTATTCAAGAATGAATAAAGTACATTATAGCACTGAATTAAATAATGGTGTGGCATATAAGTTATATCTATTAATAAATCACCATATAAAAATGACTTTAAAAAGATGTTTAATCTATGAACAGATATTCCTGAGATAACAATAACAAAATAATTCCTGTATTATGATTAATATGAATTCATTGCACACATATAGAGTAGTCATGACAGGCAATTATTGAGACTACATACAATGACTCAGGGCTTCAACAGTACTAAAACATAAATGTGATCCATTAAATGAACCCAAGGTTTTCTTCAGCTATCTGAAGCAGAATTAATTTAATGAGCAACATTAAACATTGATGGTAATGTATACTTACAACTATAAGCTTAAAATATCACTCAACCATCATTTTGTTTATCTCCTAGTTATCAGTCATATTAACAAGTCAATTACATTGAGAGGAAACCTATAAAATTACCTTTTAATTAATGATATTTAAAAATATTTAGCGAATTCCTACTATGAGGATGAAAAGGGTAGAGTGAGCTACTAAGAAAGGAGATTAAAAGAAAGGCCTATGTCTGAATAGGAGAGATCACGAAAAGCTTCCATAAGGAATTGCTTTTGATACATAGCACCAAAAACATTCATGGTTCTAGAAAACTAGGGAAAGCTATTCTGGAGAAATGGCTCATGAGTTAAGTCTCTGCCTCACAAGCAGAATGACCTGAGTTTGGATACCAGTTCTCACATAATAACGCCTGACAGAAATAGCGGCAGTCTGTATTTCTGACCCTGCAAGGCAAAGTCTGGGAAACGCCAAAACAAAGCAAAAAGGAGGTAGAGCAATCCAGGATGGTTTGCAAAGTTGCCCTTGGGCCTCCATAGGTACACACAGTGCCTGCCTCTTCTATACTCACCACCACAATGCATGCAACGAAGAAAGGGAACAGAATGAGAAAAAGAAAGAAAACTAAGGAAAGAGCATAGGGACAGATGAGAGGATAGAAAGTCATCTCTGGCAGAAGTCATTTTCAAAAATTTATAAAAATATAAAATATATACATACATCTGCTAAGCCTCAATTACTTTATTAGTTTTTTTAAAAATGCCTAACTCATAAAAACCATAATTATCAAATGTTTTAATAACTTAAAAATGTTTCTAAATTCTGTTCTAAAGAACAATCTATATAACTGAGTTAATCTCTTTCAACATGGAGAAAACTAGGTATTAAAATATCCTTAAAGAATGTTTCTACATTTTGAAGTTTGAACAATCTACAAATATTTTAGCAGCAAGCTAGTAAGAGAAGACCACAATTTTAAAGTTTGTATTTAAAGAAATACTTGTACCTGACATATCTGAGAAAATTAATAATAATAATAATAATAATATGAAAGAAAAAACTTCACTCATTACTTAGTCTATGTAAGGAAATAATCATATTAGGGATTGGAGAGATGGCTCAGGGTTTAAGACTGTTTCACAAGCAGAAAGACCTGAGTTTGCATCCTGCATCCCATGTAAAAATACCAGGTGCAAATAGTGGCAGCCTGCACTTCTGGAAGGTGGAGCTTGGGAAATGCCAGAGCAAAGCATTTGTATAAGTAATGTACAAGTAATCCAGGATGACTCCTAAAGTCACCCTTGGTTCTCCACTGGGACACACAGGGCCTTCTGTATACATACATTCACATTCACACACACACACACACACACACACACACACACACACACACGAGATAAAATATAAATATATAAATTATTTATAAATAGATGAAATATAAATAGATGAAAAAATAAAACAAGGAAATGTGAGAAACAAATTAAGGACATATAGGATCTATAATTAGGTTCTGAATTTTCTAAGAAAAACAAAGACTGCAAAAGCAAGGAAAAGGAAAATTTAGATTTCTAAAAAAGTGAGGAACAATGATATTAGCTCTTCAAAATGTAATAATCATAATATCTATACAACTTTTATTTCTCAAGTGCAACTCTTAAGTTTTGAAAACCATTACATGTGCAGTGATTATATGCCAACTAAAGCAACCTTAAGGAAGTAAGCATTTAACTGGCTCTCAACTCCACATTACGGTCTATCGTGACAGAGAAGTTGCAGCAGTGGGAGCCAAGGGAACTGTTCACATCAAATCCACAGTACAGACAACAGAAAGCAATAGATGAATGTATTCCTGACTGTTTTCTCCTTTTATTCAGCCTAGGAGCTATGGCACTGCCCGCAGCTGGGTCTTCCCACAGCAATTACTATAATCAAGATCATCCCTCCCAATCAAATTTAGGGCCCCTTAACCTAAGAATCCCTGTCAGATGTGCCTGGAGGCCTGGCTTCTTAGGTCTGGTTGACGACTACTGTTAACAAGAACATATCAACAAAATAATAAAAAAGATAAAAACAACTTCTAAAAACTATCTAGATATTGTATCTGTACATGTAAGGACGTATCTGAAAATGTTGGTTGTAATTTAAGTCAGCTTAATTTTTATTATATTTGCTACAAGCAATCACCTTATTTTTCCTGAATTTTAAAGTATCAAAGAGACACAAGATATCACAAACCAAAAAGCCACTTTAGATGCACCTGAAAACATAACCACACACAGCCCTCAGCGAGATGTAAAGTGAAATGTAAATCAGGAGGAATATGCACACTACAATCATTTCTATCACAGTGACATCTTCTAAAAAGACTGAACTATATAAAAATCTTGTATTATCAAGATCATCTTAGAAATCATGCTGAAGAAATACAGATTTTCAAACTAGCTAAAATGAACATGAGAAACACAAGATTCTTACTGAAAACAGTACAAGATCTACAGAGGTGAAAGGAATTAAAATAGAACATAAATATGTCTCCAAGTACTATATATCTTGAGATATCACTTAAGGCTATTTTGCCTCGAAAGTTTTAAATTTAAACAATTTGAAACCAAGTAAGAAAGTTCTTTTTAAAAAACAGTTCTAGTTAAATGAAATATCCATAAAAATATGAAAAGTTAAAAGGATTTGAGAAAAGAAAATTATGACTATCTAGACACTGAGTATTTAACTAAAATAGTTTAAAGAGAAATGTCACAGAAAGCAAACACAAATAAGGTATGGCTTAAGTTGAAAACAAATGCTGATATTTACTTACACTGTATATCCAATACAAAAAAATATCGGATGTCATTTTTCAGAGCTGGATGTTTTACAACACAAGAGATTCGCCTTCCTCTAGCAAATCGGGTTGGAGATAGCTTGTAGTGGCTGACAATGGTGGCTGTTTCATTAGGAAAAGAAGTTGTAGTAGACTCCGTCTCCCCACCAACATCGCCTTCCCAAACAATATGTGCAACTGGTTTTCCTGTGGCTGCAATACAACTGGCTGCAATTGTTTCATTTCCTCCATCGATTAATATGTCTGGTCCCTTTGCCAGGCTCACAGTGGGTGTAACTGTTTGAATTAGAAGGAAAAAATTATATTTCAATAAAAACATTTGCATTTAAGTCACATCTAAACACATTACACAAATTTAAAAAGATGAACATAAAAGCTATATAGTTCTTTTTGTAAAGCCAACAGCAATTACAAACTGGTGTTTCTCAAATCACTGGAACTTTCTTACTAAAATTTGTCACTGTTGATTAATTAATAAACCTTGGAAAGGTCTCAAATTCTCTAACATGCTCCCAAGGGATGTCAATGCTGCTGCTCCACTAAACTTAAAACAAAACAAAAAGCAAATCGGACAGCACACCACTTTTAAACACTTATCCATAAGACCATTAAAAAAACAATGCAGTCAAAAAGACTTCTCTCAACAGAAACTGTTCATTACAACCTCACACAATAATCAAATGACATGGAAAAGAACAAGCTGAAATAGTTAACACTGATTTCACCCAGCTATGAATGCTGCAAGCTATAATAATAGCAACTCTGTCAAGAGGTGTTCAGTAGTATAAAAGTAGCATATAAGATATGTGGGTAATCAATTGTTTTCTGATTAGCATGAAGTACCATTTCATAGTAGGGAACACAGACCTGGCATTGTAAACCAAGGAGAGACCAGAGGACCTAGGTGGGATCATATCTCCCAAGAGTTAACTATAGACAAACACTTGATGGCAAGCAAGCTTCAAGTAGTCAGTTATCATTATACCCCTAGATCAGAAGCATCCTCTTGCAATGGAAGATGAGAATCACAACTGGCCAAAGTGCAAAGGAAAAAAAACACTATGAATAGTTTGGCCCCAAACAAGACATCTAAACTACTCCCCATCCATGGCTCAAAGAACCTTGTGGAAGAGGGAGCAGTAAGAATGTAAGAGCCTAAGAGCATAAAGATGGGGAGAAATAAAGTCCATATCAAGGCTGCCATACCCAAGAATACAAAGTAACCAAGTCTCAGTCTTCTACTAGTCCTCTACAACAGCTATTCTATTAATTTTTCAACATGAACTAGAGAGGATTCCAGGAGATATTGCCTGACTCTGAGAGGATATGGGATTATTGCCAGACAGGAGAAGGGGAGCTATTTTACTGGATGGCTGATTTACTAGTGGGTCATGCCCCACCAAGTGTCTTAATACTTACAGATCTCCTGGATGAAGACAAATTAGCCACACATGCAGAGGGACATGGGAATGGAAGGGAGATGGCTTGGAAAGAAAATCTGTGGGTGTCAGAATGGGAGAAAATCTTCACTAACCACATATCTGATAGAGCTCCATTATTCAGAGTGCACAAAGAACTTAGAAAACTAAACACCAAGGAAACAAATGGCCCAATTAAAAAATGGGCCCTGGAACTTAAAAGAAACTTTACCAGGGATGAAATTAAAATGTCTAACAAATATCTTAAAAAATGCTTCCACATCCTTAGCCATCAGGGAAATGCAAATCAAAACTTCCCTTAGATATCATCTCACCCCGGTCAGGATGGCAAAAATCCACAATACAAACACCAACAAATGCTGGCAAGGATGTGGAGAGAAGGGAACTCTCCTACATTGCTTGTGGGAATGCAGGTCATACAGCCAGTCTGGTGAGCTGTCTGGAGATTCTTAAAGAAATTAAAAATTGAAATGCCATAGGACCCTGTGATTCCACTTTTGGGAATAACTCTCCATACAGCAAAAATTCACCTCGATAGCACAAGCACGACCATGTTCATAGCAGCACTGTTTACAATAGCAAAGTCATGGAATCAACCCAAATGTCCAACAGTTGACGAGTGGATAAGGAAAATGTGGTACATCTATACAATGGAGTACTACTCAGCCATCAAAAATGATGAATTAATGGAATTTGCCGGGAAATGGATGGAATTAGAAACAATTATATTGAGTGAAGTATCCCAGACCCAGAAAATTAAGCACCGTATGTACTCCCTAATAGGTGGCTCCTAGTACCAAACCCATTTAGAGATACTCAAGGATAAATCTCTGTAATACCTATAGTAATTGCAAGGATTATGAACAGGAGGGATGGGGTAGGAGGGCCACACCAGAAACAAGGAGAGAGGGGACCATTTACAGCAGAGAAAATAGGCCACCATCAAGGACTGCAAGGGGTGACATCCAATACCCATCAGGATGGAGTGAAGGGCATTGCAGGAGTAGCAAAACTGAAAAAAAAAAAATCAACAAACCATAATCCAGAACTTCAGAGACTCTACATCAACCACCCAGAATTAGGCCAGCCTAATCTCTCCCCATCCTGAAGCTCAGGGAAATTTGTGGAAGAGGGGGCGGTAAGATTGTAAGACCAAAAGGATGGGAGGAACAATGATTTGCAAGATTCTCCACACTAGTTAGGGCCGAAGCAATCATAATAGGACATTGCATGCCCTGCGCAACGTCCAACACACTATTGACCTCACAAAGTCTAACATCAGCTAAAGGCACCAAGATCCTTGGAGGCAAGGGATTGACAGCCACAGTAGTGTTCCTATGCTTAAGGGGAACACGAGAAAGGGTTCAGGGAAATGCCACTGGGTCCTTGTACGTCATCGGAGAGTCAGGCATGCACAAGAAAGGACTCTGGGAATTGGGGCGGGAGGCACGGGGGATGGGAAGGGAGGGGTGACGGGAGTGGGAGCAGGGAGATGGGGGGGAGGAGGGAGGAAGGGAACTGGTCTATCTATTAAGTTTGTATGAGCGGAAGTAATAAAAAATGTATTAAAAAAAAAAAGAACTAAACTGATCCAAAGGCAGAAAGTAAGCAACTAAGAAATATTCTCCCATAAATAGGACATGCAAAGCTCCTCCAATACTCCTGGTCCCTCAAATCAAACCAAAGTTCAGGGTTTACTGTGGAAAAGGGGACAGAAAGAATGTGAGAACTACATTAGAGTGGCATAGACCAACCCAGTATCCCCTAACACAAAACCAATACACAACCACAAAAGCAGGGTGACCAAGTCCATCTCATATAACCTATACAAAATTGTGCCCAACAATATGACACAACTAAACAAGAGATGGATTCAGATGGTTCTACATCCAGAGATGGTCAAAGCTGGCCAGAGGAAGTGGTTCCCCATACATCAGTAGTACCACACTGAAATAACTGCCTAGGCTGTAGTAGTGGGTACCCCCCAAACACACTACTCAAGAACCCTACTGCACTCAATTGGACACTGTGGCTGGAAGGAAGTTTTTGGGGAAGAAGTCTCCCAGGGGGAAAAGGGGTGACAGCAGTAAGTAATGGAGAGAGGGGAATAACAATAAAATATTTATTATAATTTCAATAAGAAAGTGGGAGCAAAAGAGGGAAAGAGGAAGCAACACAACCTGTAAATACTAATTTCACATTTGCAGTAACTGAAAGCTCAACTTTCATATTCATAC
This sequence comes from Typhlomys cinereus, assembly GCA_023101885.1. Taxonomy (NCBI): domain Eukaryota; kingdom Metazoa; phylum Chordata; class Mammalia; order Rodentia; family Platacanthomyidae; genus Typhlomys; species Typhlomys cinereus. Next base: position 10,556,984 of record JALPQD010000006.1, on the reverse strand, counting down.
TACTTTCACAGGCTCCAACTATCCAAACTTGAAAATTCTTTATATAAAAAATCTAACTAGGGGCTGGAGAGGTGGCTCAGGGGTTAAGCCTCTGCCTTGCAGGCGGAAGGTCCTGAGTTCGGATCCCAGATTCCACGTATAGACGCTAGGAGGAAGCGGGGGCAGCTTGCGCTTCTGGTCCTGGTAGGGCGGAGCCTGTGAATCCCGGGGCAGGAGGAGGTGGAGGCGTCCATGGTGGTTCGCGAATTCGTCCGTGGTTCTACACACACACACACATACATATGCATATGCGCACAGTTGAATAAAGTTAAAAAAATCTAACTATATAAATTATTTGAACAATCAACAAATTATTTTTTCAATGTTCCACTTCCAAATGAGGTGATTCCCAGAGCCCTAGACCTCCCAATGGCCACTCTTCTAGTGACAGATTCTTCATCACAATGAAGACTGTTACAACAGTCCACAGTGAACAGGACAGTTCACTATAAAAAAAGAGCCCAGCTTTCTGATTGGATTCAAGACCTGCTTGTCAGAATGGTACACATCCTTGTTACTGTAAGCTAGAACAAGAGCCTTAAAAAAGGAAAGGAAATAGGTCAATAGGGAAGACAGTCAATAAACCTAGAAGTAGGAAGACAGTACAATAAACTGCTCTGTAGGCATCTGTTATTATATCCATAGAATGAGAACTCACAGTGGAAACCTTTGGATGAGTGAAGGGAAATGCACATATCAGTGGGGTGGCCTGAAGAGAAGTAACTTGATATACCATGGAGGCCTGAGTCTCCACAGAAACAGACAAACCAGAGTGAACCCTGGGGTCCATAGAAGAATACAGGTAGAAGAGTGGGAGGGAATGATGAAGGGAAGGGAAGAAATGGGAAGGAGGGGTGAGGGAAGGAGGGAGGGGAGATGGGATGACTACTCAATATGCTTGTAAAAGTAGAAATATAAAAGAAGAGTCCTGGCCCCCAAATTCATTAATTAAGGGTTAAGGAAGCTTGGCTTCATGTACTTTGTCTTGTATCTGCAACGTGGCTCACTGTCAAACCTAGGATAATATTTCACTAAATTCTTTTTTAATTGTGCCTACCCGAAAGTACCATCATTTAAGGGACCAGTTCAACCATTTCTTTTCCAAAATATTTCCTATTATGTTTGTCAGTTCATTTCTCTATCTGCCTAAAGAATTCCTAGTAGCTCTAGGAAAGCCACAAGCTCCTGTACTCCTTGGCCAGCAGTAGCTCCATGAAGGAGAGCGGAGCGTCCTTTCCACTTTGGCCACAGCATTTCTAACCCTCCCAAGATTCCTGCATTTTCAAATTCCTTCACATTCAGTGACAAGTAGTTATTTCAATGCTAATACAGTTATTCAAAGTTTTCTATAAACTCCTAAGAGTTTAGATAGGAAATGGTGAAATATGATTTATTAAGAAGAATAGCATGATTCAAATATGTACAATAACAAGAATAAAGATCAACAAGAAAAATTCAAACTCAAGATATCAAAAGGCTCCTCTGAGATGTCAAACACAAGTCATTAAGGGGAGAAATAGAAGAAAAACCAATTTAACGAATAAAGATTAAATATTTGAAAGGAAGTAATGAAAATAAATGGCCCAGAAACTCAACTAGCTTTTTCTTTTTCCTTTTGTGTCTGAAACAGAAGTTTACAATATAGTTTCAACTGGCTTGAAATTTACTGTGACCCTCCAGCCTTAACCTCCTAAGTACTTGGATCGCACGTATACCTAGCTGAAATTAGCATTTATCATTATAACTGAAATACTATCTTTTCTGAATAAAGTAAAACAACTAAAACTATGTAGTATTAGATAGATAGACACAGATTTTGCTTATTAAGAATCTGGAATCATAAACTATAGTCTAAAAAGTATCTGGATTTAATTTAAAATTAAACTCATAGAAACTTCAAACATCTTAAGTTATTGAAAAAATTTTTATCATAATGCATATGATTATTAAATTACACAAGTCCAACACACCTACCTAATACAGTCACAGTTGTAGAGGATTCAGCGTTTCCAAGTGGGAATGTAACTGCTTTGCATATGTATATTCCAGAATCAGAGAATCCTATGTTGTATAGAGTAATTGTTGCGTTATTAAGGGAATAGTTTTCAAACTGGACTCTTCCCTGATAATGTCCCTGAACAGAGAGTCCATACTCCGGATGAAGCACTGCGACGGTATTCAGTGCAGTTTGGTTATAAACCTTCTCCCATGAAACTTGTGTTATGGTTTCATTTCCTTGAATCAAACACTTCAGCGAAAGATTCTTTCCCCAAACTGCTGCGACATGAGGCTCCACAATAATTGGTCCAGCTAAGGCACCTATGGGGAAAGATTACATAATACAGTTTTTAAAATTGCAAAGTTATTCTAACATAATGTCAATATCCTCCACAACAATTCCCAATCTCATAAAATCCCCAAACTTTTGACAATACTCTCTAGGAAGACAGATCCAGAGAGTGAACATCAAATCAAATATTCACTAATATGCACCACACTACAACATGCACAACACTGGAACAAAGTCTAGAACATCTTGCCCCCAACAAGCCTTCCTGGGAGACCCCAACGCCAGCACATGGCGTTGACACAGCATTATGGAGTCTATATCAGGATCCAATTGAGCCATGTTTAGATGCCTGACTCAAACAGTTAATAAACAAATGCTATTTCAAAGTAAATATATCTAAGAGAATTTTTTATATAGCCCAAAATTATTTGTATGAGATCTTTCAAATCAAATATATTTTCAAATCATTTTCTTAAAAAACATGTCTAAATTTTAACTATTAAAGATCTTTCAGGACAGAACAATTTCCAGAAAATACTGATGAAAATATTTTTTATGAATGTGAAACTTGTTTTTTTTTTTTATTCTGGCTCAAGGTGTAGAAAAAAATTCCATAAGCACATCTAAAATGAAGCAACAGCAACATTTTTCTATATAATATCTTTCCTTCCTAATTTCCATAGAGAAAAATATAATTTTAAGGGAATTAGAACAAAAATGAGAAGAAACTCAAGATCCTGATCATCAGCAAGTATTGCAAAACATTAAACATTTTGGAGAGTCAAGCTTTCACATATATGATCTGGCAAAAGAAACACAGAAACTAGGGGGAAAACACCTCATAGAAATTATATAAATGCCTTTAAAACTATTTTTTACATCTAATGATATCAAGGTTTTACAGATGATTGAGAAAAATGCATTTTAATTTTATTGAAATAACTTATTTTTCTATAAAAACAGCTGGCGTCAACCTCATGATCCTCTAACTTCCTAGGTGCTTTGGTTATAAGCATTTGTCTTGTCATCAAACCCAGCTTTGTTCAAAGTCTACGACATCCATAAAAATTATTAGTATTTTTTGTATGTACTACTCCTTTTATTTATAAAGAAATGTTATAAAAGATGAATTAATGGGAAAATACCTAACATATGAATAAGGAATAAACTGATAACTTACATTGAATATACTTAACTACAATGAAAAAAATTTTTTCAGCCATTACTATAAAATACTAAGTTCCCCAAACTGATTATACTTGACCTTGCTTTCAAACTTTGATAATTACTAATTATCAAAAGATGTAAGCATTCTAATGTGTTTTATCATGTTATCATGAACTGGTACTAATCCGAAAAAGATATGAATTCATACAAAGTTTTTTCAATGTTAAATTAAAAGTTCATGTATTACAGGGACTTGTGAGATTCTCAGGGAGTAATAACCTTGCTAAGCAACGATGACCTGAGTTCAATCCTGAGAACCATGGAGAGGGGAAGGAGAGAACTTGTCCTGGCTGGAGTAGTCCTCTGACTTCCACATGCATACTGTGGCACACATCAACTCAAACATATACATATATTAATAAAAATATTAAAGAGACTCATTTTTAGGAAATACAATCCTGCCCCGTGTTTTAAAAGAATGACACCAGTAGAGTTACTCCAAGAACATGAAATATTTTTAGATTAACACCATTCATTGAAAACACACAATTCTATCAATTGATGCAAAAAGGAATTTAAATTAAAAATTAAGATTCAATACCTGTTTTTCTAATGATGACAACAAAACCCAACATCTGAAAACAGGGACTCTCAATAATAAAGAAGACATCACGAATCCTTCATTTGCTATTTATACTGAAATGTTAATAGTGGTAGAAAAGCTGAATAGCATTCCATTGTGTATATGTACCACATGTTCATTACCCATTCCTCTGTTGGTGGGCATGTTGGCTGATTCCACTTGCTATTGTGAAAAGATCTACAAAGAATATGGATGCATAAATGTCTTTGCAATAAGATGTGAAGTCTTAATGGGACTATTTCTAAAAGTGGTATAGCTCAGTCATATGGTAGTTACATTTTTAACTTACTGAGAGACCTCCACACTGATCTTCAAAGTGGCTGTACTAGTTTATACTCTCAAGATAAGTTTTCCCTTTTTTCCACATCTTGCCAGCATTCTGTTGTTTGTGTTCCCAGCCATTTGTTTCTTGTTGTTTGATATTAGCCATTCAGACTGGGGTAAAATAGCATCAAGGGGTAGTTTTAATTTGCATTTCTCTGGTGATCAGGGAAGTTGATCCCTTTTTTTTTTTTTTAAAGATATATGCTGCATGTTCTCTCTTATATGTGGATGCTAGCATTGACCTCCTGACTGAAGGAGTTGGCTTAGAATTCCAAGAATCAGAATATTTGAAGGGACTAATGAGTGAGAGGATGGGGGAGGGAAGGCTAGGGTCAAGATTTGGGAGGGAGATACAGGATTCCACTAGTAGCAGAGTGAGAGATGCAATATGAGAAAAAAAATACTTAGGGGGGATGTGGGGATGGGGTATAGGAAGGGCTGAAGGACTAATTAAAAAAAAAAAAAGCCTAACAATGTGGGATGCATCCAGATAGGAATCTCCTATGATGATAATTTGTCAAAGAAACATTTTAGCTTAAAAAAAGGAACAAGAATGGACAGTCTCTGTATAGAAAAACACTGAGAGGAAGACAGAATAAAGTAAAAACTGCTGTGGGCTGTTCCACCACCCAGAGCCAATTAATTAAACTTTTTGATAAGCTGTTGATCAGAGAGGTCTCAAAGACCCTCCAAACAATACAGGTTTCTGCCATTGCTCTTGGTTGCTTTTTATAGACTGAAGACTCTATTACTGAAGATGCAACACACACAAATCATAACTCATGGACCAAAAACACCAGTTGGAATTGGTTGGAAAGTTCCTCCTTGTACCTCCTTGTGCTTCCATAGTACCAGAGAAAATAATCAAAGGTCTCTTGTAAGTTGCAATAATAATCACCATGGTAGGTGACCAGCAGTGCAATAGTGGCATGAATATCAAGGAGACAACCAACAGCTTTCTGATTGGATTTAAAGCTCACTTGTCAGAATGGAACACATTCCTGTTACTGTGAACTAGAACAAGGACCTACAGAACCTATGAAAGGGAAAAACATAGGTCCTAGGGTAAGAGACTATGAATCTTTAGTTAGGAAGACAGTACATCAAACTGCTTTGTGAATACCTGTCATTATACCCACAGAGCACTCAACCTAGAAGCCTCCTTCTACAGCAGGAGTTTATTGCTTAAAAGCACAATTCGCCAAAATGCAGAAAATCAAAGACTGTGGACTCTTTGTCCATAAACAGGACATATATATGTCTCTCACCCACACTCCAAAACTCAAGGAAGAGGGGGCGGTAAGATTTTAAGAACATGAAATGAGATAGTGGTGGGTGAGAAATTATCTTCTGGACATGATAAGAGTTGTGATATACAAGATTTCAGAGCACATACGTGTAATTATTATTTATGTAAGAATAGCAAGGATCTATCTCAACATCTCACCATGAAAATAGAAAGATCTCAAAAAGATCTATACACTCTGAGAGACTGAGGAGGACTAGTACTGATGAGAAATAAAAAGAGGATGCTTTCCTCAACAGTATGTCCACTGATCTATGACACTTTCTGGAACATGAATCATGTCAGGCAAATGTCATCAAAGACAAACTAGATGAAACACTGTGGACTGGAAAAGTAAAAACGATTTGAAAATATCTAGCAGAAAGTCTAGCAGGGGTGATGAGGGATTATAAAGGAAAAAGGAGGAGGGGTGGAAGTTGGAACTAAGGGGTGAAAATTGAAAATATTATGAATTCACTATATTCATGTGTGCAAAATAAATAAATAATAAACAAATAAATGAATGAATAAATGGAGAAAAATACAAAAATGAAGAAGTAAACGCTACAACCAGGACAACTTAACTCTCAAATCTTCAAGTATATTTAAAAAGACATACAGATGATGTTTATAGTATGCTCAGAAAACAAAGTATTTAAAATACAACAGAATTACAAAAAAACTTTTAACAACTACAAAAACCAACATACAGTATGACTATCGGAGGTTATTACTTAAAATGTAAAGATCTGAGATTTGTACTGAGGACTGTATGAAGCTTGAGTTGAAGTGGGAATAAAGGGGCAGCAGCTCACTTCATTCCTCCTCAATTCTCACCAGAAGTAAAAGAACTCATCACAAGTCTTTGCTACATGTTTTTAACATTTATATAGTACCTTGTATCACATTTGGCTTTTCAATCCAAAGATAATACAGGCATGTTACCCATTTCAGCATCTGACTCTTTTCAAATATCAGTATCTATATTTATAGATACATAAATATAGATCTATACTTATAGATATATATCTAAATATCGATCTATATTTATATTCTAAATATTAAACATCATCTCAAAGTTTTTAAAGGATAATCTACTCAAAAATCCCAGAATTGATTAAGTTCACAGACTTTTGTTCCTGATCATTTACTACTGAGGGGGTGTGATCTCACCAGAAGAGGAGGGCATATAGTCTGGCAGATAAAAAGTAACCATTTTGCAAATGGGTGATAGACCCCTCCCTTAGTATGGTTTCCCACTTTTATTACATCTACCTTTGATTGTGCTTTTATCACAAGACTCTAACAGCTTTTTGTCTCTGGCCAGGGGGTAACATACAATGCCCACCAGGATGGAGTGAAGGGCATTGCAGGAGCAGCAAAACTGCAAAAGAAAATCAACAAACCACAATCCAGAACTTCAGAGACTCTATATCATCCACCTAGAACTAGGCCAGCTTAATCTCTCCCCATCTTGAAGCTCAGGGAAATTTGCGGAAGAGGGGGCGGTAAGAGTGTAAGAGCAAAAGGATGGGAGGAGCAATGATATGTAAGGTACTCTATACTAGTTAGGGCTGAAGCAATCATAATTGGACTTTGCATGCCCTGCGCAATTGTCCAACACACTGTTGACCTCACAAAGTCTAGCATCTGCTAAAGGCACCAAGATCCTTGGAGGTAAAGGATTGGCAGCCACAGCAGTGTTCCTATACCTAAGGGGAACATGGGAAAGGGTTCAGGGAAAGGCCACTGGGTCCTTGTACGTCATCGGAGAGGAGGGCCCAGAGGAAAATCAGACATGCACAAGAAAGGACTCTCTGGGAATTGGGGCGGGAGGCACTGGGGGATGGGGAGGGAGAGGGGTGGGGAGGGGAAGCAGGGGGTACGGGGGGAGGAGGAGGAAGGGAGGGAACTGGTGTACCTAATGAGTTTGTATGAGCTGAAATAAAAAAAAAATCCCAGAATTGAGACATTCTTAGCACAAGAGACAAATGAAAAAATAAGTGTACATTTTTAAGAAGCAAGCAATACAACATCTAAGTATCTTCATCAATTTCAACAGATTTTCTGAATGAGTAACTACTTCAAACTGTTTTAAGCTGATAAATACATCAATTTCCAAAAACAATAAAAATACAATAAACATGTGAATTAAAAAGTCATGTAAAAAGTAATTATATATTGCTCAATCAAATATTAATAGAAATGGATCAGTATGTTTCTCCTATGTCATGATTAGAAAAGATAACTCTGGGATATAGGAATTTCTATTCTATACTCTAAGAAGAAACTTGCATCACAAACCAAAAATTGATTGAGAGAATCAACTATTCTTTCCTTCATCCTTAGTATTGAGTAGTAAGTATACTTGGTGCCAGATACTAGTGTAAGTTCTGGGAAAATGTTGAAAAATTGATGCTGTCCTTAAGGAATTTATGTTCAAAACAAGAATACACACATACATACATACACACATACATGCACATGTGCATACACAGATGGAACTTGGAACTTTGGAGAAATATGAGCAAGGTAATGAGTTTTACTTAAGGTAGACACAGAGTCCTTTGTTTCCATGTTTATGTGTATGTGTGTGGTGTGGATTGACATTGGTACTCATTCTCAATCACTCTTTTCAAGTTGGGGCTTTACTTAAACCCAGAATATGTCAATAGGGTTAGCCTGAATTTCCAGGGGTAGTCTGAATTTCTGGGACTGGAATTCAGGGGTTGCCACATCTCCCCAGCACTTTTACATGGGGTTTGGGGATTTGAACTCTGGTTCTCATGCTTGAACAGAAAGAATTTTAACCACTAAGTCATCTCCCACTCTTGTGGGTACTTCTTTGATATATAGGTGCTAAAAGAAGGGCTTTCTACAGTAATGTTGGAACAAAAACTTTAAAAGGTTAAGGAGACAAAAAAAAAAAAATTCTGTTCCCCTGGAGTATAGTGAGGGGAGGAGTGGCAGAAGATGAAGCTGCAAAAGTAGCAGGAACCTTATCAGTCAGCCTTCATCTACGGTAAGATAGGAAATCACTGGAGATTTTAGCAGACACAGGGCATGTCCTAACTTATGTTCCAAATTCATCACTCTACTCTGTTGTGAAGCAACAAAGCAAAGAATAAATCACAAAGTTATTTCTTATGTTAATGTAGAAGAGAGAAGATAAGAATCTGAACCAGGGTAATCAAGAGGATGATCTTAAATAGATACTGCAGATAGATTCTGGATATACACTGTTTTTGAAAAGCATAGCAAACTATTTGCTGACAGAATAAATGACAGCTTAACTGAAACAGAAAAGGCAAACTTACTCCAAGGTTTTTGATTTGAACATGAGGAATAATGAAGTTTCATTTACCAAAATGAAAACAACAACTAGAATGCTTTCCAGAGAGACTGGAGAAGAGTTCATAGTTTTAAGCTTCTATGTTTGAAATGCCTATTTTACAGTCAAAATTTGCAAATGCAAATTTTACATATTAAATTTACATAACTAGATATGTAATATTGCCAACTTGACAGGATTAAGAATCACCTAAAAGACAAGTCTCTGGAGATATATCTATGAGGAATATCTAGATTACCTTACTCTTTGAGCATGCCTGTGATTGGTCCATGAGCTAAGTTCTGGACCAAGAAAAAAAGAGAAACAAACAAACAAAAACCAAAAAACAAGGATCAGTGAATTGGCTCAGCAAGAAAAAAACCTGTGGAGAAACATGACCCCTTGAGTTCAATCTCGAATCCCCATGGTAGGAGAGAACTGACTTCTGATAGTTGTCTTCTGACTGTATGTGCACAATGTTTAAAAAGAAGCAGTGAGCTGAGTAATCATCACTCTCTTCATACTGACTGTGGATGCAATGTGACCTGCTACTTCAGTACTCCTGCTCCCATGACTTCTGGCGAGAGCATGACTTCCTTCAGACTGGAACGTGAAATAAATTCTTCATCTCTTAAATAGTTTCTTGTCAGGTATTTTGTCAGAACAATGAGAAAAGCAACAAACAATAAGAAAAGAGATAACAGGAATGGATTGCTTGTACAGAGTAAGTAAAACTATTGCTGCTTATGGAAGATAAAACTTCTTGTAACTAATTATTTAGTTATAGCAAGGTTACAAGACAAAGTTAATTGAAACCAACCACATTCCTACAATGAGTATGTGAAACTTGAAATTTAGAACACAGTATCATTTACATTAATACCTCTAATGAAATGCAATGCTATAAATTGGGTAAAACTTGAATGCACAAGATCTGCACGCAAAAAAACCATGAAACCTTCATATAAATAGAAAGTGGAGTGATATTTCATATTTACATACAGAAAACATATTTGTCAAGATGTTAGTTGTTCTTACAGTGACATACATATCAATGCAATATTGACCAGTACCTCGGAAGTTACATTATGGATACTAGCAAATTGATTTCTAAAGTCTATAAGGAGGAGCAGAAGACCCAAAATAATTCACACAGACAGAAAGATACAAGGACAGAGTAATGCCATTACATGACCTAAAGATGTACTGTGAAACCTTAGCAATCAAGAGAGTGTGATAAGACACAAGAAAGACAGATTAGTGGAAGAGAAGTGAACCCAGAAATAGCAACATAAATAAGGTGAAATAAAGGAAGAAAACTAACAAATGAAACAGAAAAAAAAAAGATTATTTTCAACATGTGGCACTAAAGCAAACTACACATAGTATATAAATACTGGATACGGTCTTTATACTCAACCCCATAATTAACTAAAAATGGATTATAAACCTAAATCCAATTTGAAAAACTAAGTTAGGAGACAATCATAATGACTTCAGACATGGTAGTGACCTTTTATATAATACTAACCAATGACATGATCTGCAAAAGCAATTATTACTGGGTAGTATTTTATTATAAAATTAAAATATACTGACGAGAATGGGAGCAATATATAGACCAGAAAAATAAATATTTGCAATAGATACATGGGATAAGGACAAAAGAAGACTCCTTAAAAATCAACAATAAAGAAACCTACAATACAAGAAAATGCACAAAAGAAAAAGACACTTTATCAAAGAAGATATAAAGATGACAAAAAAAGCATATGAAAAGATGCTGAACTAGGGGGCTAGAGAGATGGCTCAGAGGTTAAGCCTCTGCCTTGCAGGCGGACGGTCCTGAGTTCAGATCCTAGACCCCATGGATCTTAGACCCCACGGATCCGAGACACCAGGCCAGGCAGAAGCGCGTTTCTGGTCCTGGCAGGGTGGAGCCTGTGAATCCCCGAGCAGAGTAAACAAGGAGGAGGTGGAAGCGGTCCATGGTGGTTCCCGAATTCGCCCGCGGTTCTACACACACACATACACACATACATACACACACACAATTGAATTTAAAAAAAAAAGAAAAAAGAAAAAATGCTGAACTAGAAACCTGCAAATTAAAACAGCAAGTGAGACACCACTACATACTTATCAGAATGGCTAAACTTTATATACTAGCAACATCAAACACTAACATTAATTCACAGCCTATGGGGTGCAAATGGTTCATCTGTTTTGATAGACAAGTTTGACAGTTAAAAAAAAGCACTAAGCTTACTCTTACCAAGTGGCCTAGCTAATCAAAAGTATTGTTTCTCAAAATGAGTCCAAAATTTAGGTAGATGGGCGTACGTGTTAACATGTTAATAACTGCCACATTTGCCAAGTTAACAGTACGTTTTTCATAGACAGAAGGGACAAACACGGTACTTCCAGATCACTGAATATCATTCAATACTAAAAGGAAATGAACTATTAAGGCACAAGGAGACTTGGAGGAATCTTAAATTCATATAAGTAAAAGGAATCAATCTGAAAAAGAAAATGTGACACTCCACATGACATTTTGGAAAAATCCAAGTCTTTTTCAGAATAGATGATCAAAAGTGTCAATGATTAAGAGTAAAGTACATGAAAGGGAGAACTCAACACAAATTTCAGGACATGAAAAACATTGTATGATGCTATAAAGACAGGTTCATGTCTTAGACATCTATCAAAACTTACCACTACAAGTCGACCCTATATAAATTGTGGACTTTCATGCAGAAAGAAGAAATATGCCAGGTGAGAATTCTACCAATGAGGTACCCATGACAGAAAGCAACATTTTTTGGTTTTAAGTGCTTTTAAGAGTAGTTTTAAAATGGAATGGAATGTCAATATATTACACTGCAATAAAATGAGTTGACAATTGTCATAGTTAAGCACAGGTGTCAACTTGACTCTTGAGGGTTTCAGCTCTGGGCACAGTTGTAGAGAGTTGATGGTTGAGTTAAGCCCAGAGCAAACCTGCAAGAGATTATCTAGCTGATAGGGAAGATCCAGCCCATGGTGGATGGGATTAGGCCCTGGATAAATCACAGACAGCTGGTTGAGAGAGTTGACATCCTTCTGTTCACTTGGCCAGACATGCTGGTCTGGCAAGTAACGATTGTCCATCTCTCAGCCGTTATTGCAGTGATGGTGTGGCCAGTTCCCTTGGCCTTGGTGTTGGTGCATGCTCTCCCATCAAGCTGGACTGAGAACTGTAACCGGACTGTCATAAGAAAATACACCCCTTGTTCCCTTAAGCCGTTTGATGGTCATTTATCAGCAATGTTGCAGGCTGACTGCAATAACAATACTCTAACAAATGAATTTAAAAATCATGCTAAAAGTAGATTTTGAAAAATATATATGGTATGATTCCATTTACATAAGGTCTCAAAAACGCAAGTCCATTATAGAGACAGAAAGCAAAGCAGTCCTTACTTGGCAGTAGAGGAACTAGGAAGAAGAAAATGTTTGAATGAGAGAGCACAAGTACCCTTCTTGGAATGATGGGTAACATTTACCACAGTGATTGTTATGGATAGTTTCTCAGGTGTGTACTTCTGTCACAACTTATAACAACTGGTTCTGGTTTCTGTTGGGTTTCTTGAGACAATTTTATCCCCCACATCACCTGATTAAAAGACTAAGACTTATCTTATTTCAATGCTACTATCACAGTACAGAGAAGAGGCACTTCAAGTCAAAAACATTTACACTGTGTCTTGAATACTATGGTTTTCATAGGTTGAAATTACTTCAAACTAAAGATCAGTATAAAAGAAGCATAAACTAAACTAGCAAGAAAGCCACCACACATGACACAAATATAGAGGATTAGCTGTCCCTGTAAGGGTGAGACAGAACAGACTATGGACAGAATGAGGTAAGCCTCAAAAACACAGCAGTTTTAGAAAAAAAAGGGTCAGAGAGAAATGAAGTAAGCTGAGAACAACAAAATCCTCCTTAGAAGAACCTGCTAGTCACAGTTACCACGTGGAGCTCAGTCATATTTAAAGGTCTGTTTCCCAGAGTCAGTGGTGTTTGCCAAGAGCTGGGAATACAATGGGTGAGTATTGTCAGGACAGTGCTGGCCACAGAGATCACAGGAAAAATTAAAGTGGAAAAGTCTGAAATGGAGTCTCCAGGACTGTCTAGGAATGACTAATCTGAAAAATATATAGAAGACACACTGCACTACTATCTACATCAAGCAACGACAAGGAGTCAGAACTGCTCTGTACTTGACATCTCACAAGAACTTTGGGCCACTGGTAAAAACACAGCTGGATTCTGGGGAGAAGGAGTGGCCAACCACAAAGTTAAGTATAAACACTCACCAGCAAATCTTCCACCCATGAAGAGCCTCAAACTATGCAGAAAGTTTGATGCTCGTAATATCAAAGAAGGCTGCAGTAGAGGAGCAACTCAGATGGTGGAAATTCTTGGAAAAAACTGAAAACTCAGCAGGGAGGACATACTGAGAGGAATAGTCAGTCTCTATTTGCAGAGCTAACCACAAAAGACAAGTGAGGTATATGGGGTGGTGGTGAAGGAGGATTATTCACAACTAAAAAAATTCAGACTGATGTGAGGGCAATGTTTTTACTTTATTTATACTTCTGTATTTCAATTGTTTAGCTATTTTGTTTTAGACTGTACCTTGAAGCACTAACAGCCTTTTAGGCTATTCTTTCTTGTTCTGAATCTATAATACTTTATTATTTCTCATACCTCTTATCCATACACATTTACTTATTTGTACTTCACTCTTTAACCATTTTCATTATTTCCTCTTCCATTTGTTCTTAATATCCTTAATTCTAAAAAAAAATACATTTTTCTCAATAGCCATGTGCTTAAGAAGCTTACTGGTGGATACTTAAAGTACACAAATCTGTTTTCAACTGCATGTTAACACTGGATTGTATCATTACTGCTATGATTGGCTTCTAAACCCACGAAAAAGACTCATAAGAGACAGTGGTTTAAAAAAAACAAAACTAAAAGCTGGGCCCACCACTATCTAAGACCAGTGAGGAAACAGGCTGCTAGCTAGGCAATTTTAGAACAGCCATACTGGAACTGTGTCTGAAGATCTTACCCCTACTGTGAGGATTACCCTGGAGGATCTACTCCCTTGTTGATAGGGAGGAACTGACTCCAATCCTCCACAGAGATAAGATGATCAACTTCCCCCAACCCTTTCTTATGAAAGGATTTGGAAATGAGTTCTCTATGGCAGATAAACTAAATCCATCAAAAAAAACCAGATTGACCATAAGGTGGGCACAAGGTCAACTGGATCGAGCCCCAATATGAGCTAACCAATGAGGAAAGCCAATTTTCTAGGGCTTGCCTAAGTACATAAATACAGCTGACTCTAGCAGCATTCTTTGGCACCTGCCCCTCATGGTACTCCACGGTGTGGAGTCTGTGAGTTCTTTTCTAGCTCTTTGCCTCTTGTGGATTCCATGCCTGGAGTCCATTTGTCCAGGGTGCCCTTGCTCCTCAAGATACTCCATGGCTAGAGTCCGTGAGTTCCTTTCTTTACAAACTCTGCCTTAACTCTATGCATATTCTGGTTTCAATCTTCGATCATGAACACAAGAACCTGGATACATACAAACTCCTAGAGAATGACCCCACAACATTTGGTAACTACACCCCGGAGGCAGGCAGGGGAGGGAGATTTCACTTGCTAAGGAAAAAGAAATTCTGGGCCTGTCTGCTCACTTTTCTAAACAGGCTTCTGGGGGAGAAGAAGGTTACTTTTGAAACTGTGTGAAGTGTTAATGAATGCCAGCCTGACATGGGAGACCTGTAACACTTCAGTGCTCAAATCTTTACCACCAAGGTGAGATCCTTAAGATCTCTTCATAACCACAGGGTTTGAATGGGCCAGTTCTGTGGTTCCCATAGTGATGGCATATGGTCTAGGATGGGATCAGATTAGAATCCAATCGCAAGCTGAACATACTATAGCCAAGCCACACTCAAAGGTTCTGCTCAGGGCGTGGCCAGATTGGCATGTGAATGATCTCTCCTTGAGGGATCCCAACCTTTGTCTCTGTCAGATGTTAGGAATTGATTTTGGCTTCAGGTCTTGTTAGTTAAAAGGAGGGAAATTACTAGTGAACTTTACTTTAAGGAAAGGTTGTTTCATGTCTGGGATGATGGTCACACATATCTCTAAATAGAAGAGGGAACTCGTATCTCAGGCTTTGATCATGGGGAGACCATGCACCTGTATCCCTTTAGCACTGGCAGGGGGGAGCCCCCTGTCAGGCGTTTATGGTATCAGTTGGCCAGCTGACTGCCAGGTTATGGCATCAGTTGACCAGGCTGACCACTGGGTTATAGCATTGACCAACTGGTCAGCTGCCAAGCTAGGCACTAACCAGGAGGTCAGTAGCCAGCTTATAGCACTGGCCAGGTGGTCAGTCACCAGGTTACAGCACTGTCAGGTGTTGGTCTGTCGCTGGGTTATGGCACCAGCTGGCAAAGCTGGTGGCCGGGTCAAAAGAGCCAAATTGTGTGCTACTCTGTTCTCAGACATGGCCTCAGTACATCTTAGAAATAGGTTTATTTTGCCAAAGGGCAAGTAAATGACTGGAAGTTCCCTACTGTTCAAATTTTGTTTTATCTAATTAAGAGACCATGGAGATCTCTGCCAAAACTTCAAAATAATGAAGAAACTGAAGATATTTTAAGATGGAAAGACTCCTATGCCCATAGATTAGAAAAATTAGAATTTTACAAATGGCTATACTAGGGCTTGGGACGATAACTCAGGAGTTAAAACCTTTGTCTTGCAAGCAAAATGACCTGAGTTTAGATGCTGAGATCCCTGTAAAAATGTCAGAAGGAAATAGATGTGGCTTGCAATTGTAGCCCTAGATAGTGGAGCCTAAGAAACCACAGAGTAAAATACTAAGGAAGTAGAGCATCCAGGATGATTCCCATTGTCATTTTGAGTGCCCCACAGGCACAAACACCCAGGTATCCTCTAGTACATACATATACACATACATATATGGGTGTGCCCTTGGGAATGAAAAAGGCTTTGTTACTAAACTGTGTTCAATGCAAACACCATCAAAATTCCAAGGAAAATGTTCAAAGAACTAGAAAAAAAAATCTTAAAATCCATATGAGAATACAAAAGACTCCAAATAGAGAAAACAATCCTAAAGAGAAAAAGCAATGCTGGAAATGGCAGAACAACTCATCTCAAATTATACTACAAAGCCTTGGTGATGATAACATGGTATCTATCATCCAAAAATATACATCTACATCAGTAAAACAAAAAAAGAAGAAAGTATGTGGAAGTAAATTCACACAGCTACAACCAGGTACTCCAGACCCCCCCCCAATAAAAAAAAAAAACCACGGACACACACACACACACACACACACACACACACACACACACACACAGAGGACACCTTATCAGAAAACTGGGAAAAAGGATAATTACTACATAAAGAAAAAAGTTAGGTCCATATCTCTCACTCTGCATAAAAGTCAATCCATAAGGGAACAAAAACTTTAACGGAAGACCTGAACTACTAAAGGAAATAGCACCATAGGAAGGAATTTCCAAAGAATCCAATAGCATAGAGGGGAAAAAAGAATCAAGTGATATGGAATTACATATTATAAAGCTTCTGTACAGAAAAAGGAAGCAATCCACAAAATGTAGAAAATAAAGTAATACATTTAAATGATAACTCTGACCTTCTCAAAAGTAAATTTTAGTACTAAGATAAAGGTTCCAGATATATGATCTAAAATTATTTTATAGTGAAGGATGTGTTCATTTCATACTGCTAGCTACATAGACAGGAAAGAGCATCCTACATTTGAAAGGCCATTTTCCAACCCCAATATATTATGCATAAAATTGAATGTTTTGCCAAACAAATAAGTAAGTAATTAATCTGGACATTGCAAAATTCAGAGACTTTCAAAACAAAAAGGTAGACAAGAGGCTGCAATTCCCATGTCAGCATTACTTCTAACACATGAAAAATACTTAAGAAAGGGTTTCTTCAAGGAGAGAAGTGACCATGTTACAGTAGAGAAAATAGGCCTCCATCAAGGACTGCAAGAAAGTAATGTGACACCTAGTTAAGTTCACAGACATTCGTTCCTGATCATTTACAATTAAAGGGGTATGAACTCACCAGAAGGGGAGGACATATAGTCTGGCAGATTAAAAAGTAACCATTTTGCAAATGGGTGATTGACCCCTCCCATTTCCAAATGCCATATGACCCTGCGATTCCACTTTTGGGTATAAGTATTACATCTACCCTTGAATGTGCTCTTATAATAAGACTCCAGTTTAACAGCTTTCTGTCTCTGGTCAGGGGGTGACATACAGTGCCCATCACGATGGAGTGAAGGGCATTGCAGGAGCAACAAAACTGCAAAAGAAAATCAACAAACCACAATCCAGAACTTCAGAGACTCTATATCAACCACCTAGAACTAGGCCAGCTTAATCTCTCCCCATCTTGAAGCTCAGGGAAATTTGCGGAAGAGGGGGCGGTAAGAGTGTAAGAGCAAAAGGATGGGAGGAGCAATGATTTGCAAGATACTCCACACAAGTTAGGGCCGAAGCAATCGTAATAGGACATTGCATGCCCAGCGCAATGTCCAACACACTATTGACCTCACAAAGTCTAGCATCTGCCAAAGGCACCAAGATCCTTGGAGGCAAGGGATTGACAGCCACAGTAGTGTTCCTATGCTTAAGGGGAACACGGGAAAGGGTTCAGGGAAATGCCACTGGGTCCTTGTACATCATCGGAGAGGAGGGCCCAGAGGAGAGTCAGGCATGCACAAGAAAGGACTCTGGGAATTGGGGCAGGAGGCACAGGGGAATGGGGAGGGAGGGGTGAGGGGAGGAGAAGGGAGGGAGGGAACTGGTGTACCTATTAAGTTTGTATGAGCTGAAATAATAATAAAAAATGTATTAAATAAAAAAAAAGAAAGGGTTTCTTAACAATTACTAAGACACTCTGCTTTGACTCTTAAAATGTTTAATACTGTAACCTGGATTTATAATCACCATGGAAATAAGCTGCTGGGAATATTTTCCAAGGATTGTCTAGATTAGATTAATTGAGGTGGAAGACCCACATGGGTGGCACTATCCTATGGGCTATGCTCCTAGATATAAAAAAAGATAAGGGGGCTGGAGAGGTGGCTCAGGGGTTAAGCCTCCGCCTTGCAGGCGGAAAGTCCTGAGTTCGGATCCCAGATCCCACGTATAGACGCCAGGCGGAAGCGGGGGCGGCCTGTGCTTCTGGTCCTGGTAGGGCGGAGCCTGTGAATCCCGGGGCAGAAGGAGGTGGAAGCGTCCATGGTGGTTCGCGAATTCATCCGTGGTTCTACACACACACACACACACATACACGCGCGCGCGCGCACATATACACACGCATATGCACACAGTTGAATTAATAATAATAAAAAAAATTTAAAAAGATAAGGGAGGGAATAATGGAAATACTTAGGAGGATGAGAAGACTAGGGTATAGGAAGGACTGAGGGACTAATAGAAAAAAAAAAAACCTTAGAATGTGGGATGCAACCAAATAGGTACCTCTATGACATTAATATGCCAACCAACATTTTAGTTTTTAAAAAGTACAACAATGGTTAGTCCTTGTACAGAGGAGTACAGAAAAAGGCAGACAGGGTAACAAACAAAAATGCCCTGGAATACTCTACCTAGAACCTAGAGACTAAAATAAGC
This sequence comes from Typhlomys cinereus, assembly GCA_023101885.1. NCBI lineage: Eukaryota > Metazoa > Chordata > Mammalia > Rodentia > Platacanthomyidae > Typhlomys > Typhlomys cinereus. Next base: position 10,538,109 of record JALPQD010000006.1, on the reverse strand, counting down.
AAAGAAGTATTGGGTGTGTGATACTTCCTGGTAAGTTGCTGATCAGAGAGATCGTAATATTATCACTTGGACATATAATATATATGTCCCCCAAACCAGTACAGGCTTTTGTCACTGCTCATGGTTGATCTCAAGAAACTGACTGTAAGACCCTAATACTGAAGATGCAACACACATGGATCACAAGATGGACAAACAACACCAGATAGAACATATCTGGAAGCTTCCTCCTTGCTGGATAGCTTACATAATACCAAAGAGTACCATGGAAGCTACCAGGGGAGAAAGGTAATCAAAGGTCTCATAAATCTATTAAACTGCAAGTTGCAATAATAATCACCATGGTAACAGGTGACCATGAGTATAACAGTGGCATGAATACCAAGGAGGCAACTAACAGCTTTCTGATCAAATTTAGAAAGAAACACATTCCTGTTACTATAAACTAGAACAAGAACCTACGAAAGTGGAGGACATAGATCCAAGGGGAAGAACAGGTTATGACTGTTTAGCTATGAAGGCACTACATCAAACTGACTTTTAAACATTTGTTATTATACCCATAGAATGGAAGAACATTCAGCATTCAACCTCAAAGTCTCCTACAACAGAAAGTGTTTACTACAGAAAAACACAAAATATGTGACCAAAGAATGCTTGGCATTAAACAGGACATTTAAGCCACACGTCTCCCCACCCCAAGGCTCAGGGAACATAGCTGAAGATGGGTAAGTTTGTAAGAGCCTAAAATGGGTCAGTGATGGGCCGAACATTATCTCCTGGACATGAGAGGGCTCTGGTATCTGGTATACATGATTTCATGGCAGATATGTATACTTTCAAAGAACTGCTTGGGAATTGTCCAATCAACATCTTACCATGAAAGGGAAAGATCTGGAGAAATTCCATACCTCCCTGAGAAAGTGATGAGGACTAATGCTAATAGGGAAGAAAAGGAAGATGGGATATCCTCTGCAATAGGATATTTGCTAAAGCATGAATCATGTCAGGCTAAATGAAACACTAGAGGCCACAAAATTGAAAAGATTTGAAAACAGGAGGGAATCTGGTAGGGGAGAAGAGTTATAAGGGAAAAATGAGGAAAGGGAGTGGGAATTAAGGAGTGAAAATATCATAGATCCACTATATTCATATATGCAACACTAAAAAATTTAAAAATTAAAAAACTTAGGTTAGAAAGTCAAACGAAGAGGAAGAGAGAGGGAGAGAAGGCCAGCAGACACCAGCACTCATCTGTCTCTTGACTGAAATGTGACTAGCTGCCATGACCTTCTACCATGAAGGACTGCACCCTGAACAGACATGAAATCCTTCCTTCCTCAAAAGACTCATGCCAAAGTACTTTGTCACAGCAATAAGACATTAACTAATATAATTTCCATTTCATCCAATGAAACTGTTAGTTTTTAACTAATAAAATTTTTTAAAATTTAAAGTTTTACTAATGAAACATTTTATCCCAAAATACTACAGGTGTAATGGTTACTCTTTTTTTTTTTTTTTTTTACTCAATAGTGTGTGTAAGCGTGAAGGGCATTGCAGGAGTAGCAAAACTGAAAAAAAAAAAAAATCAACAAACCATAATCCAGAACATCAAAGACTTTATATCAACTACCTGGAACTAGGCCAGCCTAATCGCTCTCCATCCTGAAGCTTAGGGAAATTTGCGGAAGACAGGCAGTAAGATTGTAAGAGCACAAGGATGGGAGGAGTAATGATATACAAGATACTCCACACAAGTTAGGGCTGAAGCAATCATAATTGGACTTTGCGTGACCTGCGCTATGTCCAACACATTATTGACCCCACAAAGTCTAGCATGGGCTAAAGGCACTAGGATCCTTGGAGGCAAGGGATTGACAGCCACAGTAGTGTTCCTATGCTTAAGGAGAACACAGGAAACTGTTCTGGGAAATGCCACTGGATCCTTGCACCTTATCGGAGAGGAGGACCCAGAGGAGAGTTTGGCATGCACAATAAAAGATGCTCCGGGATGGGAGGGGGAGGCATTGGGGGATGGGGAGGAAGGGGAGGAGAGCAAAGGGGGTGGGGGGGTGAAAGGAGGGAGGAAACTGGTGTACCTGTTAAGTTTGTATGAGTGGAAATAAAAAAATAAAAAATAAAAAAATAAAAGCTGTATACGACAAGAAAAAAAAATTTTTTTATTCAATAGTGCATGTATGCGTGTGTGTGTGTGTGTGTGTGTGTGTGTGTGTGTGTGTGTGTGTGTAGAACCACGCGAATTCGGAAACACACCATGGATGCCTCCACCTCCTCCTTTATTCCTCCCCGAGATTCACAGGTTCAGCCTTACCAGGACCAGAAACGCAGGCCACTCCCACTTGGTCTATACGTGGGGTCTAGGATCCAAACTCAAGACCTTCCGCCTGAAGGCAGAGGCTTAACCCCTGAGCCATCTCTCCAGCCCCTGTAATGGTTACTCTTAACTATTGCTGTGAGAGAGCACCCAAAGTCAATCAACTTAAGGAACAAAGGGAGATTTATTCAGCTTAAGGTTCCAGAGGGGAGATACAGTCTTTCAAAGCAGAGGCAGCATGGCTGGCTGGCCAAAGCTGGAGGAGGCTCCATCACTGCAAACATCTTAGAGGCTGAGAGCTGCAAGACTGCTTGCTGCAAAGGCAGACTTCTCCTAGAGGTAGGGTGGGATTAATCCACCTCAAGGCCCCCTGTGACTGCCTTCCTCCAGCAAGGCTCCATCTCTCAAGTTGCCATGACTTCCTAAATACATGAGACTGTGGGGAACACATTTCAAACTATGACAATAGTGATTATTTTAAGAACTTTTAGCCAAATGAATTGTTTCTTCAACCATGTTTGTGAATTTATTTCTGAACCTTTACTTTTTGGCCTTTATTTCTAATCTTAAACTTACATGAGTAAAATGAAACCAAGAGCCGGTACACAGGCAATTTTCATCTCAAAAGCACCATCATAAAGATCTATTGTTTCTATGGTATTAATTAACTATAAATTCTTATATTAGTATGTTGAAGTGAGAAGTACAAAATTTACACACGTCAATATGAATCTGTATATTTCCTTTACTGCTAAGTAAATCTAATTGAAGTACAATCCGTTTATATAGCTCATTGGTATACTTTTCAGAGACAGGAATGAAATTTAGAACTGTGAATGAGAAAGTGGGTTGAGTTATAAAAACACAAACTTTCAAGCCAGACTAATCTTTATTCAAGAACACACAGATTATCTCTAAATTACAACTGGTTTGGTTCTAGGTATTGGGGTTTATCTTATTACCTGTGTGATGGTGTTGTCACCACATACATAACAAGGTTTCAGTAAAACTTAAACACACTCAAATATAGTAGTAGGTTACTAAATAAGATCAAGAACTTGCAGAAGAGTTTGAGACTGGATTTTATAGTGCACCAAGCTGCTTCTTCCTAAAGTGGGTAGCTTTTAGTCAGGGAAAGATATGAGGATGGGAAAAGACTCCGGAAACTGCCTCGTGACTGCTGAAAGTGCCAGTTTCTTTCTATTCAAGAAACCATTACCTTAAGTACTACAATATGTTGAGTCCCAAAGACTCAATTCCCAAGTTTCTACAAAAGCACTAACATAAATTTTAATTTCCTCTGAGTAGCAAACCAGAGAAACCATGAAGCACACAACACTTAACATCTAATCTTATGTAGAAATGCCATTAAAAATATCTTCACAATTTAGAGATGTGTGCCATTATTAACATACTGTTTCTCAGCCTAAATGCACACTTCTATCCATGCTGTGATAAATGGAATTTTTTAAAGAAATGTTTCTCCTTTAATGTAGCACAGTGTAATGAGACGGAGATGAAAGAGTATCATAAGAGAAAGGAAATAATAAAAGATGGCTCCAAGGTTGCAGGATTGTAACAACAATGTACAAAACTTAGTTGCATTTCTAAAGTAACAATGAAGAATCTGAAAAATGAAACAAAGGGAACTGAATAAAAAAACAAAGCCAAACATACTAAAATTTATAAATCAATGTTCCAAGAAACTGAAGGAAATAAAACAGAAGGTATCCTACACCAATCTGTAAAACATAAGACATACCATTAAAAGAGCAATTACCATCCAAAACTGATCTACAGGTTTGCTATATCCTCTACTAATTCTAACCTTAACTTCATAAGGAAAGTAAAGAGTAAGAATAACCAAAATTTAAAACAAAATATAGTTCCCAACTTCAAGACCTTTTACAAAAAAAAGTAATTAAAAAAACAGTAATCAAAACTACATCTTCAGAACAATAGTAAGAATCCTGCAATTAACTGTCACACTGCATAAGAGCATCAAGTCCATTCAACAACAAATGATTCTGAAACAACCAGATACGTACCATTATATATAAAAAAAAATGAAGCTGGATTCTTTTTTCATACCCAAAACAAAATCAAAATGTCTCAAAGACAAATTTAAGAACTATAAAATTCATACAAGAAAATATAGTAGCAAAATTTCATGAACTTATGTGAGGCAAAACCTTCAACAAGTTAAATTCACAATGTCCTAACAATATACAGTAATCAAAATGGCTAATAGAAAAATCTACTATTACAAAGTGCTGGTGAGGATATGAAGGAATTCAAACTCTATTGCTTAGAGCATAAGTGATAGTTGAGGACTCAGTTTTACAACACTGTATTGATACAACACTTTTAAGGAACATTAAGAAGAGTGGGACAGAAGGAAGATAAGAGCCAAAACAGGAGGAAAGGCTTCAAAATGCCCCTTTCCAAGCATGGCACAACCATAGCACTCATGAAGTCACCGCAGCTGAGGTTACAGGCACTGGGCCCATATAAGATTGGCCTGTTCAACAGACAGCTATGGATAGGGGAGGGGCTCACCAAGTCCTGAAAATACTGCTGAATTATTGCAAATAACAGCTTCTGAGAAAAGGAGACTGGTATTACGTTTACTAGAGCTTACTAGGATGCCATAGCTACCTCCAAATCCCTGTTCATACAGTCAGTCCCTGTTTAAAGTGGGTGAAGCACAACAATTACGATTATAGGAAAGAGATTGGAGAGATTTACAGAAAGAAAAACTGATAGGAGTTGGAGGAGAGTAATTAGAATGCATTACAAAAATATCCAAGAAATTAAAAAATAAATTTTTAAAAAAGCTAAAGAAAGTAGTAAAGTGGAAAGAGATCCAGCAAACAATAAGAAGGCATAAACTATGAACAGAAGCAAGTGACGCATCACTACAGAATCTCTCGGCATTAAAAAGTGAAAATATAGGATATTTTTTAAAAGTTAATGTAAGCTGATTATGGTTGTCAAATTTATTTAATGACACTGTGTACCAAAAATAACACCGCAAGAAAAATTCTAACTAGTACCATAAGGAATAGAATGTTGAACCTTAACTAAACTTACTCTTATTAAAAGGAAACAAACAAAACCAAAAATCTCTGGGTCTAAATGACTTTGCCAATGGGCTCTATAAGACAGGTAAAAGAAAAAGGAGCAAGCTTAAATTCTTGTGCAAGACAGAGAGAGATGTAACACTTTTAAAAATGTTAATAAGCCCTGAATAACCTTGAGAGCAGAAATTGGCTAATTACCTTATATGGAAGAAAAATTGTAGACCAACTTAATTTGAGGAGCATAATAAAAAGGGTGCAGTCATCAAAACCAAAGTGGGATTATTCACAAAGAACATTTAATACCTTTTAAGCACAATTTACCTCATCAGAAAAATGGGAAGATTGGAAGTAATAAAATCAGTATGAAGATCAGGTATTTGCTGAATTAAACACCTATTGGTGATACAAATTCTTAGCAAACCGAAGAAAGAATACCTCCTTCCTCTATTTAAAAAAGAAAGGAGTCTATTTTTTAAAGCTGACCAGCCAAGAAAATACCTAATTTTGAAGTGCTGAACACTTCTTTACCTCTAAGATTATTAATGAAACAGTGGTGCTCTTAATTCAACACCATGCTACAAGTTCTGGACAGTCAAATAATACAAAGAAAAAGAAGGGAGGAAGGAGAGAATTGGAGAGACATCAGTGATGCATGATTGTGTAGATGAAAACTATAAAAGATTCTACAAAATATTAAAAATAAATGAAAATAAGTCAGTGAATATGCGATAACATCAAAATCAATTTGTTTTATATGCCTGCAAATAATTTGAAAATATTTTTAAAGTATAGTTTAAATAACAGAAAACAAATTTTTTTTAATTTATTGCTCAAAGGAGATTAAATTTAATCTAATTTTATAGTGATGCAAGACTGCAGTAGTTAGCTACAAACAACTTGATAATTCAAGGCTGAGGCTTTGGGCATATCTGTAAGAACTGGTAGTTAACACATGCCCTGAGTAAGCCTGTGGGAGATGATCTAACTGATGAAGGATTCAGCCATAGTGGATGGAGCCATTCCCTGGGCAGGTGGGTCTGATGGAGAAAGTGGTTTAGTAGTTTGTGTACTTGAGCATATTTTGCAGATGGAGGCTGAAATAAATCTCCCCCAAGGTGTTTGGCTGTATATTTATCAGCAACATGAAGACAAAACCACAATAAAAATCTTTACATATCACTAACCAAAAAACTAGAGTTCTAAAGTAAAGAAAACACCAACAAATGGAAAGATACTGTGTAAATTCATAAACTGTTACTAAAATACATACAGAATGGAAAAAGGTCTAAGACTAAGAATAAACTCAATAGATGGAATCATCCACTCAATTCTAGAATAACAGATAAAATGATAATGAGCCACAATAATATTTATGCAAAGGAAGGTAAGGCAATGGAACAGAGTCAAACAGTGGGGGAAAGCCACCCTATTATATGTACCATAAAAACAAATTCTACACATATCTTACTAACAACGTTTTTAAAATAATGTGCTAGAAAATAAGTTTTTAAACAAAACACAAGGAATAGTAAAGAGTGGTGACAAACCTGCATTCTCATGAAAGATAACCCAACAGATTATGACATAAACAAGTACTTCACACAAAGATATTCAAATGGCTCATAAGCTTCAGACTTCTGGCTAAATGAAAATTATGTTATTATAAAGGGGTGTAAGGATACAGAACAACTGAAACTCAAACTCAACTGGTAAGAGATTGTTATTAACATTTCTGAAAACAAAACATTTTATGAGTTCAGAATTCTACCACTGAGACAGGTAGCAAAGATGCTTTCTCACAACAGTACTATTCATAAAAGTCTCCAAGTAAAAATAACCCAAATGGGCATACATTAAACCCTGGCAAGCTGCATAGCAATCAAGATACAAAACTTATAAAGTGGTTTAAAATAAAATGCCTACCACATTTAACTATGTGAATCAATCTCCCAATATCAGCAATGATTATATAAAGTTCAGAAACAAAACAAATATTAAAAGATAGAACTGAAAAGCAATATGGCAGAGACTCCTGAGATGCGCTGATAATGTTTTCTTTCTTGATCAGGGTTATCAGTAAATTTTAGCATCTCATTTAATCTGAATTTTGTCTGAGCCAGCTCATACCCAATATCTTCAAAATGTTGTATTTCTGGCACTTTGATTAATCAAGCCTTAAATTTCTGTTAATAGTCTCACAACAAAAACCTCTCTCTTTTATTATGGGTTCAACTGTGTTCCAGAAAAAGATAAGTTGAAAACATAATGGCCTGTTACATGACTTTATTTGAAAATAGGATATCTAACATGAAATTATGATGAGCTAATACTGGAGTAGATTATGCTTTTTATCCAATATCACACTGTCCTTAGAGGACAAACCCTTCTATATGATATCTCTTCCTTACCTTAACCTTACAATAAATAGTATACTATTATTTCTGATACAAAAACTCCAAATTCACTCATTTTTCCATACTCTTTCATACATTAGGATCATTAAAAGGAATTATTTTGCCTTCTAATATCCTGTTATTTTTAAACTTTCCTCTTTTATTTCTTCTTCTAATCAGGAACATATTGCTTATAAGAAAAGATCATTTTTAAGTATTACTTTATTTGTATCATCTCTCACTTATCAAATTGTCAGATGCTCTATTACATTAAGATAAAAAATCACTCAGTCTGACACTATATTCGTCATGGTTTGAAATGTGTCCCCCACAGTCTCATACGTTTGGGAAGGTCATGACACCTTTGAGACTTGGAGTCTTGCTGGAGGAAAGCAGTCTCAAGGGGTGGGCCTTGAGATGGATTAGTCCCACCCTACCTCCAGGAGGAGTCTGCCTTTTGGAGCAGCAGTCTAGTAACTCTTAGTCTCTGAGATGGGTGTGAAGTAGCCTGACTCCAGCTTTGGCCAGTCAGCCATGCCATCTCAGCAATGAAAGACTGTATCTCCCCTCTGGAACCGTAAACTGAATAGATCTCCCTTTTCCCCTAAGTTGACTGACTTTGAGTGCTCTCTCATAGCAACAGTTATGCTATATTCAACTCCATGGAATACATGAAGTTTTTTCTTCATTGGCTAATTACAATTTTTTTCATTATACCTTAATAATCTTTGGAAGATTCAGTGCTCAATTTAAATATTCCTAGTTACCAATATAAAACTATTACTACCATATCAACATTTTTAAGTCCAGCTTATGCCAACTCATTTCCATCAAAACTGATTCATCATTTAATTCTTTCTCAGCTGTGTGTTTACTTCATTTTCCTCCAAAGCTTCCAATATTATAATACCTATTATTCTCAAATATATCACTAAAAATCAGTCAGTATTAAAACTTTATAGATTGTTTTTCTGCACCTATCATTTTTTTGTTCCTGGATCTCGACACACTAATGTACTTCTCCCATTCCTTTCCCCAAGACAACAAAAGTTGCATCAAGAAAGTTAAATTGATAACAAAAAGCTTCTTCAAAGGTGTATAGTGGACAGTCAAAGTTGATTGTTTTTTCAGGCAATAGCAAAACAATATCCAAATAGAGGGGACAGTGTAGTAGTACTGGAGATTGAACCTAGTGCCTTTCACTACTACTGAGTTATATTCCCAGATTTCTGGTCTCAAGAAATTGCACAAGAATGCCTTGAACTTACATGATTCTCCTGCCTCAGCCTCACAAAGAGCTAGGATTACAGGTCTGCACCACCAAGTTTTAACTCATACCTGAATGCCATAGGAGCACTAACTCCTCCTGGAGTCCTCACCCAAGTGGACTTTTCATCTTACAGTACCTTCCTTTCCACTAAACTTCCTTCACAAACTTCCTCAAGATATGGTCAGTAAATTCAACTGTTTAAGTTTGCTTTCATCACCAGTTATTATTTTTCTTCTTCTGTAATATCACATGTATCATCATTTTTATGACATTGAGGAATGGGAATGAAACTAGAGTCTTGCAAAAACTAGGCAAGTGCTCTACCACTCAGATCTGTTTTTTTTTTTTTAATTTTAAGATAAGGTCTCACTACATTACACAGGTTGACCTTGAATTTATTCTTGTAGTCTAGACAGGACTAGAATATAATCCTCCTACCTCAATCTCTTAAACAGCTAGGATTACAAGCTCTCGTGCCAGTAGGCTCTGATACACAACACTTATTATTAGACTTCTGTTAGAGAGCCACATTGCAATTTAATTTTTGCACCAAGTATCATTTAGCCAGTTTTACAGATGATAACACAGGCAGATACCTAACTGGATTTAAAAGGTTCATATGTGGATTCTCTCTCTCTCTCCCTCTCTCTCTCTCTTTTACCTACCTATATATCTCTGTGTGTATGTTTCTGTCTGTCTAATGCAAACTACTGAAAACTTTCATATTTCTTGGGTGGAGGTCATATAGCTCAGTGATAATTTACTTGCCTTGCATCTAGTGTGTCTAAGGCTCTGGGTTTGTTTCCTAGCCCAAAAGAAAAAAAAAAAGGAGGTGATAAAGGCAAATATTCCAAGTAGACACTGTAGGCTTTTTGTTTGTCTGTTTGCTTTAAGTCTGGGTTGGGGAGACGCTCAGTGGTTAACGCATTTGCCCAGCAAATCTCCAGATCCCATGTAAAAATGTTGGGTAGATGTGGAAATCTGCCTGTAATTCTTGCCCTGGAAGGCAGAACCTGGGAATCATCAGAGCAAACTGGCTAGCGAGACTAGTCCTAATGGTATGCTCAAGTTTAATTAGACCCAAGCTCATAATAAGGTGGAAGAATAATTGAGAATTCCCAGTACCACCACCTTGGATCTCTAGAAGTGCATTCGTGTATATACTCCCACACATGTTACATAACCTACTTACATGCAAGCACACATACGTAAAAGAAAATGAATAATATCTCTTATTTATCTGAAATAACTCAGTTTTACCTAGCTGAGCTATATTTTTGCTTTGTCTTGTCTGATTAACCAACTTGTCTCTTCCAGACCTTACAGATCTTATTTTAAGGTATGCCATAACACTTGGTATACTTTCACAGATGTCACGTATTTGTGTGTACACACGTGTTTATGCCATTTATTAGTCTTATTAATGGGACTATAAAAGCAGTCACCATGCCTTTTCTCACTCCCCTATCCTGACTAGCAAGTATGCAGAAATGGATGGTGGGCTGACTAATGTTCAGTGATATACATCTATCTCCAATTTCTAAGCTCTAGATTTTGGCATAATACACTGTTATGATTAGTTAACATATCTATAGTTACTATATGTAAACAACAAATATTAATCAGCCCATTTATAAAATTTGAAGCTTGCTTGTCAAGGATCTAATTGTTCCTTCAAACTGTAGAAAGTTTTACCTAGTAGTGACTATTTTCAGATGACTGTAGAGGGCAGCAAAGCAACAGGAGTATCATCAAAGAACCTCATACATTTTCCTTAGATAATTGTAGATTTGCTTTTATATTTTAACATTTACTGTTGGAATTAAAGCTTTTGGAAAAAAGAAATTTTGGAGTAAAGATATGTCACAAGCTATTTATGTATTTAAATACTTTCACTATCAACTATAAATAAAAGAATTAACAATACTTTTACATATAGGGAAAATAAGTTTGATTAAAAAGAAATTTAAAAAGTACCTGCAGACTTGTTCAGGGCCCATTCCAACCAATAACTTTCCACAGGTGTGCCCCAAACAGTCTGCAACTGTCAAGCTGACACCAAAATGCAACCATAACATTTATCCTTGAAAAAAGCACCATAATTACTTATTCCTTCCAAGATTTAATACTGAAAATGTTTTCTCACTACAAGCTATAAAGTTAATCCATTTTAATTTATCTCTGAGATTTATTTTCATAAATACAGAAAAGAATATCAATGGTCTGACTGACAGTTTTACTTCCTGCTAATGAAGACATTTTGTTTAGTATTACTAATCCCAGCCTTGGGGTGCCTTCATTTGGTTAATCAAAATCACTAGACTATATGGTCTTCACCAGCTATAAGCAGAAAAACAAGTATGACTCCTTTGATGATGTGCTAATCTACAGTAACAAACAGAGTAACACTTGGAAAAATAGTATTTATTTACTAGTATTTCAATATCCAAAATCAAAATGGATAATCGTTATGTCTAGAATCTGAATGCTGCTTTCAGAAATGAGAAGCTATACTAAAAATTGTTATTAAATACAAATACTTTACTGGTATGCTTCTAGAAGTACATTTCCCCTCCTTCAAGTTAACAAGATCTGCAGATTCAGGTTGGCTGAGAGACCCATTACCACAAATACGCTGGAGTTGGTGGAAAACTGCTCTGGTGCCCCAACCCTGCATTACAAGGACAGAAGTGCTCTCTGTCCTTCTTCCCAAAACAAAATGAATGAGGATACCAAGATCTTTTTTCTCTAATTTTGCATTTACAATGAAGAATAAAACATATTTTAAAACATTTTAAATCAAAGCATTTCACTGTTTCCCTTGATATTAATTGAACTTAGGGTCCTAAATGAATTGATTACCTGAAATTTAAATCAAAAATGGTCAAAAATTTAAACCCATAATGTCAAAACAGTGCTGAAATGAATTTTAATCCCACAGTAGGTATAAGAAAGAAATTTTATTTTAAGTCTTCAGAATCCATAGCCTAAATAAAATGTCAGTAATGAAAATCGTTCTTATCATGTCTATTTGATGGAAATATGTAACATAAAACTAATCTGGTCACATTCACCAGTACTAAAACTTTTCATTAATATTTTTTTTCTAATGTAGCACTCTAACATTGTGTGTGTGTGTGTACGTCCTAGGAAGACTTTGACAATCATCCTGGACTGTTCTAACTCCACTTGCTTTGCTCAGGGGTTTCCCAGGCTCCACTTTCCAGAGTCAGATGTACAAGCAGCTACCATTTCCATTTGGCATTTTTACATGGGACCTGGTGATCCAAACTCAGTTTCTTTTGCTTGCAAAGCAAAGGCTTAATCCCTGAGCCATCTCTCCAGTAGCCAAGCACTCATTGTAATATTCTCAACTGTTTTGCTGAAGTCCTAGCTCTAAGCACCTGTTTGCCACTTAGTGTTTTCATGTATCAACGGCAGCACTGACCTCTTCATTACTACGTAAATCAGCATTCTAGAGAAAGATATTCCCCACAGAAGCTGTTGAAACTACACACATACTGGTTAAAAAAAAATACACACACATACATACACACACATCCAGCTAACTGTGTACTACCACAGAGGAAGTTTAAATGTTTCCTAAAGGGTCAATTTTGCAACAGGTCAAATTAAAAATGGATGTGACAATGGGGAATGAAGAATTAAAGAAGAAAAAAAAGTGGAAAAGTATCTCAATTAACGTATTAAGGCCCATGGACCTTTTCCTAGTATAAGTCTCAAATTTTAAATACATGACTTTCAAGATAGGAATGACAGCAAAAGAACAAATGCACACTGTGACTTTTTGAGTCATACTGTATACTTTTTTCTCATTCAACAAGAATAGCATTGCAGAGATAGACTTTCACAAATGTCACATTAAACATAAAGGTATGGGAAAATGAACAGAATTTTCATTTTCATCTTACACAAGAAACAGGAAAAAAATCATCAAGTAGAAAATCGTCCTTAAAACAAATATTTCAGAGAGTTAGTAGGTAGGAAGGACAATGATATTCTAGGCCTTAAGAATAAAAAGACACTTGGGCTGGAGAGGTGGCTCAGGGGTTAAGCCTCCGCCTTGCAGGCGGAAGGTCCCGAGTTCGGATCCCAGATCCCATGTATAGACGCCAGGCGGAAGCGGGGGTGGCCTGCACTTCTAGTCCTGGTAGGGCGGAGCCTGTGAATCCCGGGGCAGGAGGTGGAGGCGTCCGTGGTGGTTCGCAAATTCGTCCGTGGTTCTACACATACACAGACACACATACACACACACATGCGCACAGTTGAATAAATAATAATAATAAAAAAATTTTTAAAAATTTAAGAATAAAAAGACACCAATTTCTTTTTTTTTTTTTTTTTATTTCCAATCATACAAACTTAAAAGACAACCTATTTCAAGACAGCTTAGTGCTGGGCTGTCTGAAGTAGGGGTCACCAGCCACTTAACTACTAAGTGCACCAAGTGTAGCAAGGAGTCCAACAGGAGTTCAAAGACTTACTATGACATAAAACACCTAAAATTTTAATATGAATCATGTTGTAAAACGATTATTTGTTTATAATGTATTAAACAAATTTACTTGACATTTAAAATGTAATATCAAAATAAAAATGGAGAGGACAGATGGCTTAGGGGTTCAGAGTCTGCCTCGAAAGGAGAAGGTCCTGAGTTTGGATCCTTGATTCCATGTTAAAAAAAAAAAATGCCAGTACGAAATGGAGGCAGTCTGTACTTTCAATCTGGAAGTGGAACCTGGGAAACTCCACAGCAAAGCAAAGAGGAGGCAGAGCAATCCAGGGTGATTCCAGAAGTCACTTCAAGGCTAACAAGAACACGTAGTGCCTTCCAATACACATAGACACACACAGGACAGACAGACAAACATACACAATAAATAATCTTAAAAAAGGAAAATTATGTCCCTTATACTTCTATTGTACAAGTGCTCAACTAAATTAAACATGATTTTGTTGTTAATTCTTGAAATAAAGTTCCTGTGACAAACACAGAACATACAAATACTGAACAAAATGGTGTATTTCTTTCAAAAGGTAATCACATTGAGTCGAACTGTAAACAAAAATGCTGTAACAGAAGTAATCAAAGAGAAAAATTATCTGAATGTCTCTTACAATACAGATGCCCAGAAATTCAGATTCTTTCTTACAAAAACTGTTCATCAGGTAAAATACAGTGTAACTTGGCACTGTTGCTTCAGAAAAGAATCCTTAGTAACTATGATTGGAATCAATTATACACTCTATTTCTACATATTGTTTATATAAATGATAGTTGTTTATTTAATAATTTCTTCTACAGACAACTAGGCTGTTCTAAAGAACCTTTACTGGGGCAGTGGTCAGACTTCAGAATAAGCCGATGCTTTAAAAATCGCTTTTAAAGGAAACTGAATAAAGTTTAACAATAGTAACATCTATCTAAAGAGCCATTTACACAGATTATTTTAAGTCTACAAAATAAAGTGTCAAAAATATACGGCAATTCCTTAGCTATTCAACTCAGCTGGGTTGTTTTCACACATGTGTCTCAAACTCCAGTTTATGCTCTACTAACAATACAATAGCTTTTTCCTATTTCATTAGGAGAATAAAGATAGGTAATTAGTATGCCTGCAAGATAAACAACTTCCTATAGGCTATGATAAACTGAAATGTACAAGTCACAATATAAGTAAAAATTAATATCCTTTCTAAAAGGACAGTATCTTCAGCATGGATATGTCAGAACAAACAGAAGGCAGTCCCCGGTAAAGTTTTAAATTAATGAACTGTACTACAGAAGAGCCATTTAAGAAAAAGCTTGAAGTCTGCCCTTGAAAATGCCTTGTAAAAAAATAAATTAATGATAAATTATGTCAGAACCTACTGTAAAAGCAGGAATCCCAAGTTTAGTAAAATTCAGGATTTCAAAATTTAAAGGCAATTTTAAAAATATAGTGCAATCAAAAGTGTTCAGGTACCTAGCACACAAAATTATGTTTAAACTTCCACTGTTGACTTAATGGCTGTTTGATCTTACCTTAATTTGCATATTCACAGCAACTATTAAGTATCTTATCTTTTAAAAGTCGTATAATACTTATTTTTATGAAGACTTTAATAGATAAAAGAAAATCTTAGAGTACTATACCTATTTCTAGATAAATTACAGAATATTGAAACACTATTGTTCTCAACAAGGATATCATAGTGAGCTTCATTTTTTCAGTTTCAAATGACTGATAATAACTGCTAAGTCTTACTTAACAATACATATTATATATATTAACATATATATAATTGTTAAATTGTACATACTCAAGTGCATAAATTAGTGTACCCCATTCCAAAAAGCTGAATCCAAAATGTTCCAAAATTAAAACCTTTTTGATCAACATTATTCCATAAATAGGAATATCCGTAACATGAAACTGTTTCATATCCAAAATTATTAAAAATACTATATAATATTACTTTCAGGCTACATGCATAAGGAGTACTAGCATACTCCAGGTTTAGACCCATCCTTCCAAGATATTGTCATTATTTACACACATATAAATATCCCAGTGTTCAACAATAACAACAAAATCTAAAGCATATCTGGTTTATATATACTTTTCAAATAAGAAACATAAATAAGGCTGACATAAACAAGACATGCCAGTAAATCTCTCTCACTCTCTCTCTGACATACACACACACACACACACACACACACACACACACACACACACACACACCACAAAACTACCTGGCTTTTGCAATTCCTATTTCTGATGCTGTCCACGGAATTGCAAGAAAGGAAGATTTTTATCTCTTTTATATGTTTCTAAATTTAGTTGTCAATCTTAAAATTTATATTTACAATGTACAAAGATTCATGTATGTTCTAATCTACCATTACAGTAGATAGTCAACTCCATATTCTGGTTCTTTTTTCCTGTACCATGTTGTCAAAACAATCATGATTTTAAGTGACCTTACGGAAACTGCCCAATCTTAAAAAAACATACTCAGCATCACTGAGGAACATTCAAAGCATTCACAGACAGATGAAATAATTTAACTGCATCTAACAAATGGCCATATGTATATTTACCCACAGTATAACAGTATATTTAACAAGTACTCTCAACTACTGAGAGTGCTATATATCTATTATGAACATTTGGATATTGAATTATGCCAGACATATTTTAAGAATCACCAATTCCTGCTAGACGGTAGTAAATGCTAAGATATTAGTACTGCTTTATTCTATGCCTTCCAAGCTTCAGTTTATTCTTTCATTTAATCCTCACAAGAAATCCTACTGGTAAGATGACGAATAACCTGCCAATGACACTTCTCTAGTAGTTGGCAGTCTTTGTTTAAAATCAAGCTACCTTTTTAGGGCCTGAACCACAAACAGGAGACAAAGAGTCAGAGTCAGAGAGGTCCATTTTGTACCACTATACAGTCTAATCTCAATAAAACCTGACTCACATGATTTTTAAAAAGTGAGATTTAGGGTCAGTGTTGCTTAGAGGCAAAAGCACTTACCTGACATGTCAAGCCCTGGATTCCAGCGCCAGCAAACATATACACAAAGCCAACAATGTGATTCCCTCCCCCTCACGTTTTTATTCCAATGAATTAGGTGTCCCTCTTCTAAGAAACTTTCATGATCTCACACTAATCTCCATATAGCATTCAAGTGTCCTACAATCAACTGTTTCGTTTATGTCTAAAGAACATTGGAAGCATGTTGAGGACAAGGTACTACCATGTATATGTCCTTAAGTATCTATCAATAATCTAAAAATTGCTCCTAGTGTTTTTAAAGATTTTCTATTATATTAGGTCTCATTTTATTATCTACTTAACATTTGTTGTAAGATAAAAAGGCACAATGGTAAAGTCCCAGATTCAAATGAAGTCTCAGAAAGGTCAAGCAGCCTAAATTCTAATTTATCTCCAACTCTACCAGTATACTATTCTCAATCTCTTTGAAAAAATATATGTAAGGAAAAGGTAAGTCTGATAATCTATTAATTGGTATTTATTTATCATCATAAAGGAATATGGAATTTCAAAATTAAATAAAGATTTATCAAGCCTGATTCCTTTGACCTATGCCTAGGAATTTCTTAAAATTTCAAGAGTTAGCAGCAACTCAAGTCCTAAAATCCCAATCTGAAAAGCTCAGTTCTTAAACCAAGCATGGATGCATATCTATGGTCCCAGAATTTAGGAGGCTGAAACAGGAGGATCGCAAGTTTGAAGCCATCCTGGATTATGAACTATCATACACACTCATGGTAAAAGTTTAGTTTTTCAGCTAAAAATTAGTTTATATTCCCTAACACATAGCAACGCTGTCATAGCTTTCAAAATATGAGATCTCTCAGTGATGAGTGATAGTTTTAACAGTCAAATTAACATTATAAAATTAACTTTATTAAGGTCAACAAAATTAGCAAAAAAAGAGAAAAAACTCCATGATAAAACAAGTAAAGCATTCTGACTAACAATCATCAGGTAGAGTTCTGTGTTTAAAAAAAAAAAAATCTTTAACTCTCACACTAAGTTTACTTAGTCAAACATTAAGTATAGGCCAAAACGTGTAATACTACAGAATGTTAATATTACTAACATTAATTGCTATATCAACAAGTTGTTAAAGCAAACAGCAGTTTACATGAGTAAAATTCTGCTTCCATACTTATTAGCATCCCCAAGTCAAGCAAACTGCGCCCTGTTCAAAGACTGCATTCTAAAGATAGAGGTTGGTGAAAAAAAAATGTGTCATAAGAGCTCACAAATTAGGGTGTTATAACACTCTAGGCCAAAATAGGAAGCTCTTTAAATGAGCAGTGTACAGGAGCAGAAACCAGTATCTATGTCTACAACTACAGAGGACTTTAAAATTCCAGTTTACATTTCCTTTATTCACAGTCCATTGGTCCACACTAAGTTATTAAGTTCTAAAGTAATTCCCTGAGCTCCTCCAATAGAACATTATTGCAGACCTTTCTAAAAAGATCTCTCATGTGAAAACTGATGTTTCTTTGAAAAGTAATCGGCAGCTCATTTACACAGCCACTATGAAATTCCTAATGTAAACTCTATCTTCTGTATCAGCCGCTACCTTGCTTCAGTCTTCCATTCCATTAGGTCTTCCTGGACAAATAACCCTTGGTGGAGGTCCAAATATTCCTTCATTCCCTAAACCAAATCAAGATGGTAATGTTGACCCTCCTTCCAAATGTTCTGACACTCCAATTCTAAGCAGAATTTACAACTCTCCTCAATGAAACATAACAATTATGGAGTCATTCTAGAATCTTCTAGTGACTTACCTATGTCTTGAAACCAAATTATTTGCTAAGGGGGGATATAGAAACCACGGCTTGGATAACATGTCATTTATTGCAATACACTATGTATAATCAGAAACTCTCATTACAGCCCTGTAAAACGTGATAAACTGGTATAGGAAACGGTCTGCCTATAAGGGGCACTCAATCTCACCCTAACATTTCCTCCATAAGCAACTACCCAGATTCACCTATCGGTAAGCAGAATTCTTTCTTCTGAATCCTAACACCCAAGAAAGCCACACACTTCTCTTCTTTTAATAAATACTGGTTAAACTTCAGCTTTGAGGTTTCATGATACACTGAGAACCTGTCTTAGAGCAAGTGTAAGTTTCCAGACCTCCAGTTTTCTCACCAAGAATCCTTAAATGAACAACCTCTTGCAGCATTTTGATATTACCCAGACAAGGACTGTCTTAGGACTCCTGTCTATTTTCCTGTATCAGTGCCCTCCACCGAGGAGCATATCTATTTCTCTTGCATAATCCTTAAACAGTGGGTCTCTAGTCTCAAATATCGGGAAACAGAACTCACAAAAAGATTAGCTCCCAAAGGTACCACACATAAAGAAAAGACACCAGGAGGGTTCGTGAGGCTATCTGACTTCCACGGCCAATGCAATTAAGTATTCACAAGGTATTTACCTTGGTCCTGAAAACAACTGATAAAATAAGGACGGGGTGAAAGATGCTCCCCAACTGGAAGGCACCAAGGGGTGTGCCTGGGGCTCCAGCCAAAGATCCAAAGGCTGCTAGGACAGTTTGGGGGCTAGAGGACCAAGGGAACTGGCCGAAAGGGGACACTGCGCCAGGGTGGGCTGAGAATATGCTTTCTTTTCGGTAGAAAAAGCATGGACCCCCAAGGCTTCAGTCCGCGGGGCTCTGGTCCCTGGGGTTTCCGGGCTCACAGCTCAAGTTTCTCCGGGAAGGGTTTTTATTTAAAAAAAAAAAAAAAAAAAAAAAAAGGCGGACCTGCATCCGACCTCGGCCCCGAAGTCTGGGCTCTCCGCTTGCAGGGAAGTAACGGTCGCCGGAGCCCACGCGGGGCTGCGCTCCCCGGAGCCCCGCCGCCGCCCCCCAGCGCCCAGCGCGGCGACCCGCGCGGCCGCGGGGTGGGAAGCCGGGGCGAGCAGCCGGGGCCTCCCCGGTCCGCCCGGCCCTTCCCGGGCCTCGCCCGGGGCGCGGCGAAAAGTTTCCAGCCAAAGTCCGCGGCGGCCGCTCGCGCAGCCAACCGCCCGGCGTAACTGCCTCGCCGCCGCCCCCGGCGGCCCGCGCCCGGCGGCCCCGGCGCCCCGGCCCCGGCGGCCGCGCCTCCCTCCCCGGCTCCCTCGCCGGCTCCCTCGGCCCGCACCCGCCGCCCCGCTTCACCTACCGCAGAGCCCGAAGAGCAGCAGCGGGAAGAGCAGCAGCGGCGGCGGCGGCGACGGCGGCGGGAGCCCGGCCCCGGGGGCAGCAGCGGAGGAAAGTTGTGCTTTGCCGCCGGCCGGACACCGCGGGGCCGGGCCCGGGGTCCGCGCCATCCCCCACCTCCCCCGGCCCGCCCGCCCGCCCGCGCCCCGGCGCCTCAGGCTCTGGGTGGCGGCCGCGCCGCGGCCACGGCGGAAGGTCCGGCGCGCGTGTCTTCAAACTCCCAGCCCCGGCGCCGTCCGCCGCCGGCTGACACCCCGCGGAGCGCTCGCGGCTGCCTCGACTCCGCCGTCGCCGACGCCACTGCCGGGGCTGAAGCGGGAGCCGCCCGCCACCACCGCCGCCGCCGCCACTCCCCTCTCCGGCCCCGCCCGCCGCGAACTCCTGGGAACTCGGAACGCACCACCCCGCCCGGCGGGGGGGGAGTCCGCCCCCTCCCCCCGGGCCGCTGAGACGCGCCGCCCGCCCCGCGACTCGGGCACCCGTCTGAGCCCCTAGGGCCAGCGCAGCCTCCCTGCACCCCGCTCTCCCACACACGCTCCACCCCTTTCAAAAAAAAAAAAAACCATCTGCGTGCACTAAGATAGCGGGGTTTCTCCCGAAACAGAGCTTCGAAAAGGATGGGAAAATCTGGACTGGGTTAGGCGGCCCCGCCCCTCGCCCCTGCCTCTTTACCCCCCTACCCCGGCGAGTCCAATGGTCTCGCCCACTCCGCCCCTCGCGGGTCCACGACCGCCCAGCGCAGACCCAGGCGGAGGGCGACGGGACCGTTGCTCTGGGCGCTCCTGAGTCCCGAGTGGCGCTGTTCCCCTGCCGCGGACCCGGGACCCGGCCAAGGGCGAGGCTGGCCGAAGCTGTCCTTCCGCTGCCCCGGCTAAAGGCTCCTGCGGAGGAAGCTGGATGCAGCCCGCTGGACCGGTCCTGGCCGGGACGCTAGGGACTGTAAGGAGACACTTTCTCCTCCCCGCTGCTCCCGGGACAGCCGCGCTCCCCGCATCCCTCCTCGGGTCCCTGCCCCACTTCCTTCCCGCTCGCAGAGGCGCGCTGCCCGGGGCCCCCGTTCAGCCTGCTCCTTTCTCTCTGGAAGGGCGGCGTGGTGAAAGGGCGAGCGGAGCCGGGCTTAGGTTGGCTTCTTCCCTCTTAGCCACTTTCGGCTCCAGGCGGACCGGCAACAGGAGGCCGTGGATTGCTCCCATCGCTTCGAGTGCGGTCGTGGTTTTCTTTCATCATTTGCATGTTCGCACGTGTCATTTTATTTCCTGTTTGCTTCTCTTGTGAACCAATGCTCACAAAAGTGTCCCGGGCAAGTATGAAACAAGCCTGGAAGAGGACCGTCCGAGCTTCATCGTGACCCTCCCTCTATCCCAGCCGGCTGTCTGGCCCCCTTGTGCACCCACCACGCAGAGCCTCCTGTGTCTTGACCTTGAAGTCCCAGACACTCATGAGGGTGGGGACGGGGAGAGAAAGAGAATAGGCAGTTGGACCGTCCGCGGGGGCGGTGGAGGCGAGGACTCTAGTCCTCATGCCTGACATGTCCACCAGATCTTGCCACAAAAGGTTCTCCAATAAAAAAGAGGAACAAGGATCCGCTGCCCAGAGATGAGTCTGTGGCAGCTGAACTAAAGCGACCAGAGACCAAGAGCAAGCTCTCTCGGCTTGCAGTTCCTCGGACCCTCCCCACCTTTACGCGCTGACTTATGATGTTGTTGTACTCACCTTGGAGAAGACATTCTACCTCCTGCCTGTCTCGCATTTTAACATCCACCTTACCTAGCATCCCAGCGCTGGGTCTGATATTAATACTATTCTTTTCCACTCCTTATTTCTCCTTCCCTTTGCCTGCCAGACCCTGGTTTCCCAATAAGCATATCTCCTATAGCCACTGCTTTCTGTCACCTGTCTTCAAGACGTGCTTGTGAATAAGCCCTCTTGTGCATCGCTTGGGGAAATCCCCATGATGCACATAATTGACGAAATGTAGCTATTGTGACATTCCCAGCTGTACCGACATCACCTTTTCCCTTGAGATCATTTCTCTCCCTGTTTTCGCATTCCCTAAACCTAATTTCGCTGCTAAATTTAGCCGAAGCCCACTGCTGCAAGTTCTTGCTAATTATGTTTAGATAGCACTTTAACACATTGTTGAGGCCTAGTTAAATGTTAAACAACCAAAATTTTAATAATGCTAGCCAATTTCATCCCCCCTCCCCCCAGCCTTTCCCTGATAGTTCTAGTCTTCAGGAAAATAATTTAGTCAACATTTTAAAAGGTGCCAAAGGCTTAATACTGAAGCTAATGTGCAGTGTACCACAGAGACCATAAGGAATTAACAGGTTTACTGTTTCTCAGAAGGATGATATGGTGTCATAAAACTATCCCCCTTCCCCCACATTTGTAGAACTTGAGTAGTAGCATGCTATGATTACATCTCTCACCTAAAGTGAAGAGAGATCATGGACGAACATTACTTACAACCGTGATACAATTATTAAAGGAGCACCATGCTGGAGATTTGTGCGTGCGTGCATTCCGTTCTAATAATAATAATTTGTGTTGATATGGCGTCTTCAACCGGAGATGTCAAAGCGTGTACTCACTTTGCAGGGAAGGTGGCAATTACTATTATGCCTGCTTGACAGCTGGAGGAATTTAGGCACAGAGGTTAAGTGCTCCTCCAACTCTGCCAGCCAGTGTGCAAAAGATTTCCTACCAGAATGAAGTTCTTGCCTTTTAGAATACATTGCTGACCCCTCAAGACTCCTCTTTTAAAAGCAAATTTACTGAAGCAACTCAAAGCTCTACTTTCTTAATGTCCAGTCTAAATTTGCATTCTATTTGGCCAAGTCAAGCTTTCTTGATGGAAATAATTACTGGCAAAATGATTTTTAAGCTTTTGACATGAGAACATTACTAGATTTTACACCTTCTTTAGATTCTAACTTAATAAGTTTGCATATAGTTGTGTGTGTGATCTGTGTCTGTGTAGAAGCAGGCACTTAAGTGTGTGTGCCCATGGAGGCTCAAGGGTGACTTTAGTCATCACTTTTGATTGCTCTACCTCCTTATTACTTTCCTCTGGGGTTCCCAGGCTCCTTTCAGGACCCAGAGGGCAAGTTGCCACCATTTCTACGCGTTTTGTGTATGACCTGAGATCTGAACTCAGTTCCTTCTACTTGCAAGGTAAAGGCTTTTCACCCCTGAGCCATCTCTCCAGCCCTGAGTTCACATTTGTTAGGCATCAGTGTAAATTTTTTAAAAATTAATTAATTAAAAAAGTTAATTACACCTAATTTATATAAATTTTGTACTTCCATTGAATACTGCAATGTATATTTGCTTTTTTTGAAAAAAAAATATCAAAACAAATGCAGCAGGATCCTGATGTCAACAATGTGTTCATTGTTTGGTGCTGAGTATTGATGCTGTTCATTCTTGTTCATTCTAAAAGTCTGTTTGCCAATTACATTGGCAACTCATTAACTCTTAACAGACAAAGGTTGCCATCTTATCAAAAAAGTAATTATGTGCAGAGCTGGTCATTTGACATCTTAAAAATTTAAGACAATTAAAAATTTCATTAAAAAAGGGCTGGAGAGGTGGCTCAAGGGTTAAGCTTCTGCCTTGCAGGCAGAAGGTCCTGGTAGGGCAGAGCCTGTGAATCCCCCGGCAGAGTAAACAAGGAGGAGGTGGAGGCTTCCATGGTGGTTCCTGAATTGGTCCTTGGTTCTACACACACATACATACACACACATACATACACACATGCGCACACATGCATACATGCACAATTGAATAAATAATAAAAAAATTTTTTTCATTAAAAAAGGAAGTGTTTTGTAGTATGATTTGGTCATTATATATCTGGGCAAGTTTATATAACCTACATAAAGAAACACTTTGCCCCAGTGGAAGACTTGAACAATATTTAGTAAAATAGTTGAATTGGGTACCATATTTGATACTAAAGATGATGTTACCCACTTAGAATCTAAGGATTCCGAAAGAGAATTATGCAAGTAATACAAAAAATTTTGCAAATTCGCAAAAAGTCCATCACTTGAACAAGTTTCTGCTTCACAATCGTGAGGCATGTACTAAAATGTGACGTTTTTACTCAAAAAGATCTTTAACTTAGCCATTTTGCTGTTGTCTCATATTTCCTTTGGCTGTTTGCTCAGTTTTTTATCAATGAGATCTGCTAGAACCACATCCTGTGAAAGGACCACGCCCATACTCAATCTCTGTTATCTTAACTCAGTTTATTTTCTCTATTGCAGTTACCCACCTAAAGTGCATCTCTTGTCCTTCTCTCTTCCCTGAAGTAGTTTTCAATAAGAAAAAAAAATCCATTTTTTTCATTGCTAAAATCCGAGCATCAGAAAAATGTATAGAACCTAAAGTGGATGATCAAATGATAGCTATAATATTGCAATAAAACATACTGAAGTTCCTATCTAAAGGTTAACAAATTTAGTAGAAGCAGACTGATTGCAAAGAGTTTAACATAGATTGATCATGTTAAGATTTTAAGCTAGAGAATAATTACTTGACCTGTGCTTATAAAATTTTGATATAATTGCTGTTATTGATATTTATTTGTATGTGCATGTAATATATGTGTGTACATATTTGTGCATGTGTGTGAGTACATTTTCCCATGTGTGCACACTCATTTACATGCCACAGATCAATATCAAAATGTCTCCCTCAGTTGCTCTACGCCTTAGTTTATGAGGCAGGTGTTTTCACTAAACCTGGACCTCACCATCAGCAGTCTGACTAAACTGACTGTCCAGCAGGCCCCAGGGACACTCCTATGTTCACTCGCTAGCTCCCTAGCTGTAGGCATGGTACCAGCCTTGACATGAATGCTGGAGATCTGAACTCAGCTCCCTATGTTTGAAGCATGAGAACGTTATGGATGGAACAATCTCTCCAGTTCCAGCATGCTTTTTAACCATTGTCTCCCCATTCCGTGCATGGTTCCAAAATTCTACACTCTGGTTCTATCTCACTGCAAACCACAAGTCTAATTTCCCGATTGGCTTATTGATAGTTTCTATCAATAAGTCACTGGGAAGAGTATGGAAGGCAGGAGTAAGAGAGAAAGACCTTGTCTTTGTGCATTTGGTTCTTGCTCCCATCCGCATCACCTCAGTGGTAATAACTGTCATTCTGGTCTTGAGAAATTGCTTCCAGTCTCTTGCTTTTGAATTCTAATGCTCAGATTCGTCACAAACCTTCAAAGGTTCCAACTACAGCCACAGTCTTCATGACGATTCTAAATTCTCATAATCCCCTAAATCTAATGGTGGTATAGAGTAGATAAGTTCATATGTCTGGGTAACCCAGTCTGTCCTAGAGACTTCCTTCAACCTCTGTGTAGTATTTCCCTAGATAAATTTCTCCCAGTTAAATAGTTTGTGTATTCAGCATTGGACCTCAGTTGAGACGCTCTATTTACAGTCATTATTTCCCAAATCTTCTCTCAGAACAGTTATTTTTACCTCCTTCAAATTGTTTAAACATTGAAGAACCAACATTAATCCATCAATTAACGTAGATAAAAACCATGAGTCAGAAGAGTGAAAACCATTTCTATTTCCTTTGCAATAATCTAGGTTAGGCAGAGGTGGATTTGAACAAATAAAATTGGAAATTATGTTGATGATTTAGTTACATAACCAATGTTTTTAGTTCTTGTTTATTCAGATGCATAAAAAATATAACTTCTGATCATATATGACTTGAGTGACTTATTTCTTGTATATATCTCGACTGTACTTAAAATCATTATGAAACGAAAAGATTTTAGGAGAGAGTAGCATCTCCAAACAACCATGAAAATAACCACATATTTCATACAACTATTCATAACCTAGCTGTCATTATAATTTGTAACTCTTATAGTAATGGTTGGCATCAAAAGAATATAGTTTCAAAAATCGATATTCATGGAGAAAGAAGAACTACATTGTCCACTTGATAATGGAAGGCTGGAGCTCTGGCACAGTTGTAAAGAATTGATAGTTGAGTTGAGCCCCAGGCAAGTCTCCATGAGATTGATTGATTGGGAGGGCCCAGCCCATAATAGGTAGTACTAGTCCTGGGCAGGTGAATAAGATGAAGGGGACTAGTTAAGTAAGTTGACATTCTTCGGCATACTTGAACAAACATGCTGTCTGGCAAAAGAAAGATCACCCCTCGCTCATCACTCCTGTGAAATTACACTGTGGCTAGTTCCCTGGGTCTTACATGAACTCTTCTGTCAAGCTAGATAAGAACTGTAATCAGACAACTGGAAGGGAAAATAAAACCCCTTGTTCCCTAATAAGCCTTTTGGCCATGAATTTATTAGCTCATGCAAAGTAACTGCAACATACATTAAAGGATTCTGGTTGGTCAAATAATAAGGAAGGTTAAATTACCAAGTATGGTTGATCTATCCCCAGTACTAATAACAATATATCTACAAAGATACACAGTATAAAGAAAACTAAGAAAATCAAAGTTCTGCCTTAAAAACTGCAAAGGCTTCACAGAAGTAACATTTGAACCATCTTAAAGCATGACTTGGAGTCTTCCATAAGGATAAGGGGATAGTAGCAGAAGATGTTAGTTGAGTGACAGAAGATAACAGAAACACAACATAGTGATATGTGACCTGGGATTTATAAGCATATTTGTGCAGCTGGAATGTAGCAAAACAGGGACACAAGGAGAATATTAAAAAAGAAGTGACATAGGAGTTACTAATTTTTTTTTATTTATTTTTATTATTTATTCAATTGCGCATGTATGTGTGTGTGTGCGTGTATGCATGTGTAGAACCACGGACGAATTCAGGAACCACCATGGACCGCCTCCTCCTTGTTTACTCTGCCCCGGGACTCACGGGCTCCGCCCTATCAGGACCGGAAACGCAGGCCGCCCCCGCTTCTGCCCGGCGTCTATACGTGGGGGTCTAGGATCCGAACTCACGACCTTCTGCCTGCAAAGCAGAGGCTTAACCCCTGAGCCACCTCTCCAGCCCCAGGAGTTACTAATTTTTGTTAGTGTTTTTTATTGTTTGGCTTTTGAAACGGCCTCAAAATTAATTCAGGAAAATTAAATTATTTCACTAGAATTTTAGGATTTTAAACCATTTTAGGATTTTTAAAAGTTTAATTCCAGGGGCTGGAGAGGTGGCTCAGGGGTTAAGCCTCCGCCTTGCAGGCGGAAGGTCCTGGGTTCGGATCCCAGATCCCACGTATAGACGCCAGGCGGAAGCGGGGGCAACCTGCGCTTGTGATCCTGGTAGGGCGGAGCCTGTGAATCACGGGGCAGAAGGAGGTGGAGGCGTCCATGGTGGTTCGCAAGTTCGTCCGTGGTTCTACACATACACAGACACACACACACACAGACACACACACGCGCGGGCACATACACATGCACATGCGCACAGTTGAATAAATAGTAATAAAAAAAAATTTTAAAAAAAGTTTAATTCCAGAGTGAGTTGAATAGAACATGGTTGACAGGAGACATAATACAAGCAAGTGAAGGAGATAGAATGCAAAAAATCCAAGAGAAAGATGGAAAGAAGGTTCGAAAGAGGAAGCACTCAAAAGAAGACAAGGAAATATGGGTAGAGGCTGAGAGATATCAACACAAAAGATCATGTAGCAGAAAATTGAGAGAGAAAACAATGAGCAAAGCAGTTCGTGATTTTATAAATTATTAGACAAAAAATAACTTACTTCCGCTGGCTGTTACTCATAAGTTTTATGTATGAATTAGCCCAATTCATGCATCATCCAGTACAAGTTCTTTCACAATACCAACTATCAATTCACCAGTTCTGGCCCTGGTGAGTTAACTAAAGCATTGTTTTAACTTTCCCTTTCTTATTAAACTCATAAAGATATTCATCAGTCATTGCATACCCCTCAACCTAGAAATTACATAAAGGAATACATGATGTACTTAATGCTAAAAACACACTGCTGAGTAACAATTTTCGAATACTCTGCAAATTTCAGGAAGTTTTTAGTTTCTTCATGTAAAAATAGAGAAAATGGTTATATTTCTTCCCTGTATTAAGTGTATTATATTCATGTAATGACTTAAGAATGGAACTGCATTATAATTAGTTAGATACAGGTGTCAACTTGACGGTTGAGGATTTGAACTCTGGGCACATTTCTAAAAAATTAGTAATTGAGTTAAGCCTGGGCAAACCTGCAAGATATTGCCTAGTTGATAGGGAAGACCCAGTGCATGGTGGGTGGAGGGAACTGTTTGAGAAAGTTAGCATCCTCCTATATCTTGGTCAGACATGCTGGTCTGGCAAGTAAGGATTATCTCTCTCTGCTGTTATGTGGATGTGGTGTGCTCAGTTCCCTCGCCTCTTGGTGTTGGTGTGAGCTCCCCTGCCAATCTGGATAAGCAACTCCAGCAGGATTACTATAAGAAAGAATAAACCCCCATGTTCCCTTCAGCTGCTTTGTTACAATTTTATCAGCAGAATAATTGCCACAACCTGTAGCAAAGTCCACGAAATGGATATATCAGTTGTGGAAGAAGCTGTGTTCAGAGCTGTCCCTGAAGTATTCTCAATATATACTCAAGAACTGCACATCAAGCAGAGCATCCTGGGAACACAGTTCTGATCAGGTTCTTGCTCCCAGCAATCCCCTTGAAATGTTGAAATCAGTTCTGATAAGCTTTGCGAACCATACATTACAGTATGCTCTTTTAGTATCTATCTTTGCTACCTACAGACTTCTGGTAGTCAACAGATGGTCACATCCCAGCCCAAGCTAGGAACACATGAACCTACAGGACAAAAGTGATGAAGTATGCAGATAAAGTTAAGGTGCTACTGATTGACACTAAAAATATGTAAACTCTGGACTGGACAGATGCCTCACAAGCAGAAAGTCCTGAGTTCAGATCCCAGGTCCCATGTAAAAATGCCAGGCCGAAATGGTGGCAGCCCTAGTGGGTGGAGCCTGAGAAATCCCAGAGTGAAGCAGAAAGGAGGCAGAAGCAATCCAGGATAATTCCTGAAGTCACTCTTGGTCTTCTATAGGGACCACACACAGACATGTGCAAAATAATTAAAGTTTAAAAATATGTAGAGTCTCTTGGATTGTCTTGATGGCCCAGCATGATCATAAAGGTCATTAAAAGGTCAAATAAGACAAGCGATGGAGGGAGAGATGATACCTCAGAATGGCAGTGTTTGTTGCTCTGAGTATGAGCAAGAGGGCTATGGATGAAAAGGGGGGACACTCTAGAAGACTGAAAAGACAACCAATGGATCTCCTGAGAGCCTCCAGAAAGGACTGCAATCCTGCCCCACCTTGATTTTAGCAGATGAGACCTGAGTCAATCACCCAATCTGTAAAGCTTTAAGATAATTTACTGCTGAGTTCCCTTGCAGCTGTGGTAGTTTTGCAACAGCAGAAGAGGATGAATACATCTCCCTGCCCTTCCAGCGATTCCTTTGACTAGCAGTCAAGGAAGCAGAGAAGTCAGCTTGTTTTTAACAGCCCTCCTCTCCCTTCCCTCAATACCACTCCATACCACCCTGGTCATGTCTGCTTTCTTTTTGACACTTGCTTCACCATGAACAAACATCCTCATGTCCTCCCTTTATGGATGAAACAAAGCATGAACCTGTCTCTTAGAAATTTGAGATCTTTTGCAACTTTTAGCAAAAAAAACCTGTTTCCCACTTCCTTCAACCCACGTTTGTTCTGTACTCTGTATCCAACAAGCACACCTCTGTTATAACTCTGTGTGCTCACTCATTCCATATTTTCTCAAGTGCTTCTTTCTCATCTCTTTGAACCTTTAGTCTTAATGGAAATTTCTGATTTAAAAATCTTAGTCTAACTTAGCTCCTATTTTACCATCAATTAATCATCACCATTGAGTTAGCCTTTGCTTTCCAATTTTTCTCTTCCCACACATCTCTGAGTCAATTATTCATGTTCTTCCTTTCCTGCCTTCCTATCCAGGAGTTTTGTGGTAGACACTTCAGTGCCACAGTCACTAGCCCTTGCCTGCTTGTTTCTGTCTCGCTAGTGACTTTCACCATTTCTGCCACAGGTCAGAAGTTGCTTGATTAGATCTCAACAGGATGCCAGCTAGAATTCCTGAAATTTCATGTTCTCAAGCTTCCCTGTGGGTTTTCAAGGCTATGCAACAGCCTTTTTAATCATTGTAAATGCATCTTTTTAGTGACTACCCAAATTTTTCCCTTTCTCTTTAAGCCTCCATATACACTCCTTGGTTCACATTACTCCTAATTTCCCTGGAAGGGAAAATAGAGACCTTCTAGATGAAACACAGCAGTTGCTTTCTAATTTAACTTGTCACATTTTCCTCTTTCAATAATTTGAAAGTTCATTGCCAATAGTCTAATCTTCAAAGTCCTCCAGCAAATCACAGCTATGAATGGCAGTCATCTGTGCACCTGCAAGGCAAGACTCACTTCTTTAAAATAGATCAAGTGTTTGAGCATTAGAGTTCTTAAAAATCTAAGCTCACAATTAGGAGTACAGCTTCAAAGATAACACACTGCTGCTGGCTCAGGTGCCCTATGGTGCTTTAGGGTCTT
The DNA here is from genome assembly GCA_023101885.1 of Typhlomys cinereus. Lineage (NCBI taxonomy): Eukaryota > Metazoa > Chordata > Mammalia > Rodentia > Platacanthomyidae > Typhlomys > Typhlomys cinereus. The sequence goes on along the minus strand of JALPQD010000006.1, from coordinate 10,507,642 downwards.
TCTGTTCCATAACAAAGAAGTCAAAGGAGTTAGCCTAATGAGCAGACCAAACTGGAAAACAACTAGCCATCTAGCCAAGGAAATCAGTTCTGTGCCTTTCATGGGCAGATCCTCCAATGTTCAGTCGCTACCATTCTGAATATGTCATCTTGCTGTGAAATGTACACACATACTTTGGGAAGTAAATATATTTTGTCATCCTCTGCTTCAAAAAAGACATGTGCTAAATTAGAAGCTCAGGTTAGAGTCTTTGCTCTCTAATTTTCTCCATCCTTTTCACCTCTGTTTTCGTAACCTTTACACAAAAAGTCCATCTAACTTGAATTTTTCTTTCTCTATCACTTTCCATATCCATTTCCACAATTAACTACATGACTGTGAAGCACATCAGGTTACTGAAAATATATACAGTCATTTATACTTCTAGTGCAACTTACTCAGGAAAACCAATATATCCTTTATGTCAATCTCTGAATTTGTAACATGAGAGAAATCCCTGGGTAACTGACCCTTCTGCCTAATAATATATAACTGTTCAGAACTAGTCAATGTTTCGTCCCTGGAGAGATCACTGGCAATGAAAGAAAAAAAATCCTTTTGAGTGTTATGATAAAAGATACAGTGCATTTATTCAACAATATTTAATACTGACTCCGTGTTCCATTCAGTGAGGGTGTTGCAGTAAAAAAGACACACACAGTCCTTCACTTCAATGACTTTTCAGTTCACACATGGGCTGCAGATACTAAATGAATAACTGCAGTTCCGTACTTACTCTCTACTTTATTAATGTTACAAGGAAAGACACAGGATGCTGGAGAGTATAGGCTGAGGGATCCAGATTAATGTGTCTGGCCCAAAATAGCTTTACTGATGAACTGTCATTTAAACTCAAACCCACATGATAAAATGATATTAACTCTGTCAAAGCTGGTGCAAGAGTGAGCATGTCATGAAAGGATGACAAAAAAAAACCAAGAGTTTGGGTAATTTGGAAAATTAAACATAGGGGCTTATGCCTTTCAGTTTTATTCCCCAAATCTGTGTTTGCGATTCAGTCACAGGAGCTGAAACTCTGAAAACTATATTTTTCAGGTTCCTCTTCTGGCAGCACTTGAGAGGTCATTAGAAAGTAGGAGAAATGAAGACCTTTTTGGTCTGTTTCTGGAGGACGTTTCTAGAACAAAAAATAGCTAGAAAGCACTGGAATACAACAGTCAATAAAAATTGAAGCCACAACTTTAGGAGGGCAGGTGCCACTTTAGTGTTTACTGTGGCAGAATGGGGCCCAACATCTACAATATGTAAAATAAGAGGGAAAGGCTAGTGGCTCCAATCCAGTGGACAAAGCAACTCCTTAATCTCCAAGCAGTCTCCCCTTATTGAGATGGCTCCTGGACTGTTTATTTGACTATCCAGGGATGAACCCAGCAGAAAATAGTGGTGTAAAAGCCTCACAAGGCAGAAAGGGGTCAGGTAAAGGAGATTTTTGTAGGTCACACTAAGTATATTGGACTTCATCCTAGCAGTAATGGGAACCCTTTAAAGAATTCTTGGTTGAGAAATGGGCATCATCAATTTTCCATTTATAAAAACGACAGTTTGACTACCATAGAGAAAATGAGTTGGTGAGGATAAGAATTCTGTCTGAGGATTAAATTAACTGAATTCAGGGATCAGTTAAAGTGGATATAAGGATTGAAGTAAAAAATAATGATAGTTAGAGCCAAAGTTTTAAAAACAAAGGAGTTAATAGATCTGAAAAAAAACCTTTGGGATTGGCTGACTTTAGAGGGCAGAAGGAAGAAGTAAAAAAAATGATTCTAAACTTTCTAGCATGTAAGTATGGGAGATACCTATGAGCACACCATAGAAAGATAGAGCTTTATATAGAGAGATGGGAATATTTAAATGGCATATTGAAGCAGAGGCAACATTAGCCAAAGAGAAATGTCAAAGAGAAAAAAAATGAAATTTAAGAACAATGTCTTAAAAAAATGAACACCAATTATAAAGGATGCTGCAGAGTTCATGACATCTTTGGAAATCATGTTAACCAGACTGGATTCCCAAAACCAGACAGACAAATGTCCCACAGCATGCTATGGAGCTCATCAATTCATGAAGCCACTGGGCATTAGCTGCCTTCACTGGTACAGAGAAGAAAGCTTGGAGGAGCATTAGTTACCACCTGTGCATTGTTACCATTGTCCCCTTGGACCACAGTACCTTCAAGTGCAGCTGATCTACGCAGTGGTGGATATAGAAGCTGGACTGAAAGTAGCAGACAAATAATTAGAAGAGGCGGCTCTGAGAATATGTGCAGCTGGCTTTTTCAAAAATCTGCCTGGAAAATGAGAGTAGAAGCTGAAGTGCAGTGTGCTATTCCTAAAGCTTTCTGCATTAGATAATGTGAGCAAATAGGCAGAAGTTGATGATATTAGGAAATTTGAAGATACCTGAAATATGAGAGGTTATCTAAAATATAAAATAATTAATTGCCTAATGTTATTCTGGGGATGTTAAATACAAGAAGAAAAAGAATTTTCAGCTCTAAATATGAGAAAGGAAGAGGTTAAATTGTTATAACTTGAAAGTAATATAAGTGTACATGTGAAAAAAATCCCAAGACAATTAATTAAAACCAATCAGAGACTCAGTGACTGAATACAAAACTAATATAGAGAAATTAATAGTTTCATATGTTAAGACAATGAGTTAGGATATCTAATTAAAACATGATCTACTTTACAATAGCAATTAAAATAAGAAAATATATAGAAATGATCTTAAGAAGAATGATGTAGATTCTCAGTGAAGAAAATGTTAAAACCAATGATAAAAGTGGGAGAGGAAAATATAAGATTTGTTTTCATAATCATGGAGCAGAGAAGGAGTTTCTAAGTTTATCGCAAAGGCCAGAAGCCATAGAAGCATAACTTTAATAAATCTTTTTCTAAAAATAATTTTCTGCATGGCCCCAAATATTAAAATGCATTTTACAAAAAACATCTTTACATAGAAGTCCTTTGAAAAAATAATTTTTAGGAAAAATGCATAAGAAAATAGAAAAGCACATGAATACAGATAACATTGCGAAGGAATCTTAAATGCTTTTTAACAAGTATTTAAAATGACCAATTGAAAGTGAATGATAATTAAGTTATGAAATTCGGGTGAGTGCTGATGGGAGAAGATATTTTCCCTATCAGAAAGTGAGTATACTCACCAATATATGATTCATGGTCCAGCAACTACTCAGGCATATGCCATCAAAGACAACCTAGATGAAACTCAGTGGGTCATACATGCAAAAAGGCGTTAAAAATAGGAGAGAGGCTGGTAAGGTAAAAGGGTTGTAATGCAAAAAGGAAGGGAATAGGATTGGGGATTGAGATGTGAAAATACACTATATTCGTGCATGAAACTCTAAAAGATTAAAAAACTTTAAAAGGTTAAAATAAAATGATAAAAATTTTTAAAAATCTGTAGACCAACTGTCAGCATAGAATCAGCTCTTCTAAAATCTCATCATTCATGCTAAATTTCAATAATATAAGTGTTTTGAGAGCTTTTTTTGTTGTTAAGGAACTTTGAAAAGAATAGTATAAATAGTATATTACACTTAATTTTTAAAAAATATTCAGCCAATTGAACCAAATGTAAAAGTAGAGCTATGGCTCTGAATCTGTTGACTTGCAGTTATTAAAATGTTTCTAGTAAAAAGATGATACACATTTGCTGTTTTGATGTATTAACTGTTAAAAACTTGGAAGACATTAAGAAACTTACCTTAAGTATTGTACTTTCATTCTGTTAATTAGATACAATTTAAAAAAACATTAATTTTTAAAGACAACATAAATGTAACTTCTAAGGAATTTATTTTTTTTTTTTTTTTTTTTTTTTAGAGATACAAAAAATTTTAATATTCTTTTTTTTTTTTTTTTTTTTTATTAAAAATTTAATTATACATTTTAAAATTTTTTACCAGTTCCCTCCCTCCCCCCTCCCCTTCCCCCAGTGTCTCCCCCCCAATTCCCAGAGAGTCCTTTATTGTGTGCGCCTAACTCTCCACTGGGTCCTCCTCTCCGATGACATATAAGGACCCAGTGGCATTTCCATAAGCCCTTTCTCTTGTTCCCCTTAATCATAAGATTACTACTATAGCTGTCAATCCCTTGCCTCCAGGGGTCTCGGTGCCCTTAACAGATGCTAGACTTTATGAGGGCAACAGTGCGCTGGACATTGCGCAGGGCATGCAAAGTTCCATTATGATTGCTTTGGCCCCAACTATTGTTGAGAATCTTGCAAATCGTTGCTCCTCCCATCCTTTTGCTCTTACAATCTTACCGCCCCCTCTTCCGCAAATGTCCCTGAGCTCCAGGATGGGGAGAGATTAGGCTGTCCTAGTTCTATGTGATTGATATAGAGTCTCTGAAGTTCTGGATTGTGGTTTGTTGATTTTCTTTTGCAGTTTTTCTGCTCCTGCAATTCCCTTCACTCCATTCTGCTGGGCACTGTATGTCACCCCCTGGCCAGAGACAAAAAGCTGTTAAACTGGAGTCTTGTTGTAATAGCACATTCAAGGGTAGATGTAATAAGAGTAGGAAACCTCACTGAGGGCGGGGTCCATTACCCATTTGCACAATGATTACTTTTTATCTGCTAGACTATATGCCCTCCCCTTCTGGTGAGATCAGGAAAGAACGTCTGTGAACTTAACCAGGTTTCTCATTACTTACTTGCAGACCTTGATGGAGGCTTATTTTCTCTGCTGTAACATGGTCTCCTCTCTCGTTTCTGGTGTGGCCCTCCTAACCCATCTCTCTTGTTCATAATCCTTGCAATTACTGTGTTACATAGGTTTACTTTTGAGTGTCCCAATGTGGGCTGGGCGAGTTTGGTACTAGGAGCCACCTATTAGGGAGTACATACGGCGCTTAATTTTCTGGGTTTGGGATACTTCACTTAATATAATTCTTTCTAATGACATCCATTTCCCAGCAAATTCCAGTAATTCATCATTTTTGATGGCTGAGTAGTACTCCATTGTATAGATGTACCACAGTTTCCTTATCCACTCGTCAACTGTTGGACATTTAGGTTGATTCCATGACTTTGCTATTGTAAACAGTGCTGCTATGAACATGGTCGAGCTTGTGCTATCGAGGCGAACCTCTGCTGCTTGGGGGGTTATTCCCAAAAGTGGGATAGCAGGGTCATATGGCATTTCAATCTTTAATTTCTTTAAGAATCTCCAGACGGCTCGCCAGAGTGGCTGTATGAGCCTGCATTCCCACCAACAATGTAGGAGAGTTCCCCTCTCCCCACATCCTCTCCAGCATTTGTCGTTGTTTGTACTGTGGATTTTTGCCATCCTGACCGGGGTGAGATGATATCTCAGGGAAGTTTTGATTTGCATTTCCCTGATGGCGAAGGAAGTGGAGCATTTTTTAAGATAATTGTTAGACATTTTAATTTCATCCCTGGTAAAGTTTCTTTGAAGTTCCAGGGCCCATTTTTTAATTGGGCCAGTGTTTTCCTTGGAGTTTAATTTTCTAAGTTCTTTGTGCACTCTGGACAGTAGAGCCCTGTCAGATATGTGGTTAGTGAAGATTTTCTCCCATTCTGTGGGTTGCCTTTGAGCTCGTGCGACAATCTCTTTATCTAAACAGAAGCTCTTTAATTTCACAAGATCCCAACTGTTGAGAGTTGGTAGCAGTGACTGTGCCATTGGATGTCTGTTTAGGAAGTGTTGGCCTAGCCCAATCAGCTCGAGGGAGTTCCCTATCCTTTCAACTATGGCTTTTAAAGTCTCTGGCCTGATATCAAGGTCCTTGATCCATTTGGAATTAAGTCTTGTACATGGTGACAAGTACGGGTCCAGCTTTAATCTTCTGCATGTGGAGATCCAGTTTTGCCAACACCATTTGTTGAAGATGCTGTTCTTTTTCCATTGGATTCTTTGGGCCCCTTTGTCAAAGACCAAATGGCTGTAACTTTGTGGGCTTATATCTGGGTCTTCAATCCTTATCCATTGATCTGTGTGTCTATTTTGGAGCCAGTACCAGGCTGTCTTTATAACTATGGATTTGTAGTATAGACTTAGGTTTGGTATGGTAATACCTCCAGCTGTGTTTTTGTTACTCAGGATTGTTTTTGCTATCCTGGGTCTTTTGTGCCTCCATATGAACTTTGAGATTGTTTGGTCAACTTCTTTGAAGAATTGCTTTGGGATTTTGATTGGTATAGCATTGAATCTGTATATTGCCTTTGGTAGGATGGTCATTTTTACAATGTTGATTCTGCCAATCCAGGAACAAGGGAGGTCTTTCCACCTTCTGGTGTCTTCTGCAATTTCTTTCTTTAGGGTTTTAAAGTTTTCATTGTAAAGGTCTTTTACCTCCTTAGTTAGGTTTATACCAAGGTATTTCATTTTTTTAGGGGTTATAGTAAATGGCATGGTTTCTCTCAAGGCTTTTTCACTTCTTTCATTCTGGGCATATAGGAAGGCCTCTGATTTTTGCACATTTATTTTGTATCCTGCCACCCTGCTGAACTTCTCAATTAGTTCCAGGAGCTTCCTGGTGGAGTTTTTGGGATCACTCAGGTATAAGATCATGTCATCTGCAAATAGAGATAGCTTGACTTCTTCCTTGCCAATTTGAATCCCTCTTATGTCCCTTTCTTGTCTTATGGCTTCGGCTAAGACTTCAAGTACAATATTGAATAGAAGTGGTGAGAGTGGACAGCCTTGTCTTGTTCCTGATCGAAGTGGGAATGCTTCCAATTGTTCCCCATTGAGCATAATCCTTGCTGTGGGCTTGTTGTATACAGCTTTTATTATATTGATAAAAGTTCCTTCCATTCCTACTGTCTCTAGCGTTTTGATCATAAAAGGCTGTTGGATCTTGTCAAAAGCTTTTTCTGCATCTATCGAGAGTATCATGTGGTCTTGGACTTTGGACTGGTTTACATGATGAATTACATTTATTGATTTGCGTATGTTGAACCAACCTTGTGTGCCGGGGATGAAGCCTACTTGGTCCCCATGAATGATCTTTTTAATATGTTTTTGAATCCGATTTGCTAAGACTTTGTTGAGAATCTTTGCATCTGTGTTCATCAGGGAGATCGGCCTATAGTTTTCTTTTTTAAGTGAATCTTTATTAGGTTTTGGGATTAAAACGATATTAGCTTCATAGAAGGAATTTGGTAGTGTTCCTTCCTTTGCTATTTGATAGAACAGTTTAAGGAGTATTGGTGTTATTAACTCCTTAAATGTCTTGTAGAACTCTGTGCTGAATCCATCTGGTCCAGGACATTTTTTGGTGGGAAGATTCGAGATTACTTCCTCAATTTCCTTATATGTTATAGGACTATTTAAGTAATTCACAACTTCCTGATTCAATTTAGGTAAGTTGTGTTTACTTAGAAATTCATCCATCTCTTTTGTGTTGTCAAACTTCACAGAGTATAAGTTTTTGAAATATGATGTTATAATTCTCTGGATTTCTTGGGTATCCGTAGTGATAACTCCATGTTCATTTCTAATTTTGTTAATTTGGGTTTTCTCTCTCTTGCTTTTGGTTAGTTTAGCTAGGGGTGTATCAATCTTGTTGATTTTTTCAAAGAACCAGCTTTTCGATTTGTTGATTTTTTCTATCGTTTTCTTAGTCTCGATTTCAGATATTTCTCCCCTTATTTTGCTAATCTCTTCTCTTCTACTGCTTTTGGGATCAGATTGCTCTAGTTTCTCTAAAGCTTTAAGCTGCATTGTTAAGTTGTTTATTTCTGATGTTTCCATTTTTTTGATGTGGGCATTAAGAGCTATGAACTTACCTCTTAGAACAGCTTTCATTGTGTCCCAGAGATTTTGGTAAGTTGTATTTTCGTTATCATTCACTTTCAGGAAATCTTGAATTTCCTTTTTAATTTCTTCCTGAATCCAGTTCTCATTCAGCATCATAGTGTTAAGTTTCCAGGAGTTAGTGTATTTTCTCTTGTTTGATGTGTTGTGGATGTCCAGCTTTAGGCCGTGGTGGTCTGATAGGGCACAGGCTAGAATTTCAACTTTCTTGTACATGTGTAGATTCATTTTGTGGCCCAATATGTGATCTATTTTGGAGAAAGTTCCGTGTGCTGCTGAGAAAAATGTGTATTCTTTGGTGCGTGGGTGAAAAGTTCGATAGAGATCTGTGAGGTCCATTTCTTTCAGGGTTTGATTAAGTTCCAAAGTGTCTCTGTTAAGCTTTTGACCCGTTGATCTATCCCATGGAGAGAGGGCGGTGTTGAAGTCCCCAAGAATTATCGTTTGGGGGTTGATTTCTTGCTTTAGACGCTGTAGGGTTTTCTTAATGAATGTGGAGGGGCCCGTATTGGGTGCATATATGTTCAGTATTGTGAAGTCTTCCTGGTGAATTGTACCTCTGACTAAAATGTAGTATCCATCCGTGTATCTTATAATTTTTTTTGGTTTGAAATCCACTTTGTCTGATAGCATAATGGCTACCCCTGCCTGTTTTCTGCTTCCATTTGCTTGTAGAATTGTTGACCAGCCTTTTATTTTTAGAGCGTGCCTATCTTTTGTGGTGAGATGGGTTTCCTGCAGGCAGCAGATTGATGGATTGTGATTTTTAATCCAAGTTTGTAATCTGTGTCTCTTGATCGGTGAATTAAGTCCATTAACATTTAGTGTTATAATGGAGAAACTATTGTTAATTCCAGACATTTATTATGTTTAGTAGCTTTTATAAGTATATTGCTTCGCTTTTAATGGTGTTATATTTGCCTTCTGTTCTCCTGGATATGCCTGTTTTTTTCTTCACGCTTGAGTATCATTTCTAGCAGTTTTTGAAGGCCTGGTTTGGTGGCCATGTATCCCTTAAAGTTGTCTTTGTGCTGGAAAATTTTTCTTTCTCCCTCGATCATGACTGATAGTTTTGCAGGGTAAATCAGCCTGGGTTGACATTTTTGCTCATTCAATACTTGAAGTATGTCTCTCCAAGCTCTTCTTGCTTTTACTGTTTCGACTGAGAAGTCATTTGTTATTTTAATAGGTTTGCCTTTAAAAGTGACTTGTTTTTTCTCCCTTGAAGCTCTCAGCACCAGTTCTTTATCTTGAATGTGGAGTGTTTTAACTATTATTTGCCGCGGTGTGCTTCTAGTTTGGTCGTATCTGTTTGGGGTGCGGAATGCCTCTTGTATATGAATGGGCCTCTCTTTCTTTAGATGAGGAAAGTTTTCCTTGATGATCGTTTGAAAAATTTCCTCAGGGGTGGTATTTTGAGATTCTTGCTCCGGTATTCCATGAATACGCATGTTAGGCTTCTTCAGGGTGTCCCATATCTCTTGGATATTTCTCTCAAGTATCTTTTTGGCTTTAACAACCTCTTCCATTGAGCTGGCTAGTACTCCCACTTTATCTTCAAGGTCTGAAATTCTGTTTTCTGCTTCATTAGTTCTGTTGATAAGACTCTCTGTGGCGTTCTGGGTTGAAGATAACTTGTCTTTTAGCTCAGTTTTAAACTCTGCTTGAGTTTGTTTTAACTGTTCTATGCCACTTTTTGTTTCTTGCACTGTTTTTCTCAACTCCTCCAGATGTCTGTTGTGTTCCTCTTCAAAGCGATTGATTCGATTATGTAATTCCTCCCGGATTTCCTCTTTCATAGTATTGAACATGGTAATGATCATATTTTGAAAGTCGTTATCCTGGGTCAGGCTTTCTTGGCCTTTTTCCGCGGGTTTGTTCTTTTTGGAGTCTAACATTATGGGATTAATTTCTTCAGTGGGAGATTTGTTTACTTGAGTGTTGCTTCTCATGGATTTGCACTTTGACTTTGGCATTGTCATTTTAACTCTTAAGATCTCTCAATTTCACTAAACTGAATTATTTGGCCTGGGGTACTGGTGGGCGGGGCCTGAACGGGGACTTACCTAGGGAGCGGGGTGAGGCCCGGGTGGACCGCGTGCGTGTCCTGACTGGCGGAGCGGGGTGGGGCGAAAAGGGAGGATGGGCGCAGGGGGAGGTGCTCCTCGTTCCCTGGGCCCCCGCGCGGCTCCGGCTGGATGGCGGGAGTCGGAGCCGGGTCCCCGTGGGCTGACCTGGGGTCCTAGAGCGCGCGTTGAGGCCCGGCTGGATCTCGCCTACGCGTCCCGACCGGCGGAGCGGGGGTGGGGCGAAAGAGGGAGGCTGCGCGCGTCGGCGTGGAGCTATTTAACCCGAGGGCAGCTGGGGCGGGGCCCGGGCGCAGGGGGAGGTGCTCCTCGTTCCCTGGGCCCCCGCGCGGCTCCGGCTGGATGGCGGGAGTCGGAGCCGGGTCCCCGTGGGCTGACCTGGGGTCCTAGAGCGCGCGTTGAGGCCCGGCTGGATCTCGCCTACGCGTCCCGACCGGCGGAGGGGGGGTGGGGCGAAAGAGGGAGGCTGCGCGCGTAGGCGTGGAGCTATTTAACCCGAGGGCAGCTGGGGCGGGGCCCGGGCGCAGGGGGAGGTGCTCCTCGTTCCCTGGGCCCCCGCGCGGCTCCGGCTGGATGGCGGGAGTCGGAGCCGGGTCCCCGTGGGCTGACCTGGGGTCCTAGAGCGCGCGTTGAGGCCCGGCTGGATCTCGCCTACGCGTCCCGACCGGCGGAGGGGGGGTGGGGCGAAAGAGGGAGGCTGCGCGCGTCGGCGTGGAGCTATTTAACCCGAGGGCAGCTGGGGCGGGCCCGGGCGCAGGGGGAGGTGCTCCTCGTTCCCTGGGCCCCCGCGCGGCTCCGGCTGGATGGCGGGAGTCGGAGCCGGGTCCCCGTGGGCTGACCTGGGGTCCTAGAGCGCGCGTTGAGGCCCGGCTGGATCTCGCCTACGCGTCCCGACCGGCGGAGCGGGGGTGGGGCGAAAGAGGGAGACTTCTAAGGAATTTAATATAAAAATATAGATTGCTATATCCCTGCTATTATTTAGACCTCTTAAATTATTTGTGGGAAGACACAGAAGTTTGTTTTTATTATCATAGCATAAACTATTGGAAATGAAAGTCATATTCATTTCCTGAAACTCTGTTGTTGCAAATCTACCTAAGAAGAACTTTAAAAAGTCTTTACTTCTGTACTCATTGCTTTGGTGGTAGTTCTTTGTCAGTGCCCAAGGATTGCTTCCCATAGGGATCTTTAAATAGCAGCAATAAAAAAGACTTTTTCTTCAGAGTTGTCATTGAAAAGGGGATTTTCCTGATGTTAGGCTTGAAACTAAGGACTTGATTGATAGGGCCTTTTATAATTAAGTGATAGTTCCCTTAAAATAGATACTCTTTAAAGGTGGGACAATGACTTTATGTGCATTTGCATGTGGGAAAAACAGCAAATATGTTTCAAATGTATGCTGTTTCAAATGTATGCTGTTACATGTCTTTATGGGCACTGCAAGACTAATGTTACTTATGAAATTAAAAAAGAACTTGAAATGTAAACAATAATCTCACTTTTTTTCCTGAATACCATGAGGCCGATGTACCCTTTGAGTAGAGAATTTTTAGATCTAGAAAGGTTCGGTCTTCTTTCATTGAATTTATAAGCAAACAGGCTTTTCTCATTCATTGCTGGGTTCATGGTTGAAGCTTTTACAACAATAAAAGAGATTAAGAGAAAAACACATTTATAAACCTTATGTAGCATAGAAATCTTTATAAGAAAATAAAGTTGCATCTGGTAGGTGCTGGTTTGAAAGGAGGAGGAGAGTTATGGAGTATAATTAGACACATTTCTCACAAATTGCAAGGTATTTGTAAGAATTGTTCAACTCATACGTTTCTCTTTATTTTTCAGTAATCCCAGCTAAGGATGTTCCTTTACCCCAGGTACAAGAAGGTCATCACTCTATTACAAAAGTCTCCTTTCTTAGAGGAAGATCAGATGAAAGCTATACAAATCTTTGTTTATGCTGTTTTCTTTATTTTTATTTTCGTTATTATCATTGTATACCTGCACATAATGTGTGTATGTACATGTATATACACATGTGTGTGATGTTAATGTGTACTGAGTACAGGCCCTCATATGCCAAGACATGCATATAAAGATCAGAGGATAATCTCACATATTGGTTTCTGCTATCCAACTTGTTTGAGACAGGGTCTCTTGTGTTGTTGATTGTTGACACACCAGGCTGGCTAGCTCACTATCTTCCCAGGATTCCCCTATTTCTGCCTCCTATCTCATCCAGAAGCACTGGAATTATGGTGCACTACCATGTTTGGCCATACATGGTATCTGGGCATCCAGTGTCTCGTCCTCATGCTTGCTGTGCCCACTGAGGCATCTCTCCAGTCCTTCTGCTACTTCTCTAAAGACCAAGGTGTCTTTGCTAGTTCCTGTCTTCCTCAGGGCCTCTATGCTCTTTCTTTTGCATGTCTTCATATGAAAGGTAATCATAGCAAAAGTATGACTACAGGACTGTGGGTCTCATCTGAGTCAAAGTTGCCAACAGGTGCCAGTCACAAAATAAAATGGAAATTAAAAGTTATGATTGATCTTTCCTTCAGCTTCTGAGAGTGACAACTTTTACTAGGTCTTTGATGAAAGCCAAGGTTGAGATAGTTGTGACTCCTTGGACTCTGACAAGTACTATGGCAGATGGTAGAATTGTTCAATTGACATCTCAGTGCATGGATCTCTGATGCTGTGTGATTCACACACACAATAAGGAATGACAGTGTGATGAGCACTCTAAACCAAAGGATTTTCCATCAGTTTCAGAAGGCCAAACTTTTGAAGATCAATTTTTCTACTCATTAATTCTCTGTGAGCACATTTTTTGGGGGTGATAAAATACCTATACCACAGATTTGGTTAGAAAATGAGGGAAGATAAAATTGTATACACAAATGTTGTAAACATTATAAAACAAGCTGTTATCTTGTTAATTCATTAAAATGAACTATTAATTAAGGTCATAATAATGGGAGCCTTGTTTAGATAGTATTTCAAGGACTGCTAACAAGTTTTAAAGTCTAAGAAGCAAAGACGTCTAGATTAGAAATATTACTATTAATTGTTCTTTTGGGTCTCCTATGTATTACTTATAATAACAATGAAGGTTTGATCAAAATAAACATTTGTAGAACTGGAGAGATGGCTCAGGGGTCAACCCTCTGCTTTGCAATCAGAAGGACCTGAGTTCAGATCCCAGATCTTACATAAAAACACCTGGCAGAAATGGCAGCAACCTGTAATTCTGGTCCTGGATGGTAGAGTCTTGGTGTTATGGTTACTCTTAACTATTGTTGTGAGAGAACATCCAAAGTCAAATGACTTATTGGAGATTTATTCAACTTACACTTCCAGAGGGGAGGAACAGACTTTCATGGCAGAGGAGACATGACTGATGGCTGAAGCTGGTAGGTTTCCTGGAGAATCTCTCTTCTTAGTCTCCTTTTTTATGGTTCCTTTTATCTGATCAGCTACTGGGTAGCTGAAGGCTGGAGGTTTCCTGGAGAATCTCTCTTCTCAGTCTCCTTTTCTATGGTTCCTTTCATCTGATCAGCTACTGGGATGTTTCAATGAGATTTAGGGAGATTCCAAATAGATCCAGGGCTAGTCTTTGTATTGTCCAGATAATCTCTTCGGGTGGTTTTAGCTGGTTTTTAATGCCAGGTATGTCGTTGACATCCAGGATTAATTATCACAAGTCCACTCCTTGTCAACCTAATCACAACACCAGATCACATTTCCTTAGGCCATTCTTAATCTTCACATAAAGAAAAAACAGTAAGATTCATAATTCTGCCCAACGTAACTATCCACATGCAACTGCCACACATTTTTCTGAAGATAATTAACAACATCCTTGAGAAATGCTTAGTCTTTAATGTCCCATAACACAATATCATAATGTATTATAACATTTTACCACATGACTGTAGATTAATATGACATTACATAGCACAAATATCTTCTTAGTGCAAGCCATACTCAGTCCAACTACAAAAGTCTCAGTAGAGAATATATCAGCAGTCCCAATAGAGTCCCAAAGTCTAAAGTCCAAAATCTTCTGTAAAATCAAAAGACAAGTTACATGCCTCTAATGTACAATGACACAGAATAAATAAGCCCATTCTAAAAGGGAGGAATGGGGGGATATCCAGGGAAGATCAGTCCATAACAAGACCAAAAAATAGCAGATAAACTCCAAATCCTGTAACTCCAAGTCCAACAGGGAAGCCTCTTGTTGAAATCATCTCAGTTCCAAAGGGCTTCGGTTCCACCCCTTCAATGCAGCTGCCCATAGAACATATCACTCTCTTAGGCTGGCTCCTCCCGGAGTATACAGCTCTCCTTGGCAGGTGTCTCATGTTGTTTCTGGCATATCTAACATCTTCATTTCTCAATGGCAAATCAGGCTTTAATTCCACAGCACAAACCGCCCTTCTTAGATCTCTAAACTGCAGGCTTTCTGCCCCATACTGCCTGAGTTCTGCCACTTCCTGAAACCTTAGAGGAAGAATCCAGGATTTCCTTCTTCTTGCAGCCTTGATGCATCTAAAACCAGAACCATGTGGACAACTTTGCCAAATTTTGCTATAACCTTGGGCTAGAGATTGCCCCCTCAAACCACAGTTGATTCAGCATCTCTGTGCTGACTGTAGGGAAAATCTCTTTTTCTCCTGGACAGTTGCTTTAGGGGAGAAACAGAACCTTGCTTTGGAACTCTGCCCTTCAGCTCATTCCTTCCAAAAGGATTTGCATTCTTATGGGTGGGACCCTTCTCTGAGACTCTTGCCCTCAAGCTAGGGCCTCTCCTGTTATCCAAACTGAGAGAAGGCTTTGGTTTACTAATGGAGCTAATCTCTTTAACAGCCATTTTGTCCTGTGCTCTTTCTTGGCTTAACTCTATAAGTTTTCCATTGCATTTTCCAACATTAAATCTTACAGTTTCTTCTTCTTGCCTTGTTCCTTGCTCTTTCTTTTTCATAACTCTGAAAATAACTAAAAAGTAACTATACCACATTGTCAGGACTACATTGCTTTGAAATTTCCCCTACCAAGTACCCCAGTTTTAACTTCAGGTAAGCTTTGAGGATGAGGGCAAAACTTCACTAAACTCTCCGCCAACACATGGCTCCATGTGCAAATACAGTCTCTTTCCTCCTCTAGACTATCATAAGCTAGACTTCCACCACCTGAGTCTCTCACATCATTGCTCTCTTTGGAGCTTTCATGAGAAAGGCCCAGTGGGCTCCATTGCCAAAATGCAAAGACTTTCCCAGCATAAAATCCCAAAGTTCTCCATTTTTCTCCCAACAAACAGTTCCGAAGAAACACTAGCCACATCACAGCATTGGCCATACTGCTGAATAACAACTTCTCTTGGTTTCAAAAACAGTTTCATGTTGTAGTACCAGATGCTCTTAATCTCCCAGAATACCCCACTAGTTGGTACCAATTTCTGTAATGGTTACTCTAAACTATTGCTGTGAGAGAACACCCAAAGTCAGGCTGGTGGCTGAAGCTGGCAGGCTAAGTCACTCCCTAACATGTGTCTGAAGGCTGGAGGATTCCTGAAGAGTCTCTTTTCTTCTCAGTCTCCTGTTCTCTGGTTCCTTTTATCTGGCCCACTACTGGGAGGTTCCAATTGTATCTAAGGCTTTGTATTGTCCAGATAATCTCTTCAGGTGGTCTCAGATGATCTTTGTTAATGCCAGGTGTGTCAAGTTGATACCCAGGGTTAATTATCACACTCACAGAGGAAAGCACTGAGGAAGTGGAGCAATCCAGGATGATTCCTGATGCCACACCTCCACAGGCACACATAATGCCCTCTGACACACACACACACACACACACACACACACACACACACTGAAGTATTTGTGCCTCTTTATCACATTAATCAGACTTTGCCTCTCATTCATATCCTGATTTTAAATGTCTTCCATAAATATCGAAAGGAAGGACTAGTTGGACCACAGCTTTCTCCTTGCTCTCAGTTTAGTCAGCTCAATGACATCAAAGAATAAGGAATTTTGCCTTAGGTCTTTTCTCACCAGGCTGGAAAATGTAAGTTTGCTAAATGAAAATGTCTTAACTCTTGGGAAACTGAATATTCCTGCTTTCAAATAAGTCATTATACATGTCCATTTACTTATTTTTCAGATATGTATATAAACTTAGATTTTTTTATGTCAGAAAATTTAGGCGCATCATTCACCCAGGATATCTGAAATCATACTTGATTATTTCTCAGATATTTTGCATTTATTATTCCTTCAAAGAAGTCATCCCTTAATTACCAGTCTAAATTATAGAGCCAAGATAATATCTTTACATTGTTTGATTGAATGTCTATTTCATGAGAATAAACTTCATTAAGAAAATATTTATTTGGATATCGTTGCTCTTCCTGATCTTTAGGCTCTTACAATCTTACCGCCCCCTCTTCTGCAAATTTCCCTGAGCTTCAGGATGGGGAACTAGGCTGGCCTAGTTCCAGGTGGTTGATATATACTACACACAAGTTAGGGCTGAAGCAATCATAATAGGACTTTGCATAACCTGTGCAATGACCAAAACATTATTGACCCCTCAAAGTCTAGCATGGACTAAAGGCACTAGGATCCTTAGAAGCAAGGGATTAACAGTCACAATAGTGTTCCTATACTTAAGGGGAACACAAGAAAGAGTTCTAGGAAATGCCACTGAGTCCTTACACCTGATCAGAGAGGAGGATCCAGAGGAAAGTTTGACATACACATTAATGGATGCTCCAGGGATGCAGGGGGAGGAGGCACTGGGAGATAGGGAGGGAGGGGGGGAAAGGAAGAGGAAAAAGGGGGAGGGAGCTAGGGGATTCAGAAAGGGGTGGAGGGAAGGAAGGGACTGGGGTATCTATTAAGTTTGTACGAGCAGACGAGTGGAAATAAATAAATTTAAAAAATGGAAAAAAAAAGACATGAAAGTAGAAAAGGGACAGTTGGGAAGAGAAAAGGGGATCAACGGGATTGGGAGCAGGCAAGAGAGGGTAATGGAGTGAAAATGGTAAAATATATTGTATGAGAATGTCATAATAAACCCTAATAAAAAAGAAAATATTTATTTGGGTGGTTTAATACCATATGTACACGTGTGTGCCTTATGCACATAGTACTTAGCTAATACATAGTTGCTTGAGATGAATAAATGAACAAGAGATGAAGACAAAGAACAGAGAATTATTTCAATGAAAGCATTGGATATTTACTTGTATATTTCCCCCTTCCATAAATGGGAAAAAGAGAAGTAACAAGCAGCTTTAAAAGTATTACTGCCCTAAGGTTTCCTCTTGTTTTTCAAGTTTCAGATTCCAAACCTGAAAATCCAGTCCAGAGGAAATGGTGTGTCATGTGAGCTCTCAAATATCCTGCTTGATTGTCCAGTCTTTGTGAAACAATTAGAGATAACTTATGCATATCTGTGCAAAAGTCCAAGAGAGATGTGATCGTTAATCCTGGTTGTCAATATGACTCTGTATATCTGGAACTAAGTAAAAGATTATCTATTAGACCACTTGAAAAGATTATCTAGATTAAGATATTTGTGCCCCAAAGACCAACCCTAACTGGAGGACGCCTTCCAGTAGTAAACCAGATAAAAGGAAGCAGGAGATGAGCTAACATGCTACCCTGTGTTGGTAAGCTCCTCTACTCTGATGCTGCCATCAGAACTCAGCTTCTTCAACCCTCCAGTGTGATGACTGGGCAAAATTCCTTAGGCTTCAGCATCAGACTGGGTCTACTGAGATATTCAGCCCCTGAACTGAGCAGGTACTGGCAGTCCTTGTTGTACTACCTTGAACTTATTTAGTAAGCCAATCCAATAAATTCTCTCTCTATAGATGTTCACTGTATTGATTCTATTCCTCCAGAGAACCCTCACTAATACAAGAGGACACAAGCAGAGAAGGCAAACTAGGAGGACATAGGAATAAGAATAGTTAATATTGCTTCTGTTCATCTTCTGCACACATGAAGCCAGCTAGACAGGCTTTGCTCTTCTCCCTGCCCAGCTCCCTTTGTCTGCCCTGGTGAGGACAGGGTCACATTCTACCTCATACAAAGTGTTCCTCAAAGAAATGTGATGCAGCCAACAAGGAGACTGATTGATGCTTTGAAGCTTGCAACTGCCTGTCCTGTTAGTTGTGGCTATTATCTTGAAGTGCGTGCGTGTGTGTGTGTGTGTGTGTGTGTGTGTGTGTGCGCGCGCATGCTCACATGTGTGCCTTTTGAAGCATTTTCTTTCTTTTTTACTCTCTTTCTTTTTCTTTTTTCCTTTGTCTTTTTTTTACTTCAAGTACACATGCATTTGTATGTTAACCATTGTGATTTACTTAATTAATTTAGAAATATTTTGTAAATTTGATTTCTAGTGATATGAAGCATAACTCTGAATCACTCTTCTTATATTTATAAAATAAACTGTTTCAGTGTTTATCATTAATTAAGTGCTATTGAAAGAATAGTTTCCAAATAATTAGGAATTTAACCTCAATTTTATTTTTCTAGAGAATATTGTATTTCCTATTATAATATGCTGTACCAATATTGTAATGCATAGCATTTGAGGACTACCTTTGTTCATCCTTTGGCTTGAAGTATGTCTGGAAAAGTATGTATGCCCAAAGGTTTTTTCACAAGGCCAGATAACCCACAGCGTCAGTAATCTCCACAATTCACAGGCACACCATATAGTTAGAGACAGATACCAGGAATTTTCTTGTAGACCCCAGGGCATCAATTCAGCCACTGGCAGTTTGTTTTTCTCAAAACTGGAAAAATATAGCAAAGAAGCTTCTCTTGTACCATGAGGGACATAAGCCAGAGGGTTGAGGCAGGCACAGAGGCAGAATGATTCCCCAGATTTTCTAAAACTTCTTCCAGGCTCGACAAAACAGAAAGGAAGACGAGAGCCTATCATCCCATGGAAGGAAATAAGACAGTTATGAAGAAGCTATTTCAATTGTGCAAATGGAATTACCCTAAAACTACAGTCATATGAGAGACGATCAATGACTGTAACAGCTGTTTCCAGCCTAAGTGCACTGCAAAGAAGCAAGTGTTTATGACTATGATAGTCATGAAATGAGAGAGTAGTTGGGTAGGAGATGAAAAGTTAAGGCAAGTCTGCCTGCAAACCCTGAGGTTCACGATGCCCACACTGATGTACACGGTGACAGCAAAGTCAGGTTTTGGACTTGCTACAGATTAATTTTCATAGACATCCTGGATCAAATATATTATGTTTTCTTGCTTGCTTTATAGTTAAAGCAAAAAGGAGAGAATGATGGAAGTCACATGCTTCTCTTTATGCCCACTATATGTGCATACATAGTCACTGACTGATGGTAGAATTTCAGAATCTGTACAGCAGGGCTGGATCATTGGTTAAGGCTCTTACAGACAAGCAAAAGAACTGGAGTTTAGATCCCAGATCTCTCTCTCATACACAACCTAAAATAATAACAGGTAGGCATGGCGGCATCAGAAGGTAGAGACTGGGAATCCCTACAGCAAGTTGGCTACTCAGACTATCCCTACAAAGCAAGCTCTGAGTTTGATTAGAGACTGTCTCAAAACCGTTCAATCTTGCCAACCTATATATATGAACCACACACATGTGAACATACATACACTCATCTACATCATCCCACATATTGAAGGAAATGGAAAAAAAAAAGTCTAAAAAGCATCATCTTTTAACATGTTTGTTTTTCATTGACATGGCCAAAAGTATAAGAAACTGAATTGGTTGCTTTAAGGTAACCTGATGTCACAGAAAGGTTGCTATGTAGAACAACATGTAGGGATCAGGTCCAAGATATATGACAAAATTTGTGCAAATCAATCACTTTGGATTTTAATTTCTTCATATTAAAATGAAAGGATTGGATTACAGCAATATTCTCCAAGATGGGATGAGCTGGGTGCAACCTTCCCAGTTGAGACTTACTGCTGGAATAATTAATTCTATTCCTTGAAAGTATATCACTTCCATGTTCTAAATCCACAGCATAACAAAGCCAGTGTCTAAATTCGTTCACGTTTTTGTCTTTGGTGTTATACTTCAACGTTAGTTAAAAAAAAAAAAAAAGATAAAGAAAATAAAGATGCCTAAAAATGAGAAAACTTGGAGTGTCAGGAGAGAGCAAACATGAGTGGCAAGTCAATCTTCTTGCCTTAATGTATGAAAATGTGATTACGGTATAATGAAAGGTCATTTAGTCCAGGTCGATTTAATTACTCTAGCCATAATGACCCAAGTGACCACCAAGTAATCAGCACAGTTTTAGAGATCAGCATTTATTTCCCAAAGGACTGAACATTTGGGTTGGTGATAATATGGTTGGTATATGTCACTTAACGGTTTCCAAAACCTCTGTCGGGTGCAAAGATCAGTCTTTGTGATGATGATAATGCATCAGTTTTCAACAATGAGACAGCAGTCCTTCATTTTCCCACAGCATCTTAATATTTTTTTCATTTCTGCCAATTTTTAATCAACTTAAAATAAAAGTCAGCTTCTTTTTAGAAGCAAAAAAATGTGTATTTGCCTTAAATCCGTGTTAGCTTTGTTCATTTGTGTCTTTCCAAGGATGTTTTCAATGGAGTTCTACTGAGGGAACAAATCAGTAGAATGATTTTGTTGCTTCACAGTAGACAGATGCTACATTTTTCTGCCAAGATAATTTTTATAAATAATTTGTAGTCTTTTTAAATAGTTTTATGTTTCCAGAAAAATCAAACAGTAAGTAATTTCCACTATTTTTCTTTTTATTCTCCAGTAGTAGGAATTAAACATAAGCGCCCATGCGTGCTGACAATCACTCTAACTTTCAGCTATACTTAGCAACTTCTACCTTTTATTTTGAAACAGGGCCTCATTATGTTTCCTAGACTGGGTTCAAATTTGCTCAGTATCTGGGAGGTCTGTGTACTTGTGATATTCCTTTGTTAGTCTCCCAAGTAGCTGGTTTCACAGGCCTGTTCAGCAAGCCTGGCTTCCTTATTAGTCACATCTTGCAGGCATGATGCACTTTTTATTCATAGATGAGCCAAAATTGATACATAATTATCAGCTGAAGTCCTAAGTTTACTCACTCACCCAAGCTTTGGGTTGTACAATCTATGAAGTTTGCAAATATGTAATGCCAATTCCTGTCTTTAACAGTCCTGGTAGACTGACCAAAATATAATTTATAGACAGATCATTTATAATTTTTAAATATACAATTCATGTAAAATTGCTCTTTTTGTAATTATTTTCTACTGCCTACTGCATTTTTCCAGTTAAATGCTTAACTTTGCCCACCATATTTAAAATTCAAACTTAATTATCTTCTGCATCAAGAAAAAAGAAATCTTTCTCTAAGTTTCTCATTTTTTCTATGTTTTATATCTATTACCTGTTGTATCTTAAAATAATGAAATTGAGTGGTAATTACATTAAATGAAACCTAGACAACCTGCATATCATCTCTGCCTTGATATGAAATAGATGCAAATCTTCAAATACAGGCCTTTAAATTTTTATCTTTTTTTTTTGTGCTGAGGACTGAACCCAAGACCTTGTGCTTGCTAGGGAGCATTCTGTCACTGAACTACATCCCCAACCCCCAAATACCATCCTTTGAAACTGGCAAACTACAAGACACATTTCAAACTACAAGGCACATTTATATAAAATGATACTCTTGACACTTGAAGTATACACTGTGAAGCAGATTTAAGTGCTGACTAAACTGTTATTTGTAAGATGAAAATTGGTATATGACTTCAATAAAATTCAGTATTTGGGTTTCTGGTTATGATGTGATGATCAATGACAATCTTCACTAGGAATAGTGTCAGGAGCTTGAGTTGCATTCATAAAACAAGAAGCAATGAAGCACACATATAATCTAGTATTTTATCAATGGTACAAAAAGTAATTGTCACCCATTAAGTCTTTGTGTTCCTATGATTTACATAGTGCTCACATACAGAGAGTTTTATCAGGTTACACATAACTCATACAGTCCAACATATCTGGAAAGGCAGATGCCAATATCTCTATTTCTGAAATGAAATTAGAAGACTTAGTGAAGTCAATCAAGAAATTTAATGTTGAATAGATGGTCTATAGATCAGACCTTAAACCAGGGCCAATCACAGGTGATTGATCAGCACAGTTATAATGAGACTCAGAATTCACACACCCTTTTGTTTGGCTTAATGCTTTACTTTCAGCAAATTCTTCATCATTTACCAGCAAATGGTCCCTTATTTGCATTTGGCATGTTTTTTGCCCATTATTTAGCTAGTGAAACCTTAAGTACTAATCTTGCTTCCATACGATCTTGCTTTCATTTACTAAGAATAGCTAAAGTGTTTATAATCCACAGAGGAAATCTAGACTAGAATTAACATATTTAACCTATTGTTTGAAGTTTATTGATAGACATCATCAATTGTCATTAAAAGACATCAAATAAAATGTCTCTTCAGAATTCTGGTGAAAAATGATTATTTTCCTTGAATTCTGTATTCATATTTTCAATTGCTAGAATCAGAAAATATGGGAGCAAAATCAGGAAATAGAAAGATATGAAGTCTAAGAAACCAAGAAGAGTTGCCAAGTGTTATCTTGGGACAGCCAAGCAGAACAGCAGTCCCAAGAGAGCAGACACCAGAGGTGAACACTTCCTGTGTTTGGAATGGTGGGGGGGAGAGGCCTCATATAATAAATATTTGGTAACAAATACTTCAGAAAAATTAATGATGTTTATGAGGAAGCAACTGAAAAGGTAAGTAAAATAATCGGAAATTCCAGGAACAGGACTAAAAATTATGTGCAAGAAAGGAAATAGAATCAGTTTAGCTTTTTGACTTGTAGTCACACTAATTTGTTTCTGCAGTGAGTATTTATACATAATCACAATATTCTAAACTCTATGAGGTTAGTTAACTAAATTATACAACTATACTCAAAGGAATGGGAGAGGTATGGTAGTTTTGTGAGAACTGAATCTTTCTCTGAAGACATTAACACTAGAAAATTAACAGTCACATAAACAAATAAATCTGGTTAGGAGGCCAACTTCTCTAAGATGGCAAGATGTTTTAATGGGTATGGTATGGTAACCTGGTGACTTGAATTGGTCTGCGGATGCTTCATAGTGAAAAGAGAGAACAGATTTCCATAAAATCTCTCTCTCTCTCTCTCTCTCTCTCTCTCTCTCTCTCTTTCTCTCTCTCTCTTTCCCCTCTCTCTCTCCTACTCTTCTAAACACATAAATTAAAAAAAATTTCTTCTGAGTTAGAGCTCTGCTTCAGTTACACTGTTGTAAATGAAGAGATGGAGCAGGAGCCGCGCAGGGCTGGGGAGGAGGACCCTCTGTGCCCAGGCCCCGCCCCAACCCCCCCAGGTTAAATAGGGCACCGCCAATCCCCCGTCCTCCCTTTCCCCACTCCACTGTCCGGGAGGCACGTGCGGTCCAGCTGGGATGCACCGCAACCTAGGTAAGCTCCGCCCCCACCCACCCTCAGAACCCCAGGCCAAATAATTCAGTTCAGTGAAAAACCCACAGAAACTGAAAGAAGATCTTAAGACTTAAAACGACAATGCCCAAGTCAAAGTGCAAATCCATGAGAAACAACACTCAAGTAAACAAATCTCCCACTGAAGGAATTAATCCCATAATGTTAGACTCCAACCAGAACAAACCCACGGAAAATGGCCAAGAAAGCCTGACCCAGGATAATGACTTTCAAAATATGATCATTACCATGTTCAATATATGAAAGAGGAAATCAGGGAGGAATTAAATAACCGAATCAATTGCTTTGAAAAGGAACACAACAGACACTTGGAGGAGTTGAGAAAACAGTGCAAGAAACAAAAACAGGCATACAGCAGTTAAAACAGACTCAAGCAGAGTTTAAAACTGAGCTAAAAGACAAGTTATCTTCAACCCAGAACTCCACAGAGAGTCTTATCAGCAGAACTAAGGAAGCAGAAAACAGAATTTCAGACCTTGAAGATAAAGTGGGAGTATTAACCAGCTCAATGGAAGAGGTTGTTAAAGCCAAAAAGATACTTGAGAGAAATATTCAAGAGATATGGGACACCCTGAAGAAGCCCAACATGCGTATTCATGGAATACCAGAGCAAGAATCTCAAAATACCACCCCTGAGGAAATTTTTCAAATGATCATCAAGGAAAACTTTCCTCATCTAAAAAAAGAGAGGCCCATCTATATACAAGAGGCATTCCGCAAATAGATATGACCAAAACAGAAGCTCGCCACGGCAAATAATAGTTAAAACACTCCACATTCAAGATAAAGAACTGGTGCTGAGAGCTTCAAGGGAGAAAAAACAAGTCACTTTTAAAGGTAAACCTATTAAAATAACAAATGACTTCTCAGTCAAAACAGTAAAAGCAAGAAGAGCTTGGAGAGACATACTTCAAGTATTGAATGAGCAAAAATGTCAACCCAGGCTGATTTACCCTGCAAAACTATCAGTCATGATCGAGGGAGAAAGAAAAATCTTCCAGCACAAAGACAACTTGAAGGGATACATGTCCAACAAACCAGGCCTTCAAAAAATGCTAGAAATGATACTCAAGCTTGAAGAAAAAAACAGGCATATACGGGAGAAGAGAAGGGAAGTATAACACCATTAAAATCGAAGCAATATACTTAAAAAACTACTAAACATAATAAATGTCTGGAATTAAAAATAGTTTCTCCATTATAACACTAAGTGTTAATGGAATTAACTCACCAATCAAGAGACACAGATTAAAAACTTGGATTAAAAATCACAATCCATCAATCTGCTGCCTGCAGGAAACCCATCTCACCACAAAAGATAGGCATGCCCTAAAAATAAAAGGCTGGTCAACAATTCTACAAGCTAATGGAAGCAGAAAAGAGGCAAGGGTAGCCATTATGATATCGGACAAAGTGGTCTTCAAATCAAAGAAAATCATAAGAGACACGGATGGATACTACATTTTAGTCACAGGTACAATTCACCAGGAAGACTTCACAATACTGAACATATATGCATTTAATACAGGCTCCTTCACATTCATTAAGCAAACCCTACAGCATCTAAAGCGAGAAATCAATCCCAAAACGATAATTCTTGGGGATTTCAATACCGCCCTCTTAACATGAGATAGATGTACAGGTAAAAAACATAACAGAGACACTTTGGAGCTTAACCAAACCCTTACTGAAATGGACCTTACAGATCTCTATCGTACTTTTCATCCACGCACCAAAGAATACACATTTTTTTCAGCAGCACACGGAACTTTCTCCAAAATAGATCATATATTGGGCCACAAAACGAATCTCCACATATACAAAATGTTGAAATTCTATCCTGCACCTTATCAGACCACCATGGCTTAAAGCTTGACATCCACAACACAACAAGCAACAGAAAATACACTAACTCATGGAAACTTAACAATATGATGCTGAATGAGAACTGGATTCAGGAAGAAATTAAAAAGGAAATTCAAGATTTCCTGAAAGTGAATGATAATGAAAATACAACTTACCAAAATCTCTGGGACACCATGAAAGCTGTCCTAAGAGGTAAGTTCATAGCTCTTAATGCCTACATCAAAAAAATGGAAACATCAGAAATAAATAAATTAACAATGCAGCTAAAAGCTTTAGAGACACCAGAGCAATCTGATCCCAAAAGCAGTAGAAGGGAGGAGATTAGCAAAATAAGGGGAGAAATATCTGAAATCGAGATTAGGAAAACGATAGAGAAAAGCAACCAGTCAAAAAGCTGGTTTTTTGAAAAAAATCAATAAGATTGATGCACCCCTAGCTAAGTTAACTAAAAGCAAGAGAGAGAAAACCCAAATTAACAAAATTAGAAATGAAAATGGAGTTATCACTACTGATACCCAAGAAATCCAGAGAATTATAACGTCATATTTCAAAAACTTATTCTCTGTGAAATTTGACAACACAAAAGAGATGGATGAATTCCTAAGTAAACACAACTTACCTAAATGGAATCAGGAAGTTGTGAATTATTTAAATAGTCCTATAACATATGAGGAAATTGAGGAAGTAATCTCGAATCTTCCCACCAAAAAATGTCCTGAACCAGATGGATTCAGCACAGAGTTCTACCAGACATTTAAGGAGCTAATAACACCAATACTCCTTAAACTGTTCCACCAAATAGCAAAGGAAGGAACACTACCAACTTCCTTCTATGAAGCTAATATCGTCTTAATACCCAAACCTAATAAAGATACACTTAAAAAAGAAAACTGTATGCCAATCTCTCTGATGAACACAGACGCAAAGATTCTCAACAAAGTCTTAGCAAATCAGATTCAAAAACATATCAAAAAGATCATTCGCAGGGATCAAGTAGGCTTTATCCCAGGCACACAAGGTTGGTTCAACATACGCAAATCAATAAATGTAATTCACCATATAAACCAGTCCAACGTTCAAGACCACATGATACTCTCGATAGATGCAGAAAAAGCTTTTGACAAGATCCAACAGCCCTTTATGATCAAAACCCTAGAGAAGGTTGGAAGGAACCTTTATCAATATAATAAAAACTGTATACAACAAGCCCACAGCAAAGATTATACTCAATGGGGAAAAACTTGAAGCATTCCCACTTTGATCAGGAACCAGACACGAGATCAGACACCAGAAGGGGGAAAGACCTTCCATGTTCCTGGATTGGCAGAATCAACATCGTAAAAATGACCATCCTACCAAAGGCAATATACAAATTCAACACTATACCATGGCTGTCCACTGTCACCACTTCTTTTCAATATTGTACTTGAAGTCTTAGCTGAAGCCATAAGACAAGAAAGGGACATAAAAGGGATTCGAATTGGCAAGGAAAAAGTCGAGTTATCTCTATTTGCAGATGATATGATCCTATACCTGAGTGATCCCAAAAAATCCACCAGGAAGCTCCTGGAACTAATACAGTTCAGCAGGGTGGCAGGATACAAAATAAATGTACAAAAATCAGTGGCCTTCCTATATGCCCAGAATAAAAGAAGTGAAAAAGCCCTGAGAGAAACAATCCCATTTACAATAGCCCCTAAAAAAATGAAATACCTTGGTACAAACCTAACCAGGGAGGTAGAAGACCTTTACAATGAAAACTTTAAAACCCTAAAGAAAGAAATTGCAGAAGACACCAGAAGGTGGAAAGACCTCCCATGTTCCTGGATTGGCAGAATCAACATCGTAAAAATGACCATCCTATCAAAGGCAATATACAAATTCAATGCTATACCAATTAAAATCCCAAAGCAATTCTTCAAAGAAGTTGACCAAACAATCTCAAAGTTCATATGGAGGCACAAAAGACCCAGGATAGCAAAAACAATCCTGAGTAACAAAAACACTGCTGGAGGTATCACCATACCAAAACTTAGTCTATACTACAAATCCATAGTTATAAAAGCAGCCTGGTACTGGGTCCAAAATAGACGCACAGATCAATGGATAAGGGTTGAAGACCCAGATATAAGCCCACAAAATTACAGCCATCTGATCTTTGACAAAGAGGCTCAAAAAATCTAATGGAAAAAGAACAGCATCTTCAACAAATGGTGCTGGCAAAACTGGATCTCCACATGCAGAAGATTAAAACTGGACCCCTACTTGTCACCATGTACAAGACTTAATTCCAAATGGATCAAGGACCTTGGTATAAGGCCAGAGACTATAAAAACCATAGTTGAAAGGATAGGGAACTCCCTCGAGCTGATTGGGCTAGTCCAACAATTCCTAAACAGACATCCAATAGCATAGTCATTGCTATCAACTCTCAACAGTTGGGATCTTGTGAAATTAAAGAGCTTCTGTTCAGATAAAGAGGTTGTAACACGAGCTCAAAGGCAACCCACAGAATGGGAGAAAATCTTCACTAACCACATATCTTATAGAGCTCTACTATCCAGAAAGCACAAAGAACTTAGAAAACTAAACACCAAGGAAACTAATGGCCCAATTAAAAAATGGGCCCTGGAACTTAAAAGAAACTTTACCAGGGATGAAATTAAAATGTCTAACAAATATCTTAAAAAATGCTCCACTTCTTTAGCCATCAGGGAAATGCAAATCAAAACTTCCCTGAGATATCATCTCACCCCGCTCAGAATGGCAAAAACCCACAATACAAACAACAACAAATGCTGGAGAGGATGTGGAGAGGGGAACTCTGCTACATTGTTGGTGGGAATGCAGGCTCATACAGCCACTCTGGTGAGCCATCTGGAGATTCTTAAATAAACTAAAGATTGAAATGCCATATGACCCTGCTATTCCACTTTTGGGAATAACCCCCCATGCAACAGAGGTTCACCTCGATAGCACAAGCACGACCATGTTCATAGCAGCACTGTTTACAATAGCAAAGACATGTAATCAACCCAAATGTCCAAGAGTTGACGAGTGGATAAGGAAACGGTGGTACATCTATACAATGGAGTACTATTCAGCCATCAAAAAATGATGAATTACTGGAATTTGCTGGGAAATGGATGTCATTAGAAACAATTATATTAAAATTAAGCACCGTATGTACTCCCTAATAGGTGGCTCCTAGTACCAAACCCACCCAGCCCACCTTAAGACACTCAAAGATAAATCTCTGTAATACCTACAGTAATTCCAAGGATTATGAACAGGAGGGATGGGGTTGGAGGGCCACACCAGAAACAAGGAGAGAGGGGACCATGTTACAGCAGAGAAAATAGGCCTCCATCAAGGACTGCAAGTAAGTAATGAGACACCTAGTTAAGTCCTCAGACGTTCGTTCCTGATCATTTACAACTGAGGGGGTATGATCTCACCAGAAGGGGAGGGCATGTAGTCTGGCAGATGAAAAGTAACCATTTTGCAAATGGTCGATTGACCCCTCCCTCACTGTGGTTTCCTTCTTTTATTACATCTACCCTTGAATGTGCTCTTATAATAAGACTCCAGTTTAACTGTTTTTTGTCTCTGGCCAGGGGGTGACATTCAATGCCCATCAGGATGGAGTGAAGGGCATTGCAGGAGCAGCAAAACTGCAAAAGAAAATCAACATACCACAATCTAGAACTTCAGAGACTCTTTATCAACCACTTAAAACTAGTCCAGGCTAATCTCTCCCCATCCTGAGGCTCAGGGACATTTGTGGAAGAGGGGGCTTTAAGAGTATAAGAGCAAAAGGATGGGAGGAGCAATGATTTGCAAGATACTCCACACAAGTTAGGGCCGAAGCAATCATAATTGGACTTTGCATGCCCTGCGCAATGTCCACACACTATTGACCTCGCAAAGTCTAGCATCTGCTAAAAGCACCAATATCCTTGGAGACAAGGGATTGCCAGCCACAGTTGTGTTCCTATGCTTAAGGGGAGCACAGGAAAGGGTTCAGGGAAATACAACTGGTTCCTTGTATGTCATCAGAGAGGAGGGCCCAGAGGAGAGCCTGGCATGCACATTAAAGGACTCTCTGGGGATTGGGGGGGGGAGGCACTGGGGGATAGGGAGGGACGGGTGAGGGGAGGGGGAGCAGGAGATTTGGGGGTAGGAGAAAGGAGGGAGGGAAGTGATGTACCTATTAAGTTTGTATGAGCAGAAATAATAATAATAAATGTTAAAAAAGTATACTAATAAATATTCTTCATTTTATTTGAATTAAAAAAAAGAGATGGGCCATGCTATTTCCTCAGTTTACTTTGATGGATATGGTATAAATCTATTTATTAAACTTGCCTGTGTGGTTTTAATTCACATATATTCTAGTTTTCACTTTCCTGATACAGGTGTTTTAAATGCTATTCATTAGTACCTATAAGGGGATTTCAGACACTTGCGTGAAAGACAGTGTTGATGTTGTTCTGTTTTTTTATAAGAAAGCTTAAGATGCATTCAGTTGTGACTTCTTTTGACACCACATGACAGAAAGGTGTTGAATGAACAATAGAAATGCTGTTGTGATGATCATTTTTGTCTGCTTTGCTTTGAAAACTTTAGGTAATTTTAAAAATCAAAAGAAGGCTATCATTTTACATACTCCTGAGGTTATCAAAATGAAGAAGAAATATAGACAGTAAAGAAATTTTAAATATAACAAAAATGTATTCTAAAATGCATTCATATTACAAGGCTAAATGGCCTAAATTTATTTATAACATTTCCTCATATCCAATGCTATTAAAGGAGGTGAATATTATCATATAAAATATGAATGTCATTTATTGACTACTTACTGTGTAACCACTCTGTATTGTTAGCTCCTTTGAAGCACATCTGGCACACAGATCTAACTCTAACCAGTGTCCTGATGAAGAGTTGTTGCCTCTAGAATGGAATTTAGATTTAACTTTAAGGTTTAATTTGTTAATTCTAAGTCAGTGTCTGGGAGTGCAAATGAAAACAATGTAGGATCATGTTAGCAGTCTTGTGTCAACTTACTATCAAATTTTAAAACAGCTTTCAGTTGGTGGCACTTTCATAGGAACAATGGACAAACAGGTGAAAACTAAAAAATAATTTACATAGGTTTATATTTAGGCTTTTCTTAAGTAAGTAATAACTATGCAGGATGTTCTAAAAGTGGCCTCTGGTCTAGTGGCAGCAACAATTGCTTGGCCACTTATTAGAACTTTAGGTTCAAGGACTTCACTGAGACCCAGACCCAGACTCAGGCATCTCAGACTTGAGACATGTAGAAACTACCTGGAAAGCTGGTTTCTGACAAGGCTCCTGCCATCACACATTCACAGATCATGAGTTAGCTATGATGTAGGAACTACTGAGAATTCGTGTTTTGAACAACCCAGAGTAATGTTGATTGTCCTACTCCATAGACCACATGTGAACTCAAATTGTAGATCAAGCAGTGAACTTTGCTTCTTTTTTCATTGTCA
The DNA here is from genome assembly GCA_023101885.1 of Typhlomys cinereus. Taxonomy (NCBI): domain Eukaryota; kingdom Metazoa; phylum Chordata; class Mammalia; order Rodentia; family Platacanthomyidae; genus Typhlomys; species Typhlomys cinereus. The sequence continues at coordinate 10,476,708 of JALPQD010000006.1, read as the reverse complement.
TTTTATATTTTCATCCATACAATAAAGGTTAAATAACTTTCATACACATTCTAGCATGTGTATTTAAAGTAAAAAAATGTAGTAAGGCAGCATCATGTGTATTCATTGGAGAAATACACAGATTTTTTTTGAAGAATAAGCGAATGCATGAGTGAACTTTTCATAAAGCCAAGGAACTGGGATAGGGATATAGAAAAATCAGAGAATGATTGAAAACAAGTGTCAGAGTGATAGAGCACATAGATGAAAGTTAAGAGATCTCACAGTCAATATTACACCTAAAGAGTTGGCATTAGCATGAAAGACATGTGTTAGAACATGATCTAGATATTCTTCAGCAGCACAAGCTGGGTTTTATCTATCTGCATTTATTAGATGTGAAACATTACAAGAAGGTTTTCTTATCAGGATTGACATGAATTCCTAAAGCAAAGAAGGAACAGCAGGTGGAAATTAATTTCAGTTTTGAACAGCATATTTTTCCCTTTAAAGCAATTTCCAAAATGGAGGATTGACCAATATCTTATCTCTCTCTTGCTCTCATATTAGCTATAATCAAGTATTAAATCGAGTGTTTAAAAAGTCTGAAGATTTAAACAAGAAACTTTTAAGCACAAAACACATTTCAAACTTTAAAGAGTTCTCCTGACCACATGCAATTTGTTCATCATTTTTAATTCTTACTCAGTTATGGAAAAAATATTGTAGTCACAATTTTGGATTCATTTGAACATAATTTGTTTTTCAGAAAAGATAAAAATCAACACAGATATTTCTCCATGGTTTGAGAATCATATTTAACACCTCTATTCCTGAATTCAGAAACCCATTGGAGCTTATGTGTTTTACTATAATTTTAAGCCCATTCAATAATAGGTAATAGACCAATTATCCTTTCTTCCAAGAGGAGCTGCAAAACTCATGACATTATAAGTCAGAGAAGAATCATTTGTGATACTTTAACTGTGTTTATTTATGTCCAAGAAAAAAATAAATACTAAGAACAGTTGTTTAACTCTGAATCCTACATATTAAAAATGTAAGCAAGTGCAAATCCTAAGCCTCTCTTATACATTAACTAATAGAGAAAATGATCCTGTTCTACTAAAGATGCTTATTTTCCAATCATTCTAGAATATTTGAGATGCCTGTGAGTGGCTTATACATCTAATTCTTCAGTCACAGACTGTAAGGGTTCAAATCCATGGGTCATAACTACAAGTGGTCTCATATAGCATAAGTATGGAAGCAGAAAGGGTGGAGAGAGAGAGAGAGAAAAGGGAGAGACAGAGAGAGAGAGAGAGAGAGAGAGAGAGAGAGAGAGAGAGAGAGAGAGAGACACACACACACACACACACACAGAGTGAGGTAAATCCTGCTATAGAACAGAACTCTGAAGAACTCAGAATTCTGGTCCTCTCCAGCAATCAGTCTTTAGTTCATTGCTCAGTAAGGAGGGCGGAGATCATTTCTCTGGTCTTGTTCTCTCCTGCCGTGCATGTGGAAAAAGAAGGTTCCAATCAGGTCATCTTTTTTTGAGGTCCAAAGCAAAATCAAAGTAAGAATGTGAGATCCTTGTGGGAAAGGACTTTGGGACTCCTTTCTTCTCCCTCTAACTTATGAAGTGTACTTGTTTGCTATTCAGTACCACACTCTCTATGATATCCTGTTAATTCATAGGCAAGTGTGCTAAGTCCTTGCATACTGTTGGTTAGTTTCTACTCTACCCTGTCCTGCATCTTGGAGTGTGTAATGTACATATCTATGCCTGACCCTATTTCCTCTACTTATGTGCAGGTCTCCTTTAGGGACAGAGAGTAGACATCACCTGGTCAGGTGAGGGAGAGGCAAGGAGGCATTAAGAAGAGGGAATAGGGGCTGGAGAGGTGGCTCAGGGGTTAAGCCTCTGCCTTGCAGGTGGAAAGTCCTGAGTTCGGATCCCAGATCCCACGTATAGACGCCAGGCGGAAGCGGGGCTGCCTGCGCTTCTGGTCTTGGTAGGGCGGAGCCTGTGAATCCCGGGGCAGAAGGAGGTGGAGGCGTCCATGGTGGTTCCCGAATTCGTCCGTGGTTCTACACACACACACACACACACACACACACACACACACACACACGCGGCGCGCGCGCGCGCCGCACATATATATGCACATGCGCACAGTTGAATTAAAAAAAAAAAGAGCAAACAGCAATAACTGAAGACTTCCTGTATGTGTTGTTCTATCCTATTATAGTTCACCTACCGAATACAAATCCATAGATAAAAGATTTCAATATAGTGATTGCAGAACATTAAATCTCAGACACAGGATGTCCTTTCTGAGAATAGTGCCCTGCACTACTGAGAAGCCATCTCTGGCTATACTGGTCAGATAAGTCTTTTAGACACTGGAATGGACAGTAGGCATAGATATCTGAGGGAATGAGAGTGGCTCAAACTATCAGTTCAAAGATGTGAAACTCTCCATATCTATTCTCGGAATGAATTTTGTATCACCAATGAAATCACAAGTTCTTCAACTGCCCTGGGAGAGAATTATTCCCACACTTCCAGGTGATTCCTCCTTTTGCCTCATGTTCATGCATTAGAGTCATAATACTGTACATCTTGTATGGCAATCTGTGACAACATGAATGCTTTTTTTTCAAATAGACTTAATCACGTATTGAATGCAATGGTTAATTGTCTGTTATGTTATGGACCAGCTACTAAGCTTGATACTAAGGATATGTCATTTCACAGCCCCATAAAGCTGTTTGCTATAATGGAGAATGCATTCCAAGTTTTTACTCAAGGAATTTACTATTTGGATTGCACTGAAATTCTCTGCACATCTTGGAAGCAGTGCTAGTACTTGGAAAGCAGGAAACTGATATTCTTATTTCATGTCAATTGCAGCCCTTGAGAGTTATTCATGAAAATGCAATAGCTACATTCATCTCCTTTTTAAATCCATCTTGAATCCTTGCTAAGCTATAAATTCAGTGCAAAGTCCCTTGGGTTAATTACAGATTTTGCAAAAGTAGTTCTCTATACTCCTTTTCAAAATGGCAAGCACACCGGCATATCCAGGATGCACACATAAGCAGTTGTTTATAACGTACTGGGATTCCTAATTGTCATATTGTTGTTTTACAAAGAAGGCAGGTCTTTCTTTATAGTAAGTCACTCACACACTCAATCATCTGTAACACATGGCATTTAGTTTTTCTTAATGAAAAGAATTAATGTGTGCTAGTTACCTTCAGGAGCCAATTTGACAATTGAGAACTGAGTCTTTAGACATGCTTATGAAGAATTACTTTGTTAAGACAAGTCTCTGAACAAACCTGCAGAAAGATATCAAATTAGTGTGGGAAGACCCAGTCCAAAGTGGGCATGGCCATTCCCTGGGCAGGTGGATAAAACTGACCTACTGGCAAACCAGAAGGTATATTGAATTGCCCTTCCTTCAGTTTTTTCCTGTGGATTTAGTGTGACAAATTCCCTCAGTTCTTGATGCTTGTGCAACAACTCTCCTGCCACAATGGACCAACCAGAATCAGCCTAAATGGTTCAGATCCTGTATTTATTACAACAATAGAAATGGGAAACTAAGTCATTGTAGAAAGACTTCTCTTTTGACTTCGCCAATTATAATCTTAAAATTGTCCTCCAACAGTCAGTCAGCTCATAATTGCTCTTCAGCACTCCTTTACCATATAAAACTAGCACATTATTGACTCCTTCTCTATCTCTCTTCTGCTTCTCTCTCTCAATCTATCTTCAGTGTAAAAATGTTAAGAAATATCTGATCCACACGAACAAAGCTATGAGAACTGCAAAAGCAAAAAAAAAAAAAAAAAACCTGTCACATCGGTAACCAAAAATAATTCTCACTTTGTTCCTGCAAGAAAATGATCTTTGTCTGAGCTAGCTCTTGGTGTGATGGCTAGGATGGCATGAATAATAGAGAAAAATAGCTGTCTGCTCCATGAAATCCAAATGTATCCTTTCTATTATGTAAATAACCATCAGTTCCTACTAATGGTGAACACGACCTATTCAGGAAAGTGCTTGTATTCTGAAATGTGATATGAAGAACCTCTTATCTCTCCTCTACCATATTTGTAGTGATTTAAAATGCCATTTGCGGCAGGCATGACGAATACTGTGTCCAGATAGATAGAGCATATGTTGGGCCATGCATCAAGCAACACTGGGGGGAGACTGTGATCTGATTCTTGTTTGCATAAGAAGTGGTAAAATCTCACAGAAATCAATTTCTTTCTACTGATATTGAAATATATACATACATATTTTGGGAAATATATATTTTATTGATGGAATCAGATGGAAATTTTTTAGACATTTAGACGCTATTTTGTGTCCCTTTAGAACAAAACATTCCACTAATGAATATGAAAATATGAGAACCAATTCCCACTTCAGTTATAAGATCTTGGAAACCAGTGAGACAAGATAAGAAATTCTGAATGAACAACACCCTATTTAAATGAAATAAATATTTAGGTACTTGAATCTTTGTCTTAATGGCTCTTTTTTCTCACAGAAATCTCCCATATCTCAAAATTCTAAAATTAGTCTAAAAAGTAATTGGCCTCCTCATGACACTTTCGTGCATGTAAGTCTCTTTATTTTCCTTATATTTTCCTTTCCCTGCATTCTGTCCTCCATTCCTCTTGCTGAACCTCTTCTTCCCTTCAAATAGTCCCTCTTCTATTCTGTGTATTTTGTAGTTTACAGTGCTTATGTGAGAGCAAGCAAGTTTTCTTTTTTGTCTTCTTCCACCATATTATCTTTCTTCTCTCTGTCTCAGATTAACCAGTTTGCCCTGAGGATTTCCAGTTTTTGTCTATGGAGTGCGGGGACTGTGGGCAGTTGCTCTGCCTGCTGGGGCTTTGTGTGGATTCTAGGGATCTGAACTCAGTCCTCATGTTGCTAGGGCAAATGCTTTAGTCCCTGAGTCATTTTGCCCAGTCCTGCCTTCACTTTCTTTATCTCCATTTTCCTCTCTGACTTGCATCTGATTACCAGGTCACAGAAAGATGCTCGTGGGAATTGAGTCTGTCTCTCACTCATGTCCTGCTCATATCCTGCTCATATCCTGCTCTGATGAGATCCTATTGGCTCCCATTCGTTTTTGACTCTCATTTTCCTCTTCTTCTAAATACTCAGGCAACTGACATAACAAAGTTCTCCAGTTCAATCTTCACTAATCATGAGGATGTTCTCTTGGTGCTGCTGTTGAAGTATATGCTCTACCCTTCATTCTTCCAGTGTTCAGGGCTGAAACCTCGATTCATAAAGTCTCTCTTCTTTCACTCTTTACATGGGATCCACAAGTAAACCTTCTTGATCCCAAACCTGATCAGTTTCACCCCTAACTGTATCTTCCATCAGCATCATCTTCTGCTAGCCCACAAGCATAGTTTCTAACTAATGTCCTGCAGCTATTAGAGCAACCACAACAATCATTAAAAAAAACTGATTGTGGGCTGGAGAGGTGGCTCAGGGGTTAAGCCTCTGCCTTGCAGGCAGAAGGTCCTGAGTTCGGATCCTAGACCCCACGTATAGATGCCAGGCGGAAGCAGGGGGCGGCCTGCGTTTCTGATCCTGGTAGGGCGGAGCCTGCGAATCCCGGGGCAGAGTAAACAAGGAGGTGGAGGCGTCCATGGTGGTTCCCAAATTGTCCATGGTTCTACACACACACATACATACATACACACGCACACACACACACAATTGAATAAATAATAAATAATAAAAAATTAAAAAAAACTGATTGTCACACTTCTATTCTGAACAATCAAATTTCCTCAGTCTTTCAGAACCAAATCCAACAGATAACCCTGTATCACACAGACCTTAACAATCTGGCTGCTCACTGTCTGCAGCCTCCCTTCTTCAACTTGGCCTCATTCATTCACCCTCTACCCCCACCACAATCTGTCTTTAGTCCAATCCAGTTGTTCCTCTAACTTCATGTCTAGTTTTCTAACCTAGTGTGACACACTTTCCCTTCTTGCTCTAGGACATCCACTTTGTTAATTGACTATATTTTTTCATTTCAGCATATTTTGCATCTGTTGCAATAAATATTTATTTGATTCATTTGCTTAGGATCTGTCACACCAAGTAGAATATCAATTCCTTAAAAGTAACAGTGAAATTTGTTCAATCTTGGTATCCCTAGATCATAGCCAATGATAAGGGCCAATAAATGTGTTTTATTCAAACTAGTATTACAAAGAAAAATTTAAATAGGAGTAGACTTTACAACATTGTACAGGGAACACAATTTCCATTATTAAAAAAATACATGTACTTTTGGTTGTTTTCCATCTTGCGGTTCTTGAACTGCACTTGGCTAAATCCTGATTAGGTGTTTAGGTCTTCTCCTAACCAAAGATAAAAAACTGCTTAAAAGATTTTAAGAAAAGGTTTAAAGATAGAGTGAAGAATAATAATAAGGCACAGTAGTGAGTTGGGTCAGTCACCACTCCTATCCCCTCCACGACTGGGAAGAAATGCCCAGTTCTTCAAACCTGTCTAATCCCAAGTGAAAAGGAAGTGAAGTGAGAATGAGCTGTAACAGATGTCCTGCTAATTTTCTGGCCATAGCTGACCATGGCATAATTTCTCTATTGAACTATGCTAATTTGTCCCCTTTCTCTTGTCATCTTGGTCTTCTTTATTCTTCCTCCTAATTTAATCCTTTGAGGATATAATGGGTGTTAAGGAGATATAAATTTAAGTATGTCTTTAAGAAGGTTTGGAACTAAGATTCACTTATAAGGGAGAATATACAACATCTAACTTTCTGTGCCTGGGATACTTTGCTCAGTATTACATCTTCTAATTCCATCCATTTATATGAATGGATCTGTCATTTCTGTTAAAATGAAAGATGATGGCTGGTGGAATAAAATTGATATTCCTGGATCTTTGGTAAAATATTATAATAATGGTCTCTCATTCTACAATTGTTGCAAGTCACAATGTGCAACAATAATGCTGCCAACCGTGATTGAGACATACATATTTGGTACTGAACAAATGATTCTGGATATTTGGCATCTTCATCAGAGCACTTCGGTTATCTGTCTGAGTAGATGCAATAATAATATCTCAAGATAGGTGAGGGAAAAATTGCATTTGTAGTGCAACTGTCATGATTTAAATAATAAGAATGTATACTGAAGAGTAAAGGGGCTTAGCAGAGATCTCTTATTCTACCTGTAATCTTTAAAAAAGAATAACTCATCAATTTCCTTCTACCACGATTAGTATAGTTACCAAATAGGTGGACGTTTCTCCCAAATCCACAAATTCCTTTACCTCAATATCCTATTATTCCATTCAATGCTGACACTAACCTGGGTTAGTACAGATGCCACATGACTGCCTCTTTTTAGATATTGGACATAAGTAGTAGGTCCCTGGTTACCCACCTCTTTGCTTAAGAGATTTAGCATTTTCAGAGCTGACTGGATTATGAAGGGAAGATTCCCACAACCTCTCTTCAGGATCATTCATTTCCTAATATGCAGAGAAAGTTTTTCTTATTTTTATCTCTTATTTTGAAGGAATTCACTGTAGGAAGAGCCAGGTGGAAAGGCTTCATGGTGTAAGGAATAATAAAAAGAAGGGGTGGGCTCTCAATGTCCTCTCTGTGCACGCTGTCTTCCCAACAACTGCACTTATTGCCAACTCAGAAGCTCTCAGAGCCCATCTTCTTGAGATGCTGTGATGTCTGATGCATGCATGATTTTATCATTAGGTATTGTTGGCTAACTCAACCTTCAGTTTTCTTGCCTTCCACACAGGCTGAAGGGTGAAGCTGAGAAGTTCCACCTGACTGCTCATGTGGTTAGTTGTCCTGGCAACTAGCCCCCATCCCGAGGCTAGTCAAGAGACCATAGCCACCAGCCATCTCATTGACATTCACAAAGACATAACACTTCAGTGATTCCAAGGGCTTTAGGAACTGCATGCCAGAAAACAAGGCAGAGACTATATATACATAATTTATATAATATTACAATATATACCAGCATATCACAGTATTATGAACAGAACATTTTTTTCTTATATTGCTTACACAGACTTACATTAAGTATGTCTCCCTGCAATGTCTTTCTCCTTTCTTATTTAAGTAGTATTTTTTTCTTTATAAATGACAGCATACTTAAAAATGTTCCTTCAGAATAACGAAATTTAAATGAGCCTATTTTAAAATGGGTCATTTGTCTGCAGGAAGCTTGATTAGGCCTACAACTATCCAAACACACATATTTTCCAATTCTTGTGGAAGTATCGCTAATCTCTTTAGTAATTCAAAAATTTTATATTCATAATTGGCTTCATCAATTCCTGGATGATATTAGTAGCCTGTGAGGACTCTTAGAAACCAATAAAGGGGTCTGAGAAACATAGAGGAGGGGGAAAATAGGAACATGGACCATAAATCAGATGGTGTTGCAGTTGATCTGCATAGTTGCTGATAAATGACCATCAAACGGCTTAAGGGAACAACGGGTTTATTCTCTTATGATTTCTGGTTACAGTTCTTAGTCCAGCTTGACAGGAGAGCACGCACCAACACCAGGGCTCAGGGAACTGGGCACACCATCATTACATAATGGCTGAGAGATGGACAATCCTTACTTGCCAGACCAGCATGTCTGGCCAAGTATACAGAAGGATGCCAACTCTCTCAACCAGCTCTCTGTGATTTATCCAGGGCCTAATCCCACCCACCATGGGCTGGGTCTTCTCCATCAGCCAGACAATCTCCTTCAGGTTTGCTCTGGGCTTAACTCAACCATCAACTCTCTACAACTGTGCCCAGAGCTCAAACCCTTAACGGTCAAGTTGACACTTGTGCTTGACTATGACAGATGGTAATCAAATTCTTTATGTGAACTAGCATAAGGTTGATGTCTCAGGAAAAATAGGAAGCTGAGAAGAATGAGCTGCAAACAAAGGCAATGTAATAAGTCTCCTCCAAGAACCAGGACAGGCAAGACCTCGTGTCAGCAAAGGCTACATGACCAAGAAGTATGTAATTTGGCTTAATCATTATCTATGCATATGTAATTCTCAAAATACAAGACAGATAAGGATGCATTGAGAAATTGGTGTAGGGTATATCATGCAATGTCTTGCTACGCTCTGAGCTCAGCCTTTGGGTGCATATCTACTGAGTCAATGCCAACATGAACAAAAGTGCTTCCTGAAAGAAAGTCTCATGTTTTCCTGTACAGGCATCTTTGGATTGATCTATGAAGCATCAGTCAGTACCGTCACTTTCTCATATCCATGGAGGACCATTAGCAGATGTCTGAAGCCTCAAAGAGTGCTCACCATTAGGTATACTCTCTTTCTGTACATTCATACTCATGAGAAAATTGAATTTATAGGATAAGAGTTAAAGTCTTTACCTCACAAGCAAAAGTTTAGATCCCTATGTTCCATATAGGTAAGAGTTAAAGTCTTTACCTCACAAGCAAAAGTTTAGATCCCCATATTCCATATGGGTAAGAGTTAAAGTCTTTACCTCACAAGCAAAAGTTTAGATCCCCATATTCCATATGGGTAAGAGTTAAAGTCTTTACCTCACAAGCAAAAGTTTAGATCCCCATATTCCATATGGGTAAGAGTTAAAGTCTTTACCTCACAAGCAAAAGTTTAGATCCCCATATTCCATATAAAAAAAGAATGCTGGGCAGAAATAGCAGTGTCCTGCACTTATTGTTCTGTCCCTGGAAGGCAGAGCCTGGGAAATTTCAGAGCAAAACCATAAGGAAATAAAGAAATCCAGCAGAAATCCGGACATTGCCCTTGAGCCTCCACAGGGGCACATACACACTCAAGTGCCTTCTTGTACACACACCTACACACACACACACAAATGCATGCACACATGTATGCACATACCCATATACACACATACTCACAAATATTGAATTTGTGAATTAAGCATGATGAAATATTAGTAATAATAACTAACAATACTATAGAATAAAATAGCAGCATATCAAAAAAAGTCAAGTGATTAAGTTTTTTAAGTATTTTGTTTTCAAAATACTTTGCTATGCGCTTATTGGGATGATAAAGATGATAAAGTGGTTGCATGGAAAAGTAGAGTGGGATGCAGTGAAGCACATGCACTGTTCTTGAATCAAAGCCATTAGGATGACCAGGATGTGGGTGCCATGCTGCTAGCAAGGTAGAACTGAAAAGAGAGTGGCTACCAGGTGATTCACAGGCAGATGGCAGAAACAACATGAAATGTGGCCAATGGAGGATTCTCATCCAGTACTGGAAGTAGGAGACTTTTACTTCAATTCTCCTAAGATGGAGAAACTCAAAACTTATGAATTGTTTATATTTGGAATTTTCCAATAGTTTCAGCTGGTCACAAGTTACTGAAATCATTGGGGAAAAAAGGTCAGATAAGGGTGGTGTGGGACTAGTGTGGCAAATTCTTAATGTCATGGAAAAATTTGCTCTAAGATTTCAATTTATATAACTTCTTGAATTAGACAACCTCATTAAATAAGCATCTCTAGTCATTTTGAATATTATTTCCTCAATGCTTTCATAGAAGATGCTATAATTAGAATGTCCATTCAAAAAAAAATCTTAATACCCTTGCCATATTTTTCATTGAAAAATACACTGTTGATCTCTGGATCATACTTTGGATCATACTAGTTAAAAATAATAGCATGTAGCTACATCGTTTATCACTCTGCTTGTATTTATGCTCTGATCTCTCATCAGGAAGACAGTACTGAATATGCAAGAAAAAAAGTTAAAATAGACATCGTGGAGACTGAGAGGAACAAACTCCAAATTCCAAGAATAATTCCAACTACACAGGAAGTTCAAAGGAACAATTTTTGCATTATCTAGACTGAGGACAGTCACAAGTTCCCTTACGTGAATAAATCAGACGTATTCAGTTCAATGGCTGAATAATGAAATGCCGTCCAACTTAAGAGACAGAATCATTGGGGACAGAAAAATGAACCTCAAGGCCCACCCACTGAGACTGCCTTCCTCCACCAAGGCTCCAACTCTCAAAGGCACCATGACCTTCCAAACAACAAAAGATTCAAACACATGAGCCTTTGTTGGACAGCTCCCATTTTAAATCCTGATACCTATTAATGATTTTACTTATTACATACCTACATTTAGGATTTTGTTATAATAACAAAAAATCATCCAATAGGGACAACTTCTCTGCAGAAAAAATTAGGAAAAAGAACATGAAGTGAGTAGGGGAGATGGCTCAGCCAGAGCAGTGCTGGCTGTATGGACTCGATGACCTGGTTTTGGATGCTCAGCCCTCGCTTAAAAGCTGGGTGGTAGCACATCTGTAACTCACCACCAGAAAGGCAAAGACAGGTAGATTTCAGGGGTTTACTTACTAGTCTATCTAGCTCCAAACAGTGAGAGACCTAAAAATATGGTGGACAGTAACGGAGGACGGTATTTGATTTGATCTCTGCCTTCCATGTCTGCGCAGCATAGATACATTTTCAAATACACAACACACACACACACACAAATGAAAATGAGGTAATTTAATTTTCTAAATAACCCCTAGATATTAGAAAACAGCAGATAATAGAATGATTGTGTGAGGTTTTGGGAGAAAACCAGACTCCTGCTGTAATCGTGAAGGGTTTTAAATCACTGCTAGGTGATCAGTCGGAAGTAGTCATTTATGCTGCTGAGTATTCTGTTCCTCAAATGGTAACTTAGGAAACCAGGCTAAATATCTGATGTAGAGAGATTAATGTTTGTGAAGTACAAAGAGAATTGCACAACTAGGAGGAAACTAACTGGTAAATTCCATAGAATCTTAAAATTCCAACTACACAGGAAATTCGAAGGAACAATTTTTGCATTATCTAGACTGATGACAGTCACAAGTTCCCTTGCGTGAATAAATCAGATGTATTCAATTCAATGGCTGAATAATGAAATGCCATCCAACTTAAAAGACAGAATCATTGGGGACAGAAAAATCTGAAGAAGGGTATTGCATAGATGAAGATCAAAAAGCAAGCAACATTTAAACAACATGAGGGCCTGAACCCCTGAACAGGTTCATGAAAGATGATCTAAGCTACTAAGTTGACAGAACATAGATTGAATGAAATCATCCATTGTACCAAACTAGACCTTCCCTAAGATGACCACCTGGAGAAGAAAAATGTTTAGAGAGAAAAAAAAAAAAAGAAAGGGTTTTGTTCTAGTTGGGATTTTTTAGAGGTTTCTGACAAATTACTGTTCATGGATTCTGAAATAATCACCTCAGAGCTTTTCAAGGATAACCTTTGAAAGATTGACATCTAAAAGCTGTATTTACTTTGAAAAGACGTACATAATTAACAAAAGTATATGTACTGCACTACATTTTTACAAGAGCATAAAACATAATCACAATGTTTACTGATAAAAAAAGAAGAACTGCACAAGAAAGGACCTATCAACAACCAGACATGGGTGGGGAGGGATCAAGGAGCCCCACCCTTCACCACTGACCTACTTGCTCCCAATTCAGAGACAGGAAGAGACAATGTCCTCAGTTGTAGGCTCACTGGTGACTCCTTCAGGGTCCAACATACATCCAAATCCAGAGTCATATAAGTATCTCTGGCTGAGCTCAGTATGTCACATATAAGGCAAAAGTCATAAATCTGAAATACACTGTATATTGGCATGAGGGAAGGGTTTATAGGGATGGTATATAGTTTCTCTGCATGACCAAATGAGCATAGTGGAACAAGGAGCCTTTATTCTTTATGATTCTGTTACAGCTCTTAGTCCAACTTTTCAACAGAGTTCCTATCAACGCTGAATAAACTGGCCACATTATATCCACGGTGATTGTGGAGAGAAAGGTAAACCTTACTTGCTAGACTGCAAGTTAGTTCAAGTATGCTGAAGTTATGCCAAACTTAGTGAACCACTTCCTTCTTTCTTATCTACTCTTGTCCAGGGAATAGAACAGAGGGCTGGTTCTTCCCACATCGATCAATCTCCTGAAAGTTTGTTCAGGATTTTCCTCAACTACCGTTTCTTCACGGTCGTGCCCATAACTCAGTCTTCAAATGCCAAGTTGACACTCATCATATTAACTAGCACAGATGGAAAAGATAGAAGAGAATGTAGAGAGAGTTATCAGAATGCATTTATAAGTTTGTGAAATTCTCAAAGGATAAACAGGGATTATCTTCTTGATCGTGTTATTTGAGGTGGGAAGTCCTGCCCACTGTGGGCGAGAGCATTCCTTGGGCTTGGACTGAATGGAAAGAGGAATCGAACATGCAAACATATGTACACTTCTCTCTCCCTCTCTCTCTTTCTCTCTCTAATGTGGAGGATGTGAGTGTCTGCTTCAAGCTCTTGCTACTGTAACTTCCTTACAATCATGGACTGTAACCTAGAATTGTGAAACCAATGAGCCTTTTCTATCTTTGCTTTCTGTCAAGTATTTTCTCATAGCAATCACATTAAGTAACTGAAACATAATCTTTCATCTATACATAATCTATCATATCTATCTATCTATCTATCTATCTATCTATCTATCTATCTATCTATCTACTTAATATATCCATCCACCCATCCTATTTCAATTTAAATGTAATGTTACCTGATTATTCTTCAGATCTAGGAACCATCTGCTCTAGTTTCTACTACATAAACAATTCAAAATTCTAGGCCGGCCACCAAATGCTTTTTCATTTTCCTTTCAAGCAATTCCAACTCCTTTAGCTTATTATTGCCAAAATTACTTAATTTTTCTCTTTTTCACAGCACACACACACAAAACACATAACAATTTGAATTTTGTTATGTGCTGAGCATCTCTCTGATGAATACATGTAATACTACTTTACTTCTTTTTTTAAGGATACATATCAAAGTTATTTAACTTTTAGTGCATGAAAGGGAAAAACAATGACAAAGAAATAAAATAAATCTATACTACATTGAAATGTATTTTTTAATCTATTAAGATATGATGACATAATGCCAAATACAGAGGGCAGAATTTTCTCCACAATTTCTCCACAATTCCCCAACAATGATGGTCGCCTCAGTTATTCACTGTACATCAACCTCAAATGCTTAGAAAACAAGGGAAATCTATTTCTTGGTAGAACAATTAATTTAAAAAACATTTTAAATATTTGCTACACCTGAAATACTTAAATGGAAGAAAATGCCCTAGTGGCCTCTAACTCTTATGAACATCATTATTATTATTGGGGTGTGTGTTGTATACATGTTTAAGTATTCAAGTGTATAAAATTTCACATGCAGTAGGATATGCCCTAGCATAAACCTGTGGATGCCAGAGGCAAATGTCAGAATGTCTTTTTCAATAGTTCTCCTCGTTTTTGAGATAGTCTTTTCACCAAACCTACAGCCATTTTGACTAGGCCAACAGGCCAGTGAGCTCCAAGTTCCCACCTATCATCAGGCCCCTGTTCTAGGAATTACTGATACTTGGGGCCACATTCGACTTTTCATGTGGAAGCTGGAGGTCCTCATAAGTGAATGGTAAACACTTTGCCATTGACTGATCCCCCAGACTCTCTGATTATTTTTCACATTTTTAATAAAATTAAATACACACGCACAAATTATATAAAACCTATCTTTAGAGTCCAAACAATAAGTATTTTGTACCTGGGCTAAGAAACAAGATATGAAAGAACTTGAACATCCATAGATGTGGGTATGTGCTAGAAGTCCAATAACTAATCCCTCATGTAAACCAGTGATGACTATATAAATAAAATATTTGATACAATTGAAAAAAGAAACAGGACATGACCAACTTTTAAAGCCACCTTGGCAAATGCATCCATTAGCTCCTCTTTCTCTCTCCTCTTTCTTTTTTTTAATACATTTTTTATTATTTCCGCTCATACAAATCTCTCTCCTCTTTCTATTTCCCTCTCTTGCTCTGTCTCATGTAACACCTAATTAACGTTTTATTCTTCTTGCTATTCTTTTTAGTTTTGTCACCTATATATGTATTCTCAACAATCATATTGTTAAGTCTTCTCAAATTTTGTACCTATTGATTTATGCTATATGAACTTGTTTGTGATTTCAGAAGACTGAGATATATGATTAATTCATGTTGATGAGTATAGGTTGAATTAGTTCCCTTCACTGATGAATACTGATTCATTGCATGAATATCATAAAGTCTATTTACTCATTGCATTATTAATGAACTTTTGGGGTTCTTCCAGTTTTTCCATTATCAATAATACTCAGGAAATTCTTAGACATTTGCCTACCAGAGGGATTGCTTGGTTCATTCAAAAACTTTAATTTTTAATATATACAAAATCTGCATCATGGAAGGCCCTGAGAAATGCACAAGTGAGTTACTTTCAATAATTTGATAGGAGATTTACAGTGTGTTTGAATATTTCCTAGCAAATAAGTGCTGGACATACTATCTGAAAGGTTTGCAAATACATTCTAGGGGAAAGACTCAGTGATTGTTTCATTTGACTTACCCATTTCAGAAGGAATTACATCCTTGTTGAAGAAAACATGGCAAGACCAGGAAAAGCTAACTCATTGCGGTTTTGTGTGTGCCTGCCTGGACCACCAGGCAAAAGCACGTTTACTCAGCTAAGCCCTTCAGGAACCTTCTGAGACCATGACAGATGGAGACAAGTACAGTCAGTCAAATATTTGCACAGCTGACTTTTTCTGTCACTTGGTTTCTCTCTGTACGGGTGGCAGTCAATTCTCCCTTCACATCGCTTTCTGACCCCTTTATTATCATTCACAACATTCCAGTTCTAAAAGCATTTGCTACATGTTTTTTTTTTTTTTCATTGTGAGGCAAATAAAACCAAGGCTGCAAGGAAGATTATTATCTTTCGTTACTGAAGATATAGTTAAACCTATATCTGATGTGAGATCTCTAGTTACAGTATCAATTCTTGTTGAATAGTTTGACTTACATGTTGTACAAAACAGGTAAAAGCCTACAGATTACAGGAACATAAAGATGATTGCAATAATAATCCTGAAGACATTTACAACTCCAGGGAAAAAGTTTGTCACCAACTTCCCTTTGGCAGGAAATATTAAATCAAATACTGCCTGTCTTACAGTGAAGTTCTTCTGAGTTCATATTCATTGCTGTGGCCTTTTCCGGATTCAGATTTGATGCCTTGATTTCTGTGAATGACCTTATATCTCTCTCTTATCAGAATTATTTCTGAAGGATTTTTTTTTCTGAATAATTCTTATTATTTTTGTATGGACTAATGTGTGTGTATGTGTGTGTGTGTGTGTGTGTGTGTGTGTGTGTGTGTGTGTATGTGTGTGTGTGTGTGTGTATGTGTGTGTGTGTGTATGTGTATGTGTGTGTGTGTGTGTGTGTATGCATGTGTGTACAAGAGAGCACTTTAAGCATGTGCCTGTGGAGGCCCAAGGGTGACATCAGGAATCATCTTAAATTGCTCTACCTTTTTATTGCTTTTGCTTTGGATTTTCTCAGGCTCTGTCTTCCAGGTTACAATTACAGGCCATATTTGCTTACCATTTTTACATGGGATCTGCAGATCTGAACTTAGTCCTTTTGCTTTTGAGGCAAAGGTTTTAACTTCTAAGCCATCCTTTCCTTCCCACAATCCTTATTCTTCATTACACAAAAAATAACTGATCATTGTATGTATCGTTGGTGGTATTCTGACTCACAGTTTGAATATGAATACCTGCTCCCAGCAATAAATCATATTTCTAATATTATATTAGACATCACCAGCCTTTACTAGTGGGATAGTAAGACATTTAATCTGCCCAATGTTCATTCAGTTTTCTCTTTGTATTATAAGAGGTAGTTCTGTTCTGCTTTGATATCATTGATAGTTTTATTGCTTTTTATAAACAATGCCTAAAACAATTCTTATAATTAAAAGTTCTTCAAGGTTAGCATACAGTGACTGTTAGCACAAAAGTAACGACACCCTGCTAATTAGAAGGCCACCTGACACAGTTACCTTTTCCCATATTTTTATTCTTTGTGATATTTACTTGCAAAGGCATTGAAGGACCAAAATGCCTAGCTCAAATGTTTTCATTGTAATATTTTCCTCAGTAACATTACAGGTCTGGGCATGTGGCTTAGTGTTAGAGAGCTTGACTAACATGTGCAAAGCACTGGGTTTGAGCCCATCATTGAAAGCAATCTAAGAATGCATTAAGTTATAAAAATGAGCAGTAAATGTCCATTCTGGTAGAGTGATGGTTTGAAATCATCATCTGACAGGAGAACCAGCAAAAAACAGAGGTTGCATAATTGAATGTGAATTTCACAAAAATAAATAATAAGTTGTTTACATACATTTGTCATCTCATGCAACACATAGCTAATGCTTATACTAATTATTCATTATTAATCCATAATTCATCTTTAACTATATATACTTTATATACTATATATACTTTAACCTATATACTACTTTGCTAATCTGACCGTCTCACCCCTTGAGCTGGAGGACATCTTAAGCACTAGTAGACATTGGTTGCTCTTTAAAAGTCACTACTTATGCTAATATTACATGGTTGCTACACTGTTGGACTGCAGCCAAAGTCTGAGGAAAATAAGATAATCATTAAGATGTCTGTTTTAAACTTTCTTCAGGCTCATCTGTGTGCTTCCAGGTTTAGCAAAACCAAGCTGAATTGATTTCAGTAATAACTCAATAGTGGCTCATCTCTTCTACCTGCTTGGGTTCCTTACCTCCACCATCAAATCCTCAGGTATTTTTGTCACTCAGATCAGTCTTCAGCTAGAATATTGGTATGACCATTGGGTCAGCCCCTTCTTTATTCCTTATATTTTCTTAGTCCATTTTCTGTCAATTGACCGTATCCCAATTCTTGGTTCTGGAGCCCTTTCTGTCTTGTTCCCTTGGCAGCATGATTTGGTGACTCCTGAAGCTACATAATTGAGTTGGCTCTTCTTTAACATACCCATAAGGATAAGGCTCTCAATGGACTTTAAACATCCAGAGATTGGCCTTGGTAAATATTTGGGTAGCTCGAATGTCCAGCAATTCTTCCAATGCTCCAAAGAAGGATCATTCTTCTCCCGAGGACCCTCTTCATGCATGTCATGAACACAGACACATGGAAATGGGGAAAAAAAGAGAGCTTAAAGTATAAACTTATTTGCATGAAATCTTCAATGTGAAAATAAAATAACACAGAACTCAAAACCCATTGATAATTCCTATTAAACCAACATCTTCAGCCTTATTTTTTAAATTTTTTTATTGTTGTGCGTGTGTGTGCGCGCGCGCACACATGCGCATATGTAGCACAAGGCACTGTGTGTGCCTATGAAGGGCCAAGGCTGACTTCCATAAACAGTCTTGGATTGCTTCTACCTCCTATTTGCTTTGCTCTGGAGTTTCCCAGATTCCACCTTTCAGGATCAAATACATGGGTTGGAGCCATTTCTGCTTGACATTTTCACTTGGGATCTGGGATCTGAACTCAGGACCTTCTGCTAGGGATAGTCTTGCTAACCAGCTTGCTCTGATGACTCCCATTCTCCACCAACACAGGCTGGAATACATTCAGGCCACCATCATCCACATTTTTAAATGACATCTGGGGAATCCAAACTCAGTCCTTTAGCTTGCGTGTACAGGTACTTTTCCCGCTAAGCCATCCTCATTGCTCCTTAAACACAATTTTCTTTTTTATTTTTTATTTCCACTCATACAAACTTAACAGGTACACCGGTCCCTTCCCTCCCTCCACACCTCACCCCCCTGTGCCCCCCTCCCCTCCCCCTTCCCTCCCCATCCCCCAGTGCCTCCCCCTCCCATCCCCGGAGCATCCTTCAACGAGCATGCCAAACTCTCCTCTGGGTCCTCCTCTCCGATGAGGTGTAAGGACTCAGTGGTATTTCCCAGAACAGTTTCCTGTGTTCCCCTTAAGCATAGGAACACTACTGTGGCTGTCAATCCCTTGCCACCAAGGATCCTAGTGCCTTTAGCAAACGCTAGACTTTGTGGGGTCAATAATGCTTAAACACAATTTTCAAATCTACCTTTTTACCCATTTAGTATCAAAATTTGTTTTCCAAATTGTTACAAATCAGAATATCACTGCAGTAGCTATAGAATACTTATGATTGTAAAGTTTAATTAAAAATCATGTGTTTGGATTTTTCAGTTGTTTCCAAATAGCATAGTTAAATTTTTACAAACATATCTATGTGTTTAGAATAAGTGATTACCTACAAAATTTATGGAATTTAGTAAAAGATTTTTTCATATATATGCATGTATATACTGATACATGCTTTTATTTTGAAATAATTTTAGATTTGGAGAGTAGAATTAAGACAGCCCAGCTTCTCCAGCTCTAGTTTTCAGCTGTTTTCTCTAATTTTTCTTCATTCAGCTTTCTTTAATGTTACCATTAGTTGCTGGAATTAAGAAAATGTTTAATATTAATTGGATTGCAGTGTAATATCTGTTTTCTGCCCCAGAGTCTGTTTCATAAATGTGTTACATTCATTCTCATATCTTCTTAAACTTTTGCAAATTGTTTTTAGGGCCTTAATTCCTTTAAAGAGTGTCCATCAGCTATTATCTTATAGGACAATCCACAATTAATATTTGTCTGAAGTTCCCTTTTTAGTAGAAAGCAGAGGTAATTGTGTATTTTAAAATATTATGATATCTGTCAGTTCTGTTGTTTAATGTCAGTGGCAGGTCAGATAAGAAAAAGGCACTTGAAGTAGAATATCTTTGAAGAACATGCCACATTTGCTTTGTGCTTCTTTAATTGTCCATATTTTAGGGTTGGGTCTGTAATTTCATTCTATGTACTATTTTGATCTTAGTAAATTATGATGCTTGGGATTCTGAATCACAGTTTTGTGTGTCTGCGTGTGTTCAAGAGGACCCTTGTGTGTGTGATCTAAAGTGACATCTGGAGTCAACCTAGATTGTGCTTTCACCTCAGTGTTTTGCTCTGAGTTTTACCAAACTCTTCCTTCTAGTTCTGTGGCCATGTTGCCTCATTTCCAACATTTTTACATGGGATCTGGAAATCTGAACTTAGTTCCTTTTGCTGGAGAAGCAAAGTTTTTAGTCACAGAGTCATCTCCTCAGTCCCGACTCATCATTTTCATAAAAGAGAGTTACAGTGAGCCAAACAGTTCTTTTTAAATTTATTTCTCAGAACTTGAAGTGCCTAAAGAGTAGTTGTTTAAGAATAAAATAATCTTTTAAATTAGACTCACTGAGGGGCTGGAGAGATGGCTCAGGGGTTAAGCCTCTGCCTTGCAGGCAGAAGGTCCTGAGTTTGGATCCTAGACCCCACGTATAGATACCGGGTGGAAGCGGGGGCGGCCTGCATTTCTGGTCCTGGTAGGGCAGAGCCTGTGAATCCCGGGGCAGAGTAAACAAGGAGGAGGTGGAGGCGGTCCATGGTGGGTTCTGAATTCACCCGTGGTTCTACATACACACACATGCACAATTGAATAAAAAAATTAAAAAAAAATTAGACTCACCGAATTGATTGTCATCATTTGATTCTAAAATATTTTATACTCACTGAGACTTTTCAAACTTTAGGTTTGCCAAGCACGTGAATTTGTGTGTGTGTGTGTGTGTGTGTCAGAGGTCACTATATATCCCTGTGGAGGACCAAGGGTAACTTTAGGAATCATCTTTGTTTGCTTTTTCTATCTATCTATCTATCTATCTATCTATCTATCTATCTTTCTCAGGCTCTGCCCAACAGGGCTGCTCACCATTTCTTCCTGGTGTTTTTACTAGAGACCTGGGATCTGAACTCATGACCTTCTGCTTATGAGATAAAGTTTTAACCCCTGAGCCATCTCTCTAGCTCATTGAGCCATCTCTCTAGAATCATTGAGTCTTTTCAAAGCACATGATTCCATTGAAACAAATTGTTTTCTTTCTCATCAATTATATAATATTACCTACAGGACTGATTTACATTGAGGAATAAGACTATAGTGACTAAATTTAGGACAAACCTGACTGATTTGGCAGATCCATGCCTTTGGTTGCTAACTGTTAGGCAAACAGTGCTAGAAGTTTGAGGTCAGCACTGGTTAATTTGGAAAACAGAAGAGAATGGTTATGACAGTCACTGATATTGTCAATTTTTGGTAGAAAAATAGTTATTTACATTGTCAATTACAGAGTAGGAGAATTTCTATTGCTGCACCTTTGACCACACTGGAGGCTAAATTTGTAGGCTATCAAGCCATATTGTGCAGAAGTGGTAAATGTTTCATAGCAAGAAATTTCTTGCAACGAGTAGCAAAACTGAATTTTCTTGCCACTTTATTTATTAAGTACTTGCATATCTTTATATTTTTATAGTCTCATTTTACTTTTCATAATAACAAAATTCTCTACCCTGCTTTTATTTGAAAGTTTCTAGACTGTGACCTCTCATGAAATATCTAATAGTAATTTTTCTATTAGTTGATCTATTTCAAATCAGGGACTGACCCACACCTTCTTGAGTCACTTTCTACCTGATGACTCCTAACACAAGCACTTAAAGGTTCTTTATTTGAAAAGGCGGATATAAAAAGAAAAGGATCATTGAATGTTAGACATCAGCACAGAACTAGAAAAACCATGTCTAGCAAGCTGAGCTGCTTGTTCTCACTTTATCTTTCACTCTCCCTTATCTCTTCATGTCCCCTCCTACAGCTCTTCCCTTTGTCTGCCTGCTTCTTGCTCTTGTCATGCACAGGGTTACCTGTCCAGGGCCTTCTGCTGAGTCTTTGCCAGGAACATTCTTTCAGTGGTTACCTGTGTTCCTAGCTTCCTTACTTCCTCCAGGTCTTCTCTCAGGTCTTTTACGTTTGTGTGACCTCTGTACTGATGATCCTACTTAAAGTCGCCACCTAGCACCCCTGGGATTTCTCACTCCTCTTATTATTATGCAGAACATCTAATTTTCCCAAAAAAATATTACTCACTATCAACCAAGGACAGTGACTGGAATGGCAAGTATTAAGTAAATATTTGCCAAAAGGATCAATGAACTTTAAAACATCTGTGGGCATGCAGATGTTAAACACAGAGCTCTCTGATTGAGAAAAAAAAGTGTCTCAATAAGAGTCTTGTGA
The DNA here is from genome assembly GCA_023101885.1 of Typhlomys cinereus. Taxonomy (NCBI): domain Eukaryota; kingdom Metazoa; phylum Chordata; class Mammalia; order Rodentia; family Platacanthomyidae; genus Typhlomys; species Typhlomys cinereus. The sequence goes on along the minus strand of JALPQD010000006.1, from coordinate 10,454,494 downwards.
AGTTGTAACTGCTCCCTTTCTTTACCATCCTATGGTAATGACTTTAGGCTATGCAGGTTCAGCCTACAGCTCACTTCAAGTGGCCTAGTTCATGCATGCAGGTACATCCTGCTGTTCTATAATGAATCTCTTCATAGCTATTATTTCCCTGGAGTAGATTCCCATTCTATAGGGCTAAACTATGGGAAGCTTTCACTTCCCTAAGGAATTTCTAAGACAAAAATCTTGACTGGTCACGTCTGGGTGAGCAAGGTGCTCCAGTTTAGCCCAGAGTGTGGTCATCTTTATGAGTTACTTCTTATTCTCTCTTTCAGAGCTCATCAGTTGGATATCTAGACCCCGTGACCTTCTAAAATAAAACCAGAGATGCTGCTGTAGTTGAAGACTTCATTAGTCCTTCTTTTCTTCCTATTACTTGAGATTACTAAAACTAGATTTAAGACGCTTTAATTTTTTTATTAAAAATTTAATTATACATTTTAAAATTTTTTTACCAGTTCCCTCCCTCCCCCCTCCTCCCCTCGAACCCCCTCTTCCCCCTCCTCTCCTTCCCCATCCCCCAAAGGACTCTCTGGGAAGACGCTTTAATTTTTAATTTTCTTTTTTATTCATATATGTGTGTGGCATATATGCACATATGTCACATTTTATGTAAGCCTGAGGCTGATGTCAGGAATCTTCTTTGATTTTTCTTCCATCTTCTTCTTTGAGGCTGGATCTCTCAATGAAACCTGAAGCTTGCTGAAATGGACACTCTTCTTAGCCAGTTTAATCAAGATTCCCCTTGTTTAAACCCTCCCATCCTGAAATCATATGTGGATTACCACACTCGCATGACATTTATGTGGATTCTGAGGGTCCAATCTCTGGTTCTCTTGCTTGCTGGATAGGTGCTTTAGCTGCTGAAACATCTTCCCAGCCCTATTTAAAACACTTTTTAAATAAAGGTTTACTGATGTTTTATTCCAGACACTAATGACAATTGGAGGTACCAGTTTTCCTTAAAATGAAGAGTGCTACAAATGGTTTTTCCCTACATTCACAAGAAAAAGATAACTAAAACATTCATTTTTTTTTCCCTCTAAGATCATACAAGAACAGAGTGACAGCACTTTGTAAACAAGGACAGGGTGCAGAAATGTTTATTGCCTATTTGGCAGGGTGTGGGAAGAGGAGCTAGTTTCTATGCAAGAAGCGAGAAGAAATCAACTAATATTTAACAAAACCTTAAAGACTGTCATTTGAAAAGTTTTCTCCATGGCTTTATTTTCAATGTACACACACACGCACACACACACACACACACACACACACACACACACACACACACACACAAAGACTTGGATCAGCACAGGGGACCAGATGAACAGCAGAAACAAAGATTTGGTTTCCATGGGGATAGAGGCAGGAATTCAAGAAAACCTTGCGTCCAAGGCCCAAGCACACAGATTCTACTTAACATTCAAGCTAGATCAGGCGAATAAAGAACCAGTATCAGGTTATTCCTAGCAGTCTAGCATCAAATAACGAACAATAAAAATCTTCCTGAGAACTTGAAGGAACAAACCATGTGAGGCCCCCGCTTGCTGAGGCAGTTGAAATCTGGAGGGAGGGCAAAGTCACAACTAAGAACAACTAATCACTGGAAAAATGGGAGCTGGTGCATTGATTGAATCACAGTGACACCAAAGTGCAAACAGGACATGATGGATGGATTGCAGAAGACTTAAGAAAACATAGATGAAAGAATCCCTTTTTAGGCTTTCCTATCTCATAGTTTGATCAATTCTTTTTGAAAAAAGAGAAAAATTGCTCTGTTCTATCACTTACCGAAACAGGCAGTTTTCTAAATCGAATATGCTGAGTGGTTATTTATCTTGACTGCAATGCAAGAAGAGAAGAAGCTAATTGGAGGATTCTGACACCTGGTTCTACCCATTTAGGTGGTAGTACCTGATTTTGTATCCACCTTCTCGAACCAATATCACACTAGTGACTATGGCCAGGGTTAATTCTTGAAAAATTCATTCATCATTATTTCCAGTGGGATAACCATTTTCCAAACATTATATGCAGAAAAAGCAAGTACGTGAAATGTAGCTTTTTGAAGTGTCTCCTAAGAAATAAATATCGCATAGATGATACTAAATGTTAAGATAACTGTAAAAACATCATTTCCCCATATTCCCTAGCATTTCTCTACAAATTCTGTAAAAATTTGCAAGAGACTCTCAAATAGTTGGAATGATGATTCATTTTGCAAGGTGAAATTTGCTTACAATGCTTCTTCTTACAAGGCCAACTACTTTATATTTACATATAAACATAACAGCGTAGTTACTAGAGACAAACTAGAATATGATTTCTATTACTTCACATATATGTATATATAAGTAGTCTGAGATTTCAACTTCAAATTTAAATATAATACATACTCAAAAGATAGGAAAACAAGACCAGCCAACATTTACTTATCCTGGTCTTCAGAATTTCAACTGGAAATACGTTGCTTACAGAATTCAACTTGGAACTAGAGATTGCAATGACTGTATAGATGGCAAATTTTCTTTTAAATGCAGCCACAACCATAGAAAACAAATGTTTTCTAAACAAGCACAGAGTTCCAAGCAAATAACAATTTTCTTTGCTTATAAGTTAAAGCACTATTCTAGGAAAAATGAAACAATGATCTCAAATAAGTTTTTTCAGGTTTTGTAGTTGGAAAAGAAACAGTTGAAACAAATTAACTTCCTTATGTTTATAGATGATTCTGTTCCTAAAAATAAGTTCAATGTCTTTCTAGATTAATGTTTTGGTGCAAGAAACTTGTTTATTTACCATTGTTTCTGACTGTAGTAAAAGAAAGATGAAACATCAGAAAGACCATGGATGGGGCTGGAGAGGTGGCTCAGGGGTTAAGCCTTGGGGTTAAGCCTCATGTCTTGCAGGCAGAAGGTCCTGAGTTCGAATCCTAGACCCCACGTATAGACGCTAGGCGGAAGCGGGGGCAGCCTGTGTTTCCGGTCCTGGTAGGGCAGAGCCTGTGAATCACGGGGCAGAGTAAACAAGGAAGAGGTGGAGGTGTCCATGGTGGTTCCCTAATTTTCCTGTGGTTCTACACACACACACACACACACACACACACACACACGCACAATTGAATAAAAAAAAAAAAAGAACGACTGGTGGTATGTGGCTGGACAGATGGCTCAGGGGTTAAAGCCTTTGCCTCAAAATCAAAGGATCTGTGTTCAGATCCCAGTTCATACATTAAAGTATTTATAGAAATGATGTGGCTGCCTTTCTTTCTGGCCTTGGAAGACAGAGCTCGTGAAACCCCAGAGCAAAGCAATAAAGAGGTAATAAGTGCAATACAGAAGAATTCCCAAAGTCACCCTTGACTCTCCACAGGCACACACACACAAATACACTCTTCTACACATATTCACCCATGCATACATATACATACCCTCAGCTTCACACACATACACGCATGCAAAAAATAGAAAAGAATAAGGGTGGGATCATATACTTTGCCTTTCTCTTGATCTCTTTAGGGCAATGAGGACATTATCATGTGTCAATATATAAGTAACAGCTATGTATGTGTGTGTGTATTTTAGCTAGAATAAGGTTTAGTAAGGTTTAGAATATAACCTTGAATACCTACATTAAAAAAGATAGCTGAAAAATCCATTTTCATGCTTCTCCTTTAGAGAGCTAAAGAGCAAATTGAATTTAATATGAGTAGAAGCAAGGAAATAATAAAAAGAGGAGAAATAAATAAAATATGCATATTCAAAAAATTTAATTTAGAACCTTGTGTAGACTGATAAAATTGATAAATTCCTAGTTGGATTGATTTTAAGAAAACCACGGACAACCTAACTGATTTTAAGAAAATACAGAGAATGAGATACTATCACTTAAGATTATTTGGAAGATACTAGGAATGCATTGAGGAACAAGCTCAAGAAATTGTCCGGATGCTTGCCTAAGGACCAGAGTGTTTGTCATCCAGGACTAGGCTGGTAGAGGAGATGCGGAGGTCCCTGGAGTTCATTAGCTAGCCAACTTAAACATGTTAGTGATTTTAGGCCCGTGAGAAATTTTGTCTCAAAAGGAGGGGGGACCCTTGAGGTTCATGCCATGACCCCTGCTACAAGTAGTAAGCTTACTTTACTCTAGGCCTGAGCTTCCACGCAGCTTGCCAAGTTGCCTCATCAGAACACCATTTGTTCTCATGTTATAAACTGTTGCTAGCTTAGACAGTTGTCAATACTATTTTGTTGGTTTTTTTTTTTTGATAAATAAAGGTGAATCACAAATGCAGGATCTAATGTATTATTGCTACCTATTTTCAAACAAAGCTCACATGGTGGGGATTTCTCCATCTATTCTATTTCTATATTATAGTTTTCTTGTCTGTGATGTTTTGTTGATAATTGCTTCTTATGGGAGAGAATAAAAATTGATTGTAATAAAATCTGTGACTCATATTTTCAACATCTGGTAAGTCATGGACAACAAAAATAAATGTCACATAAACTTTCGTGAGTTTCTTATAGAGATATGCAACATGAAGGCAAACTCTTAGTGACTAGAGGACTTACTTTTCCATGAGTCTTGTGGTAACAGCTTGTTCCACCAAGAATAACATAAGCCGATATACAAATTTGTTGAAGAATGCAATCCAACTACTTCAAGTAACAAGGACATATTTTAGATCAAACTGCCAAAAATATAATTTTCCTAATAATTAGTTTTAGAAACGACATCTTTTAGGAAAAAAAAAAAAACTGTTCTTCAAAATACTTCTTTGTCCTTATGTTACATCTATTTCACCAGACCTTGAGTTACATAAATGGGCAAAAACAAGAGAAACATCTAACCTCAGTAGCTGTAACTCATATTATTTTCCTTGTTGACATATGGGGCTAGTTGTCTTAAAGGTCATTAGGCACGTGTTCTAGAGCTAAATCTCCCAACTGCTGCTGTTTAACTTGGCAGCATTATAAAAGACTAGAAAACTCTGACGGAAATTCTCAAAGTTTCTGTAAAACTCTGAAACTTTACACTTGAAAGCTACGATGCGATTTTTTATGTTCTTATTTTGCAAAATCAAGCAATAGCAACTTATGGTTGTCTACTTTTTAAAACACAGCTTAGGCATCCATCTTGTTTGTTGTAGGGAAACATAATTGACTAACTAATAGAGGTAAAAATTTAAGTTGACATGTGGACACGTGATTTTTACTGAGGTTTCAAAAGTCTGAAGAGGAAATCTTAGGAAATATACTTATTACTTTTTTATATTCTGAAATTTAAAGGAACAAAATGCAACCATACCACTGGATGTATAGTCTGTTCCTTTTTAAAAAAATTGTTGCTATTATAAATACTTGACAGACAACTTAGTTGAACAAAGAATTTTGTTCTAGCTCACAATTCAGGTTACAGTTCATATTAGCAAAAGTCACCCAGAGTACTATTTACAATATCCACAGCAAGATACCAAAAATTTCTAAAAATTTATGTGTGTTTACATGAGTGCGTGTGTGTATGTGCATGCATATGTGTGTGTGTGTGTGTGTGTGTGTGTGTGTGTGTGTGTGTGCGTGTGCATATGGTTTGTGTGTGTGTATCAAAGTGCATTATGTGTCCTTGTGGAGGACCAAGGGTAACTTCAGGAATCATGGATTGCTTCTACCTCTTTTTTTCTTCACTCCGAGATTTCCCAGGTTCTGCTCACCAGGGCCAGAAGTGCAGGCTGCCACCGTATCTTCTTGGTGTTTTTATGTGGGACCTGGGATCTGAACTCAGGGCCTTCTACTTTCAAGGAAGAGTCTTAACTCCTTAATTATCTTTCCATCCCCTAAATAACTTATAATAGGTGAGATTAACCATAACAAAATCCTGAGAAAACATTTCGTAGATAAATATTGGGCAAAACATAGATAAAATACCTAAAATTATTATAATATCACATGTTTACTCTGATTTTTTTTTCACAGTGCTGGAAATCAAGCCCAAAGCTTTGTACACACTTTCCAATCACTTTGTGTCTGAGTTTCATCCCTAACTCTAACCCGTGAGGAGATTTAAACTGAAGTATACAGAATTTTTTTTTATTTCCACTCATACAAACTTAACAGGTACATCGGTCCCTTCCCTCCCTCCACCCCCTCACCCCCTTGTACCCCCCTCCCCTCCTTTTCCCTCCCCATCCCCCAGGGCTTCCCCCTCCCATCCCCAGAGCATCCTTTAATGAGCATGCCAAACTTTCCTCTGGGTCCTCCTCTCCGATGAGGTGCAAGGACCCAGTGGCATTTCCCAGAACAGTTTCCTGTGTTCCCTTTAAGCATAGGAACACTACTGTGGCTGTCAATCCCTTGCCGCCAAGGATACTAGTGCCTTTAGCAAATGCTAGACTTTGTGGGGTCAATAGTGTATTGGACATTGCGCAGGGCATGCAAAGTCCAATTATGATTGCTTCGGCCCTAACTTGTGTGGAGTATCTTGCACATCATTACTCCTCCCATCCTTGTGCTCTTACAATCTTACCGCCCCCTCTTCCGGAAATTTCCCTGAGCTTCAGGATGGGGAGAGATTAGGCTGGCCTAATTCTAGGTGGTTGATATAGAGTCTCTGATGTTCTGGATTATGGTTTGTTGAAGAAATTGAATTAAATCATTTTATAAGTTGTGTGTGATGAGGAGAAAAAGATCAACCTTTTTACTGATCAAAGACAGACTTAGTTTGTCAATGCGAAGTGCATTAAAATGTTGTCTACCAGCCCAACTTCAAATATGCCGTATCATTTTTGTTCCTTAAGCCTCTGTGACTTTGATTCTCTGTAACAAGATCACATCACATGGTCTTTCATTTGGACAGCATGCTGATTCTGTCTACAAAATTTACTCATGTTGCATTACGGCTATTCTTAAACTGTTTTCTTAAAAGGCAATTTGCTTCTTTATCACTTTTTAGGGTAAAAAAATCTCAATCCTTTATCATTTTGTATGCCCTCATATACTCAGCATAGATAGTTAACTTAAAATTTACCAGGATCTGTTAGATTAACAGAGCTGACTGTTCATATATATTCACTTGCAAATTTCTAGCTCAACTTCAGGAAAAGCACAGTAGTGACAGACATGAGGAAATGAAAGACCTTATTGGAACCTGCAAGAAAAAAATGGTAATGGATTAAAAGCTTAAATTAAATAAAAAATGGAATTTGACTAAGAAAATATGGTAGCATGTGGTATTGCAGAATACTAAATATTGACTATAAAAATTCATAACAGTTTTAACTTTGTAGGATAGGGGACAAAACATCAGATTAAGATTGCTCTTGCCCTCAAATACAAAGAGGTTAAACAATAAAATTGATAAACCAGGTTGGACATTTCATTTATCAACATTGATATTGTCAGGAAAACAAGCCATGACATTGCATATGACTGTCTCTGGTAACCAGAGAGATTGGAGGTAGGGGATTATTGTTTCCTTTAAATGCTATGTACTGCACACTAAAGGATGCTCCAGGGATGGGGAGGGGGGGTACTGGGAGAAAAGAAGGGAGAGGGTAAAAGGAAGGGGAAAAGGGGAGAGGTAGCAAGGGAATCCAGGGAGGGGTGGAGGATGGGAGGGAATCCGGGTACCCATTAAGTTTGTATGAGTGGAAAAAAAATAAAGGCCCAATATTATACTAAAAAAAATGCTATGTAGTTGTTACTTTGGTAAATATGAAAATAATGTTTAATTATTAGATACTCCCTTATTGCCATAAAAGAGTTTAGCCTATTTTACCTTGCTACAGAAAACATCCATCTTTGGTAACCTATAGATGTAGAGGAAAAAGCACATTTTGCTCTTCAACCCTGGAATATTCTGTAGAGTAGAAACTGGAATCTGTGATCTTCTCTGAGCTCAAAGATTAGCAGAGAGTAAGGCGAAAAGCAGCATGAATGTTCCCAGGGGCAGATCTCCTGATACTTTTATTTCATGGGATCTTTGTTTCAGTCTCTTCTAGTTTCTCTGAGGAAGACATTTTCTTTCACACTCAGATACTCTCTCACGGGCGCCCCCACACCCAGCAAGAAACTGGGCCTACACAGTTGTGCCCCTGTTGATGGTGACTCGCAGATACAGTCTTAGGATGTGAAAACTGAGACCTTTTTTCTCCGTGGTGTACCAGGTAGAGGATCTTAGCCCAAGGCTTCTAAATGGGGAAGTCTGGCCAGTGACAGTGCTGTTAGTGATCGTGTGGGGTTGATCTCTGCCCAGTCCTGCAGCTCACATTATCAAGCCCATTGCTGTTTCCTTCCTTGCCCAGAGCTTTCAGTAGTGGTCAAGGTAACATTTTGTTTCCATTAGCTGACGACCCCTTTGCCCTCGGCTATTATTAATGGGGCCAAATATAATTTTACATCAGCTCTGGTTAGCATATGACTATGGTGCCTTCAGTTTTATCAGTTCTCCCGTGAGATTTTCTGTGGTCAACTCTCCTACAGTATATAACTAACACTACATCTCTGACTTTCTAGAAAACAATTCTTTGTATTATTGGCGTAACAAGTCAAATGCTGAATGTGAAAAATTAAGTGATAGAATTGAGATGTATTTATGTACTATTTACAAATTTGAGAAAGTAAATAGAAGTTCTCAGTCAATGACAGGAAAACACTTTAAATTTTTCTTCTTGGAAAACATGGAAGTTACAAACATGTGAGTGATGTAAAGGGGACAATTGATGAAAGTGACATATTTTCCCCATCGTACGCATGTCAACAGACTCTGAGATCCACGCGTAGGTTTCCAGTCTTCTGCAGTACTTGCCTGCCCAGTTATGTCATTTGCTCCTGTTTATTCTTTGCACCGAACCTGTGAATTTTGTGAAATTTTCCTTATTTTGTGAAACCAAACTAAGTTAAGCAAAGGCCACTAATAAAAAAGTGCTTGTATGTTTTTAGTTTTCTGATTTCTTATTTTCTAGCTTCATTTTTTCCAGAACAGATTTCCTTTCTTGGCATATATATCTGATATCTATTTCTCTATCATCTATTTATCTATCTCTCTATCATCTATCTACATCAGAAGCCTTAGAAAACAAAGACTGTATAGGAAAAAATCAACAGTTATCATAAACATTTTAAAGTAATCATACTATTCTCTGTAACTGCATTTTTTCTGTGTCACATGTGGCATTTAGTTTATACATGTTCCATAATGCATGTTATAAATGGAAATGTACCAGACACATCTTGTGTCAATACTTTTATTCCTCAACCTGATTTCAATCACTACACCGCATATATATCAGTATTGTTAGATGTGCCAATGTTTACTTGACACATTAATACAGGACTTTTTTATTACCATCAGCAGTTACGCTAAAGATTTATTGTTTAACCCTTTATAGTTTGTCTTCCATGCTGGAGTACAAACTATGAAAATTGGGAAATTACCTCCTATTTGTCAAAATAATTTCTGTCTAGTACTTAGAAATGTTCTTGGTACAAAATAATCACTGAGTGGAAACATACTGCTAAATGCATTATTACTGCATATTTAAGTTACTTGGTGGTTTTAGTATTATGAATAATACTGTTTGAAATGTTTGTGTATCTTTTAGCATACATATAAGCTGTATAGAATAGCTATATTACATGTGATCATTTTCATTCCCCCCCATTACTCTCTCCCTCTCTTACCCCCTTCTATTCCATCTGGACCCCTTCTTCCTACTTTCATGTCTTTTTCTTACCATCAACTGAGTTTAAATTATGGCTGTTCGCATGACCATTGGTGTGGAATTATTTACTGGATGGACCATGGACAGTTGCCAGTGACTAATTGCTGAAGGGAAATAAGTCCTCAGCCCCCAGAAGTCATTAACTGCCAATAAGTCCTCAACTAGGAGTAGGAACTCCCCACAGAGTGAGTCTAAGTTAAATTATGCAATGTTTGAGGTTTGCATTAAATTGTCTGATGTTCATTTGTACGATGCACTGATGTTACACCCACTGATAGTATATGAGTATGTCTGTTCTGAGAATCTTCTTCAAAATTCAATTTTATCATCTGAAATATCCTTTTAAATTTAGCAGTTTGAATGTATCATTTTAATTTTTAATGTGTGATTTGTCGGCTGTGTGGGAGATTTGTGTTTGTGCAATTTAAGCTCTTTTCTGTTCATTAAATTTTGTTTTATAACCCAGAATATGGCCTATTTTGGAGACTGTTTCTGTGTGCTTTTCAATATGCACTTTTCACAGAGTGCATATTACCATTGCTGGATAGAGCAAAGTACAAATGGAGTTGTGTCAAGCTTAATTTAGGTCTTATGTATCCTCACCAATCTACTTCTTTCAATTACTTAGAGTAGTATACTGAAATTTCCAATGGCCATTGTGAATGCAACCGTTTCTCATTCATTTCATTGTTGTCCTAACTATTTTGAAGCTCTGATGTTAAGTGCATTAAAATTTTGGATTATTACACTTTTCTCAGATAATTATTCTTTACGGTAATGGTCAAATTTGTCAATTTAATGAGACTTAGAATCACCATGGAAACACCTAAGCATGTCTGTGAGTGAGAGACTTTATAAATTAGGTTAACTGAGGTAGGAAGTCTCACCCCAGTGTGGATAGTACTATACTATTGAGGTCCTGAACTGAACAAACAGGATGAAAGTGAATGTCAGACAGGAATCATATACCTTTTGCCTAAAAAATTTTTATAGATGGTATATCTCTATGGTTATGTTTAGTTTAATCCACCTCTGCTGGCTACAAATTCTCCCAGGGTTTGTTTCTGTGAGAAAACCTTTTTTCAATCCTATATTTCACAAATATTTTACTGGGTATAGAAGTGAAGATTAAGTTTCTTTCTTTGAACCTTTCATATGCCACTCATCTTTTTTCTTTCTTGAAACACTTCTGGTGAGACATATGTTGTAATTCTTTCTTCTGTTCTATCTGTAATGTCTTTCTTGCCTTTGAGGTGTAAACAAAGTTTTCTCTATGTCTCCAGTTTTCACTAGTCTAAATATGACATACTTGCTTGTTTTCTTTTTGTATTCATCTTGATTGGTATTGTCTGAACATGTAGAATGTGTAGTTTTAGTATATGTCTTTAAGTTTGGAAAATTCGCAGCCACTTTCTTTAAAAATTTCTTCCCAGTCCCTCTTTTCCACCCTGTTACTTCACAATTTCCCTTTAACATTTCAATCACTCATTGTTAAAATATTTAACTTTATTCCATGGATCTTGAATATTCTGTTCATTTTTTTATTACCTGATTTCCCCCTTTGTACATTTGGCTCATTTCTATTAATTTATTTAATTATCATTTATTCTCTTCTCTTCTGAGTCAAGTCTGTTGTTTAATGGTTATCACTGTTATGTGTAATTTCTAACAAATTTGAGATTTGTGAGGGTTTCAATTTTATTACTGAAATTACCCATCTGGCTTTGCATGTGATCTCCTTTTCTGTATATTAATCCTAGTTATCTCTAATTCCCTGTCTAATATTTCTAATACCTGTTTCATATCTGAGATTGAATATCTTTACTTCCTTGGTATTGAACAACTTATTGTTTTTCATGTACTTGATTGAATGCCTTTTGATTTTTCTTGTTGTCATTGGCAGTTGGATATCTTATCTAGGAGAGTAACAAATGAGATAAAGTTACTATGTCTGGACATAGCATAGCAATTTCCTTTTCTAGGCTTTGGTATTGGGGTATTGAAATAATCAGGCAAGAAACTCAACTCCTTCTGCAATGTGCTCTTGTTCTCTCTATAACTGCATCACATTAGCTTTCATGCTTTTCCCTTACCTTGGACTCCTGGTTGGGCACAGGGTTCACTGCTCTGACAAGCCTCTTTGGAAAGGAACCTCTTAACGCTGACATGAATCTCTGATTCAACTGGAGGAGACTTTGTAGCCTATGTGCAGCAATTATTTCTACCCTTCTTGTGGTGGTAGAAAATTTATTTTTCTATTTCCTCTTCTTAGCTAAAATTAATATCCCCTAAGGGAAATATGGTTTGTTTCTTTCCTTAATCAGTTCAAAGTCTTTGCTCTTAGGAGAGATGGGAGAAGGAGTTTCCTTCTAGGAAGAAACTCTTCGAAGATCTTTCTTCTGGTTGCTGTTTTGTGTGACATTTTCAGGGGTTGGGGAGAAAAGCCCTAAGTGGGCAAAGGTTCTCCTTAAGTTTGCAGCTCAAGGAATTCTATATTCTTGATTTAACCCACTCTTTCACTTTTCTCATCTAAAATCTCTTTACATCATTCTAGCAGCATCTCCTTTGGGTCAACAAATCCTTACTTTTCATTTATCTTTGGAGATACCTGTTTTCCATTTCAAGTTTGTTTCTAACCTCAACTCAATGATGAGTGTTGTAGATTTCCTTACATTTTATTGTTCTACACTGAGTGATGTTATATGAAAATTAAGCACTGACCTACTAAACTGTGAATATAGACTTGAATCAAATAGGATGACCAGCTTTCTACCTATTCTATTCATAATTTTTTCAAGAGATTCTCTCAAGCTGACGTCTTGTGCCTTTTCTAAGACAGAAGCTATATCTAATTAATAGTTTATGTATAAGAAGGACTCTGTGAACTGATTCCAGTCCTCCAGAGATAAGATGGCCAACTTTCCTATGAAAGGATTATGGAGATGAGCTCTCCAGATTCAACAAACAACTTGATCCCTAGCCCCACCTGGGCCCAAGAGCAACTGGGTTGGGCCCCAAGGGGAGCTACCCAATGAGAAGAAGCCAGTTTCCCCAGCTTGCTTAGGTAAACAAATATGCCTGACCCAGGCAGCCATCTTAGGTGCCCTAGCCCCTCATGGCACTCGGATGTACCACAAGTCTCTTTCCAGCTGCCTGTTTCTCATGGATTCCGTGCCTGGGGTGCATGAGTTCTCCGGGGTGCCTGCCCCTCATGGCACTAGTGCCATGAGTCTGTTTCTAGCTGCCTGCTTCTAGTGGATTCCATGAGTTCTCCAGGGTGCCCCAACCCCTCATGGCACTCCATGTCTGGAGTCCATGAGTTTCAGCCTTTCTCTCCTCTAATTAAACTCTACCTTAATATAAAATAAAGACTCTGTGAAGAACAATGTCTTTCAAGTAGTGTAATGTACCAAAATAATTTGTTTCTTACGATTGTTATTCTTAATTGCTTTCATAGATGATTTTATTTTAAAAGGAAAGTAACAACTGAACTCAATGTGTTAGACAATGCTGGAAAACCTGTTCATCTCAACTGTCTCATGTTGCACTGCACATTCACTTGTATCTTGAAGGATAGTTGATTCATCCAACATTGTTAACAGAGTAAGACTGTCAACTTTTTGGCCTGTGGATTCCTACCATCTGGTGATATAAGAATGGAGGCCTGAAGATCAGAAAAAGGTACAACTATTGTTCATTGTGAAATTCATCCATCTCATTATAAGTGAATGAAACTCAAATTGTTAGAGGATCAAGTACAGTAAAATTGTTATCTTCTTTCCTGTCCTTCCTGCCAGATATGCGCTACAAGCACACAATTACCTTTAGGAAAAGGCTTAAAGGCACCCTGACGTGAAAACTATTCAGAAGTCTTCAGTTTCAGTAGTAAGAACACACAGCAGCAAGGCAACCACAGATCAGACTGATATTCAGAGTAATGGGATACCCTTCATGTCCCTTGAACTGTGTCTCTTTGTGTATAACACAGCACAATTGTCAGAGCCGAGGAAGGGGAATCCCATGGGACCTTTGGATCTTAAGTTTTGAAAATTGATTTTTTTTATATAGCAATTAAAAACGTAGCTCTTAAATCCTGACCAATAACATGCACTGAATGGAATCTGTTGCTACGGACACTGCAGCAGTCCTAAATAAACCTCCTGGCCTCTTTGTTCTAACTGCGTCTCCCTGCTTGTCAGACCAAGGCCTGTTCTTAGGACCTTAAAAATTCAGTACGAAGTCCCCAGTTTTAGGCAACTCTGACAAAGAGTGACACCAGGGCCGGTGCCTCCCTCACAGTGCAGCCTTAATGTCTGATTCTTTGCACAGCCGAAACTAACGAGTTGTAGCATGTGCTTTGTAGACACATATGCTATGTAAAACATATCTACTTCCTTTCCAGCTAGCTTTCTACAACACCTAGTGTATTGCTCTGTTATCATATTGTCTGTGTAGATTTGAAATAGAATGTAAAACTACAAAGGGTTAACAGGAAAATATTAGTAGCCAGCTATAGTTGTGAACGCATTGGTTGGGATAGGACATGCAAAATAAAGGTTTCTATTTTTTTAAGAGCAGGGTAAAAGCAGCTAATATTTATTTGTTTACAATTTCCTAGGTACATGTGATATGTATGTGGGGAAATCTTAATTATCTTAAAATTTTTAAATAGGTAAAATGAGTGCAGTATTATTAATTATTTTTATAAAGAGATTTAAATGGCAGGAGAATATGTCTGAACATAATGCTATAGTAAATACCTGACTCTCTCCAGAGAAGTTTGTTGGAGAACATCCTGATACATAGATGGGATGACTATCTAATATCTAATCATCTATCTTGAGGTAAGATCTTGGAATCCATTATCATTTATTGGTTCTGTAAAAAGACAATGTCAGGGTTCCAATTATGAAAACAATCATTGTTTTTATGATCAAGACTAATGGATGGGAAGGTTCACCTGGGTTTAGGAATTTCTGTTAAAGATAATCTGAAGACAAAGAAATAATGCTTAAAGAGATTGTCATATTTAGTGTTTTGAAAACAGAAGTATTAGCTGACAACAACTAATACTGATACTGATACTAATACTGATATGTAGATACACATCCAGTATGCCATAACTTGTATGAAAAATGCAATTTAAGTAAAATGACAGTTATGAAAGCTTTTACATACAAGGGAGCTGCAAGATGCTTTTTGGAGATGGTTTTTATCTGGAAATGAAAGCGATGTCAGAGATGATAGACTGCCTTTCCTTTATTCACAGTTTAAAATAGGAATTTAGAAGCAGTTAGGAAATAAAACAAATAACAAAAACCAAAGTCTGAAGTTGGGAGGCAGGTATTAGGCAAGAAGGTTTGTTAAAGTCCTCAGTTTATCCCTGTGTGGTGCCAGTTTGCAAATCACTGGCTTACAGCTTTGCCATGTGTCTGAATATCCATTAGAAGTGCAAAATCTTGGGCTCTGCAATAGGTCTGCTGAAGGAAAGTGTGCATCACAAGAAGATCCTCATGGCTGGATCCAGAATATTGAATGTTGGACGAGTTATGGACACAAAAAGATAAATGCCGCATATTTTCTGTTACATGTGGATGCTAACATTAAACTCTTGTCTGAGTATTTTGCTTGAAATTCTAATGTGATTATGGAGCTTGCTGCATATGCTAAACTTAGTGAGATGCTTAGCTCAACTGGTAACTTCTATGGTGTGAAATTTGGAGGTAAGGTTAGATATATTGGTGTGATCACAGCAGGGATGGCCAAGAATTTGATGAAGGGTCATATTTCACATAGGCACTGGGTGATGCCAACTATGTTGTTGGAAGATTTATTTGGTGGTGTGATCCTTATAACTGTAAACTGTGGATTCGGTTGGATTTTTGGATGGGGTGATGTCCTTTTGAATTTCTGTCTTTATGTGTTGTGGAATGCGCTGTGATGTTGCATTTCTGTTTATGGCTTGGGGATTTTGTTTCTTATCTAATGTTGAGAAGTCTACTATTTTAAATTTTTCTTTGTAATAATGAAACTAAAAATCAAAAAAAAATTGAATTGAGTCATAAAAAATAGGAGGGCCCTCATGTTCTTATGACCATTAAAGCTAAAGACTCTGAAGCTTGACAATCATCTAGAGGGCTTTTAGAGAATAATAATGCTCTGACTTCACTCACTGTGACTGTAATTCATTTGGTGTTGAATGGTGGACTTTGATGTGCTATTAACTGTGGTGATTCTAAAGAGCAGTCAAGATCATGAAAAAAGGGGCAAAGTTGAAGCCTGAATAATGCAACATAAAAAAGATAGAAGCCTGGAAGATAGAGGTTAGGGGAATTAAAAAAAAGCAAATTTAAAGATGCTGATGGTGGATCACTCAGTAACATGTTAGAAAGCCGGGTTTCGCCAGGGTAAGGTTTTCTAATGAGACATTTGCAATGGCATTGATACACTGTAGTGGAGAGAGCAGTGGGGGTTGGTGGAAGAACTTTACAAACCCAAGTCTAATGATTGTTTTTAGTTTTCAGTGCTGTTGTGCAGTAGACTAAGATATGACCATGAGAACATTTGACTCCAGGAAGCCTGAGATTTCCAGTGAAATGTGTAAATTAAAATTCCTCAGGAGATATTCAGGATAGAAGCTTGGTTGCCACAGAAATTAGGAGTCAAATTGATAAGGGAAAATAGATTTGTTTACAGTTCGTCCAAAATGGGGAGAAAAAGACTTCCCAGTTTCTCTCTTTTTCTGTAATATTATAATTTTATAGAAAAAGCCAGGAAATATGTCACAGCTATGTGAAGTCACTTTCTGAGAGGTAAGTTCTTCCCCTGGCTAGTATGAGGGCTTCGTCTTTCCCTTCCTCCAGTTTGGGAGTCTTGGGGAAATTTAATCCTTTGGGCTCTATAGTTTCAATAGTCACAGTCAGAAGAAAAGGGACGTGTGTCTCTGTTTAGCTTTTCCTCTCCCGTCAGGGCAGTTGCAGTTCTCTCTGCTTTTAGAACTCAGTCCTCAAGGATTTAAGGGGGATGTGTTGGGCTTGGCACAAAAATTACTGAAATATGCTTGTGGCTGAAACAAATACCATGGGTGGAATACAAGTAGAAGAAAATATTAAAGAATACTCTAGGCCAGGAAACCATATACGAGAACTACTTACCCGGGACCTCTTGGCTATAGTTACTTTTAGAAGGGCTGGCACAAGTGACTACATTTAGTACAGGATGGCAGCAAATCAGGACCCCTCGTCAGTCTCCTGGGTGCTGGGTGTACAGGTGCCCAACACATCCTGTGTTTCATTCTGAAAACACCATTTTCTTGTCTCTGAACAATTTTTCTTTGAGGACATTGCTGATCAACTGCATGATAGTTTAGTTTCGACTGTGTCTCATAGCTGGAATATCGATCTATTCCAATGGTTTGATCTAATCCTGTCTGTGCGTGCGTGTGTGTGTGTTTGTGTGTTTGTGTTTCTATCTATGATTACCCTGAGTCCAGCCTTGAATTTATTGCTGTCTGTTCTGTAAGAGCTAACCTAGCATCTTGAAAAATATTGCTTATTAAGGCTTCAGGAATCTTGAGGAAGAGGGGGCAGTGAGATTGTAAGAAGTTAAACATGGGAAGGTGCATCTATCTAGAAACTCACTGCAGTGAGACTTGTCTCTACTAGACCTTCACATGTCTGACATACCACCCCATGTCTCCATAGACTATAGAGGAACTCAAGAGAGATAAGAACATACAGTGAAAATCTTGGAAACTAAAGTTGGATGAGTGAAAGGAAATGCTCCTATCAGTGAGATGGGTTGAAGAGAAGCAACTTTGTATGCCACAAGAGGCTTGAACCACTACAAGAGTAGACAAATCAGAGGGAACCCTGGTATCCATAGAAGCAGGCAGGCAGGAAAGTGGGAGGGAGTGGGAAGGGATTGATGAAGGGAAGGGAGAGGGATGGGAGGGAGGGATAAGTACTCAATATGCTTGTAAAACTAGAAAAATTAAAAAAAATAAATAAATAAGAAAAATATGGCTTAGGTTTCTTTCTTAGGCATTTTTGTACAATGCCAAAATCCTAGAGTTACAAAGTTTTACAAACAGAATATAGACTGCAACTAGTAAGAGCAAACATTTAAAGAGAAACTACTTTGAAAAATCAAGCCAACATAAAAACTTTAGCCCTCTTTTAAATCCAGGACTGGTGCTATTGACCACAAATGGACTCATCCTCTGCTGTGCAAATACTGTTCAAAGATTCAATAAGAAATTCTGCTTTAGTCAGGGCAGTTATAGAACAGTTTTAAATAAGGACTGACAAGTGGTAGGTTTTTCATACAAATGGCTCTGATTAAAAATCAACATTTTATGCCAGTTTATAAAGTGAAAGCTCAGATATAATACTGTATTAAAGAGAGCATTTGTTAGTTACTCTTCATATATTAAGTTTATATGCCTTTAACTCTGCAAATTTTTGGATAAAATTTAGGTAATTCCAGATATGTAGCCAAACCCATACATTTCTAGTTACAGATAAGTGAGTACTAAATGCAGTTCCTAAAATCAACTTAAAATAACAGTTGTTTACAAGGTGGTCATTTAAACTATAACATAAACAAATACTTAAATGAAATTCAGTAAGACTCAGTGTTCTAAGTAATCCAAGTTTAAAACAAAAATCCTCAGGATTTTTATCTTAATGTGCCATGCAATCTTCTTTTCTGTACCTATTCCTTTTGCAGATGTTACTAAGAACAGAATAATATTTTAAGTTATGCCTTGCTGCTTTAGATGCAGAGAATTAGTAGGCTCCAGTGTACATTAGTGTATTAATTCTTGAACTTAGAAAATGCTTTAGATAATTCACATTTGAAAACATCCTTCATAAAATTTCTTGAAAATAGCATCAGTGACCATAAATAGATTTACTACCAATGCATAAAAGTGTCTTACATATGAAAAAGTGTGTTTAACCAGGGAAACAAAATGGTCATTAAAACATTTTAATCTAATCAGAAGTTTCCCTTAAAGTCTGACAAAGTTAACAGTAAACATAAAAGACTTAGTTATCACCTTTTAAAGAAAGCCTTTCAAAACTTTAATATAGATCAATAGTCTAAGGTCTTATGCATTAACACAAAGCAATAAAAACTTATGGGCAACATTTGGTTATAGCAATCTAATTGCATATAAATATTTTCTCATAAACTTTTTATAAGCCTCATATGCATTTATTTATATCTATATTCCAAACAAATTATGATATTTATAGATGTGACCATTATATATTCATTACAAGGCAACACATATGGAATATAGAAAGTAAGCAATATTTCTGATATTTTTATCATGTATATGCCAAAGCTTCATAATAGCATAAGAATGATTTCCAGACAAGTATAAATATTGAGTCAAATAATCCAGTAAGCATAGAGATTCTAAATCTAGCATAATCTTCTCATGAACAATAGTGGTTTCTGGTAATTACATATTTAGCAAGATAGATGTCAAATATTTAATCACATAACATTTTATCATAAAGTTGTCTGTTAGTAATGGGTTGTGCAAACCCATAGCAACCTTTTTTAGCTTCTTTTTCTAGAATTCATATTTACAGGTAGGATATGAAATGCATTCTATCAGGAAACTCAAAGTTAGCATTTAGATATTGATGTTTTAGCTAGGCTGACTAGATTTTTCTTGAAGCAGTAATAAGTCTCCTGCATCCCCATCCCCCCAAATATCTATAGTTAGGTCTCTGGCACAAATCTAAAAATCAAGTGGTTTAAATTAGGCGTTCTAAGAATAATAATTCTAGAAGGCAGTGACTTAAAAATGCAGTCTGGTATTTTTAGGAACTCTAGGGCAGATAGAATTTTTGTTCTCTTGACTGAGGCAAAAAATAATGCCCAGAGAGTGTCAGATTTTTCATCTTCCATGGCTTTGGAAATTCTAATACTGAGGGATGTGGCTTAGGTTCAGTGCGTGGGCTGCCCAACTCTTCTACTCATCTTCCAGATGAATTGGTTGAGCATTCCTTCTAGTTCAGGAATGGAGTATGTTCTTCTCACGTGGTTCCCTGTGAGAGTGCTACATGACATTGAGCCAGGCACTCCTCACACGTCATTCAAAATGGGCAAGAAACATCTCCATTTGCTCTGAAGTCAAAGGACCATTAAGAGTGTGAATCTTTAATGGGACCATTGCTCTGGTCATCAGATTTTCAGCCTCCATAAAGTCAGTTATGATAGACACAGGCTAATACATAAAATGACACATAAAAAGTTACATCAATTCAAAGTGTATTCTTTCATTGTCAACAGAAATTCTTGCTAGAAGCCACCAAGATAGCAGAAGTCTAATGTTTTTCATTCCTATTCAGATTACAATAGAGATTTCTCAAAAATGTACTTTAATTCAAATGTAAACATACCAGCTTTCTAAGAATCTTAATCTTTATCCCACATCAAAACAGCAACCAAATGACTGATTAAGCTTCAGAGAGCAGAGATAACTTACCTCATATCAAGCACTGCAAAGTGACTTCAGGTGAATCCAAATGGCTTTCACATTGCAATCATGAAAAGCTTAATAAAAATTTTGAAGATGAATTCTAACCAAACTATAGAGAAAAGCAAAATAACCTTTGTTCCATATAGTAATAATAATGGCAAAAAATAAGAACTGGAACATAAGAATTGACCATGATCTCTCCAAACTGTTAATCTTAGCTACCCTACTCTTTACCAGTTAAAGCAGGTACTTTAACAAAGCTCTTTTCCTTTCCTTCAGGCTTATGTGCAACGGGCATGCATAGATCAGAGAAGCTCAGAAAATGCCTATCAGTTGGGAATTCCCCTTCATCCCAGCTGTGAGATGTTAACCAAAGGATTCAAGTGTTTCCCTTCTCCATCAAAGATGACAATCTCCAAAACCATGAATCCTCTGCTGGACTTGCCAAAATTGTTGTAGGGAATAGAGGACTTAGATTCACAAATCTGCTGATCCTTAAAAGAAATTAGAAGACAAATTAATAAAGGGAATTGATTTTTCAAAGTGTTTGATCAAACTTGGGAGAGAGAGACTTTTGGTATCTTTTGGCTTCTCTGTAGCCATGTTATAATTTTTATAGAAAAAGTGAATAAAGGCAAATTTTCATGTATTAATTTATCAGAATGGAGTGATATTTTTTTTTCATGAAGGCAATAAGGAGTTCACTTTCTGCCTGCCATCAGGGTTTTAAGTCTTTCCTTCTCCCAGCAATTTTTATTTTTAATTTCTTGGGGTCTTATAGTTTAAAGGAGGTGAACAGGTGTCTCAGAGTATTTCCTGTCCTTCCATGACAGTTACATTATCTTATATGCATACTTCTTCCTTAGATTGATAGCTTCTTTATCTAATCTTCTGTATTCTTAACCCTGCTGATTTCCTGAGTTCCATTTTTGTTTTTATAGTTGGGTGACCTTTCAGATTCTCATGTCCAGTAATGAGGTCATTCATGCTTTTCACTATAATTGCAGCACTAAATGCTCCTCTATGTTTCTGTTCTCCAGAAGCTACTAAGCAATCATGCTTTTCTTTCTCCTGTACATGAGATATTGTCCTTCTAAAACAGGAAGCAAAGTAAAGCAAAGCAACCGAAGGTCAAAAGGCAATCTGGATACCTTTCCCTTTAGAATACATAGGACCATTTGCCTATACCAGTTCATCAAAGGAAGTATAAAAACTCTTTTTGAGGCTTCTTAGGAATTTTGGCTAAGATTTGGTAGTCATAAATACTCTTAACCAAGGGAAATGTTAAATATAGTAACATCATCTGAATTATTAAGCAAATAGTCATTCCATTTAACTAATTTTTCTTCCTGAGAAAGGAGGAAAGGTAGTCAAGAAATAGAAGCTGCAGAAAAATTTGTGTTCAAGGTTGTGCATGACTTGAATATTGAATGCCTTTCTAAGTATCCATGTGTTAAAGGCTGGATTTCTATGGCAGTGCCAATGAAAATTGCAACAAAATGATATGGAGGCATTTGTGTCAGTGGAGATGTGCCTTCAGAAGATCGTGGGACCCTTCCTCCTTTCTTCCTTCCTTCCTCCCTCTCTCCTTCCCTCCCTCCCTCCCTCCCTCTTTCTCTTTCTCTCTTTCCATCCCTGCTCTTAAAGTGAGCAGAGTTATTTACCACACATTATCACTCAGCATAGAACCAAATATGTCCCTTCTGCATCATGGAGAACCTTACAAACCATGACCAAACTAGATTTTCTCTCTTTGAAAGTTAGTTATCTTGGGCTGGAAAGATGGCTCAGGGGTTAAGACTCTGCCTCACAACCAAAAGGTCCTGAGTTCAGATCCCAAGTCCCGCATACAAAAACACCAGGCAGAAATGGCGGCAACCTGCCATTTCCAGGTCTGGTGGGAGGAGCCTGGGAAATTCCAAAATGGAGCAAAAAGGAGGTAGAAGCAAACTAGGATGATTCTGGAAGTTACCCTTGGCCCTCCACAGGAACACACAGTGCCCTCTGATACACACACACACACACACACACACACACACACATTAGTTAGGAGGGCAGAAGGGAGTGGGATGGAATGATGAAGGGAAGGGAGGGAAATGGGAGGGAGAGAAATGGGAGGGAGGAAATTCATATACTTTGCTGTTTAGGAGAATAAATATCACATTTTCTTTTTTGTCATATCTGTGCTAATACTATATAAAACGATGTTTTTTTTTTTTTTTTTTTTTTTTTTTTTCCCTTGCCAGTCTTCTCTTTAAATTGCAACCAAAAGTAAGTGGGAACACGTCTGGGAAGCCAGTCTGGGGATAAAGGAAGAAACTGGAAAGTGAGTATGGGTGGAGGGCTTGTCTGGGTAGCCCGTTTAGGGTGAGGATTCTATGACCTGGAGTGACAAAAAGAATCACGTCTCCAAGGTTTTCAACAAGAGGGTTACATTCTCTTAAAACACCATTTTAGAAGACAGACTTTCATTAGTTTAGTTATTATTACTTATAAAACCTACCTATGGGTTCCTGGCACAGCTTCTTGGATAACTGAGATGTCAAGAGATCAATATTTGGTTCTTTTATTTGCCTAACAGCAGGCTTGTTCATACTCTCAGCTGTTTGAATCGGTCCTTTTAACAGTGCAATTGTGTGTTAAGTTTCTGTTGATCTGCTTTCTTATAAATGCGGGTTTATGTGGACTTCTGTGCCTCCCCTTCTTCAAACATACACTCAGTCCACATTCCTTTCCCTATATACTTCTCAAGTCCCAACAACTGCAGTCTGTTCAAATATTTACCCTTGCCTTCCTCTAGCCTCTGCAGTTTCTCATGGCCTACATTGAAACTTAACACCTAGACAGTTTCTTTCTCGGTCATTGTCATTGCACACCTCCAATTTTAGCTTTTCAAATTATATCACACTTCGCTCTCAGCACATATGCTACTAATTCAACTGCTTGACATGTTTACTCCTCATGTTTACACAAAGCACATTTTACACAAAACACATTTAAACTTTCACTTTTCATTTTCCTCTGCACTTCACCCCTTTAGAAAACTCTAAATAAGGGGGGGAGAGAGAGAGAGAGAGAGAGAGAGAGAGAGAGAGAGAGAGAGAGAGAGAGAGAGAGAGAGAAATCTGCCAGAACTCTTGTTTCAGCTTCCTTGGGCTCTTTTGCTTCTTCTTCTTTTTTTTTTTTTTCATTAGTAGCAAGAGAACCATACCGTGATGTTCTCATAGTTGGATCTTCTTATTGCAAATGTAAACTGTCACATGTATAGGTATTCATGGTCACATATATAACCGATATCAAGATTAGAAGACTGGCAGCTGAACTGGCAGATCCTATCAAGCAAGAGACAACAAGCCTGTTTCTTGTTTAGCCGAAAATTACAAGAGTCAGGTCTGATTGGAAGTTGTATTCAGGTGAATGTCCAATGGTTTCTTCAATTTCAACTCCATTAGTGAAATTTCTACCCTGGACCTGATATACTCCAGTGCCAAAATTATCCTTTGAGGACTCCCTGACTCCAGCCTGGATTGTAAGTTTTATCTTACGCACTCAGTAGTATCCCTTTCATTTAACTTTATCCATGTAATAACTCCTTGGTTTCTATTTCAGCTCCGGGATTCACTCAAATATATTCAAAGCAGTATGAGAATAAGACTGGATGTTTTGTGGCTAAGCAGCACAACTAGGGGTGTTAATTTATAATCTGTATTGCTTGGTGACCCTCAGCCCCTCTTTGCCTCATTTTTGGTAAGATGGAGTAAGTTGACTGACAGTGGATATTGACATAATTTACACTGAACGGGCAGAACAGGTTTATGCTTCTTTGATCATGAATCCCTCTTGTTTCTAAACTTCAATGAAGCTTTCCGAGACCCTTTGAATTTAATTCATGTTTGCACTCCCATCTGATTTTAGATGGCCTGAAATCACTCTGTGTGTATTTTACTTCATAGTCAGGGTTACTAATTCACTCTGTTCTCTCATTCATTGATTCATTCTTTTGAGATAGGGTTTTACTATATAACCTAGGCTGGCCTTGAGCTCCAGAGTCTTGTGCCTCAGCCTTCTGCATGCTGGGATCAGCAGGTATATTCCGTCGCACCCATTTATTACTGATTCTATTACTAACCTCACTGTCCAGTCCTCAGGGCTGCTGTTTCTTCACTACAAGAATGCACAGATCTCAGTGTATTTCTCTATGTGCTCGGTTTCTGTTTATTTGTCTTCCAAGGGGCCTGAGATGCTCTTATTAGAGTTTTGTGGTATTCATTGTAAACTCTTACGCTTCCAAATTCTCGCTCCTACATAGAATATGAAAAGCTTCCTAAGCATCACAGATTAGCAATATTCTGTGTTACAAGTATCAGTTGTACCTCTACATCAGCTTAGTAGTAGTTGCCTTTTGGCAATATGGACATCTGTCGAAGAAGGATTGAAGTGAGAGAACGGAAACATTTCATAGAAGTGGTTTGGATAGAGCTGGGGATACCCTCTCGGCTAGACAGCCCAAGAGTACTCAGTGCACATGCAGGGCCTCTCAGCACCACCCGCACAGGCTTTAAGTGCATCTCAAACAGGTATTTGCAAAGTTTAGTTGAGAGAAGATGCATTAGTTAATCAGCAACCTCAGGTAATAAAAAAGGCAGAGCCATGGAGAGCAATGTGGTTCTTGAAGGTCGTTTTAGGAAATGCAACATTAGTAAGAAATAAAAAGGTTACTCTCCCCACCCTGGATTGTCTTCCAGGGTGCCCTGCTGGTATATTAGTCATTTGGTCCACAGATCTGATGTTCCATTTTTGTTCCCAAAATCCTTTTTCTTATATTTCTCTCTATTTTCAAAAATTAAAAGGAAAAAAGAATTCACCTGCTCTCTGTGTACAAATTTCCCAGGTATACCTTTGCTCTCACCAATGTCAATTGAGGCTTTAACAGTTCTTTGGTGGGAAATGACATCTCTGTGTGATAGGTAACCTTGTTAAGGGCGACCACTGAAGAATGATATACTGACCTTGGTCTTCCCTTTTATCTCTGGTGATGGATGCAACTGGAGTTGCCCACTTTAACTTGTACAACTTTAAGGGATTGCGAGACTCAGGATTCACTTTTTCCCAGTAGTGTGGTATTAACTCATTCTCTATACAGTACGCACCTCCTGCGGTAAATCCATTTACTGAGCTCCCATACACATCAGGCTTGGGAACTAACCACATTCTGCAGTGACTGCAGCCTGTGCTCTGGCTACCTGAGCTCTGGCCATGTGGCTTCTTTGGCACACAGGCATGACTTCAGTCAAGAGCTGACACTTTCTCATGTGTCCTTGCACGTATTTGATTTTCCTCTTCCTCCTGTGAGAGACCCAGAGAGCGTATTCCCACCTAGACAGACTTTGAACCTCTTCTGAGAAGTTCTGAGTCTCCTGTGGGCTTCCTGATGATTTTAATTTTCATGTAATTGTTGATGGTGCAGCAAGGTAAGTTTCCTGTCCTTCCAATCCATTTGATTGTGTCACTATTTAATGTTATCTTTGTGCCACAATTTAGTGTTATCTGCTCAAGTGGATCTAACTTTTTGAAAGCCAAGTCTCATGGCCTTTTCCACTCGGAGCCTTTGCATGAATGTGACTGTAGTGAGGAATTCTCCCTGTTTACTGTTTTTTTTTTTTCTGCTCCTTTCTTGAATATAGTATAACTACATCTCAGACAGGTGAACTGATGGTTACTTTTGTCTGAAACATCTCAGTATAACCTTCTGTCTGTCTGACTCCCATTTGACCCACCACTGACTGTTCATTGGATAATTCCTCCTCATATACTATGTCTCAGCTTAAAAGTTACTTTCTGCGAAGAATCTTTGACATACCAAGTCAAAAAACTATGTCCTTCACTTAATCACATCACCTTCCCTTTTGACCTGCTTGTTTGCTTTCCCCAGTTAGATTCTGGACTCTATGTTGGTCATGCTCATATTGCTTTTCAAATATCTAGCATAGAATCTGTATAGGGCAAAAATAAAGTCTTCAAATTGAGCCAGTGTTCTGAGATTGGGGGAGCTTTTATTTTACTCCATCAATAGTTTGTAAAAGTTTTCAATTTTTCCCTGAATTCTTCTTCTTCTTCTTCTTCTTCTTCTTTTTTTTTTTTTTAGTTTAGACAATTTTTCTTCAGCAAAATCTAGATAGAGGAAGGAAAATTGCTTTGCGCTTAACTGTTTATAAGCTAATGCATTGCACATCTGCCTACTTAACCATAGGAAGAAACATCTTTATGCATTATCAGCCACTCTTATTTCCCTATAAAACCTCGAGTCAGTGAACATAAAAATTTACCTTGCTTCAGTCCCCATTTTAAGGAATATGAAACACCTTCAGCCAAGTCCATTTTTCAGTTTAAGGCAATGGAAATAATGCTGACAACACAGTCACTAGCATCTCCTGAGTATAATGGACAGTGTTGGTCTCCTGGGATTTCCCATGAGCTTCTCAAGACTAACTAACCAGCAGAAGCAAGGCCCTCTACACAGAGGTAAAGGCGGTATCAACAGTCCCTATAAAACTGGGAACTAAGAAAGGAAAAATTGATTTTTTTCCAACAATAAGAAAGTGAATGTTAGGGAGTGTATTAGCTCAGCGCAATTCCTTATCCAGTAAACTTTCTTGTCCTTCGCCAGTCACTCTTATGTAGACTGTCCAAGAGTTGTCTAAAAGACTTTGAAACTTCGACCCACCAGTGGAGAAAAGGTGGACCAAACCACCTCTGAGAAACAGTGAGTTATTGTTTTCTCCATCCTTTCTTGTGTGGTTCTTTGTGTAGGTGAAGAAAAATAAATAAACCTCATAACTGATGACAAACAAGTAAAGAAAAATGGTCCCGAACTCCCCCAAATGGCAGCATATTGACTCATCGCATTTATGCTTACACAGTAGCTTATATTAATATAAATCCAAGCTGCTAAAAATTACTCGCACTGGAAGCTGTGAAAAGTCACTTTTTTCACACATTTCCCGGTAGTAAGTGAAGTCTTAGAGCAATTTCTTTAAATAGTTGTAGAAGAGAAAGTGGAGGCAAGGTGCCAATTTCCAAATTAGGAAGTGTCACCCAGGTGCACTATTACCTCTCTGTGCGTGGACTCTTTGTGAGGAGCCCTGGCTCTTCATTCTGGAGACTGCAGCTCTTTTTAATTCCTGGCCAGTGGCTGCTGCCAGGCCCGTCTCCCCACTACGTGAAATCAACGCCATGCTTTTCCCTGGCACAGAAGCAAGTTCTGCATTCAAGCAGTTCTCTCTCAGATACCTCTGCCTGCATTACATCAGTGGTTTATCACTCAACTTTACTTCTCAGCCTTGGTGTGAATATTGCACTAGATAGCAAACATCGGTGTCCTATGCTCTGCTGGCATCGAATAGTTACTGAATGAACGTGAGCTCCCTCCTTCCCTTGTTCTTGATTCTTCTACACGCACTCTTTCCCTCTTGGTAGTCTTTCAGACTTTTACCTACAAGGACGTTTGCTTAAAATGTTTACCCTAAAAATT
This sequence comes from Typhlomys cinereus, assembly GCA_023101885.1. NCBI lineage: Eukaryota > Metazoa > Chordata > Mammalia > Rodentia > Platacanthomyidae > Typhlomys > Typhlomys cinereus. Next base: position 10,426,702 of record JALPQD010000006.1, on the reverse strand, counting down.
TCCCAATGGTTGCAGCTCACACTGGTGGGCAACTTGCTTTAAGATGTTCTTATTTTCAGTCAGGACTATCAGTTTGAAGTTGCATTTATTTCCACTTATATCTATACATTTGTCCTGATTACAGGAAATAATTATTCATAGACTTGTACTGTTATATATTTGTGTAATTGTCACACTGAAATATCGTATGTGCATAATCTACAGGGCCTATTAGCATGCAATTGATTATTATTGTCTAGGAACCATACAGATTTAGAAGATGTCTAAAAAGCTAATCTCTAACAAGGCAAACAGTGCCTTTCCCACTTTGTCTTTTATACTTCTGATTAATTAAACAGCCTTTCATTCTGTGAGCTGACCTACTTTTTAAAATAAACTATCAGCTGGTTGAGTTTTTCTTTCACAACATTTTTTTTCTGAAAAAAAAAAATCAAAGCAAATCCAAAACTTCTCATCTTATTGTATTTGAATTTTGGTGACTTTGAATAACTAAAGACTTATTGTAGAATCTTTGATTGAATCCTTAAGGATTTAAACAGTGAATTTAACTTTCATGGCATGCAAAGCAAAAATAAAGAAAGTTACCAGTAACATTCCTACTGTCATAATTAGGCACAGGTGTCAACTTGACAGTTGAGGGTTTGAGTTCTGGGCACATTTGTGGAGAATTAGTAGTTGAGTTAAGCCCAGAGTGAACCTGAAGGAGATTGTCTAGCTGATGCAGCCTATGGTGAGTGGGATTAGGTCCTGGAATAAATCATGGAGAGTTGGTTGAGAAGGTCGGCATCCTTCTGTTCACTTAGCCAAATGTGCTGGTCTGGCAAGTAAGGATTGTCTATCTCTCAGCCGTTATGTGGTGATGATGTGGCCAATTCCCTCCACCCTGGTGTTGGTGCGTGCTTTCCTATCAAGCTGGACTAAGAACTGTAACCAGTAATCATAAGAGAGAATAAACCCTTGTTCCCTTAAACTATTTGATGGTCATTTATGAACGACCATGCAGGTAAACTGTAACACCTACTAAACCTGTTGAAAGAAATAGACAGCGGTGACAGTTTTTTGAGAGCATCTCTCCATTAAAGATACAGGTTTCAGATTCAAAGGTAGTTAAGTCTTTCTGTTTGTATGTGTATGAAAAAGTTCAAGAAGAAAATAGTTACAGATGCTGGGGTGAAACTGAAACAACCCAGTGCTTCTAAATTTTTTTCTTTGAATTATCTGGAATTTCTCTAACAAACTTATTATTTGTCATTAAATACATATATACCCATGATTTCTGATTCAGAGAAGTTTATATGGAAGTAAACTTTCAGCAAAAAAGTTGAAAGAAAAATAAATCTCACCTAATTCAAAAGTCTAAGGTTTATCCCTATTAGCTCCCATTTATATACATTGAGGGCTAGAATCCATATATAAGGGAGAATGTGCTATTCTCAGTGGTAGAACATGGAGTCCTACAGTTATTGGCCCAGGAGTAGTGTAGGTGGGTCACATGGTAGTCTCATTTATTTATTTATTTATTTAGCCTTCATAGTGATTCCCATAATTACTGCACCGACTTATATCCCCACCGACAGTGGATAAGTGTTCTTCTCCCCCAATATCCTTGCTAGTTTTCATTATGACAGCCATTTTGACTTGAGTGAGGTGAAATTTTGATGTAGTTTGAATTTATATTTCAACGATTGTTAGGCATGTTGAACCCCTTTAAAAATTCTTCTTGGCCATTTGCATTACTTCTTTTGAGAACTTCCTGTTCATTTTGTTGGTTCATTTGTCGATAGACTGTATTCTTTCAAATGAGTCCCTCCCCCTCAAAAAATCATTCCTCTCTTACATTGTTTTATATCAGTAATTTGGCTACCAAAACAAGAAAAGTAGAATACACTATCCTCACCATTTTGTTATCTGTGAATGTGACTTTATATGAAGTATAAATAGTATCAACACATGAATGACCTGATATTAGGGTTTACTGGATTAGGTAGGATTCTGATTCTAAAAGGAGAGAAAGATTTAAAGACACAGAGATAACGTGAAGACTGAGGGAATGTGAAGGATCACAAGTACTACCAGAAGTGGAAAAGACAAGGAATCTTCTTTCCTGAGGTATTGAAATGTTCATGGGCTTGCAAGCATCTGATTTCATATTTTTGGTTGCCAATACAGTGAGAAAATACTTTGCTATTGTTTTAAGCCACACAGATTGTGGTAGTTTGTTGTGACAAATCCTATAAAGACACAAATTTCCTCTATTATTTATGATGTTCAGGAAGATATAGTTTCCTTTAGGCCCACAAAGTGAAATGTGTATAATTTACATACACATCATAAGTTGGAACTACCAAATGTACATTATAAATGATATAAAAATCTTTAAATTTGATCATCTTATGAAGCTTTGAGATGGGCTATTGAGGAGTTTGACATAGTCTCTGTATTTCATATCAGATCATCTCAAACACAATTTCTAAATTTGGTGCAAACCTTTATAACTTGTCATGTATACTGTGTGTCAATCACAAATAAAATAAAAAGTTGTCAGAAACTCCTTAAATTTTTTTTATAGATGAATGGACATATCTCTAGTCTTTTAAAAGAGAATGTCTATTCAGATATTAGTACAAGAAGCTTTTTACCTGTGTCTACATAGACAAATCTATGGAGATATCTGTCTATAGGTACTTAATGCTCTTCCTTGAACCTTTCAATATTGTTATATATTTGATTTTTCAAAGTTTCTATTCACCTATCAATTTGACTATCTCTCTATCATCAGTCATCTATAGCTATCTATCTATCTATCTATCTATCTATCTATCTATCTATCTATCTATCATAAATTATCTGTCCATTGACATGCAGATCAGACACAGATGTATTTATATAGATGTGCATATGTAGATATACATATATACAGGAAACCCTATGAACAAAAACCACCTTTCAGCATCTTTGTAGTGGTAACTTGTTTATGTTCATTGTGTAATGATGAAACGCTTTGAAATAATCTTCATTTTGTGGCTGACATCTTCTATGGTGATAAAATCTCATGCCTTATTGAACTGCTGTTAGGATGCAGGAAAGACGTTCAGGGCCTGATTGCACTGATGGCAGAGAGACCAGGAAGGGGTAGATTCTGTGGAAGTCCTGCTGGGAAATGAGGAATGAGCCACCTGCACCTCCAGCTGAGGCCCACTGGGTCCAGACAAGAGCTGTCAGCAGGGCAGCTCTGGGTTGGATGAAGGCCATCCCTACCAGAGGAAGTGGGATGGACCTGGAGCGGAGAGAGGAAGAGGGTCTATGCAGGGGAAGGATTTGAAAGACAAGTTCTTGTAGAGGTCACAGTAGGGACAGACATGTTGTAATTATTAGCACTGACTGAAGCCAAGGGAGGATGAGCACTGTGGCGGGCAGCAGTAATCTTCATCTCTATCTAGGGAGTCATTTGCTGTGGTAAACAGGTCAAGTCTTGGTGTTTGTGTTTATATATATAAAATGTGAGGAAGGGTCATTTCCTGTGATGCAGATGGAGTCGCCTTTTATCATGCTCATCCCAGACACTGTGTTTCAACCCAAAAGTCTTTTCTTATGATACTCTAGCTCTCATCTGTTAATTATCGTTACTTAGACATCAGCTCAGGAGAAAAGAAACAGCTCCTGAAACATCAACTTCTTCTAGTAATACTTACTTGATGTTGTAGACTAATAAAACTAAAATCACAGCTTCCTTTTTACACATCTCCTAAGACTGATGTAAGCACACCATTTTCTAGAGGAGGCAAAGAGAAGCACAGTGTCTCATATGCTGTTATCAATTCACTGGCTTTAAAATGAAGTCCTGTTTTTAGTGTTTTTATTGAAGTAAAATTGATGAATATTAGATACAGGAACCCCTTAGTATGTGTGTAGGTTTGGTTCCAGGATCTTCTAAGATTAACAAAATTGAGTGATCGAGTCCCTTATATAAAATGATATTGTATTCACATATAACCTGCACATATCCTTCTATTTTAAATAATTTATATATTATTTATAACATGCAATGGCATGTAATAATTGGCACACCATATTGTTTGTGGAATAATGAGAAGAAAAAATCCATATATGTTTTACTTAGTTGAACACACAGAGGAAGAGTCAAAGGGCATAGAACTGGCTGTACACTCGATTACAATGTAAGAGTTTCATATAGGTATATACTGTGAAATAATTTTCATGATTAAATGAATATATAATTGCTGACCTAGGTATTGTTGAAATTATGGGGATAAAGATCAGGATATTTCAGATTTGCTCTCTTGATAGACTTTCAGTAAATAACACACTATCATTTACTAACTGCGGTCTCCGTGTCATATGTAAAATCCCAGGAACTTATCCATCTTATACTTGAAAGTTGGTACTTGGTACTATCTTTCTTGTACTATCTTACTTCCTAGTCTCTGGAAACCATTATTTTACTGTCTGCTTTTATGAAACTGACTCTTACTAGATTCCACATACAAATGGGATCAAGTTTCATTTGTTGTTCTGTGTTTGGCTTATTTCACATATCCTAATCCCCTGTAGATTTCTCCATGTGTTCTCAAATACAAAGATTTCCTTTTTCATTTGTGGCTGGATAAGATCCTATTTTGTATGTGCATGCGCATATGTATAAAAGCTTATGCATCCATAGAATCTTAAGTTTGTTTCCAAGTTTTAGATATTAGAATACTACTTCTGTGAACAGGAGGGTACTGGTATTTCTTTGAGATACTGATTTGTTTGCCTGGAAATATACCTAGAAATAAGGTAGCTGAATAATATGGTAATTTTAATTTTGTGTTTTTAGGGTTCCTCTATAATGTGTGCATCAATTTCCATTCCTAACAGGACCAATAGGCTCCTCTTTTACATGCCCTCCACATTTGCTTTCTCTTGCCTTTTTTCTCTTAGCCATCCTGACCTGTTAGGGGTTGAGATGATCAGTGTTGTCAACACTGTGGAATTACCTAAGCAGCAAACTTCTAGGTATAGCTGTCAGGGTTTAGCCTCTGGGTTGTGAGGGATTGGGTAGCTCAATCGATTAAACATGGGTAGCACCATCTCCTGACAAGAAAACTTGTTAGCATATCCATGCTCCATTCTCTGCTTCCTGGCTGTGGATGCTACGTGACCAGCTGCTTCACGCTCCTGACACCTTCATGTTCCTGCGTGTTTGGCTGTATCCTTGAACTGTGAGTCAAAACAAACCCTTTTTCCCCTTAAGACATTTTTGCCAAGGTGTTGTATCACACCAAAAGCAAATGAAACTAAGAGAAGAATGAGATGCCTAGGTAACTTTTTATAGAGTTTAAATTAATGGCAATCTGAGATGTTTACTGTAATTGGTCTCTTGCAGAATGAATGCAAGGCACTAAGCTCTTCTCTGCTCCAAAGGTTATGGGAACTGTAACTGCCATAGCTGTGAACCAGGAAGAAGGAGTCAGAGGAAAAATCCTGCCAATGAATTTCTGTTTAGCCTTACTTTATTTCATTTCATTTAAAATATTTATTTGATAAAGAGAAAACATAAATGCCTAGTTAATTGTGTGGTGATCAAATAACAACGCTTTAGAAGTCAGTTCCACAGTGGATTCAGGGATGAAACTCAGGACCCCATGTTTGCTAGCAAGGCAGCTATACCTGCTGAACTCTCTTTCCAGCCTCAGATTTTTAGCCTTTACTGGCTTTGTTACTTTTATGTCACTGTGGTAAAATGCCCTGATAAAACTTCTCAGGGGACAAAGGTTTTTATTTTGGCTTCAAGTTCCACTGGGATTGAGTTCAGAGGGGAAGACACGGCAGCAACTGCAGCAGACAGGAAAGACCGGGGAGGGGGGGGAAGCAGGAAGTGGGACGAGGCTATAAAGCCTCAGGACCCTCAATGGCATACTTTCTCCAGCAAGGTTCTACTGCCTAAAGGGTCTACAATCTTCCCAAGCAGCAACACCATCTCTGGATCAAGTACTCAAGCATATGAGTCTATGGGGAACGTTTTACATATAAACTACTCTAAGTTGTTTTTTCCCCCCATTGAATCAATTGTTTTTGACACTATGTAGACAATAATTAAATAATGGTTTGTTATTATGAAAATGTGTGTCAGACCCACTTTGAGAGTTAATTGTTTTTTAAAGCAGTTTTTTTCCAGGGCATCTTAGAATATATTTTTGATGATCTGCTGTCAATGACTACTTTTTCAAAACCATTTCAAGTGAACTTACTGTGAATTTAAACGTAGAGCATATGGCTGCAACCTTAGCACTTGGGGGGCTAAAGCACCAAGATCCAAAGCTGGAGACCAGCATGGTGGGGACAATGTCTCAAAACAAGCACACGAAAAATCAAGTGAATCTCATGCGTGCCAATGAAGAAGAACCATTGTGCAAATGTGCTCTGTGTCACACAGTAAATAGCACACAACTCCCATATTTTCCTAGTTTTGATCTCATTTCTTCCAGTTCTAGAATGCTGATCATACTCTGTTGGGATATCAAGTTGGCTGTTAGCTTGTGTGTGTGTGTGTGTATGTGTCTGTGTCATCAGAAGACACTGTGGTGTTCCATCTATCTCCTCTTTACTTTGCTCTACCTTCCAGGACCAGATATGCAAGTCCTATGTATTCCTGTGTGGAATTCAGGATCAGAACTCAGGTCCTTCTGCTTTTGAAGCAGAGGCTTAAACTCTAACTTTGGTCTGTTATCTCTGTATATCCAGATCTTTGAGCTCTAACCCATCAAATCTTCTATTCCTGGTGATCAAACTACTCAGTTAAAGACAACGAGACTTTTATTAATTCTTGAAACTTAACATTTTACCCTTTAATCCATGGACAATAAGCAAGACATGTGATTAAGTTCTCATCTTTTTGTTTCCTCTCCTGCAACCTACTGGGGTTATAGTTCAGCAGCAAATTGGCCGCAGTAGATGAAGCAGGCATCCTTATCACTAAAATAGTCATTGGAAAACCATTTACTGTGATAATCATTGGACTAAGAAGGCTGAGCCAGAGACAGTAGAGGAAGAAGAGAGCTGCCCTATAGAATCTGCTACAGCTGTATCCACAAAGTCAAATAAATAGTAACAAATGATTAGCAAAATAATAGAAGGTTAAATAGTACTGTAATAGGCTATATTTCATTTGAGACTATTTCTACCGGAACATATCATAAACTAAATTGGAAATAAAGGCTATTAAGTTTCAGTCAACCCATGAAATTATGACTGCAAACATTCATTATTTCTGGAAGCTGTTTATTGACAGCCCCTTTCCTGAAGAAAGAATTATATACCCCAGATACAATGGAATACCGTGTTTCAGATTATAAATTTATCACAGTGTTCATAAGCCTGTGCCATTGTTTTCAACTGGTATTTGGGCAAAATTTATCTATGATTCTGTTTTTCTTAAGACATTCTTTTGGCAAGATGGGAATTAATGGTGAAAGTCAAGTTTTTTTTTTGCATAGAAGTTAAAATTAGCTTATCTTGGTGTATTAAGTATAGAGTAGGGAATAAGTAGGTCCAAAAATACAATTTTGCAAATGTATACAGAATAACTTTATTTTGTGAATTGATTCTGTTTGCTTGTCATTGTTTATTAAAATGAACATCTATTAGGCAAATGATTTGCCTAGATACCCAGGTCAGGAAACAGTTGAGTAAACCAGGCCCCTTACTCTTAAAGACAAGTAGACAGTAACTCAAAGACTGGGTACACATGATAGGGACATTTAAGTGGGACTTGGTAATTAGGGAGGATTTTCCTTAGAAATTTTATTCAAACTGAGTTTTAAAGGTATATATTCTTCCATATTTGCTTTGGTTCTGCCAGAGGAACAGTGGTAAAGGAGAAAAGAAAGTCAATTTGAAAGACTGCTATAAGAGATTTCAGGTTCTATGCAAATTCTTTGTAAGTCTTGCACCAAGCCAGAGGTTTGATAGAGTTTTTAATTTGTTAAATATCCCTGGTGTCTTTGAAGTTTTGAATTTTTGAGATACTTGGTCATACAAAGCCATTTCAAAGTATTTTTTTCACTTCTGAGTAATATATGTTTTAAGAACAAAATCTTCAACAAATTGTGTTTGTTATGGTTGATCTCCAGAGAGAGTTGTTAATTTCATAGGATTAAAAATTCTACCTTATTCATTTTGAGTTTGGTGGCTACCATATGCTGTCCTGCAGATCTGGGAACATGGAACATGAGCATTGCTGAAGAGGTCTGACAATCAGTTCTGGTCAGAACAAAGCAAACCTCAGCTCAGTGAGATATCTGTTTACATAGGGCTTCTATTTACTAGAGCAAGACAGACACCTTTTACAGGTCAGTATTCTTTCAAAATAGAATTTGATACACTTGCAACATGAACAGTGTTAAGAGACTTTAGATTCCTGTCTTATATTTACTGGGTCAATTGCAACCTGGTACATTTCTGGATTTCTCTGCACTTCCCAGGGAGACATGGACAGCTCTTTGATTTGACTTTCTATGCAGAAAATGAATGCACCAATTCTGGAACTAGTGGCATGGTGTTATAGAAAATATGCTCATATTTAGTTTGAAATAAATGAAGACACTAGGAAAGGAAAAATTTCTTAAATAACTTGATCATATTTAGGATTTTATCATGTACTGTAGTCAAGGCTGACTGCAGCAATCATGCTGTCCCTGGGTAGAGAAAAAATAAAATATTTTGAAAAATCTAGGAAGGAGACTGGAATTTGATAGAGATTCCCTGTAAGTTGAATTACTGGGAGCACCAAAGAGATTTTTGCTTTTCTAATTTTTTGGTGCAAATTTTGACCTTATTCCTCCTACCTCATTTTCTAAAGCATTTCAGGTGACCATGGGTCAGGGACAACATTTCCAGCTTGGCTGATGGTGGCTTTAGGGAAATCTGTGGGCGTGCCCTGCTAGAAGTTCTGGTACCCTTAGTTTTCTAGCTTTCCTCCTGTAGACTTAGGTCATACCTATATCTCATTTATTTCTCAGTTGATTACTGAAAAACAACAGTAACAATTTTAATTATCTGTGAGAACAGAGTATTTCTAGGCCATAATGTGTCGAGGTTTTCTTAAATTGAGATTATCTGAGAGACAGGCATTCCGGCGCTGACAGCTTGACCCTCCTGGTTGGACAGAAAGCTAAAGAAGAAACCAAGGCATCCCACAAAGCAACAACAAAACGAGTTCACTTTCCCAGTGCTGAGGTCCTGGTTCTCAGGTTGTGATAAGAAAAGATAATGAAGAAAAGAAAGTCTGCTTATTTTTCTTTGGCTACTGTCTTTTCTGAAGTATTCCGAATTCTTTCTGCCTTTGTATTTTCCTCTTGTTTTGCTTGACTTATCTTTCTCTTCCTCATTTTTAAAACTTGATTGCTCGATTGCTCGTATGCTCATTTTTTTCTTTAGTGATGGAAAGCTCTTTGAAGTAAATGACCGAGTTTTGACTAATTTATTGCTGAAATTCAGTAAAGAAAATATAATGGCATTTAACAAAATGGGAGTCATTAGATTCCTTTTCCTCTGCTCCTTGTCCCAGTTTGCACTTGGCTGCAATCATTTTCTAAGATCTTTTGCTATAAATATATATGTGATACTACGTTGTAACAGTATCGTAAACTCAGCTTTGTTCCTCTGCCCTGTGCATACTTGGTTTCGTTTGTATTTAAGATCAGATAATTGAATTATTACTGAGTGAACTTGTTTTTATGTTGTTGCTTTGTGGGATGCCTTGGTTCCTTGTTTAACTTTCTGTCCATGGCCACCTACAGTCAGAGCTAAATTGGATACATTGTTAGGGCAATGATGAGATAAAAGTGTGACTGGCCTTCCTACTTTGTGGGAAACTCTATGCGTAGTGCGTAGTACAAAGTACAAAGTAGGTGACAAAGGGCAAAGCCATGTTACAGTGCTCTAGAATCTTGTGCCACAGGTGCAGAGCAGGAGAAAAAGTGTAAGTAACAGCGTGTGTGTGTGTGTGTGAGAGAGAGTGAGAGAGCGAGAGAGAGAGAGAGAGAGAGAGAGAAAGAGAGAGAGAAGGAGAGAGAGAGAGAAGGGAGAGAGAGAGAGAGAAGGGGGAGAGAGGGAGAGGGACACAGAGAGGGTTGGGTGAGAGGGCAAGTACTTTCAGGCAAGCTGGGTGATCTTGGTGATAGAACACTTGTCATGCTTCTACATCTGTTGGATAGGACCAGCCAAGCCACCTGTTTCATTTCAATTCCCCATTCCTTAGGGACCTGCTGTTTGGAGCAAAAGGCTGAAGATAGCAGACATTCACAGCCATAGAGAAGTGAGAGGTCACCCAGTTCCTTGTCCCAGAGGATTCCCCCCCCCCCCATCTATTCTGTATTGCATGTTCTTCGTCACAGTGCAGGGCGCTGCAGGGACAGGGAGCTCTTTGTCTAGCTTCCTATAAAGCGTTCTAAGGGACAATGGATTCACTTTCCTCTACAGTGATGAATCCTGAAATTTCATTGTTTACAAGGTCAAGAGGCAAGTCTCCAATGGTAAGCTGACAGAGTCACTTACAATACCGCCTAGGATTCCACTTCTCCCACCTCATCCTTTCACATACTGGGCACCTAATGGAGAAAGCCCTGACTTGTTTTGTCCCTGCAGGATGCTTTATCAGAGTGAGGAAAGGTTTAATCTATTCCTATGAAAACCTGGATAAGATTTTTCACTCTTGTCTGTTTAACCTGAGGATCATTCTCTCTTTCTTTCTGTAAAATACAGTAAAAAAATTAAAGTGTTTTCTCCAATTTATAAATCAGTTTTTCTTAATTAAAAAAGAGAAATTGAGAGGTAAACTGCTCCAACAATTTCGCTTTGTAACTAAAAAATCCAATACCCAGGGTGAAGAAGTGACTGAGAAGAAAAAATCAGGAAGAACTCAAGTCTTTCAAATTATAGCCCAGAAAATTATCAGTAATATATTGAATCTCAGTACTCAGTATATAGACAAAATTGTATATTGTTCATACCCCCTCTGCATCAAGGGTCTAAGTTCGCACCAAAATATGGCAGCTAACTTCTGAATAACTGCCAGGCTCTCCCAAAGACAGTGGCCATAGCAACAGGAATCCTGCACCACCTGCCTCAACCTGTTTGGCTGGATGTCAGGCTGTCTGCCCTGGATGTCCTCTCGCAGACTGTGAAGATTCCCCAGCTCATTTTACAGAGTGGGGTCCCGAGTCCTAACTAACTGTGGTGGATTTTTCAGCTAAAGTTCTGATCCTTGTTGGAGCCCAGATTTTGTACTTATATATAAATAACATACTCTTCTAGCTTCTTACACAGTACAAACCAGTGTCCTGTAGAACTTGTAACTGGTTAACTATCATGAATTCCTGGGCTCTTACTAAACTTGTTAGGTATAAGCTAAATTTGTGCCTATTAGTTCATGGAGGCTTAGGTTTCTCATTTGAAAATGATGATAGTCATCAGAAAATTTGTCTAAGGCTCAAATAAACTATTAAATAAAGAATATGGCATATTTACTAAAACAGTAGCTATGTTGTTTATCTTACTCAGTCTACCTTGAGTGAAAATATAAAAAATCATTTCACGGGTCGTTGTGGGATTCTAGTTCTTGAAGTACATCTGCCTGGGTATTTCTGAGGAGGGGCAAAGGTCATTCTTAATGTGTTCATTAAGGCAACATCTCATGCACCATATATATCTTCTTCACATGATGCTGCAGCTGGTCTCTCTGCCATCACTGAAACTATGTTATCTGTCATGAATGGGGATGAAAAAGTACTTCTCTTCCATATTTGGGGCTTCTATTAGAAAATGTTTCCAAAGAGTAACTTTGACCTTAAAATCGTTCAGTTTTTATTGACAGCCTGGGGATTCACATACCAAGCTGGTTGGGCAAAGAGAGGCTGGGAGCCTGACTCCCTCCTTTCTTTTTTTATAATTATTGTATTTTTCTAGTTTTATAAGCATATTGAGTACTTATCCCTGCTTCTCTCCCTTCCTCCTTCCACCCATCTTTCTTCCTTCCCTTCATCAATCCATCCCACTCCCTCTCACCCTTCTGTCTATCTGTTTCTGTGGACCCCAGGGCTCCTTCTGGTTTGTCTACTTTTTTAAAAAAAATTTTTACTTTTACAAGCATATTGAGTACTAATTCATTTTTCCTCCATTGTCTCTCCCTCCCATCTCTCTCCATCAATCCCACCTTCCTGCCTATATGCTTCTACGGATTCTAGGGTGCCCTCTGCCTTGACTACTCTTGGGAGGGGGGGTTCAGGCCTCCATGGAATACCAAGTTGGCCTCTCTTTAGGCCACCCTATTGAAGGGGCATTTCCCTTCACTTCTCCAGCTTTAGTCCCCAAGTTTTCCACTGAATGTTCTTGTCTCTCTTGAGTTCTTCAGTAGTCTAAGGGGCATGTTGGTATGTCAGTCATTATGCAGATCTAGTAAGGACAAGTCTCATTGTAGTGAATTTCTAGATGCAGCCATCCTGATTTGAGTGGGATGTCTTGCCCAAAGGTGAACCTTCTCATCTTTAGGTTCTTACAATCTCACTGTTCCCTCTTCTGTGAGGTTCCAAAAGCCTTAGGATAAGGAGATTGTGCTGGTCTGATTTGGAGCGAGCCTTGCTGTGACTTCCTCTTTTCATGGGAAGAATTATCTTTCCAAAGGTGGCAGAGCACACATTGGCACACATTCTCTTATTCACAGCAACACCTTAAGCTAGAATTGCAGTGGTGGAGTCCGTGACATGGCAGGATTCATGTCAGTAATGCTCCTCTGAGTGAAATGAGAGATGCAAACCCATTTATAAGGCAGAAAGCAGCTACTATTTGAGCCCCAGGTAAACCTTCTCCCCAGCGTTAAAACCTGCCACATGCACAGGAAAGCTTATGTTTTAGCTTTTTAATCTTGCCACCAAAATCCTGTATCTGTCTCAAAATGGTCAATTTAAAAAATCCAGTCTACCTAAGACTGTCAGCATTGAAATGGCTGGCATTTGTTCTCATTTCTGGCTTCAACATTCAACAGCCCTGAGAGCTGCCACCTGCTAATGGGCAAGGTGTAGGAGATGCCAGGGATAACAAGAAAGTGATTTGTCAGCTTAAAGGATGTCACTGGTCATCAAAGAGTCTTTTTTCTTTGGTAAGAGCTCTAAAATCTGTCCAAGTCACAAAGTCAGATGGTGACACTTGGTACATGTACAGACACTGAACGATTATGCCAATTATAGACTGCGTATGGGAGAAGATCAGAACTGATTTAGCTTCTAGACAGGAAACTCACCTTAGGGCTCTGGAGAAAAAAAAGAGCTTTTTGTTAAGTAACAGCCAATATAGAAACTAAATTTGACCTGACTAGCTGAAATCTTTTGCTATTACTCATTGATGGGTGTTGGGATCATGAGACCAAATCTTCAAAAAGGGTAGATTTCCAAAAGTAAACTAATAGGAACTTTGCGAATCATAAATATGAGTATTTCTACATAGTATATTTACATATGATATAAAATCTTATAACCGCATATAGATATGTAACAAGAAGCACCACAGGGTTTTTACAATCTACATAATTCCTACTTTCGATGGGCTAAAATCTACTTTGGATGTGTATATGTACATATCCACCAATAAATTTCATAAAATAATTTTATGCTAAATAAGTGATATAAATACTAGATATTTATCAAGAGCTGTCTCTTTTTTTTTTTAAGAGCTGTCTCTTAAATTTGAGAAAGGCAGGCTAATTTCCTGAATGTAAAAGATAGATGAATGTAAAAGATAGATAGTAAAAGGAAAGGAGCTCACTGTTTGAGTTATAGAATAAGAATTCGAAGACAGGAAACTGAAGGAGTTTTCTCAGGGTGACTAAAAGTACACTGTTGACACTGGAGCAAAGACAGGAGTTAAGGAGAGACAACGGAAAGAAAACTGGAGATGTGGGATGGACTTTCGGCAGCAGCATCTCAACCAATATCTCTTTGATTTATCAATCTTAATGGCCATAGTTTTTAAGGATTATTTAAGAGCACAGAACTGAGTAGAGTTACAATCCCAGTAAACCCACCACAGACTGAGAATATCACAAATCTAAAATGTACTAAACACACCTAACTTACTAAATACCATAACTTGGCTTAGCCTATCTTAAGCATGTTCAGAAAACTTTAACCAGTAAGTGGGCAAAAATCAATTACCAAAGCCTATTTTTTTCTCCCACAATTTTTTCCTAATCATACAAGCTCGATAGGTACCCCCATCCTTGCCCTCTGTCCTCCCCTTCCTAGTCATCCCCCTTGCACTCTTCTCCCTTCCCTCATTCCTCCTCTCCCAGATACTTCCCCCCTTCCTCCTTCCCATTCCCTGGAGCATCCATTTATGTGAATGCCAAACTTCCCTCTGAGTCCTCCACCCTAGTGGACTCAGTGGCAGAGTTCAGGACTCAGTTCAGGACTCAGTGGAACGTTCTGGAACCCCTTCTTGGGCTTCCCATTAGTATGGGAACTCTATTATGACTATTAATCCCTTGTCTCTAAGGATCCTACTGCCTGGAGCCCTCTCCCCTGGGATCCATGCTAGACTTTTGAGGGGTAGTTGACATATCAGCCAGTGTGCAGGTCAGACCAAGTCCAATTCTGGCTGCTGCAACACTAACCTGTGTGGATCATCTTGCCTATCATTGGTCTTCCCCATCTTTAGGCTCCTATAATCTTTCTGCCCCCTCTTCTGCAAGGTTCCCTGAGTACAAAGCCTATTTTTTTAAAAAGAACTATTGAAAGTCTTATAGAATTTATTGAACAGCTATAATGCAAAAACTGCTGACAAGACTTTAGAGTATAAAGTGTCAGTTTCCCTGTGGCTGACTGGAACTCCCCGGTGCCGTTGAGCTTCAAGAAAGCATCTACTACACATAGGTAGGCTGAGAAAAATAAATCAAATCCAGAGTTCAAAGTTTAACTTTTTGATTGTGAATGCTGTTGGACTGGCAGAACACAAGTCAAATCATCATCAGGGAGCAGCCAATAAGCACTATGCAATGTTCTGTTCTCTGGTAAGCTGGTGAGGTTAGACAGAATACCTACTGGCAATTCTCATTAGCATCGAACTGTAAGAGTTAATGCTGATGCCCCACAGTATACTGTGTTGACAACATTAGCTTATTTTTCCTGTTGTTCACACATTCTTCTTATCTGCAACATTCCCATCTATATGTGTACATGAGCAATGCTTTATAATAAAATAGGCAAAGTATTAGAAAATTTATATTTTACCCTATTTTGGGTTACTGCAAGTTTTCTGAGCATTTTTAAAGTAGTCTAGATTAAACTTTTATATTTGGTAATTTAAATTCAGTATTCTTCACTTGAAGTATGTTGAACATGCAGTAGCTTTACTGGTGGTGAAGAGTTATCACTTCCTTCATGTGTTTAGAAGCATCAGTATCTTTAAATAGTCAAAAAGCACTATTCAAACCGTCATGAACAGAGTAGGGTTTGGGAGGAGTCGTCCTTAGTGTTATGTAGGATGGCTCTGACAGTGGGGGAAATTAAGGCATGGCAGGCTGACTAAGGCTTGGGATACTGGATGGTGTTAGGATTTATAGTGGTAGATAGTTGGTCTAGCTTCTTGGGTATGAGGTAATTAAATGGGAAGTAGATAGACTTCAGCTTACTGATTATGAAGGTAGAAGATGATGGAAAAACAAAAGGAGGCTCAGCATTATGTGTGAACAGTAGCAGAAGTGGGAAAAATCTACAGAGGAAATGCTTTCTTTTGCTAATATTTAAAAATTGTTCGCTTTCAAAAGCAATCCTTTTCAGCTTCACAAATTAAACTTCAATTCCTTTAAATTCAATGCCTGTAAGATCAGCCCCTGAGAGCAATTAGCATATGTTGAGAGTGAGCTACACAGAACCAAACTTGTAGAAAGGTAACATATTAAATGATATATTGACAACATCATTGATTGTTTTACTCTCAGAATTTGCTAGAAATTATACTCTGAAAATGCATTTTTTTACATAGAACTCCATTCACCTTTCTCTAAAAAAATCAATACTACCCCTTGGAAGGTGATTTTAAAAGATTATTTAGTTAACCTCTTAAATGATCAGAGTTCAGCTAATTATTATTTCCTATTCTAAGAGGTTTTTCATAATGGCATTTAAGATTTGAGATTGCTAATAAGAACTCTCTGAAAACTTTTTTTTTTTTAAACATGGGATTGGGTTTGAAGTTTTATTCTCCACTTAGCAACTATGTGATCTTTGGTCAAAGCCAAGTTATTTTTTAGAACAAGACATATTATCACTTGGGTAAAGTACTTGTTACTTGCTTGTCACGGCGTATGCATAGTTACAGTATACCTTGAATAAATTTAGCTAGTGTGTGATGTTTGGACAGATTCACCAACAGTGATGAATGCCACAAAAAATGTGATTGATCGGATGTTCTGTGATAAATAGCCAATTCAGTCATCTTGATCTTCAAAAAATACCTCCGTCTTTGCAGAACCTAGTAACCCAAAGACTACCTAAATCCCTTGCTTAATTGGAATATGTGATAGTTAAGCCTAGGTGTCAACTTGACATACCTGATCAATTGAGACCACACCTGGAAGGATCAACTGAGACCATTTGAAGGGATTATACTCACCTTAGATCCCATGGGAACCTCCACAGATCTCAAAGAAACCTCCCAGTAATGGACCACATAAAAGGGACCACAGAATATAGGAAGAGAGACATTCCAGGAATGCTCAAGCCATGTGGAGCTCTGCTGTGACTTAGCCTGCCTGCCAGCCTCAGCCAGCCAGCCATGCCATCTTCGCCATGAAAGGCTGTATCTATTTCCCCTCTGGAACTGTAAGTTGAATAAATCTCTCTTTCTTACATAAGTTGTTTGACTTTGGGTGCTCTCTCACAGGAATAGTAAAGAGTAACCAGTACAGAATAATCAAGTTTCATCAAGAGGAAATCAGGTGTCTATTCGTCTGTAGCCTCTGGCCTCAGCCTTGGCCATTGAAAATGATGTAGTATTTCCACAGAATGCCGCAATATCACTTGGCTCTGAGTTTCTGGCTCTCCCATAAACACTCATGCAGCTTTTTTTTTTTTTTTTTTTTGCTTCAGTAACAAAGTCACAGTGTATGGGTGGTGAGTTTGGGCAACTTTTCCTGAGAAGTAATCAGTGTAGACAACTACCGGTGCCGAGCCTAGAGCCTGCATTCTGTACTGAAGAA
This sequence comes from Typhlomys cinereus, assembly GCA_023101885.1. Taxonomy (NCBI): domain Eukaryota; kingdom Metazoa; phylum Chordata; class Mammalia; order Rodentia; family Platacanthomyidae; genus Typhlomys; species Typhlomys cinereus. The sequence goes on along the minus strand of JALPQD010000006.1, from coordinate 10,409,451 downwards.
TCTGTTCTTCATGGTAACTTTCTCTGAGCAAAGTCATGGGATCCCCAACTTCCAGCTAGTGCGCCATATCAGCCTCAGTCAGCTCAGGTGTTGTTAGATCCTTCTATTTCAGAGGGAGAAAGGGTTGAGGTTTCCCATCACCTTCTTCCAGAAAATTTCCTAAAGAGCTTGCTCAATACTCATGCTCATCTCCAGTCTATCCCTTTGGCTACTGGGGGGGGGGTGTTAGAAAGAAAGTTCATTGTACTTTTACCCCAGAATAACAGAGACCTGTATATCTTATGTCTTCTTAATTAAAAATCTTTCTTTCAACAGCTAATTAATGCTTCCACTAGTAGAAGCTGAGGATTGGCAAGTTTGAGAAAACATTGTCTCTCATTAGAAAATATCAGGTTCTGCCTCAGTGGCCATCCAGGGCACTATTGCTTTTATTCTCATTATCATCTTCATTTCAGGATTGAAGAGGTAAAAATTTCCCTTGAGAAAACAATGTGAATCTGGTTACTCCCTTCAGATACCATTCCAGGGATAGCCTGTCACAAAAATGAAGTTGCCCTTGTCTTTCTCATATAACTCAGGTCTGTTTCACTTGGCCACAAATTAGTTTTGACCAATTAGAACTTTCTTGATAGAGTATATTGCTTCTGTAATAAAAAAAAAGGTCTTTGGAAAGTCTTGTTTTTGTGTGTGAATCATATGAATACCAGATAATTTTTCCCCTCAATTTCACAAAGGGAAGACTTACATAGGAGCTACCGTGTGATCACTGTACTTGACACCCACATCAAAGAAATCACCTCTCCAAGTGAGACTGTCCTTAGAGTCAGAGACAGACGTGTCAGTTCCTCACAGCCAGAAAAACCTGATTTCTAAGAGTAAGCACCAAACTGTCAGTGTGACGCTGCTTCTGTGGGAATCAGGATGAGCCCACCTGTCTTGGCGGTTTTCTTACCAGACATAACTAAACTACAAAGGTGAGGCAAGCACCTGGGTGAAAGACATCAAACAATTGCGTCATGGTTTCCCTTGAGGGATTCGATCCTGCAGACTAAGATAACCTTCTTAAATTAGCTCTAATTAAATACTGTGAACCTCTTCTGTTGCCATTCAGAAAACAGATTGCCTCATTTTTATTCTTTTCTTCATCTTACAAAGAGAGTGAGCTGAGTTGAGATTCTTTAAAAGACAATTAAACTTGCAGAAAGAACAAAAGGAAGAAGGAGGATAAGAAAAATAAATGGTAAAGCCAAGACTATTCCAAATGTGCTGTGGGCAAATTAACAGTGACCCGAGATCACTCTGTATGTGTGAATAGAATGAGTTCATGTGTAGTCCTGATGCAGACTAGACTTATTGATTATAGGGTGACTTACATACATTAAGATGATTGCCTGTACCCCATGCTGACTGACGTGAACAAACAATATCAAGTTATTTTGTTTAAATTATACTGTGGGCAATGTATGCAGGAGGTGGGAAAAGTGATATTATGCTCTCTTCTTCAAATTCTCATGACAGAATAAGGTTGTTTTAAGATTTATTATAAAGTGTTTGTGTACAAAGGAAAATTTTCCAGAAGGAATTCACGACACAAGTATGTTCCTTTAATTGGAAACGGATACACTCTACTAGACATTTTATTGGAATATTTATTTCACACTTTAGGAAGGATCCCAAAAGAAATGACCTTTGTGATTAACTGTGATTGTTTATCTATAAAAAACAAGTATGAAGACAAGATTAAATGTGTAATTAATAGGGCAGGTCTTCGGCCCCTCATTTTCTTTCTGGCAGGTCCTGTAGGACTTTCTCCCAGAGTTGATAATGTTAAGCAGGGCATCCTACACCAAACCTAGTCATAATCGCACTCTGCAAACACCCACTGTTATTTTAATCTTTAGTACAGTTTAGTTGTAAATAGAAAGCTGAAGATATGATTATAATCCTGAGAGCTATTTTCTTTGGCTAGAAATAAAAAGAAACAAATTCCTTAACAATATTCTTCATAGTTTACAGAACCATGGATTTTTAGTCCAGTTTTTTTTAATGGATGGGTCTTTTAAGGATTAAAATCTACCAACTAAATTCTTATGTGAGTATCCATAATTTCAGGACTTTCATCCTGTTGAATCCAATCTGCAGTGTGGCTCTAACAATCTCTGCTCAGAGTCCGCTGGAGTCACAGGAGCTGAGAAGCACTGGTTTGCCCTGTTTAGTTGCACATCCCATGCAAATCATTCCCCGAGTTACCCTATGAATTAATTGCCTTCAACTAATTTTTGACCGGGGCTTTGAACAATTGAACTAAGTGGGCATCAATAATGTAAGTATGGGGTTGAGAAAATGGCTTAGTTGGCAAAATACCTGCTGTGCAACCATGAAGACCTGAGTTTGTATCCCCAGTATGCATGTAAAAAAGCTGATTGTGGTCAAAAGCATGTACATGCATGTGTGTATACTTGTACTATTCACACATTTTAAAAATTAATATGTCAGTTTCTTTCAATTATTTTATTTTTCATTTGAAGGAATGATGGAATTTAAAAATAGATAAATCTAATTTCAAATTCTGATGAATCTTAGCAGTTGGGATATGAGAAACATGTTATTTAATCCTTTTAATTCTATTGTTCTTCATGGACTTGTCATGAGGCCAAAGCTAACACAATCATGTATGGTGATTTTTATATGAATTACAAAAAGATGTTGGGGGTGAGGGCCAGCTAGCAAAAATTCTGTCTTTGTCTTGTGTCTTCTCAGTGTGTTTGGCAAGAGAGTCTGAACTAGATTTTTCAACCTTGAATTCAGGCAGACTTATGTGCATCTGATGTTTGTAAAGCAGTGAGTATATAGGATTATATACATATATACACATATATACTGCATTTCATATATAGCACAAGCATGCTTTTCTTAAATGTGTCTGTTTCAGAGTACTCATTGGACAAGAATATAAATGGTATTTGGTTATAAAAGGTGCTGAACCTATCTAGTAGATGTTTTAAAAGAACCATCTTATTACTCAATGTGTTCATGGATCATATTAAGAGGTTAATTGAAAGCATTTAATTTTATCCTGAATGTACTATAGATACATTCTCTGGGCCATTAAAAGTAAAGAGATCTAAAAAGGAAAAGTATTTGCACTATTGTTCAAATACTGTTCCTGATTCCCTACTCACTGATGAAATAACTTAATAAATATAGCTTAACATTTTATTTATTTGTGTGTATGTATGACAGAGAGAGAGAGAGAGACAGAGAGAAAGAGAGAGAGAGACCCATGGCATATATATGGAGATCTGAGAACAACTTTTTAAATGTTTGTTCTTATCTTCCCTCATGTAGATCCTGAGATTGAACTCGAGTCACCAGGTTGACACTCAGGCACTTTGATCTACCAAGTTATTCCACTGGCCCATGATGAAGTAATATAAATAGGTAATTAATATAAATAGGTAACTAATATCCAAAATCACAAATGAGACCTAGGCACATGTGAAATGAGTTCCCTTCTATGAAGTGTTCTGGATGCTGAAGGCTGATTGCAAATTTGTTCTTCAGAACAGGAGTCAATATCAAGAAAAAGCTGTGGTTCTGCCGAGGGAACAGAGTGACAATGTAGAAGGCAAAACCTCAAAGTTCTTCATAGGTCATTTCTGATCAACCCTTCTTGGAGCCTTGTAGTTAAGAAATTGAGTGTTCTCTCCCCCAAAACCTTATAACATACTCTGCTGCTGTGTTGTCCTAGATTTGGTATTCATTTCCAGCATTGCTCATTATTAGTTATTATCAGCTCCCAGGTGTAATGAGCCAGGATCTGCCTAACACTCATCTTTACTTAGCAAATCTGCACAATGAAAATGAAGGAACAAAGCACCAGCTTCAGAAGCAACGGTTCTTTTGAAGGCCAGGCGAAATGCTTGTCTATCTATCTGGTCCTAGGTGATAGAACCAATATCATAATTAAATGCTTAAGTGAAAAAAATGTAATGAGGTATTGTGGACAAGGTAAAACTCTAACTTAAATGGCATCATTAAAACCTAGCACATAAAACAAAATTGGAAATCGCTTTTAGAACACTGCTCATGTTGCAAGATGTCAGAATCATGCATAATGCAAGAGTGAAACTGCTTACAGAGATGGTACACAGGAGAATTTACACTGCGGTCTGTGGACATGAGGAACTGCTGTTTGAAGACTGAGATCTGCTGAGATTCTGTCTGGCTCCAACAACATTCTAAGGAAGTATTCTGTCTCCACCTGATGCAGAGGTATTTAGAGTTGCTGAAGGAAGGAGCATTCGTACTACATGGCAGATTGCACCTCTTCCATATTTTTTATTAATCACCTTTTCTTTGGCATCGCTTCATTATCGATCTGTTTTTGGAACCCTCCGTGTGAATAAGCCTATGATGACAAAATTGCCCATTGATCATTGTCAGCAAACATATTCCTGCAAATATAACCTTTAACTCCTTCTCTCCCTTGGTCCACCTCATCTCTCGGGCAAAGTCCTAGAACAAAACAGATGGTTCTCATATCATTCCCAGAAGAGCAACGATCCAGACTTTGATACGTTTGTGAGAAGGAACATAAGAGAGTATGTCTTCTCTGCTGCTCAGATTTGAAGCTAAAAGGCCTTTCTTGCTCCTTCTAACAGTCTCCTCCACTGTTCTAAATTCGCTGGAACATTTATTGGTTTGCGTTTCTATATATGGAGAAATCACCATCTTTGAATACATGTACCAAGTACAAACATATTTATCCACACACTAACCTCTTTAATTTGGACATAATTAGAGAAAGGGCTATTTAATTAGCGAAAACTCTTAAATTATAGATGGCTGATTACTTTTGAGTACATAAAGTAATAGCAGGAAATGACTAACGGAGTGTTGCCAAGTACGGGACCTGCCAGGCCTGTGTTAATGAATAGCTAAAGATCACTGAAATTAGCACATTAATTGTATGCATGTAAATTGCCTCTGCTAAGTGCATTAAAATGCTGTTCTCTTTGTAATCATGTTGAAATTATTTATTTGGTTAGCATACCCTTTTTGTAATTATTCACAAAAGACAAAGAAGTGAACTTCAGTGTAGTTCCTGCTTAATCTTAACACTACCAATTACAAGCTCAGCACTGCATTCTACTGTGAATACAAGTAGAGTTAGCCCTTTGTATCAATGGGTTCAACGTCTGTAGATTCAATTTGATGAAAATAAACATACCTCGACACTGAGCATGCACAAACAAGTTTTTCCTTGTTATTATTCTCTAAACAATATGAAATAACAACAATGTAGACAATTTTTATATTGTGTTAGGTATGCTAAATCTAGAGATAGATTGATGTAGGTTAAACAGTGCATTATCTTGTGTAAGAAAATTAAACCTATCATCCTAGTATGCCAAGAGATGCCTGCACTCACGGCTGATTCCTTATAAAAAATCTACTGTGTACTTCAAATCATACCTGTCTTCACATTTCCCACTTATCCTTATTGCCCCTCTCAGAATCTAGTGGAAGGTAAGACGTCTGACTGCAGATCAGACTCCCTGGGAGTGAACCTTTCCTTGCCTTATCTTCTGGTGGGATTCTGCTTGTACTGCTAAGCAACCTGAACGTCAGTGTTCTCATGTGCCCTACAGGGTTGTTGTGAGGATTAAATGAAATGTTTTCAAAGGTGTTTCTTAAACTTTGGTGATGATGCAGATCTCCTGAGGCGCTTGTACAAGCCAAGTTTCCCAGGCTTCTCCTGAGAGTCCTGGGAGGTCCTTAATTCATCTGGGCCACCGTCTACCCAGGCGAGTCTTATTATCTGAAAAACATGTTGGGAAGGAGCGGCTCACTGCAGTTTCTCTTCTGTGACAGTTGTGTACTGTTTGTTTCAGAGCGAGCAAAGAAAATGAAAGGGAAACAGACTGATGATTCAGGATACCAAAGAAAAAAAAGTCACCCCAGCATTCCCAACAATGAATTAGTTCAGAGGGTTTCGGCGCATTAGAGGAAGCAGCTTTCTGTGGGGCTGAGCAGTCCCTCTGGTCCGAGAGACAAATCTTTTACTGCCCAGGAACTTGTTTCTTTTGAAGTTCTGTCCATTATTCTTGCCTGGCATTTGAAGCAACATGGAGCAAATCTGATCCATCCAAGTGATAGGATAGTCCTTCAACTGTTAAAAGAACTCCCTTATCTCCTTGTGATCTCTTCCTTCATCTATATTCCTTCATCTATCATTAGCTATAGAATATGATATCTTTAGTTTTCATAGACTTCAATCATTGTCCTCTAGAGTCAACTGGAGACTATATTTTCCATTCATGATGTGTTTGCTGACAGAATTGGGTAGAATGTAAGTTTCTGAATAGGACACTGTACAGAAAAGTCAGATTTGTATAAAACATGCTTAGGATAGATTCTCTGAAAAGTTCTCTTACTCTGTGACCTTGTATGTTCCACTTAATAGTTTCAGAATTTTAAATTTTTTTTTATTATTATTTATTCAACTGTGTGCATATGTGTGTGTATGTGCGCGCACGTGTCTGTGTGTGTGTCTGTGTATGTGTAGAACCACGGATGAATTCGGGAACCACCATGGACGCCTCCACCTCCTGCCCCGGGATTCACAGGCTCCGCCCCACCAGGACCAGAAGCGCAGGCCGCCCCGCTTCCGCCTGGCGTCTATATGTGGGATCTGGGATCCGAACTCAGGACCTTCCGCCTGCAAGGCGGAGGCTTAACCCCTGAGCCACCTCTCCAGCCCTAGTTTCAGAATTTTAATGACCCGCATTACTTTCATTTTCTCATTGTTGAATGAGTGCAGGATGCAAACAGCTGAGGGGAACATAGGGTTTATTTTAGCTTATAATTCTCAGCTTCATTTGTCATCATGGCAGGAGAGCTTATGCCCACATTAGCAGTTGAGGAAACTGACCATACAGTATCTCCAGTCAAGTTGAGAAGGGGATACACTTTCTTGCTGGTCAGTAGGCCTGCATGACAAAATACTGAGCCTGAACTGGCTCTCTCCATCCATCCACCGTGAGCTGCTATTCCCCTATCAATTAAAAAAATCTCCCACAGGCATGTGCCTAGCCTGCCTTCACTGGTAATTTTTCATAGATGTACCCAGAAGTTCAGACTTCGGTTGTCAAGAAAGTCGGTATCTGCAACTAACTGCCACATGATCTCATCTGTGAAACTGAGTGCATTAGTTACTTTCATCTTCATTGTGACAAAAAATATGTCAGAGAAGGAAAAGTTTATTTTGACTTGCAGTTTGGGAGTATAATCTATCATGAGGTAGAGAAGGGATGGAGGCAGCTGGTCCCCTACCCTGCACAGTCAGGAAGATGGGCAATGAGTGAGGATTCCTTTCCTCTTTTTAGTGAGTCCAGACAGCAGTTCACGAAAAATAACGCTACCCACTTTTAGAGTGGGTCTGCCTATCTCTACCAACCCAATCAAGAAACTCTTTCCAGATATGTCCAAAGGTTCATGTCCTAGGTAATTCCTGATCCTGTCAAGTAGACGGTAACCATCAAGCATCAAAAAAGGTTAGAAACAATTCTCTAGGGCTCAGGGGTTAAGACTCTGCCTCACAGCAGAAGTTCAGATTCTGGGTCCCACATAAAAACGCCATGTGGAAATGGCAGCGGCCTATGCTTCCAGCCCTGGTGGGAAGAGCCTGGGAAATCCTAGCATGAAACAGAAAAAAGGTAGAAACAATCCAAGATGACTTCCGAAGTCACCCTTGGTCTTCCACAAGGACATACAGTGCCTTCTGGCACGCATGCACACGCGTGTGCGTGCAAAAAAAAGAGAGACAAAAAGAAACTGTCATATGCCTACTCATCTTAGTCTTGTTTACAGGAAAGACAAACAAAATTGTCTGAAATAATTAGGTGCTGATTTTTTTTTGACCAAGCCAACAATGAAGGTATGTTACTAACAACTGAGAATTACTTTCACATTAAATAAGGAAAGTTTTTATTATCATGAACTTCATGTGAATAAAAAAAAAAGATTTTTGAAAGAAGTATTTGAATTTGCTTTTGTGGTGAATATCTTACTTGTTGAGAAATTTGGCTCCTATCACTGCCAAAGAAGTCCCTTGATTTTTAAATACGGATAGTTGCCAAACCCAGTTAGCATATGCACACTTTAACTGATACTGAGTTTCACTTGTTTCTATTTTAATGGCTTCATATATCCTACATAAGAATCTATAGTCAGGACACTGGATGTTAGTATAACTATGAAAAACCCACCTGTTAGTATGCAAATAGATCTGGGGCAACAATCAAGGGCAATTGAATTTCATTGCGACAAAGACTTTAGACATGACTCTTCTGCCTGGCAGCAGTTTTAGACCCTTTTCTTTGTTTTTCGGTGTAACTTTTAAGGAGACTCCTTATACATTGAGGTGCCTACACATTGACTATAACAACAAAAAAGCTACATTTGTCTATTTGCTTTTAATTCATTTCTTATCTTCAGTCTCCAGCCCAAGGCCTCTCCTAATATATCAATAAAGCAGTGTGTGTCTGAGCCCTTAAGCTCACTGACTAGGTGTTAGGACCGAAAGCATCAGTCACTTCTCACTGGAGTATCAGGAGTAAAGACAGAGACGCCTAAGAGACCTGGCAGAACTGGACCGAGTAGATCTGCTGTGCATACATGCCAAGGGCACGCAGGGAGGGGCTGGAGGAGGACAGCATAGAAACCTGCTGGCACCTTCTCCCACTGGATTGAATGCAGCAGCTCTAGACCTCAGGCGCTGAATAGCAACGGATGTTACTAACACTCCCAGCCTGTTCAGCTTGTGGGAAAAGGTATGGAGCAGATTAATTATGAGTATGTGTGAATTTGCTTTAATGCTTGAGAAAGAATTTAGACAGGTTGCCAGCTGGCAAAGTGATAAATGACAGAGTCAGAAGCTCCTCCTCCCTCTGCAACACATGAAGGCCAGGTCTCTGACATACACTGGTGAATTACCAGAACAGGTGAGCAAAACAAGTTGAGTTAGGACCTAAGAACAAGATGCTCTGTGTGGCTTTTGGGATGGACCCTATATTATTGGAGAGCAACAGTGTGATCGACGTCAGGAATGGCCTTTAGGTTTGAGGTGAGGAAAAGAAGCTAAAAAGCTGTGAGAAGCTTTGATCTGAAAAGACTGAAGAAAGGGTGGACTGTGTTTGTGTGTGTGTGTGGGAGGCATGGGTTCTTCAAAGAGAAGCTAGAGAAAATGACTTGGTGACCACCACATTCCTTCAGTTTGCTGACGTGCACAGAACATACCTCTTTGTGCAGTAATGCTGGAGAGAGTCTTACATCTTAAATTACTGGCTAGAGTGGGTGAGGATCCAGATGACTCATAGGAAAGAGAGCATCAGAGAGCCAAGTTCCTGCAGCTGGACTCTCCGGAAAAACCACTTGCGGCCCCTGGTCTTGGCAGGGAGAGTGAGTGTTTCTGAGATGTGCCGGGTGACATATATTGATGCTATCAGCTTCGTAGATTAAGTGAGGGCTCAAATGGTCAGAAGTTTCAGTACTGGAAGAAGTCTGTTGTGGGATGATAGGTAGTGTCTCATCTTTCAAATCCAGGCAAGCTGGACTGCTTCATGATGAAACTTGATGTAGCTTCCAAGTGCTTCTCTATCCCTTCTGGAGAAATGCATATAGAGCAGAGTTAAATTATTCTCACTCAATGTTTCCTCCCATGTATCAGAAACTAAGGCATATGAACTAATATGGCCAAATAACCATTCTGTACTAAGCAGTCCATTTACATATTGTTTTCCCATTCTTCTGACCTGGACCATTACTCTTCGTGGGGTCAACTGTACATCTTTCCACCTCCTTCTAGTTGATCTTGCCCACTATCAGTGGAGTATCTGTCCCAGGACACTGCTTCCACCAGTTTGTTGGTTTTCTTATGTAGCCCTCTGGTACCTTTCTGTGGAACACTGAGTCATAAGACATGGTTTTCGAAACAGCTTTATTCAAATAGCTAGGAGAATTGTAAATTTAGGGACCCTATCCCAGTTGTACTAAATTAGAAATTCTGGTGGTGAGGCCTAGAGATCTATTGCAAGTTCTGATGCTCAGGGGTGCTTAAGAATCAATACTATGAAGTTGTTGTTCCAAGCACTCTCTCTTGAAAGTTTTATAATATTTGCCTCTTTTATTTGGCATTTATTGACCCTGCATTGTGTTAAGATTGTGTGTGTGTGTGTGTGTGTGTGAGAGAGAGAGAGAGAGAGAGAGAGACAGAGAGATTATATGATGTTTGTCTTTAGAATTACCTTCAGAATTGTAAGTTACTTGATCTCTGTACTTTGTAGATTTATTAACTTGTAAAACCATAAATCTGGAAAGAACTTAGGAAAACACATTTTGCAGTCTCTTAACTTCAGAACTGTGTGCATGATGGACATCCAATTAACATTTGTGGAAGGTAGTTCCATGCCCACGAGAGGCCACTAATATGAATTAGGACTGTTGAGACTTCAGTGTCCTTGTCTTAATTTAGATTGTCCCTATTATCACCCTCTGAGGACTTGTGAATGCCCAGGGAAAGCCTGAGATGCCTTTGGAAGCTTTTTAATCCCATGGTCATTTGAATGGGCTATGAAATCTGTCACCTAATCGACTGAAATTGTGATGTCAAAACAGTAGCATGAAGAAGAAAAAATGAAAACAAAAATAAAATTGATGTTTTTCTTATTGCTGTTTTGAGACTTGAAGTGAATCTGCCATGCACAAGAAATAATATCTTGTCTGAATATTTCAAGTACAAATAAAAATTAATTGTAGCATGTAGCTGTTAATTATTAGGCTTTGGAGCATTCCAGAGCAGTGGCTCATGAATACGTCCTTAGCTGAAGATCACTTGTGTACCAGGGCACGCTGACATCAACTACGAAGACACTTGCCAATCGATGCTGCATCTGCATAGTCTAGGGGTTCTAGGATGCCAGCAGTCATTGTACCTCTAAAGGACAGGCTGCCACAGCAGAATGGCATCCTGACTTATGAAACTACTTGTCTCCTTCTCACGACTGATTACGCTCACGCGAGGAGAATCCTCAGCTTCCAAGGGTGGCAGTGTGGACATTCTTCTCTTAATTGAATTAGGTCATGGGTGTGACAGACATTTGAAGGTGGGTGTGTAGCACTGCTGGCAGGCGGTGAATCATGGTGGTGTGCTAGACCTGGGAATAAGTGCTATGTTACATTTTCATTATAGGGCTTTGATATTTTAGAGTCTTGTTAGAAGTTGGTGCTCCCAGAAGGATGGAAGACTTGCAAATGTATTTGTTGCTCTTAGAGAGAGGGTAAGGTCCAGAAGAAAGTCTTTATATCCTTGAGATGTGGAGAAATTTAGAAAGGTAATTTGTTCTCATAGGTTAATTTCACATGCTAATGAAAAGAAGGGAAGAATAAGGAGCAGTCTGCTTTCTATTAATTTTTAAGTTAGCACACAAAGCACAGGTTTCATCATGGTGTTTTCATATGTATGACATTACAATTTGTTCTAATTCCTTGTATTCGTCTTCTGTGGATAAGGCAGCAAAAAGAGCCAATCATGTCAAGTTCAGCAATCCACAGGGATTTTCCAATTTTTGTAACTGTTACAATAGGATTTGAGTTAAATATGAAGACTATGTGTTAAATATGTGATTTGTTTCACACATTTCAGGGTATCTTGACAAAAGGTCTGGTTTGCTAGAACCTCTCACAGTTAGACTCATATGTCTCTTGTTTCTTGGATTTGGATCTTCTTTATGCTGGGGTTTGGGATTTGTAATTTTATCTCCTGACCTGACTGAATTAATGTTCTTTGGAAGGTTTTCCCAGGTCCTCTAAAAACACCTGAGATCAAACTTCATAATGGTCAGTCTTTTCCTCTTTTAGTACTAGATATTGTCCCAGCACTACAGGAGGCTCCATCATCAAGGGTTAGGTTTCTGATGAGATTCTGTTAGAATCTGGTGACACTGTGCTTCTGGACTCTCTGACTGCCTTTTGTGCTCACATACTGAACCCTGACAGTTTCTCCTCACCTGATGCCAAATCTGGCTGTATTATCAGCTCTCAGGAACTGCCATGTTCTCCACACACTTTGTTCTGCCTGCCAGACTGGACTTTCTTCTAGCACTTGGACTAGCCTTTGTGGTGGGTAGGTCCGGCTACTGCCATTATGACATCTACAAACAGTTGCTAGGTTTAACAAATTCAACCTATGTAAATATAACATTCAAACTTTTCTCTTCAGATGCTGGAGTTTCCTCATTTTTCTGCCAACAATTAGTATGTGCTGCATGTAAAAATGTTCTTATACTTTTTATTACTGTATGTGGATTGTGAAATGGTTGCCTTTCCCTATTTTTCACTTCGTTTACATAGTAAGAATGCAGATGAACCTCACTTTAAATAGAAATCCTGAGAAAAATTATTACAGCAACTTCGGTAATCTAACTGAACTATGCCCACATATGATTTGGTATCTGAGCTAAAAACCTGCAATCTTAATGTTGTACTTGTTTATTGTCCCCAGTCTAGATCTAGATGTAAGTAGTTGAAAAACAGGCAGAAATCACTGTGTGCATGTGTGGGGGAGGAGAGATGAGAGACAGAGAGAGTGAGAGAGACACTGGGAGAGTACGGGGTAAGGATAGGAAGACCAAATATGGTTAATGGAAGAGAATTCTTGAGTAGAGATGGAACATGAATATATATATATATATATATATATATATATATATATATGTATATGAATAAAAGGTAAGCTTACTAGAAAAAATACAATTCATTAGATCATAGTTTTACATAACAAAGGAGTCTTGAAATTGAAGACTTACAAACCCAGAGTGAACTATCCATTCTTTGTATTTAGGTCAAAGTATAGCTGTGCAGGAGCATGATTTAACAAAACATTGTGATCTAATTAGTCTGAGGAGGAGTAACCCAGCGAGGCACATGTCATTGTGAGAGAAGATTCTGATCGAGGCAACTTAAAGGAGAAAGGGTTTATTACTTGACTTATGGATCCAGAGTGTACACAGTCTTTTTGGGTGGTAGCAGAGGAAATGGTGACTGAAGAAGATATCTGCTTCATGTCACATCAACCATCACAATGGTGTAGAAAGCAAGGGGAAAGGAAATGGGAAAGGGATACCAAACTCAAGGCCATCCCCCAGTGATATGATTCCTCCAGCAAAGCTCCAACTTCTAAAGGTCTTATTTTCACTGTCAGCTGGAAAAATACAGGAGCCTGTGGGACACAATTCACATTCAGGTCATCACAGCCCATCCGTTTAGATTCTTCTTGGCCTCTCCACATTGCATTCCCTCCAGCTACAGAGAAGGACCTTTGCTAAATATGGGTCTTATGAGAGGTCAGAGAAACATTTTTGGCTAAGTTTTACACAGAAAAGTAGGAAACGTGAGAATAATATATTTAAGCTTTATAGTTAGCTTTGGAGTAGAAGGGATGTAAATTTTTTTTCATGAATTAGGCAGAAATTTTATTTCCAAGTTCTTCAAAGATTATTACAAACACAAGTAAGTTCCCTTTTAAAGGTGTCTCAAATTAAATCAAAGGCACATCATCCAAGTCAAATCTTTCTGGAATGGATTTTTTTTATGTAGTTAGCTTTTTTACATGACTTGGGTTAAACCATTTGCCGTGTTCTGGAAATAAGTCACATTTTAAACACTTACTGAAAACATAATGTAGTATATTTTAAGGTACAAGCACAATTATAAAGTAAAAGAACTTAAATAGATCAAACCTGTTTCATACATAAGGTGGGACAATCAGATACACAATATTACATTAATCCCTTCAAACAAGTATGCTAAGAAATGCGCCCAAAGTTAGTTGTTAAAAATAAAATTTTTTCTCATTAGAAAATGAGACTATCCTTTGATTAGTAAAGCCTGTTCTCTACCCTCAATTTTCTTATTTTCATTTAGTAATTGTAAAGTCATAAGAACAAATTTCATTATTGTATAAAATCCCAGTAACAAGTTACAAATGTTCAACTTTTTTAAAATAAAAATGTTTTCTTTCTAAAATGTAAACATCCTGTAAACAAAACATACATGATATTTCTAGGCATAGCAATATTTGCAGAAGAGGTGCATTTAATAAGTAAGTTTGTTGGTAAGGTTGTCTGTCAATATAAAATACTTCGACAAAAAGAACCAGAATCATTTTAAAACTGTATTCCTTCACTTGGTTCCCATACTTGAATAAAAAAATCATTAATTTCTGTAGACTTTTCTCTGTAGAACCAGGCCATAGAGAAGGTCTGAACTATTTAAAAGTCATTTGGCTGGAGCAACTGTGTTCTTGGGACTTGAGCCACCCGTCACTTTGTGCTTGAACGCATTCCTCAACGAACTTCTTCCCTGCCGTCTTCAGAGTAAAGCACAGGATCTGGGCTCCCTGAAGGGGTTGCTTACGGCTGGAACACCAACCAGCAATGCGTCCTAGCAGGCGTTCTGCATGCGGTACTGCTGAGCTCCGCGGCCGCCTGCGAGACCTGGATCCTGGATCCTGGATCCTGGATCCTGGATCCTGGATCCTCTCCACGCAGGCCTCCAGCTGGAGCTGCTCCACCAGGCGCTGCAGGGCGCTCACGTTGGCCCCGGAAGACGTGGTGGCGGCAGCGCTGGCTGTGGCGGTGGCCAGGCTGGGAGGGGATGTAAATTTTAAGACCCATTATGAGTATGAAAATATCTAGCTTCTGTGGTTTCCTTCAGGGGAAAATGAGGAGCCTAAGACAGAATCGTAGGACAAGGCAGAAGTTTTGGAACATTTGCTTTGGGTGTCATTTCAGAGTTGATATAGTAGTTATCACCAATGGAAGCACTTACTGTGTCTGGCTGAACACTTAGGTCACTGCTTTGTGGTCTAAAGTTGTTTATAATTGCTTTCCCAATTCATATATGAGAAAGTTGAGGTTTAGGAGTTTAATCTTCATGAGTCCAACCAGAAAATAATTGCTGGGTGTTCTATTTTCCTCTTCTCTTGCTGATATAAATACATGACCACAGCAACTTATGATTCTTAGTTACATTCATCATCATAGCAGGAGAATTTATACCAACCTCAGAATCCAAGGGAATTGACTATACTTTATTCACAGGAATTGTCAAAAGGGGTGTATATCCTAACTTGCCAATCTGTCAAAATACTCAACTAGCTCTCTTTCTTTTATCTATCTTTCTAGAGAATAGTCCATTCCACTATGGGATGGTTCTTACCATATCTGCTAGACAATCCCCCATAGTTTTGATCAGCAACATAACTCTTATGTTCAAGTGCTCAGCCCTCAGTTATCAAGTTAACAATCACGTTCAACTGGCACACTGACTTTGGCATGTGAACCTTTGCAATGAAGCTCTAAATTTATGTCCTCCAGTTTGGATTGCACTCTTCTTATTTCCTGTAATGTTTCAAGATTTTTCTCTATAACTCAATAAGTAATAGAGGAACAGAGAAGGAAAATAACAGAGGTTTACCAATCATAGTAGCACTTAATAGCACTATGGTTTTTCAAAGACTTTCTAATACAAGAGGTTGAAGCAGAGGCTTGGATATATTATCCATATTATCATACATAGCTGTACTTTCTCCATTTGATTGTTGCTTACTATTTCTTTGAAAGAATCTTCCTTGATACATAGACACTGGGCATTTGCATTTTTCTAGGATTCTGCTGTTAGAAATAGTGCCTTTATTAATATTTACATGAATTTTCCAGCACTTACATTACATGCATTTTTTCTCATTTTTATGCCTAAGACTATGCATGCTAATAATGTCAAGTTAAGGCAACAAATTTAAAAATATTGCCCAATGATGAGACAGTATCATAAAGCATTTGTTTCAAAGGAAAGTTAGCTATACATTTGAAGTCTCAATCTCTCCCACCCATAAAAATGATCACTTGGTTTACAGTGACTTGTTTAGGGCAGCACAGTAGTGCAGCCAGAACTCAGTCCCAGATCAGTAATTACATAATTCTTGTGCCTGTTCCAGTTCAGCATATAAATATTATTCTCACCAGGCTACTTGGGTGGCCTGAGAATTGTAACTTTGAAGGTTCAAAGGAGAGATTACACACCACTGAATTGCATGTCTACTTTCACTGAAGAGATCTGGTTTTGAGAAATTACTCAACAATGTTTGTACTGCTTCACCCATGGGTCTATGTGCTGTTAAGTTTGAAATGAAAAGAACGGCTTTGCGGTTTAGTTTTGTGAGAGAACCAAAACCATAGAACTGTGATCCAGTGCATATAACATTGATGGGGCACAATTTAAAACCCAATAATTCTTGCCATTTATCTTCACCAGAAGATCTCAAAGAATTTTATGAGAAATTATAGCCTAGGAATTCAAAAGAATTATATGCAATTTATGGTTTAAAAAGGAAGTGCTAAAGTTTTCTGGAATGCTCCAAGACTTTTAGGGAAGATGTGAGGAGAACGTAGGACCAACTATTCCTCAACTACAAACCCTGGCAGTCTTTCATGCAAAGGCAAAGGGGCAGTGTGGCTTTATTCTCTACAGCCTGAAGAAGCAGTGACATGTCAGTAGTCCTATGAAATTAGCTTTGATAATAAACTCTTCTTTCCAAAGGCAGCATTGCTTGATTCACTGGAATCTTGAAGAAGCAGTGATTGGTCAGTGGCCTTACGAATACAGCTTTTGTAATGAGTCCTCTTTTTATCCCCACTTTTCTTTATTGATTAGTTTTGTTCTTTGACAATTTTAAATATGTATTTCATACAGTTCATAAACTCCAGTTACTTCTCTTCTACTACTTTTTCTCATCTCCCTCCTTTACTAACTTCCCTTCCATGCAAGTCTTTCTCCTTCATTCAAGTCTTTTCATGTGAGACTGGACTTGTGACCAACTCTTTTTTGAGCCTACCAAGTTTCCCTGTTAGTACACAGCCAGTTATTTTGCAAACACCCCTCCTTGGTCCCCATCTATGCTAATTCTGTTGGTTGCCCATTGAATTGCAGTGCTTTTCAGCGTCATTGGGTTTCTCCTCTGTTCCTAGCTATGACCAGATAGTTCAACTGTAGACTTACTGTCAGTAATTACTTCTCTCGTGGGTTCATGAATGCCATCCATGGTCATGTCATTTTTTGAAGGATGGTATTTCACAATCTTTTCCTCTGTCTTCTGTCTCTCACATTCTTTTTTACTAGTCTTCTGCAAAACTCCCTAAATCTTTAGGGATAGTAGATTCACCTTGATGAAGGCAGATAGATGCCTCAGCCTTAACAGATTCTCATTCTTCACTGATTCTGAGTTCTTTATGCAACCCTGGTCCTTTGTTTTCACCTCTGGCCACTGAAAGAAAAGATTCCTCTCTTTCACTTTTTGATACTGCATTCTTTTTAATGTGAATTTTAAATTCTTTAGTGTGAATCATCAAGATTTGACTCAAATATAAATTGTTACTCTGAATTATATTTGAAAGAAATAAATTGTTACTCTGAATTATATTTGAAAGAAACTCTACTTGAAATATTTGGGTTAGTAAATAAAGACACTAAGGTAATAGAGTATCTTAAGATCAGATATGAAGTATTATAAAGTTCAATTGATTTACATGATTTTTGGTGACTGGTCAATAGGTTTTTAAATTGAATTACTACAGGAAATTTAACATAAATATCAGACTAACCATTTAAACATGTTAATATGCTATTAGGTTATACTCACTCTTCATTATCCTTGATTTTCAGTCCAGAGAAATGAAGTCTTCAAATTAAATGGGAAATATGAGGAAAATATCAATATCTTAGTGAAGATATAATTTTTAGCATTTTATTTAGAAAGGTAAAACTATGCCGCTACTCCTTAAATAGTATTTCTAGGTTTTAAGTTTTAAGAGAACTTCTCAATCAGTCTGTGAATGTTGAACTGGAAGGGGAACTGTTGATGTGCTGAGATCACCAAGGACAAGACCTCCTGGCAATTCTTGTGCTGATGTTACCAGCACATAGAGCTTTCTGCCATGTCCTCTTAATATCTACTGATATGGGTGGCAGAAGATGTAGCTAAAGGCTGTAGCTTAGCAGATGAATGTTTTTAGTCTGTACTCATCCTGTTTGGTCAGGACAAGGGGTCAAAAATATCTCCTTTTTACCTACTCTGGGTCAGTGTGCGTCCTCTTGGAATAGAAAAATCTACTCTATTGTTCTCAAAGTGCGGTCTCCACCATAGAAACATCACTGGGAACTTGTGAGAAATATGCATTCTCTTGAATAAGACTCACTGAACAAAATTGCAAACTATAAAGCTCAGGGTCTAATAATTTGTTCCTTAACATCCCTCCTATATTCCTCCTATATGCTAAAGTTAGAAAACTACTGATTTAGATTATGTTGACAAGTATAAATTTCTTGGTAACTAAAACTGAGTGCTCCTATTCTAGTGTCCCATTCATGGTAGGCTTTCAATATGATCCTGAAAAATAAAATGAGCTCAATTTACAATTCAAAGCTTTGCCATGTTTATTATCTCACCTGAGCATCTTGCAAACTATATATTCAGATAAGAGTAATTTGTTCTCCTAGATTCTTCAATTCTTTCTCTTTGAGATTAGCCCTTCCGTGTTTCCTTTACTATGAAAGGTCATCTTCAAAGAAAGCTGTTTTCCAGTGATTGGGTTCTTCAGCTACCTAGAGAGTCACAGGGAAGCAAAATTACATCATGCCAATCATTTTGTTCCCATTGTTGAAGAATGGTCACATTACTGTCAGCAATGATTAGCAACACTGTTCCTGTAGTTCTCTACTGCAGAAGTTGCCAAAGTTCTGTGGCCAGTGTTTGTCGTTTTTGGAATTCTAAGTAGGTTCTGAGTTTTCTTGGGCAGCAATTCACCTGAGGGCTGGTAATTCTCTCAGCTTCACTTAGAATGATGTGAAGATGAGGGAAAAGCAATGCAGGACAAGCTGAAGTGCAGCTGTTCTGTGAAGCAAAAGGGCTCAGATTATTATATTTTCCCGTATGTATCGCACATATTTCTGTTGTGTGAGATCAGAGGAATCATGTATTCTGCAACTTCCCTACACCTTGCACCTTGTCAGCTAGCAGACCATGCGGACATCATTGTATCTTTGCATGGGCATGAATCTATTTTCCTGGAAAAATAGTTCCTGGTGATATGGACACCGAAAATAAGAGCCAGGACAGACATGGAGCTGGGTAGATGGCCTTTGGAATAAACAGGTGAGGCTGGTGTTGTAGCTTAGACACAAGCTCTTTCCATCATAAGAACTTTTGGAAAATAATTGAGTCATGAGAGCTCTGGTTAACAGTGGATTAGTTTCTCATTGGCTTCACATAAGATGGAATTATCAGAAGTGATGAAAAGAGATGAGTAGGGACTAAATGGAAAAAGTTCGCAGTAGGTATGCCCTAGAAAATTATTCTCTCTCTCTCTCTCTCTCTCTCTCTCTCTCTCTCTCTCTCCATTATGATTCTCTGCCTTACCACAGGCCCATAACATTGCATCCAACCAATCATGGAATCAAATATCTGAAACTGTGAGCCAAAATAAATACAGTCTTTTAAATTGTTTCTGTAAAGCATCTGTTTTTTGTCACAGTGATAAGAAATTGACCAGTGTATTAGATAAAATATTAGACAATAAAAATCCAGGGAGCACTGAGTTTTGGAGAAACCTCTATGTAGTAGGAGGTATGATTATGAGATGCTGACAGTCTTCTAAGATTGAGAAGTGTGGAAGGGATAGAAAGGATAGCTTCTAGGGGAATGGAGAGAAAGTAATTCTGGGATGTCTCGAGGAAACATTGCTTATTCCTGTGAATCTGGTGAGGATGTTAACTGGAAGGATACTGACAGCATAGAATGGGGCTATGTTGTAACCCGTGGTCTGAGCAGTCTTGTCTGGATAAATACATCCATTACTGGCATGAACTTTGGATCAGTAGGCGACTAGCTTTCTTTGAGCTTCTGGTCACAAATGCTCAGCATTTTGCTCCAAGCTCCAGAGTGTTTAGTCATCCTAAAAGAGGACTAAATAAAGAGGGAAATGACCTTTAAAATCTGCCTGGGAGAAAGTAGAGACAGGAGAATTTTGGGGGGGTTGGCTAGATAGCTAGTCTAACTGAATTGGAGTGTTCCAAAAGACCTTGACTAAGACATAAGACGGAATGGAAAGAGATTGAAGGAGATACCTAGTGACAACTTCTAGCCTTCACACACACACACACACACACACACACACACACACACACACATACACACACACACTCACATGAGAGAGAGAATTCCCTTTCTCAAGATAGCTCTGTTTCTCTGCCTCTACTGATGGCAATAGATGTCTACAGAGTTTATTGTGATTTATTAAGATCATCACATAATATGGAATGTTACATGAAAATATAAATTGTCAGCTAAGCTTTTTACAATTAATACCATTGATGTAGGCCAAATAGTGAAGAGGGACACTGCAGGTAAAAAGAAAAATGTTCAAAATGGAGTGCTTTCTGGAAACGGCAAGCAGTTTTGTTTTGCAGAAGCATGAGGCATCTGGGGATAAGCTATGCATTGAAGTTGAACAGTGGGATGGATTCATGACACAAAGGACCAGTGAATGATCTGGCTGAATTCAGATGGTAAAGGAACTGTGGATGATCTTGTTGGCAGAATAGGATGCAGAGCTTTAGACAGGGGTGACATGGTCAGATTTGTTTCCAAAAGATCACTCTAGCTCTCTTTCTGAGGATAAAGTAGAACAGAGGCTGGACACAGGAGGAAAGCTTTGTGAAGGACAGTCAAAAATGATGCAGGCCTGACTCAGGGACACAGGACACAGGAGAAGAGGCCTGGAGTTTTCCATGCTAACTTTCCCCTACTTCTGTTCTCAGCTCCTTGGGTGAGTCTGTGCTGATACCCTTAGTTCTACAGTCTGTAGAGTTGCTGAAGGTAGAAGGACCAGATGGAACTTGAGCCTACATTCTCTCATTTATCATGATTTATTAAAGATTTCTGAAGTTTGTGACTATACTTAGCGATAAGAACCACAATGTTAATATATTAGTAAATAATACTGTCCTGAGATGCCACCATTTCTGAACAACAGTAGTCTTTGAACTTGGAATATTTAAGTGATTACTTTAAATGCATTACTTAATATGAAACTTGTTTTTGATGTTTCTAACTTGCAAATTGTGTTTGTTTCACTGAAAAGTGGCCCAAAATGCTGAACATACCTTTCCAGAATTTACCAGCCCTTCTTTGGTTTCTATAGCTATAGTCTAAGAAATTTTTTCAAAGTATTTAGTTCACTCACTCACTCTTCATCCACTTTTATGGGCCAGCCAACAAACATTTGTTAAGCATCTACTGTATGTAGTCAAAATAATGTTTTAAGCAACTCAGTATTAAGGAAAATTTAAAGCAGAACAGAAAATTAGGGATGGGTCTTAATCCTAGTGTATATAGATATCTTCAAGTCTTCGGGAAACTTTATCTTAGGTACTAACTGTACCCCATTATTAATGAGTGTCTGGGTTTAGGGAATGAGGTTCAAGCTTGTTGGATACCCAAGGAGTTTTAGTTCCGTTTTCATGTACCTCTGGTGGTTGCATGAAAGTCTGGTTACTAGACTTTGGACAGGTATGTGTTCACCAGATTTTTATACTTTTAAGAAAAAGACAATGCAAGTATCTTCAGTTATCTAGATGTAAAATCATTCAAGCTTTTACACATGCTTTTGGAGCTGATATTGGAGCTCCATTCCTTCTTCCTGACCCTCCCAAGGCCAACCAATGAGTTGGTTGGAAATTTAGCCAGTTTCAGAAATCAGTCAGCTGCTTGCTTGCACAAATGACAAAGAACAAAGAATATGGCCTAGGGAGTCCTACATGCTTAGGCACATTTTGTTCTCTGCCTTTTTAGAGGTTCTTTGTGAATTAGAGAAATCCATTTCTTCTCTTATGGTCCTCTGTTCTTTTGTGGAAAAAGCCTTCACTGGGAGTTAAGTGGTTTCATTTTTATCCCAGCTTTCCTATAAAATTAGTTATATTATTCAGGCCAGAGGTTGACAAAGGACACACTACAGGCCAAACTCTCCCTTCTGAATGTCTTTGGTAAGGTGGTCTTATCCGAACAGCGAAGAAGATTTTTTTTTTTTTTTTTACTTTATGTTTACGGGTTCCTCCTCACTATGTCAAAGAGAAGAGTGCTTGGTTCCATGTGGCCCACAACCATACAATCTTTGCTAACTGACTCTTATCAGAAGAAGTTGGCTAATCGCATTCTTAAGCAAGTCACTGACTTACCTCAGTCTGTCTTCTTCAGCACAGAGCTTGGAAGTGGTCTGAGCGTCTCTGAAGCTCAGGTCTTCTTTCACTCTGCTGTGAAGAGCTTCTCTTGCATAACATAATGGATTCATTCTCTCTGAAGCAGAAGTTTTCAGATTTTAAAGTGTATAAAAATTACTTGAGGTGCTAGGAAAAGTTTAAAATTTTGGGACCCAGATTAAGGCATTCTCTTTGCAGGTATGAGATCGAACCCAGAAATGTGCATGTTGTTCTAAGCTGGCACTCTGATTGAGTCTATGCATGAAAGGACTGGCTCAGAGGTCGTGTCCTGTTATATGTCTACTGACTTCGAGGGCTCCTTTCCTGTGCATAGCAGCTACAGAGGGGGATAGGTGTTCTGGTGGGTGGTGTTGGGAATCTAGTCCTGTGAGCTCTCAAGGACACGGGAGCCTGGACCTTCTGCAGTGAGTGACAACCTTGGCCTCTACACCACTTTGCTTTGGACATCCCTGAAGACCCCACCCTAGCTGAAGGAGCATAAGTCTTCAATAGAAGACACCACACAGAGACAGGGAGGTGATGTGGTGCCATGGTTTTTAAGGTCAGGCTTGGGGCAAGCAAAGTGCAGTAAATAATAACTTCTATAGAGTTGGCATTCTATAGTTTTGTGTTTTCTTCTTAATAGTCCCAAGACCAAAGAAATAAAAATGAATTAACTTTGAGACTTTAAACTTTATATGTCTAGTGATGGAATTACTTCCTGTCCGCTATCTCCTTCCTGTTAGTCTGGATCAAAGGTCACTAAAAAAATCTGTGCTTCAGTCAAGTGTTCCCTTAGCTTAACTTTGCTTGACTTCACTGAGGGATGAAGCCACATAAATTGATCATTTTCAATAGTATCCTTTAATATTGATATATAAATCAAGTCCTATCTTTCTCTTTTCATTTTGTTTCACTTTGGGATGGAGATTTATTCAACATTTCTCACCATCTGGATTTGGTCTGAATTCAGACACTTTTTGGCTGATTTGTATGTTCTGTGGTGTCGTTGCCACTGTTCTTGGATAGACGACAGCAATTCTCTCCCCCTCTGTCTCCCTGCAACACTTGATTTCCTTTTTACCACTTCTTAGTAAGATACCACTTCCTTCTTTCTGATGTGTGCCTTTGGTGTTCTCCAGTGACGTGTACTGAAATCAGCCACAACAGAATAAGTCTTCCATATCATTCTTCAATCAGACTCTCAGAGCTCTAAGTTCTTAGAGCAATCCTAAGAATTGTGTAAATACTCTTTTTTTTTTAAACTTCAAGAACATTTTTTTTTCCCTCATTTTCCTTTGCTCTGGTTTGCTAGGCTACTCGTCTTTCCAAGTTAGAAAATGAATCTATCCTACCTTTTGGTGGTAAAAATCCAGAGTGCTAAGCAGGCTTTCTGCCACTGACCTAAACCCCTGGCCCAGAAGAAGTTTTTCTAGTTTTATCCATTCTTTTAAGGAGATCTAAATAAGAATTTCATAACTTCCTTATAACTATTGTTATTTCCTACTTGTTCTAGTTTCTGAATTCATATAAGAATAGTAAATAAAAGTATAAATAGAAATGCACACACCAAGTATCTACATTATGAGAAGGGAGTGTTGTTCTTTTTTTTCTTTCATCCTTTACATTGATCCTGACACTGACCCTGGTAAAAAGCTGAAGTAATCATGGTATCTGTTTTGTAGTTTTCTTTCCTGGAATATGACTTTGTCAAGTAGGAAGAATGTAGTTGGGAAAGGACAAGAATGAGTTTCAAGAGCGGCAGAGTGACGGCCATGTTACTCAAGGGTGTTCTCAGAAGTAAGAATTAGAAAAAAACTTGCAAGAAGTTTTAGTGTGTTGGTAAAGTTCTCAAATGGAAAACTAAATGTTTTCCAGAATGTTTTATTAAGTACTCAGAGAAAAATGGGATTCCATTCTAAAATTTTTTTTTTGCTTTCACAATTTAAGTTTTTAAAAGAGTGGTTGCTTTCATGTTTTAGAGAACACTGAGATTTAATTGAACTAATTAAGCATTACATAGGTTTAATTTAGGACATAACATTTTCATGTTATTCAAACTCATATTTTTCATTATGATTCCTAAGTAAATGCAAGAATTATATTCCCAGGCAAGTCCAGAGAGACTTTTATTAAAAGCTCGAGGGAATCTGTATTGTTATTGGTGCCTTTTTTGTGATTGTTTCTTATACTTTAAGTTGAACTGATTTATCTCAAAGCAACTATTATTTGAAGCCCACTTACCTATTCAACTCTTTAGTCCAATGTATGATGTTTATTTTCTTGTAAAATTTTTTTATTCATAGTCGAGAGTAATTCTCAGATTATCAAGCAATTTTGTTCCAAATCAGACTGCTCAGTGCTGTCACTTTATTCTCATATTATGGCCCAAATTCCAGCCAATGTCATTATCACTCACTGGGAAATTTTTAACATGGAAAACACTTTGCTAATATAAAATTAAACAAAGGTGCAATCGAAGGCATTTATTGAATAACTGGTTTTTAATCAGAAAAAATGGAAAACATTGTTCTGCCCTCATATTCATCATGAACATTAGAATAAAAAATCAAGTAGTTCTTTTAAAATAATGTACCTGTTAGTAGAAAAGCTAAAACAAATAGATGAGATTAAATATCGTGCTTTATATACATGGCTATAATCTGGAAGTCATTTGCGAGACTGAGTATCTGTATTTTCACTTTAAAGATGAGAAAATATAAATGTAGAAGGTTCCAGTTCTCAGACAAACCAGATGAAACTCAGTAGGCCACACATGCAAAAAGACAAGGAAGAAGAGGGGTTTAATAATGGGAAAAGAAGGAGTGATGGGATTGGGAATTGAGGAGCAAAAATTCATGTATGAAACTCTAAAAATATAAAAATTAAATTAAAAGAAGTAGAAGGCAAGAAAGAAGTCCAGATCTCTCAGATCCTGATGCAGAATTGAAACCCACAAATCCAGATTCATTCTCTAAAACTAATGTTCATTGAATTCTACCTCTCAATGTTCCTACGCAAAGTATGTTTCCACTGTAAATCTGTAACTAAGGACAATTTCTCATTTGCTAAAATTTTAATTTTTGCTTTCACACTTGGATAATAATGGTAGGCTGATAAAAAAGACTTTCTTTGGGTAAAATTTCTCTATTAGTTTGTAAATAAATAACGTAGTTAGCTTCTGTGTGATTGATTTTGCACTACCCCTTTCTTGATCAATTTTCACTTAAGTGATGTCTGGTTTAATTAGTGACAATGATTAAAAGTTTGTTTATATTACACACAATTTCTTTTATCAAAGAGAGGTCTGAAATGGACAGGGTCACATGACCAAGCAGAGCCTAGATGAATTAGGCCCCTGGAAAAGTAATGGACCACAAGGAGTTTTTGAACCACTTTCAGGTGATGGGCTAGGAGCTGAGCAGCGGGGAGACAGGATCTGCAGTACAACCCAGTGACCCTTGAAATAAGGGCACACTCTTGTTGATGAGCTCCAGGCTTTAAATAGGAAATCTGAATGTTCTCACAATTCAAAACATTTTTTTCATTTGACTTGACAAGTACTCTATCAAGACAGAAGAAAAGAGCAACAAAATTGGAAGATTCAAACTGCTGAACTATGTGGACAAGGAATTTCCTTGTTCATTTTTGCAAATTCAGGATAAGAGGACAGTGTCGGAGGTATGGGAGTAAATAGGTCCAGATTAATGAGTGTCTGGAAGCTATATGGAGTTGCAGCATTGCTCCTGAGGACAGCCTTGTGATAGACTATCTTTGCAGGTGGAGTTGTTATCTTCTTGGTTCACAGACTAATGTCCAGAGTTGCCTTTGACACAAATCCCTGTCCTTCTTTTTTACATTGCATTTCTTCTTTTTTTCTTCCTATCCCTGTGCCTTCATGTGAGTTTTGAAATTGGTGAGAAGCCCATGACTGGTTGTTTTAACAGAGGTCTCAGTGATGTATATGAAAAAGAAACCTTTGCATTGATGACTGAGTTCTTTCAGGTTACATAATTTTTAAAAGAATTCAAAATCCTGAAAGTTGATCAAAATGTATTTTTAATAAGAACATGACTTTTTTCTAGTTGAAATCACCGTCTTGATGTCTGGATTCCTATGAAAATAGACAGAATCATTTTGATTTTAACTCTGGCAGTGAGCAGGACAATAGATCTATTCATGGAAGACTTCTTATAACTTTGTGAGAATGATTCCTTTGTGTCTGTCCTTTTACTTAGCAGAAACAAGACTACAATGCCTAAGAAAGTGAAAACTGACAATCCACATTTCAACCAGCATTTAATACATGCTGCTCAGTAAGAATCTCTGGCTAAAATTTATATAGAGAAATAAAAGATTTTAAATAAATCAAAATAATTCCATTATCTCTTTTCTAAAAGCTCTCATTTTGAGTCTGCAAGCATATGTTAAAAACACTTAAATATTAGAAGCCAGTGGTGCTATTTACTACTGTACAATTGTCTATTCATCTAAGTTTATTAATCCTCAGTCTTCTTCTATAAAAAGAGGGCATTAACACACCATAGGTGATATTTAAAAGGACTTTTCAGGAGAAAGCTTTGGAATTCATAATGCTTATTCAATTCTTACAGTGCGTAATCCACTTCGTCAAATTCTTTGCAAGGCTAAACCATTCATACTACTCCTTATTTCAAAGGAGACTATTGTATGTGGGAGCATCGTATAGAACAGCCTAAATAAATATGTATTGGTTCCCAGTTTGTATAACCATAGGGAAAGTTTTTATAGCAGAATTTGATAATTTGAAATTTCTTTTTGTTTCAGTTTGTGAAATTCATCTATTTTTTTTAACCTCAATTTTTTTGTAAGAAGGTCATTAACATTTTTGTAAGGAAACTTAGTTACAAAGGCTTCTTTCTGGGTGGCTCCACTATGGTAGTAGGTTTCATGTTGTTTTTTTCCCAACCTTCTTGGGTCACAAGTACTATCCTTTCAATAACAGTGCTTCGTGATGATAATGTTTATTAATGGAAGGATGGTAGATAGCCCCTCTGAAATATTGTTGTGGCTTGAATAGAAATAAACTTAATGTATTGAAGCTATGGCCACCAGCTGGTAGTGTTGGAAACTTAACTGGAGTGTATGTGGGTCCTTACAGGAAGTGGTAGGTCACTAGGGGTGTCCTTGGGAGGCTATACATTGCATTGACCTTTAATGAGTCTCTCTCTCTCTCTCTCTCTCTCTCTCTCTCTCTCTCTCTCTCTCTCTCTCCCTCCCTGCCACTCCTCTCTTTCTCCCTCCTTTGCTTCCTCCATGCCCCCTGTTTGTCATCTCCATCATATGCCCCCTGCTATAATTATCTGCTTCAGCAGGTCCCAGAAATAGCAGGCTGGCTGATCATGAATTGAAATCTCTGGAATCAAAAGTCAAAATAATTCTTTCTTCCTTTTAAGTTATTTATGCCAAGTATTTTGTCATAGTGATTAAACTGACCAGCACAGATATATTAGAATTTTGGATAAATGGTCCTTTGTAGCTCCCTTTATTATTTTCCTATTTCTCTTGATTGTCAATCAAATGTTATAGCAACACTGACTTGGTTAAAGGGTCAAGTGCCAAGGTCTTGTGAACAATATTTGTTTTATTCTACTCAATAGGCAGGCAAGAAATATCTTTATCTAAACTGAAACAATTTTGTCTAAAAACTTGCTTTTGTTAAGCCATGTACAACCTACTCTAAGAAAATAAGGGACATATTCATACACAGTAACTACTGAATAATATCGAAAATAGGATCCAAAGAGCACAGGGAAGTGTTAAAGTGTTACATGATGGGACAAGTGTGCACAGAGGAACCCTGTGGAAGAGATGTGACTACTGCCAAGTAGAAAACACGGGTTGCTTCTGAGTAGGGGATTGTCTAGCTGGGCTTCATAAGACAAGATTTCTCCAATTCCACAACCAAACAGCTTGAAATGACTCTGGAGTTTTAGAGGCTTGAGGTAGTCAGCGTCCAAGTGAAGCAGAGTCAAGGTAGAAACTGTAGGAATGGTGAATCCATGATGAAGCCACATTGTGTCCATGATAGGAAGTTTAAAACACGAAACAGCAAGAGAAGAAAAGGCTGGTGGAGTCAGAAATGATACACAGAAAACCAAAAAGGCTATGGGTAAGGGAAAGCCTAGGAGTTTCTCCTGAACAAGAGGGAGAGAAAGAGAAAGAGAAAAAGAGAGAGAGAGAGAAAGAGAGAGAGAGAGCAAGAGTGAGCACTCTGTCAGGTGGTGCCTATGAAGTGTTTCAGTTGGTAAAAACCTTTCTGAAGGAAAATAGAGTAGACAGCATGGCAGGACATGAGAACAGATGCTTTAGTCAGGATAGCCATGTACAGATGGGGAAGTCACACTGGGCACATTGTACTGCTTAGACATGTACAGGAAGAACAGAGATAAATGAGGGGCCAGTTGAATACCATGTCAGAATTCTATACTTGGTTTTGATTTAATATGTGAGTAAGAAACACTATAGATTTCTGATCATATCCAGCAGGATGATATGGCACAAGATACAGAGTCCAGGAAGGAGTAGATGAAGAAAGAGATAGGCAAGACATAGACCTAGAGTCGGTAATGACATGTTTGCTTAGCTACTTTGTGATAGATAATGTGGGCTAGACCATTGTCCTTTTTCATTTACGCTTAGCTGTATTGCTCATAAATAACACATTTTTATGAGCACAGTGAATGAAATTAAAGCAACAATTATAAGGGAACTTTATGTGTGACACAGTATAATACATTGTAAAGAGTGTGACTTACAGTTTCATATTCTGCAATAGTCAAAAACTAACATTTAACTTAAACATAATGCATTTCATGGAAGCTTGTAAACATTTACCTTTTCATCAGGCAACAGAGGTCTATAAATAGTATTTGAGAATATCTTGGCAAACAGCTTCTTGGTTCAATTCCTGGTCTTTTACCAATTGATAGTTATTTTTTTAGGAAACCTTTTTGTGTGTGGAAAATAGTAAAACTCTTATAGGGCTTTGGTGACAATTAATTGAGACACTAACACATTTTAAAGATAGAGTAGAGTTTGGCACAGAGATTTTGAACTCCATAGTTTCTCATTGGTTGCTGTCACAAAGGCTTGTATTTTGTTGAAATACTGATTGGTACATGGAAAGATTATAAGATCTTAGAGGGTATACTCGTGTGAGACCTGAAATGTTAGGGCTCGCAGCCTTGCTGCATATTCTGAGCATAGGACAGAAGTGGAAGAATCACAGACCCTGAGGAGAATGTGTTGTAAAATTAAGGCTATTCCTATAGACAAACACAGTGATGCTGACTATAGGATGCTACTTTATCACCTATGAAGATTGTTAAGGAGTCTAGTTCATCTATTTTTGTCTAATACCTAATGCAGTGACATACTTAAGTACAGTAAGCACATAATATCTTCTCAGTAGTGTCTTTCAATTAAAGGGTTGTCATAGTTAGATACAGGCTTCAACTTGATGGTTGAGAGTTTGAACTCTGAGCACATTTGTAAATAATTAGTTGAGTTAAGCCCAGAGTGTTGATAGGGAAGGCCCAAACCATGGTGGGTGGACTAAGCCCCTAAACAAGTTAATGAAATACAGAGAGCTGCTAGAGAAAGTTGGCATCCTTCTATATACTTGGCCAGACGTGCTGGTCTGGTAAATAAGGATCGTCCTTCTCTCAGCTGTTATGTGGATATGGTATAACTAGGTCCATCAGTCCTGGTGATGGTATGAGTTCTCCTGCCAGGCTGGCCAAACAACTGTAATCAGGAATCATAAGAGACAATAAACCCTTTGTTCCCTTAAGCTGTTTGATGGTGATTTTTATCAGCAACCATGCAGGTGAACTGTTATAAGAGATAATGAAAAATTTCAGTATACGTAAAATTAGATGTACTGCTCACAAAATGATCTGGTTCACCTTTCGCAGCAATTAAAAAGCTTAAAAAACACTCAAGACAATTTTCAGACCATGAATTACAAAGGGTCTAAATATTTCCTCAATTTGTTGAGGTTGGGTAGGGCCATAGGATCATCTTTAGGTTGATTTTAGATGCTAGGTTCAGAATGTTTTGTACTCAGTAGTTAAAAGACTAACACATCTATGTGCCATCAGCACTTTTCTTTAAAAAGTACACACATGAGCTCACAAATCCGCACATATGCATAGGCTCGTATATACACATATGTCACTGTTAAGATAGCCACCTACTAGGTTTGCCAAGTTCAACACAGAAATTTATCAGAAAACTTAGCTTGGAGTGCTGATAACCATGCAATGTAGGACTCTCCCATTCACCTGTGATTCTCAGAAGATCTCACTAATACTCGTGTGTCATCAGTAACATAGGTCAAATTTGACTGGAGCTTTCAGTTTCAAGATGTTACACTCATGGCTTTAGGTGGCAGCTCCAGCACTTGCCTAGCACGTGAGGAGGGTTGCGGGTTTGAGATGCCCCATTCATCTAACCTGCAAGGCAGTGCTTGCTGCGTTGTGTGGGCCGAGGTCCTCAGTTTCTATCTACACTGCCTCTTCATGGAGTGTATGGCTTTCATTCATGCTCACATGGCTTAGTGGTTGCATTCCAAGAAGGAGCCTATCAAGGGTCCCATGTGAAAGCCAGATCTTATTATGTGACCCCCTAAAACATCTAGAACCTAGAATTACAGGCACAGTTCACTCAAGGTAAAGGATGGCCTTTCTGCCAGCTCATATATGTACGGAGTACTATTGTGTCACATAAAAAGGACATGCAGGATGAACTTCTGTTTTGGTTTCGATGACTGGAATAATCCCTCGACACAAACAATTTTGTTACAAAGCAATTTTTTCACTTACATTTTCAGGTTATAGTTCATTATGCCAGGAGAGTTATAGCAGCATCTGGAGCCATGGGAACCGGTCATACACATCCAATAGCAAGAGTAGAGGGCAAGGACCAATGCTATTTTTAAACTTTCTAGCTTACCAAAATGCTAGCTAACTCTCTGTCTTCTCTGCTGGCCGCATCAGTTTTGTAATTAACACAGTTGTCTACAGACTACCTTAGAGGCATGCCATATCTAAATAAATCCTCATAGGTGTACCATCATTATAGAGGCCTGCATCGATAGTATCAGTTGACACCTGAAACTAACCGGCACAACTACGTTGGAAAATTCAGTCTGGTATGAGTCTTAAATTTTAAGCTTTTAGAACAACTTCCATGGAGACAACTCTGGAGTTCCCTACTAAGTCAAGACCATTGAAGAGTATAGGAAATGCTTTACACAAGAGATACAGTCTAAGGACGATACTTCTGTGGAGATTTGGAGAAAGATGAATTCAATAAGATCTAAAAAAATGCCTTGAATAGAATAAAGAGACAGGACTATTTAGCTGACTGAGAGGAGTTAGCCTGAAGAATTGTGTGTCAACAAGTTAAAAACTGGGATTTAGAACATGTCACCTTGGCCCGTTGATGTCAGTGGAAGGGACTCTTCTGAACAACCAAGGGGTTTTGAGCTGTGACTCTTTTGATGTAGCATACTATGTCTGTAGCTAAGTCTAGTTTTTCCACTTCTGGGACTGAACAGTCTTCCTTGATTATCAGTGGATCTGAAAGGTCTTGTAGCATGAATCTGACTCACCAAATTGAATATAGACTGGAACACTGTAGGAAAATCTCCACATGAAATGTATATCTACATTCTTTGTGTAAATAAATCTTTATCCCCCTTAGGTGAAATATAATTAATGAGTGCAATTTCCTTTAAGAGAGATTAAATTTTGTCTGAGAACGGTGATCAGCGGCTCAAGTTTCAGAAGCTTTGCCCTTCCATCCAAAGAGAGGCATTTCGATGAGTTTTAAGTGTTTTACTTTAGAACTTTGCACGGAGCTCCAGAAAGCTAATCAGTTGCCCAGAGGATTTTCATAGTTTAAGCTTGCATGTGATTTATTCACAACAGAACCACTATTTATTTGCATAATGAACAAAAGCAATCAATGATTTTTCCCAAAAGTTATATCGTTACTCTGTCTAGGATTCAGAGGAGGAAAAAGAACACAACAAATATATTTTCTTCCTCAAACTATGCATATCACTTTCAGAAAGCTTCCTTCAATGCATAGTCAGCGATCAGAGCCAAGCTGTGATTGAATGGGGCAATACTTCTCTCCTTGTTGAATGCGGGCTAATCAGGCATGTAGACTCTTCTGGTAAAGGAGAGGATAAATAGGGCTGGTCCTTTACTTTCCTAGCCTTGGTCATTCGTTGTCCACAATCCTAGCGTTTAAATCTAGCCACATGCTTCATCACATTTTTAAAAATAATTTACCATCCAAAGAATCAGGGGTGTTTATGACAATATTGTATATATCTGTCTGATTGCTTTTAGGATTTGGAATCTCTAGTAGTTCAATGGAAGATTCTAGACTACTCAAGAGTTTAGATACACAGTGACAAGAAGCCTTTCATCTCCTTGTTTGGACACTTAGAATTGAGCCGTGGGCTTGCTTGCCTAGAACTAAGCTTTAAGAAAAAGATGATAAGACAGCCAGTATCAAATCAGGCTTTCTACTCCTACATAATATATCTGATTGTTTATAGAGTTTAGACTTCATTGTGCTCAGGAATGAAAGTACTGTCCTTATCATAGAACTTAGGTGTCAACACCTTCCCCTATTGCCAGAGCACAGGAATTCTATAAGGACTTTGCAGTCAAGATGTTCACCCGAATGATAGCAGAGATTGAAGCAAACTGTCATTTTTATTTCATCTCCTTGAAGTGATGACAGTTCATGAGGCTGAAAATTGTGCATTTTCTGTGAGTCGAACAAGTTCTTTAACCTCTGACTTGTAAATGATTGCATGCACTTAACATTGTGCTTGGACATGTTCCAGAAAGAGTTATTTGGAATCAGTACTGTGTTTCACTTCTTCAAGTTTAATTCACTTTCTAGTCTAAGTTCCATTTCTCTTTTGAATGAATACCAATGCTTTTAGAAAACTCACTGCAAGATCTCTTTAGGTACCCATATAATACAGACCATACAAACAATTGAGTTTTGCAGTGTATATGCTTCCTTTCTTTATGAGGAATGTTAATGAGTCCATTTCATTTTTTTTAAGAAGTTAAGCTTAGAAAAACCCTTCAAACAGCATGGTTTCTTTAGACAGGTAGTAATTTATTGTTAGACATTCAAAATGGTTTGCCTGGTAGAAATAAACATGCAATAAAATTATCCTGAAAGCATTCAGGTGAGTGTTTTGATCTAAAACTGACAGAAAAGTTTAGAATGTGAATATTCTGTGAATTGTGGTAGCAACTTTGAAACTGAAGGGATTGAAGACAAATCAGATGGAAAAGAATTTTGATTTTTAATTTGAAAAATG
This sequence comes from Typhlomys cinereus, assembly GCA_023101885.1. Taxonomy (NCBI): domain Eukaryota; kingdom Metazoa; phylum Chordata; class Mammalia; order Rodentia; family Platacanthomyidae; genus Typhlomys; species Typhlomys cinereus. The sequence goes on along the minus strand of JALPQD010000006.1, from coordinate 10,375,673 downwards.
TGCAGTTGTGCAGAAGATACTAAAGGTAATAGAAATATTCAACAAAGTACTAGAAATTGTATTTAAAAGCAAGAAAAGATCAAGAGCTCATGGTGATTGACAAGTTTTAATAGAATAGTTAAGATGGTTTTGAAGAAAATGTTTGTGACATATTTCAGTATTTTTCCAATGATTTTGACACAAATTTTTGTCCCTGTTCCTGCTATTAAATTTTACAGAGTGATATGTAAAAAAATCAAAAGGCTACATATCAAAACAAAAACACATTGTTATTGTCTAGGTACAATTTTTTTCAATGCCTTGTGTATTCAAATACATATAGGGCAACACCCAAACACCCAGAAATAAATTGACAAAGTGCAATGTGATTTTGGTGCTTTTAGCAAATGCTAGACTTTGTGGGGTCAATAGTGTGTTGTTGGACATTGTGCAGGGCATGCAAAGTCCAATTATGATTGCTTCAGCCCTAACTTGTGTGGAGTATCTTGCATATCATTGCTCCTCCCATCCTTGTGCTCTTACAATCTTACCGCCCCCTCTTCCGCAAATTTCCCTGAGCTTCAGGATGGGGAGAGATTAGTCTGGCCTAGTTCTAGGTGGTTGATATAGAGTCTCTGAAGTTCTGGATTATGGTTTGTTGATTTTCTTTTGCAGTTTTGCTGCTCCTGCAATGCCCTTCACTCCATCCTGATGGATATTGTATGTCACCCCCACAATGTGATTTTTCTAAGTGGTAGAAACGACAGACATACATGATAGAATATCACATGTAAAGAGGGAGGAAAGAATTGTGTATATAAGAAAAAGGATTGTCATAATTGTTTTCTTATTTGCTATTTTTATTCTAGGAAGAGATTTGAGAAAAATATATATTTACACTGGATTACATATGTTGTTCTTTTTCTGCAAAGAGATATTTAAGGATTCAAGGACTCATTGAAACATACTCTGGTTTCTCTTTAGATCATATAAATCTGTCTTCACATCTAACTTTGATCTTTCAATATTAAAGATCAATCATGTTTCAGTGCTTCCAAAACTTTGTGGATTTCGGAGTCATTGGAGAAGTGCCTCAAAAACTCTCTTGCTTAGGTTTCACTTATAGGGAAATTCAGCACATTTATTTTAGACTTTAGGAAGTGACACTTGTTGACATTACTCTTTTTACACGTATGTTATTGCACACTAAAATCTAAAAACATACATTTTGATAGGGACTGTGTTGCTTGGGAAACTAAGCATTTACATCTTTAGGATGGCAGCATTTGTTTGAAGTCTATGGTTCATATATATGGTATAGAATAGCTATTGCTTCTAGATTAGTTTTGCGTTTTACTTTTTTCCATTCTTTTAAGAAATGTTCAGAATAATTCAAGTCTCTCATATTCATCTTTCAAAGAACTAAATTATTAGGATTGAGAGTTGTGTCTGTCAATAACTTCATTTTTACCTTTTGAACCTTTCTCTATAACTGTTAGAATATGGAAAAAATCATTGCTTTCTGCAATGACACAAAAAAATCTGTAAGTGTGCATTCAGGTATTTAAGTCAAAATAAATCATATTGAAAGACATAAAAAGTTACATTTAAAGTGTCTTTTATACTGCTTTATTACCAAAAAACTTTAATAATCCTCCTTGTTTGTCTTCAATTCACTGTCCTATTCTTAACAAGAAGACCCGAAGAAACAAGGGTTTTTGACATTGCAGTAGAGCAACTCATGGTATGAGGCATAGACTAACGTGATTCATGGCTTTGCTTGCATAGCCTTAATTGGAAACATAGTAAAATCAATGTAGCCAGGCCAAGTTCTAAAGTTTTCATTGGTGGGAGACAGAGAGGCAAGCTTTTAACCATAAGCTACTGGGTCCAGGTCATGCAAGAACAAGGAGCTGAAAAGTCTCTGTAGATCTGCCTTCAGAAGTTGTGTGGTGTGTTGAATATAGTCCCAACCTTCAGTTCTAGAATTCTGACCTGTCACTTTCTAATCATTTCACCTTTGAAAAGTCACTTATTCTCTATTCTTATGTTCCTTATTAGCAAAGTAAAGATGATTGTGTGTCTATCTTGGAGGAATTTTAAGTAGGTTAAATGGAGATGATCAAATAAAGCAGGAACACTGTTCCTAAAATGGTACAGAATGGTGTATCTAACACTATGAATACAGCGTTTATTTGTTTGTCTCATGCACAATGAGTGGATATTTTTTATGTACTTACTATGTTTGGAAGTGTACTAAGCATAGGAGATATAGTGAAACATAAGATGTCTTTCCTTAAGGGTTCAGGGAAAGGCCACTGGGTCCTTGTACGTCATCGGAGAGGAGGGCCCAGAGGAAAGTCAGGCATGCACAAGAAAGGACTCTCTGGGAATTGGGGGGCGGGAGGCACTGGGGGATGGGAAGGGAGGGGGATGGGGAAGAGGAGCAGGGGGTATGGGGGTACGGGGGGAGGAGGAGGGAGGGAGGGAACTGGTGTACCTATTAAGTTTGTATGAGCTGAAATAATAATAAAAAATGTATTAATATAAAAAAAAGATGTCTTTCCTTGTAGGATGCCACGGAACACTCCTGATAGCTAGGAACCAAGATAGTTATTATTGGAAACAAGCTATTTTAGTGAATTAATCAACATTTATTTATTAGTGTGTATTAGAATCTATAAAGCTGACTCCCCATTATTAGTACATGTTAGAATCTGTATAAAGTTACCTCCCTTTTTTCCTGTAGCACCAAAAGTTTTCTACAAACTACGAAGTAGACCTAGAAAAAAGTACATTAAGCAATCCATTAGGTTAGAGAAAAGTAAGTTCATTGGCTTCATACCTCTGTACCGGAAAGATGATCTAGCAGGAAGTTTGCCTCCATGTTTCTGTTTGTTTTATTTTTCATTACCTCCTTCTATTCCCATCAGCACATAGTTATAAAATCTAGGACAGGAGCTTTAGATTCTCTTTAGTTCATGCCAAGTGAGTGGTGGCAAAACCGTGGGATTCCTTGTCCCAGCCACATGACATCAACCAACCCTGGGATTAGACCCTACCAAATAGCCAAGTGCTATAAGCTTTGAGAGACTCTCCCCTCCCTGATGTGGCAGAGACAGATCTTCTGATGTCAATGTAGGATGGTGATGTGTTCTTTCTAGCTCCTTCTTATTTTATTTCATTATTTCGTGTAGCTGAACCTTCCTGTGTAGTGAAGGATGACCTTAAACTCTTGATTCTCTTGTTGCAACCTCCCAAAATCACCCCAGGTTTATGCAGTGCTGGGTATTGAATCCAGGCCTTGGCACATGTAGGCACACACTTTTCCAAATGATCTACATCCCCAACTCAAATTTCTGTATTTTATAATAAGAGAATCAGGAAAAGTGAACCTTATAAACTACAGTGGGAAAGTGTAAAATGGAGAGAAAATAACCAGAGGAAGTGATCCTTTAAGTCTGTGATTAAAAACTTGGACAAACCCCTTAAGTCTTTATGTGTGAAACATAACCTCAGCAAAGTGCTAGAGTCATAAACTATAGTGAGACCCACTGTAAATTTCAGAATGAACACACTGGAAAAACCAAGTATCACTTATAGCCTTTTGAAAACTAAATTGCTTTTGGATAAACAACTGACAGAGATTGTGTCAGAATATGTCTAACTATTCGTTGGACAAATTCGATCTTCTACAGACACTACAAATAGGACCAGTAATATAACGTTTAAACTGTCCAAGATCCAAGTCAAACATACAAGGAACCAAGAAAACTTTTCTCAGGAGAAAAGGAAATCAATTGTAGTCAACTTCAAGATGTCACAAATGTAAGTATCAAGAAAAAAGAATCTAGTTGTTATTACCTTGCTTCTACAAATGAGGGAAAATGTGCTTGAAAAGAATGGAAAGTCAGAAATTTTCAGCAGAGAAGTGTGGCATGCAAAACAATAATTTTCAAATGCAAAGAAAGAAAAAAAATGGAACAGAAAAATATAGTAGTGGTAATTCTAACAGCACATCACTGAAGGTATCTAATATCAGAAACTAGTAGAGAGAGGAGGAAGTCAGAGTCTTTGGGTTATATGATAACATCGAAGGCAACATGTTATGAAAGGACGGGAGAAATGTTGACCCAGAAAATTTAGAAACTCTAAGGAAGAGTTGAAAAATTTAACCAGTCTCTTTTCCTAACTAACATTTATGAAGCATTTCATGTCATTATGGAAGGAGATGCTCATTATTGTCTCAGATGTAATATTCAAGATACGCTATTGTTTCAAGATGGAAAGAGAAAAAACTTAAAAAGCTTTCATATGTCACTGAGAGACTGTGAGGGGTTAATACTCAATGGAGGAGTGGTGAGGAAGCTGGTTTCTTCAATGATATCCACTGATATATGATTTATATTTCTCCAAGTGCTTAGGCACATGTCATCATAGGCAACCCAGATAAAACTTAGTTAAAGAAACATAATTTTATAACTTAGAATAGTCCAATTTCTTTGAAAACAAATATATCAAAACTCTATTTAAAAGAAATTTATAACTATTTAAAATCTTGTTTATTATTATATTTCAAAAGTATTTCCAAGCCAAATGGTTTCACTGTTGAACTTTCCTTAATATTGAGGAAGACAAAACAATATCTCTGAAAACTAAAGAAAATCAAAATGATGATGTTAAAAATAGGCAAAACCAAACCAGGCAAATCTCTCCCCATCCTAAAGCTCAGGTAATCTTGCAGAAGAACCTAAAGATGGGGAAGACCAATGATATTCAAGAGACACCACACAAGTTAGTGCTGCAGCAACCAGGATTGGACTTTGCCTGACTTGCACAATGACTGACATATCAACAACCCCACAAAATCTAGCATGGATCATGGGGGAGAAGGCTTCAGGCAGTAAGATCCTTAGAGACAAGAGATTAAACAATCATAGTAGAGTTCCCATACTATTTGGGGAGTCCAAAAAGGGGCTCTGGGCTATGCCACTGAATCCTGAACCCTCACTAGGGTGGAGGACTCAGAGGGAGGTTTTGTGTCCACATAAAAGGATGAGAGAGATGAAAGGAGAGGTACCAGGAGAGGGGAAGGGAGGGAGAAGGGTGAAAGGAAGGGGGAAAGGGGAGGGAGGGGACGAGGACAGGAGTACATATTGAGCTTGTGTGATTAAGAAAAACCATAAAATGTGGGAGAAAAAATAGTCAAAACCAGCACAATAAATGAAAATAATATATCGATATCCCTCACAAACAAGTATAGAAAAACCTTTAAAAATATTTGTAAGTCAAATGCAATGAAATACAAAAATAATAATAAGGACACTATGACATTTATCCTAGGAAAAGTTCCAGATATTAGGAATGCCAGACCATTCCTTCAGTCCTGTGTGAGCACTTTAAAATTTACTCATGCATGTAATTGCATTAGCAGAGTTAGAAGCAAAAGAATTGCATGATCATATCAATTACATACAGAAAAGCATTGACAAATTTCAACATCCAATTCATGCTGAAAATTTTCAGTATACTTGAAACCAAGAGAATACCTTCAATCTGATAATAGACATGCAAATGAAAATCATGCAGTTAACATCATACTTACTAGAAAGACAAATGATTCTTTCTATGGCAAAAGCTAGGCAAACATATCTAGTCATCATTCCTATCCAATATGTAATTTAAATAGAGCAAAAATGAGAGGCATATCCAGATGATATTACAAAAATATACTTATTTCAGGTGATATGATTCAGTATGCATTAAATGCTTTTAAAAACTGCTAGGAATAATAAATATATTTTAATTAGGTCATGGTATTCAGGTGCAATGACAGAAATCAATTATATTTTTCTCAGTACAGTTGAATAAATGTTGGGAACCTGAGATCTTTTAGAGAGCAGTAATATTTGTGTTAGTTCCAAAATGAAATTCTTGAGAAAAATATGCCTAAAATATATGAGATTTGTATGCTGATGGAATTAATGGAGAAGCATATCTTATTTATGAATGAGAAGGTCTCATTCTGCATAAAATGCCAATTATTCACATTTAGATTTAGATTTTAATGCATTCTCCATCAATATCCCAACAGGATTTTTTGTAGGTATCAACATGATGATTTTATGATATATATCATTAAGACAAATGACTTGAAATAGCCAAATAACTTTTATAAAACTGAATTTAAGGACATATATTACTGAATTTTAGGACTGTAGTTGTATTAGTTAGTATTATATCACTATAATGAATACTAGAGAAATTAATTTATAAAGAGAAAATGTTGGGGTTGCATACATAGCTTAGTTAGTGGAGTTATGACATAATTCTGTTGGTAAAATCATTGCCTGACATTCACAAAGACATAGATTTGATCCCTAGCACTTCATAAGCCAAGCATGGTGGCAAACACCAGTCATTCTAGCACTGGGAGTAGACAGTCATGACGTAAGCACTTCCCATAAATCCTTATTCATAGATCAAGGCATCTTCCAAGAGCCTTTGGGGGATGCCCATATAAACTATTGTCAGAGTCAAAACACTGTAATAGTGGCTAAATCATAGAAAAAGTAGAAATTGGAACACACGAGGAAATGTAAGAGTCAAATAAAAATAGCTACCTGGCTGACTTTGGCAAAAATATAAAGGCAATTCTACAAAAATTGGCAGACTCTTTTCAATAAATGGAACTGGAAATTCACTTGTAAGACAATGAATTTCATCTACACATTTACTCATGAGCAAAAATGAAGTCAAAGGCATTATAGATGCAATTGTAAAATTAAAATAAAGAACTTAGTGGGAAAATAAGAAAGGATGTTTTTGAATTGTCTTTGTTTAGGAAAGAATTCTTAGATACAACAACCAAAACAGTCTACTAAAATAAAGGCATAAACTGAATGTCACCAAAATTATGCAAAAAAATCCATGTAGCATACTATTAGGCGGCTATCACAATAATGCTCAGAAAACAGAATATGTGCAAATTATGCAGCAATCAAATAATTTCTTTTGTAGTTTGTAAAAAATTCTTGAAACTCAAAATTAGGAAATAACATATATCATGAGCAGAATGTCACTTCATGCACACCACACACTGAATTGTAGATGGCAAATAAAACATTCACATAGAAATATTCTGTCCATAGACTATTAGGTAAATGGAAATCAGAATCCTCAAGAGATAGCATGATGTGTTTATTAGAATGCTTAAAATAAAAAAGTGATGATTCCCAATTCTGCCACTACTGCATAGATAAAGGAACTCTCATACATTGCTGATAGGAGCACAATGTGGTCTGGACTCTGAAAAACACTTTGGAAACTTCTCAAAGGTTTACATGCACTTACCATGGGATCTATCAGTCCAATTTTAGATTTGCTTAGAGGAGAAATAAAAGTTTGTGTGCACACAAAACTGTGCATAAATATTTTAGCAGCATTATTAATGACTACTATTTGGACGCAACCCACCTGCTTTTTAGTCTGCAAATGATACACTAGTGAAGGCAGCTAACATTATAGGATAGCATTACCAAGCCAAAGGAATAAACTATTTGCACACACTAGACTCAAATGAATCTTAGAGAATTGTACTACTATTAAGAATGCAAAATTTAAAGGTTACATGCTATATGGTTTCATAGAACATTGTGAAGGTGCCCCTTCTCCAACAAAAAGCAGAAATAGAGGATGGATGCTTCTCTGTTTCAGGAAGGATGGAGGAGCTGGATCCAAAGGGGTCCAGCACTTATGAGTGTTAGGCAATTCTTCTTAAACAAGCTGTGCACATTGAAGACTCAGAACCACACAGCCAAAAGGCAACTGTACTGCTAATGAATAAAACTGAGTTTCATCAGAATCATCATTGCCTATGCACAGCTGGACTCAGTGTGCTACCCGATGTCTATGTGACTCAGTTGCTACCAGATGTCTCATACACAGCTGCATGTGAATGAAAGGGGCTGGTAGTTTGCTTGTTTATTAATATACCTTACTTTTCAACTAAGAATAAATGGTCCACAGCATGATATTAGAGCTTGTAACTATGATGTTTTAAATAATTTTTAGTCCCCATCATCCCCTTTTTTGTACCAAGTACAGCTGACCACATTTTAATCAATAAAGTTTTTTCTATAAAATATTAAACTGTTTATCTTCAGTTATACTGTCCTTAAAAGAAGTTTCTTCCCAACTCTCCTCAACATGTTCCCTCCCTTCTCAGTTTACTCCGTACATGGACTTTTTGCTTCTGTAAGAGGCAGCTAGAAATGGGAGCTTCACCTGAATAAGCAGCAGTATTAATGTCGCTTTGGGGAGATGAAATGGAATATTCTATTTTAAAGAAAGTAATGTTTTCTCAAAACTAGAAATCGGCACAGTGTGTATTTTTAACAGCATTTTAATAAGAGGATTAAAAACTCCTGAGGTGTCATAAACTGTGAAGGGCTTGAAATGTCACCCCACTTGCAACTTGTTAGCCTGCTGCACTTTTGAGGTGACTTTGCCAGACTCTTTAGTCAGCCACATCTGAGTTCAGAATTACAGTTCAGAGATCACGTCAGCCTTGAGGAGGGAGAGAGTCTAGGCTGATGTCTAGCTTCCAGTTTAGGATGATGTTTGGTCCTCATTGAAAAGATGCTTGCTTGTAGATTGGCAGATCAAAATGACCAGCTGAGGGACATCGTCTCCAATACTGAGAATAAAGCATGGAGTCCTCTTTGAGATGGTGGGAAGGGATACCCACTTCCAGAAACAGCACATTTTAAATCTATCCGTCTGGCCTAAGAATGTTGACCTGATAAAAGTTTTCAATTCCTGTGGTTTATCAGCTCTCCCTAGAGACAGAGCTTTGCTAATGTGGCTGTCAGGGCCACTGACTATGTTTGCTCATTTACATGTCACATACATGATGAGGTGTTTGGACAGCATAAGATACATACACAAGTGGTGGAAAACAGCAATAGGGTTTGGGTCCATGTTGGAGAACTAGCTGGTGCCAACTGAACATCACTGATGAAATCCTGATACTGATCAGTGAGACAAGGTCTATATGCAGAGGTTGGAAGCAAAGAGAAATTTTTTCCCTTTAATTTTCCCTCTCTGCTGTCTTCCCTTCTGGGTTAATATGGAAATAATTGATTCTGTTCTCCTATTAAGTCTCCCAAAATGCTGCTTAAAGGAAATCAGTAGAAAGAAGGAAAGTCATGATTCAATTTCCATAAGGAAGAATTCGCTTTTACCTCAAATAATTTAATCGAAAAGTAGAATGAGGTGCTTAACCATGTACTTCTGAATTAAAAGCATGGGGGGCATGGAACAATGAAGCCTGAGAGAGTCTCTAATTGGTCCTGAATGTCTGGCTGAGTTCTGATTAAGTTTTCCACAGGTATTGTTATCAATGGAGGAAAACAAGATATGAAACAAGCCAGAGAAAGGACATTCTCATTTCTCTCCATTTCTCAGTGTGTGTATTTGACACACATGCACATAGTTTAGACATATAGAGGAGCCCGTGGGCTGACAGCAGGTTTGCGGTATTTGGCAGATCCAGGTGGAAGTTCTATACCACTTTCTCCAGAACAAATTCTTCAGTTGTTTGTGCCTCAGTTTCTTTATTTTTGTCTTGTGACAATAATACATGATTTATATTATGAGGATCACAGAATGGAATAATATATATAAAGGTGACTGGTACTTAGCATACAGAGTGTTAAATAAGTGATATCTAGCTTTTAGGACTAATAGGTAAAGATCACAAAGGTTTGTTTTGGGTGTTGTGGAGGTAGATAATATCACATGACAAGATTGGTTAATTGGATTTGTTAGCTTTCTAGAGAGCATGCATTCACAAGCCAAAAATAACTCTGAGTTGATTCAAGCCTTTCCTAAGAGCAGACAAAGGAAGGAGGAAGGGCAAAGAGTGGCATGGGGTTATATAATAATAACAAATTGAATAATGAAGGCAATTAAAGAGATGATCTTTGAACACAAATTTTTCTATTTACATAAATTTTCTGAAGTTATCTGTATTTTAGAAGAATTAACACTTTAAAGAGATATATCATTCCAGGGATTCAAAAGTTAATAAAAATATGTAATGTTCCAATTAGCACATCAATATTTTATTTTTCTCATAAAAATGCAATTTTTTAAAAATGTCTGTGTGTACCAGATAGTACTGTGTGTGCCTGGATTGCTCTACCTCCTCTTCGATTTGCTCTGGGATTTCCCAAGCTCCACTTTCCAGGCTGGGAAGTGCAGGCCTTCATCATTTCTACCCAGTGTTTTACTTGGATCTGGGATCAAAACTCATGTCCTTCTACTTTTGAGACAGAGGCTTAACCTTTGAACCATCTCTCCAATCCCAGGAATACAGATTTTTTTTACCTGAGGTTTTGAATTCTCACATACATTTCTGGTGTAATAATACTTGTATACAACATTAACAGTATTGTCTTCCTGTGGTTCTCCTGAATGCTTCAGGCACAGAATTGGAATTTCTTCTTTAGGCTGTCATGAAAGACCACACAGCAGAAAATTTCCAGTTTTGCTTTTCAGAATTAGGCTGTCTCTGTGTGCTTTCCTGTAAGTGCATACTGTTTTCTAGTGCATAAGACTGCTGATATCATGAAACTGAACTTGACTGAAATTTTCATAGGAAGAGTTATTTGCAGGGGAGGGTCTTTGAAAAGACACAGGAGCTAGGTATGCAAAAGTCCGCTAGCTGTAGAAAACAGCCCTCTATGCCTGACTAATGTCCACTCCTCCCCAGCCTGTGTACATTTAAGGTACAATGGAAGCATTCAGACAACACATCCTCTCCTATTGGGCAGATCTGCTAAAAAGCTCTTAATTGTGTTCAGCCCAATCAGCTGTTGCTTATAATTCTACCTCTTTGGTTCACGAGATAACTCACTTTGTTCCTTCTGCTATGCAATGTGTAAATTTAGATTGCCCTCCATGGGACTTTGATAAGCATTACTACATACTTAGGACCACAGGCATCTGTGTCCTTGAACTGCTAGACTCACTCACTTCATATCAGATATCTTCAGTGAAGTCCTATCATAGGGTTGCCAGACTTCCAGCCTTTTACTCGTGGCTTTCTTCTCTGAAAGGCAATGTACCTTGTGCTTCCTTGATTACCAGGGACAGTACCCTTGTAAATAGTAATATGTTCTCTCTCAGCTTTAATGATGTTCATGTTTTGATGGTAAAGTTTAATATCTCTGTTGTGTAAGTAGAATTACTTGCAAAACAGCATTCATACAGTCTACCAGAGCAGGTGTCTGGAAAATTCACTTTTGTTTGATGAATAGCAGACGTGTGTGTTGCGCTCTTCCCATGGTCATTAATCTTACTGCACTGTGTAAGGGTCTTGTATCAGTTATTCTTTTCTGTTACTGTGAGAGAACAACAAAGTCAAACAACTTAATAAGAGAAAGGGAGATTTATTCAGCTTGTGGTTCCAGAGGGGACATACAGTCTTTTATGGTGGCAATCGCATGGCTGGTGACTGAAGCTGAAGGTCGCATCCATCCAAGAGGCTCAGAGCTGCAGGATGCCAACTGCTAGAGCAGACTTCTTTCATAAGTAGGGTGAGATTAATCCAACCTCGAACCCACCCCCTGTATCTACCTTCTACCAGGAAGATTCAATCTCCTAAAGGTGCTGTGACCTTTCCAAACATATGAGCTGACAGGGGACACATTTCAAACTGTGGTGGTCTATTGAGGCTCTTCAGAATGTACCTTGATTTATGGACTTTTAGCTTTATGGACTTTTCAGCAAAACAAAAGATTTTCTAGTGTGATCAAGTGTTGAGTTACAAAAGTCTGTCTCTCCCCTGATTTATACAAGAGACTGATATGCAGACATTGCAGTTAACCATGGCTGACTGTCTTAATCATGGAGCTGTAGCCACTTTCCAGGAAGCTTTACAAGAGATCAACTGTTCTTGTGTGAGACTAGTTTTCAGAGGAGCAGTAAAGGCATCTTCACCTCTCAATCCTCCTCCTGACCTGAACCAAGAAGCAGTTTCTAGATATCAACATCTATCCATTTAACCAATAAAAGTTACATGTCTAGCCACAACTTCACTGTGGTTGACACTGGAAGACAGACAGCTGAGAATGAATAAGTAGGTCCTGTCAGGGGAGTGTTTGTTTCCATAAGACAGAGTAGAAAGGTCATGGAGTTTAGTATCCTTGGAAGAATAATTTTTGGGAAGAGTAACTACTATTAGGTTCATCAATATGGAGAACAAGAAAAGACTAACCACAACAGATTGTGGTGCTTTCTGACTTCTTCCAGAGACCAGAGATCATCTTTTATAATAGTGTTAGGATATCTTAGCTGCTGATGACACTAAGGCGGGACAGACAGGTGCACAATCACACAAAGTTCTATAGTTGAGGAGTTCATACATCACCCAGAGAGAAAAAGGAACAAGGCGCCTAGTTATCTACTATTCATTTTGCCTTCATGAGCTTTTCTCCGAGGAATAACACTTGAGGAGTCTGTGTCAGAGCTGTTTTGGCTTTTTGTCTTGTGTGACAAACCTCTACTGTATCGCACAGGTCTGGGGACTAGAAGCAGGTTCAAGGCAACAGACTATCTTCTTACTTTTTGCGGCAGTGTGTGTGTGTGCACGTGCGTGTGCGTATGTGTGTGTTTGCTCTCATGCTTGCACATGTGGGTGCATGTGCATGTGTGGGGCACATGGAGCCAAGAAGACTAATGTGGGTGTCATTCCTTGGGTTTTACTCACATTTATTTTGATACAGGGCATTTTCAGTGGTTTGGAAGCTATATCTAAGTAATACAGGCTCTCTGGTCAGTAGACCCTAAGAATCCTCCTGTTGTAGCCTCTCCTCAGAGCTAGCATTTCAAGCATGTGTGGCAACCAGCCCAGATGTTTTATAGGGGTTCTGGGAAATAAGCATAATGCCAACAGAATTGTTTTTTCTTACCTAAAATCATACATTGAACTCTTATTTCCATAGGTTATCATAAACTTATCACACAAAAAATGGGTAGTTTTGTGATGAAGTTATGAGGCCCAAGATGGCTGCTATGTCCTCATGCCATGTAAGACAGGGCAGAAGGAAATCACTGTTTCTAATCCAGGCAATGGAACTATATCAGATACCAAATCTGCTCCACTCCTGGATTTTTCAGCCTCTGAAACTTCAAGAAATGGGATTCTGTTGTTTGTAAGACACTTGAATGGACTGTGACGTTGTATATATTATTATTTTTATATATATGAAGGATTTTTAAAAATTGAGGGAACAATATTGGTGTCAACTAGCAATAGTAATGGCAGTAGCAATGTTTTTCATCTAAGATCTGTGTTTCATATTGGTAATCATAAGCCAACTGCCTTGCATTATGAGGGCACTAAACCACAATTCAAATGTCATGCTTATGCTTATTAACAGCTATAAAAGGAAAAATAGACACATCATCTCATCTTAGTTCCGAGAAGTTTGCATAAAAGTATATAGGCATATGTTTTTCCCCATGAGTGAAAGCTGCTAGATAGCTATGTGGACCTCTACATTTCCTAGTACATTGACAGGACAGGGGCATCAATTCTGACCAATGAAATGTGAACGAAATGAATATGTGTCAGTTCTGGGCAGTTACAGATTTGTCTTTCTCTCTTATATTCTTTTGTCCCAGTGGTCTTGACACACAAATGATTTCTAATGTTCCAGATGACCTTATAGTAAGGTGGAGAGTGTGTCCTGATTCCCATTGTTTGCATTCTTGCTTGAGTAAGATGTTGGCTTTTGTTTGTTATCAAAGCATACCTGGGCATATTCTGCCTAATACAGTGTTGTAACAAAATATGACAAATAGAAAAGCTGTTCAGTGAAAACTAGTGCAAGTGATATAGTACAGACCTATACCTTCAGAGAAGATAGAACTGAAGTACATCTAGATTAGAATTAATTGCATAAAGTATCCAACATTTAGTTCTTTCCAGTCCCTGCATATCATTGCACTAACAAAGAGTGATAATGTTTGTTTGATACACCTAGAAGACAGGCATTTGATGTCTAGAGAAATAAGTCTGCTTGCTTAAGAGACTGGGGTATCTGGACCAAGAGATCAGAAGTCCCAGGTCCTGTCTGGCAAGGCAGAATACAAAGAATTAATATCTTCACTCATGTTTGCCATTCAGAAATCGTAGTCTATAATCATTCTGGCCTGGTGGCCTGGTGTGCTATTTTAGAAACTAATTGGGACGATTCAGAATTTAGTAGGAATTTTTTCTAGTAACTTAACTGTGCTTATTCAATTGGGATAAAATCTGGAATCCTCAATTTCTTCATCAGTAAAATAAGAGCTTTTTTTCAGTTGAAAAAAATTACAATTCTTTATGACCAACAGAGTCTACTTCACAGGATGTGGCCCAAATTAAAATTAATTTTATTGTAATTCAGTGAATCTCATGAATGCAGACAATGAAACTAAGCAATCCAATCGCTGAAGTGGGTTTCATTCAGTCGGGCTGTCTGTGTTCATCACGTAAACTGATCATGGTCCCCATGTGAGACGCCCACAATCTGCACTCTGGCTATGGATCCGAATGAACTGATCTACATGTCACGTAAAGCAGATACTAAGGTCTTGTCTTGGTGAACGTGGTACACACATTAATCTCATGTGCAGAAAACTCTCCAGGGGCTGGGAATTCAGCATCTCATGAGGCATATTTGTTTAAACCATGTCTGACCTCACATTAGATTTATAATGTTGAAACTCTTTCTTTTCATTGATGTTGTTGTCATTTACTATTAAAGAAATAATGTCATTGATTTTACAATTTATAAACTAGCCAAACATTTTGTGTGTGTTCTCATGTGTCTGCATTTCTGCGTCGTGTGTATGTGTATGTATGTGTGTGCAGGTTCACAGGTAGGTTGGGGGGGTCAACACTGTGTGTCTTCCTCAGTCATTCCAGCTTAGCTTTTGAACCAGAGTCTCTGGGTGAGCCACGAGTTCACCAACTCAAAGCCCCAGGGATCCTACTGTCTCCGCCTCCCCACTCCTGGGATCACAGGGGTGCATTATTATACTAAGATTTTCATGTGGGGGCTGGGGATCTGAACTCAGGCCTTCCCGGTTGTGCAGCAAGCCCTTTACCAATTGAACCATCTCTCTGAAAAATATTTTATCAGTTAAGTTTGTTGCTGTTTTGGGATCTGCTCACTATTTTTGTTAGGTGAGAGAATGTTCTGTGTGTGGGTGAACGTTCCCCGCAGCAACACGTAGATGGCTGCTTACTTTTCCAGATTGAAGGTTGACATGTATCATTTCTTGTTTTCCTCTCACATGCTGGTAGTAAGTTTATTATACTTATCACACGTACAGCAAAATGGACTGGGAGCACATCTTTCGTCTGTAAGATTTAATTAAAATGTTTGTTTTGCTTTGAAAAATATTCAAGATGGATAATATCACTCTTAATCAAATAAAAGGCATTCGGTGAATAGATTTTATGATCTGTAATTGAAAAGCATGATATTAGCATGCTTGTTTTCTGTGTTGACAAGCATTCACCACACACGCTCCTCTGAACTCACCCCCTCCTTCACGCAGGTTTCTTTCCATTAAGTGATTAAATGTCTGTTGGAGGTGAAGCACGCGGCACACAGAGAGTTAGCCCAATTAAAACAGCATAGCTAAACAGCACTGAAATATTTCCTGCATATGGAAAGAAATCGACATTAGAGGATGCATTTATTGGGCTGATGAGCCGCAACAGCTTGTGCAGTGTTCTGCTGATATCCCTGGCCGGCGGGTAAGGGCAGGGAAGTAGCTTCAGTCGTAAGTGTCAGGTTCTGCCACATCTCTTCGTGATGTAAGACTTGGTGTTCACTACATCTGCAGGCTCTTGTCTTTTGTTGTTTTGAATTTAGTGTGAAGAACTCAATATGTCTGTGAAATTTCTTCTGAGGATTCCTTGTGGCTACTCAGCTAAACGCGAGCATGAAGTGACAGTGTTGGCTCAGGGCTCAAGGAGCCAAGACAAATGTTATTCAAGTGTATTCTGCTGATGCACTTTGTTTCTTTCTTCTTTCCTTTCTCTATTTCCATGCGCATATATGTGTGTGCTGTGTCCATGTTGGTATACACATTCATATCTGCTGGGTGCATGCACATACGGGTAGGTTTGTATAGAGGCCTAAGGTTGCTGTCAGGAAATACCCTTGGGCATTCTTCCATCTTATTTTTTTTGACAGGATCTCTCCTTAAACATAGAGCTCAAAATAATATAGGCTTCATTGGTCCCTAGTAGTACCTGTTCTAAGGGTGGTACCTGTTCCCTTTGGTTTCCTGGACTAAGGCGGTCACCTGAGGATGGGCTTCTCCTTCTGTTCCCCTTGCTGCCTGATCTTGTGGTTTCTTCCTGGCCTCTTGCACTATGTTCTTGGATGTGGCAAGCTAGTATGAGTCATGTTGCCTCAAAGGCAACACATTTTGTAAACTACCTTCGAAAAAAAGTGTCCAGAAATTTCATTTCTACTGATTACTATAGTGTTCATTGTGTGGATTTAAATTTTTTTTAAATTATTTATTCAATTGTGCGCGTATGTGTGTGTAGAACCACGGACGAATTCGGGAACCACCATGGACTCCTCCACCTCCTCCTTGTTTACTCTGCCCAGGGATTCACAGGCTCCGCCCTACCAGGACCAGAAACGCAGGCCGCCCCCTGCTTCTGCCTGGCGTCTATACGTGGGGTCTAGGATCCGAACTCAGGACCTTCTGCCTGCAGGACAGAGGCTTAACCCCTGAGCCACCTCTCCAGCCCCCCATTGTGTGGATTTTAGAACCCTGGTGGACTATCAAGATATGATTAAGTTAGAGACAAAACAGGATGAGAGTGTAACAGATGCATCATGAGGGAATTTCAAGAAGTAACAAAGGATGAATTCCACACAGTGGGTGTACTACTGAGAAAGGTAACAGGTATACTAACTAGGTCTTTTATTTTGAATATAAGGGGGCTGGGATGTTTTTTTAAATACCTGTCCCGTATTTTTGTACATGACATATGTCATACTTATGAAACTCAATGTAACTATCTAACTGCTGATAACATTCATATGACTTTGTATTTTCATACCTTGGAGTAAAATAAACTTTCACAAGTGAAATAAAGTGTGAGGGTTTGTGTCTAGTTTCTAGCCAGGAAATGTTTCTTCTTGTTGGGGTCTCAAGATCTCCTCTAACTCACTTTGCTGGGTATGCTGGGCCTTGTTGAGTCCTAAACACTGGGCTGCACAGTTAAGTAGGCACGTGCCAGATCCAAGCTCTGTTCAGTCTCTCTACCCACTGCTCCAAGGTAGGACAGATAATTCTTTAAGTATCTGTGGTGGTATTTCAAATGCCCAAGTAGTGTAACACAGCTGATATATCAGCTTTTCAGCAAATATATTTTGGGGTGATCCAGAGTCAACAGAATGACTATTTTGCAAGATTATTTTTCACACAAAAGTGAACTTACTGCTCTGAAACATGTATGAATGGGGGAGCACTTTTGTATACATGGTAGATATCATTGTGTCACACTGCTTCTGTCTTAAGTACTTACTGTCATAGTCATAAGTCCACTTATTCTCTTTATTGGAACTTGAACAAAATGAATGGAATTCTTTGTTATTCAAAGCTCGTGCCTGGAGAGGTTTTTTTTTGCCTTTGACATATGCAGACACAGCGTTACTAAGTGTAGAGCCACTCCTTGTCCCTCCAAAGGTTCTGTTGTGTTTTCTGATGCCATGGTACCTCATCTCAGCCTTACTCAAACATCACAAATGTAGCTACAGTTGTCGAGTGGTTTTTATCATGGCAATATTTTAATACCAACTCTGAGGGGGAAAAATTCTTCAAGGGAAAGCATTAAAAATACACTTCTATATATAATCTCAGCTAAATGGTGATACTGGATATGGTTTGCTTCTGAAATTTTTTTCCCTTGAGGTAGAGGGAGATTTATATTTAGCATAAAAGAAATGTTATATGAACTTTACTTAGGGAGACATGAGCAAATGTCTGCTCCTGCCGGATAGGACACCATTGACAGACCAAAATATGGATTCTACCCAGGTGTAGCTTGGTTAACCAATGAGTTGTTTAGGCTTACTAAAGAGAAGAGTGAGTGATTACTTCTAGGAATATGGATGAACTCAAAGCAGTCATATTTCCCTAAAAATCTCACTCCAACATGGATGATATTGTCCCTATAACTACACAGAGGGAGTGTCCTCTTCAATAAAGCTACATATTCTATATCCTCTATTGCCCCTTGACACTGTGTGTGAAGTGTCCCATTGGTGAAGAATTCCATTCAGCTAGCAGGAAGGCATAAGTAGGAGTAGCTCGAGTCTAAGGTGAGGGTCATATGACGCTCATGACCACATGAGTTCAATTCTGAGGATCTGCTGTTAGTAGTCCCAATAGTTCTGATGAGGATGGCAATGGTCATGATATGAGGATAGTATTCTACAGGAAGGCCTATTAATGCATTTTTTTCCATAGACACTCTTGTAATCATTCTGTAATAACTCTATCTCTTATCTACTGGATGCAGAGTTTCTTCTCTAATGAAACCACATGTTCTTCTTGCTCATCCCAGATAACTGGTTTGTAATTTTTGCTATTTTATTTTGATGGTAAGAAATGCTTTTGCTGTTTCTGGCTTCTCAATCTTTCTAAAAATATAGTTCAAAACTAATTTTCTATGGACTGGTGAGATAGTTTAGCAGGTAAGGAGTCTGCTTACAAACTCGATGACCTGAGTTCAATTCCTGGAAGCCTATATGATAGAAGGAGAGAACCAATACTTGAAAGTTATGAGCGTTGTCCTCTGACCTCCACAGTGTGCCACGTCATGTGTGTGCATCTCTATCTCTCAAATAGATGGACAAATAAATATTCGTAAAAACCCTCTTCTCCTTCTTCTTATGTCTCTAGATTAAAGCCAGAATGTGATTTCTCCAGTTCTCAATCACCTCTTAATGTAGTAATGGATCCCAGCTGTTTCATGATGGCTTCCATGTCTGCTATCTGATCTTTTGACTTTAAAGTATCTCAGTCATTTGAAACTTGTTAAGTAGGATGGGGATGGTGTTGTACTCATGGCTTATCTCAAAGAAAAGACTTTAGAACACAGAAGTTCCTTGGAAGCTTCAGGAGAAAGCACTCTTGGAATTCCCTTTGGCAGAAGAAGCACTGATAAACTGATCCTAATAATCTTCAAGCCTCATTAGTACAGGACCCAGAGAGAAAGGTCAGAGATAAAGCATTGTTTTATCATACATTGGAGATCTTCACAGAAAATTTCTTCTTTGAATGTATGTGAGTGATAGCACACAGCAACAAAATATGGAAAATTAGCTTGAATATGAGATCACTGTCCTTCTCAAGTTACCAAAAATCTTACACAGAAATTGAAATCCTAAAGTATAACCTCATACAAGTTTGTCAAGATGCCCTGCTCTCTCAGCCATGCCTTGGTCTTCCAATGGCTGTGAACTGCCATTGGAAGTGGCAGTGGAATCCTGAGCAGGTGGAATCCCTAACTTTACTGTACTCAGTTCTTCTTTTCAGGACTTTACCAAGTCTCTTGACCTAACTTCCTTTGTGGATAAAGGTCTTCTTCCTGATAGGAGTTCTATGGGATGAGCATAGATAAGTATTCTAGTGAATTTAGATAATCTCTTTTGTTCTCCAAGTTCCATTTATAAGCCTATTTATTATCTTGCTAAAAAACCCTCAAATATCTGCCCTCTCCTTTCTTGGATCAGAAGTCATGGCTCAGTCTTGAAGGAGAGGGTCTGTGTCCCATTGAATCATTTAAAATGTTAACCAGCCTAGTCAGAACATGTGCTTATCTGGAGATTGCTAGCATCTTACATGGTGGCTAAGTTGTTTCAATATCTGATCTGTTTGCATGCAGGGAGACAAACTGAACAAAATTCACTTCAGGAATTAAATTACCTGGAGTACCATCTACAGTGATTAGATCAGTCCCATAATTACCAAACATCCACTTCATTTGGGGATCCTTAAATATGATGTCAGCACCACACATAGTATAGTATGCACATTCTCTGAACCATCATAAAAACATATATGGGTGAGTATTGGTTGGATCTCTGCAAACCTCATCTATAAGGAAAATGTGGCTCCTAGATGCAGTAACTTAATCAATACAATTAATTTTCAGTCAAAATTCTTTTCAAAATCTGAAATATTTTTAATTAGTTGTCTGAGAAAATGTAAGCATCAGGTCACCTGAGTGAGAATACTAAGGTGGATATTTCCACTAAAGAACAGACACCTCCATGGGTTTTGAGCAGAGGTTCAACACAGTGCAATGTTTTATGAAAGGATCATTCTGGTAGCTGTGCTAAATAGAGTGAGAAGTCTGAAGGTAAAGCAGGGGTGTCATGGTTTGAATGTGTCCCCCATGGTCTTATGTGTTTGGGAAAGTCATGGCACCTTTGGGAGGGGGAGCCTTGCTGAAGGAAAGCAGTCACAAGGGGTGGGCCTAAGGAGTCTGCCTTTGCAGCAAGCAGCCTGGAAGCTCTCAGCCTCTAGGTTGGGTGTGACAGATGCTTCAGTTTTGGTCAGCCAGCCATGCCGCCTCCACCATGAAAGCCTGAACCCTTCTGGAACTGTAAGCTGAATAAATCTCCCTTAAGTTGATTGACTTTGGTTGGTCTCTCACAGCAATAGTTAAGAGCTAGATCGCAGGTATGCTGGGGGTCTGAGACATAATGGGGTCCAAGGAAGGAGAGGGAGGAAGAATCTATTTTAGATGCATTTTGAAGTAAACAAGGGTTTTCGAAGATTGAATATGAGTTGTGGTAGAGAGCAGATACTCGGGGATGACAGCCACTAAGGAATTTGTTGTGAAAAACAAATAGGATCAACTGCCATGTGAGATGACAGGGAAGGCTACAGGCCACTGGGCATTGTGGGAAGAAATTCAGAGTTCAGTTATGGACATGTGAATGTAAAATATTTTTTGAGATATCTGTGTAGAATTGTCAGTTTTAACAAGTTTAGAGTCTGGAGGATGGAAGAAAGTTTTGAGGCAAAGATATAAATTTTGCAGACACAAAGATAAAACTTAAAACTGAGCAAATCTTGGAGACTAAATGGGGACTGTATTTGTTTGCTGAGGGCTGCTGTAAGAAAGTACCCAAGGCTGTGCAGCTTAAATGACAAAAAGAAGTTTGTATCACAATTCTGGAGATAGGCAGTCTCCAGACAATCAAGTTATCAGCAAGGTGAGTGTAACAGTTACTCTTAACTATTGCTGTGAGAGAACACTGAAAGTCAATCAACTTAAGAGAGAAAGGGAGGTTTATTCAGCTTACGGTTCCAGAGGGAAGGGACAGTCTCTCAAAGCAGAGGCGGCATGGCTGGCTGGCCAAAGCTGGAGGAGGCTAAATTATTGCAGACATCTTGGAAGCTGAGAGCTGCAGACTACTTGCAGCAAAGGCAGACTTCTGGAGGTAGGGTGGGACTAATCCACCTCCAGGCCCACCCGCTGTGACTGCCTTCCTCCAGCAAGGCTCCACCTCTCAAGGTGCCATGACCTTGCCAAACACATGAGACTGTGGGGGACACATTTCAAACCAGGACAGCGAGTTTCTTTGAATGTCCTGAGGAAGAGCTAAGAGTCTGCTCTATACCTTTTTCCTAGCTTCTGGGGTAGGCTGGCAAACTTTGGAGTTTGTTAACTAGTGTATGTAAAACGGACACTCCATGTCCATTTTAATATTCATATAACATTCTCATCGTGTGTCTCCTTTCTCTCTTATTGGAGTACAGATACTGCCTTATGATCTCATCTAAATTAATTATATTCACAAAAATATTATTTCCAAGTATGTTCACACTGCAAGACACAGGGCTTGCTTAGGGCTTCAGTGTGGGCATACAGGGTAACATGTTTCAACTCATATCAGGAACCAAACATAAGTTTTAAGAAATAGAAAAGAAGTAAAAAAAAATAGGGGCTGGATACATTGCCTTTAGGAAACTTGTAACACTTGGCTCTAGAAAAGAGGATTGATTGGCCAGTAGAAAGGAAGAAACACCAAGAGGAGATTTGGTCCTGCCACTGGGGGAAAAAGTGGTGTTTATGTCCATTTGTTATGTTCATTCATTGTTAAGCATCTTTTGATGTCTGCTAAACCACAGATCTTGAGATACCTGGATCAATCTCTTGTAACTCTTTGCCACCATATTAGATGCTTCGTGAGCACTCAATATGTCCTTGTCGGTGGGCAAGTCTCAAGCCCTTGTGCCTTGTGGTTTATTATACAGGATTTTTTTTTATTGCTCTGGGGTCTCTATTTGTATTAAGCTACTAATGTTCTGAAACTGATCAGTGTAGATTTTTTAAAAGAAAACTTTTCTCAGCTTTCAGTGATTTTTTTTCTGCTTAATTTTTTACATTTCTTTGGTCCCCACCTTTGAGTTCACATGGGCCTGCTTGCCTTTAATAAATTCTGAGACCATCAAGACCAAGAGCTCTGTCTTTTTTATTTCCCTAGTGGCACATAATTCAGCAGCTCTCTTCCTTTCCTTCCCTGCCTCCACCCACCTAATTTGGATTCACAATAATTATTCGACAATAAATTAACCGACTGACTCCCACATGCTTTCTAGAGGGAAATCAGCTGACTTTTGTAACATACTAGATATCCAAATCTCTGCACTTCTCTTTCTTGACTATATCAAGAAATCCATATTGTGCTTACAACAAGTAAAGACTAAAATGAAATATTCAACACAACTTTTCCCATTCAGATCACATACCCTCCCTCAAAGCCACATAGCACATTAGGGTCCTGGGCTTGGTTTTAATACCTGCTTTGGCACTGAATGGATTTTGAGAGCCAGAGAGTAGGATAGAAAAGACCACGAGGCAGTTAGCTTAGGACCACCTCAAGCTGCCATAAGAACAGCCCACATAAGAAGCCATCAGGGAGAGTAAAGAAAGGTGTTTGACAGAAGGAAGAAAATATTTTTCTTTCCAGCAGATGTTAGTTATTTTATCTACCAAAATATGCCCACTGGAAATATTTTGAGGTTTTAGAACAAACTACAAATTTATCATTGTTTGCTGAAAATCAGGTCAGAACAGGTTGCAGTCACTGAGTGCAGCACTTTAAAACATGGAACCACGTCTTGAACAGAGCACCCCACGCACAATTGTCTTTCAGTTTACTGTGTGGAGGGGCCTCTAAATCCATAACAACCAGGTTTCACTGACTGGCTCAGATGCTCACACCAGAGCTTTATTTAGCTCAGCACTGGCAGCGAGAGGAAGTTGTCTTCTTCCAAAGCAGCTGTGAAAATGTCTTGGTATTTTCCGTACTTCCATGGATACTAAACGTGTCTGAGCACAGTCAGATTGCTACAGCAATGCATGTGTAAACTCATTTTAGGTGAGAACATATACGAAATCACAATGTATATGACTCATTGGGACAGAAAGGAAAATACTGACCCATAAATAATAAATCAAAATAGCACTTCAGTGACCCACTGAAGAACATCCAGAATCATAACATATATACAATTGAGCTTCTAGAAGAGGAAGAGAGAGAAAAGAATATAAAATATATTTAAAGAAGTAATGACTAGATGTAGAGATTGTGACTAATTTGGTAGCCCGCTTGCCTAGGGTTTCATGTATATGAAACCCTGGCTTTTTCCCCCAGCACTCCATAAAATTGGATGTACTGGCCTGTAATCCCAGCACCCCGGAAGTGGTGACGAGAATAGAAAGTTAAGGCCATGCTCGGATGCATAGTGAGGTTGGGACCAGTTTGGACTAAAGATAAATTGTCTAAAAATTCACTGCAAGTGTCTAAATTTGGGGTGGGGGAGAGGAACCAATTAACATAAAATTATGAGAAGCTCACTAAACTTCAGCCAAAAACATATAAGAATGTTTTACTGATCCACGTAGCAATCATTGTAAAATCAAACATTATAAGAGCAATTTTTGCACAAAGGAAATAATGAATATAATCATGTCTCTAAAGAAATGTCTCAGTGGCTCTATATCAATCACCTGGAACTAACCCGCCTAATCTCTCCCCAGCCTGAAACTCAGGGAAAATTGCGGAAGAGGGGGCGGTAAGATTGTAAGAGCACAAGGATGGGAGGAGCGATGATATGCAAGATATTCCACACAAGTTAGGGCCGAAGCAATCATATTTGGCCTTTACATGCCCTGAGCAATGTCCAACACACTATTGACCTCACAAAGTCTAGCATTTGCTAAAGGCACTAGGATCCTGGGAGGCAAGGGATTGACAGCCACAGTAGTGTTCTATGCTTAAGGGGAACACAGAAAAGGGTTCTGGGAAATGCCACTGGGTCCTTGCACCTCATCGGAGAGGAGGAACTTAGAGGAGAGTTTGGCATGCACATTAAAAGATGCTCCGGGGATGGGAAGGGGAAGCACTGGGGGATAGGGAGGGAAGGGGGAAGGGAGGGGGGCACAGGGGGATAGGGGGTTGGAGGGAGGTGGGGGACTGGTGTACCTGTTAAGTTTGTATGAGTGGAAATAAAAAAAAAAGAAATGTCTCAGTGGGTAAGACTGCTTGCTGTTCAAGCATGAGGCTCTGTGTTCAGATTCCAGCACCTAAGTAAAAAGTCACATAGGAACAACTTGTGTTGTAGCAGGGGAGATACTGGGGGACTACTGGGGGCTGCTGGACTCCTATCTAGCTTCAGGTTGAGTGAGAGACCCTGCCTCTAGGGAATAAGGAATCCTGTGGCTTTAACTTCAAGATAGGCCCCAAATCTGATGAATCTCCCCATGTCCTTTGCTACCAGCCTTGTCGGAGTGACTATTCTCTCTTGGCAAAGCTCCCTGACTGTCCTTCCTGAAAACCAGGGTAACTCCACTGAACTCTGAAGTCCTGATCGTAGTCCAGCCTACATATCAATTTCTTTCTTCTTTCCTTTCTCTTCTTCCTTGCCTCTCTGTCTCAAGGGAATAGTGCAGGATACTCGATATCTTCTGGCACATGCGTGTGCACATGTGTGTGTGTGCATTCATGCACCTCAAATACACACACTGCAAGTATGCACCATGCTTGTTCACGTATTGCATGTAGATACCATGGTTGCTCATGCAATACATGCACACATTATGTTCATACACTATACATACATATACCACACTTACAGAACGATTTACTTGCACATGTACATATATGCACACACATAAACATATTAAAAGTAAATAAAGTAAATAAGGCAAATGATGCTTTCTGTGTAGATTGTGTATAGTGAAAACATTCTTTGTAATAAGGATGAAATGAAGACACATCTCAATAAAGGGAAGCTGGCAAGGCCTGTTGCCAGCAGATTTGCACTATGAGAAGCTGTTTCAGGGGAAGGAAAATAACGGCAGATGGGAATTTAGCTCTGTAGGAAAGAATGAGGAGTCGGAGAAGGCACCAATATATGGCGAGTATGACAGGCAATCTTAGCTCTTTCCTTTCGAAATTTCTTTCATGGACGACAGATGGCTTAAGGCAGCAATAAAAATATTTTTGTGGCATTCCTAATTTAGATACAAATAAAATATATGACATTAGTAACAGAAAGGATGAAAGTAAATGGAATTATATCGTTGAAAGTTTTTTCCATGCCATTGGAAGCAGGACAAGATTCATTGTGAACACACTGTAAGCAAAATACATAGATTATAATCTCTAAACAAAGAAGTAAATCAGCAATTAGCATGACAGTGACGGAGAAGGGACCAGAGGAGACAATACGTTGGATGCTCACAATTAAAAAGTAAAAACAGAACAGGTTTCACCTGTGGCTGTTCTTTTTCTTTAACTTCTTGGAGTCAGTTCTACAAAGAATCCTGTGGCTTTATCTTTAAACTATGTACAGAATCTACTACTTTCCTCATCTCTGCTGCTACCAGCCTAGGTCCGAGCTGCTGTTGTCTCTCAGCACCTGCTGACTGTACTAAACTCCAAAGTTTAGTACATGATCATGGTCCAGTCTATTTGACTGCTGCCCAGTCTGCCATCCCTCTCCTTCCTTCCTCCTTCCTTCCTCCTTCCTTCCTTCTTCCTTCCTTCCTTCTTCCTTCCTTCCTTCCTTCCTTCCTTCCTTCCTTCCTTCCTTCCTTCCTTCCTTCCTTCCTTCCTTCCTTCCTTCCTTCCTTCCTTCCTTCCTTCCTTCCTTCCTCCCTCCCTCCCTCTCTCCCTCCCTCCCTCTCTCCCTCCCTCCCTTCCTTCCTATTTCACTGTCTCACTGTCTCCCTTCCCTTCCTTTCTTCTTTCCTTTCTTTTCTCTTTCTTCCTTCATTGCTTCCTTCCTTTCTCTCCCTGTCCTCTCTCTTCCTCTTTTCCTTTCACTTATGCCTGCCTCTGAAAATATAACATCTTCTAACATGATCTGAAATATATTTACTACAGTTATTTATCTTCCTTAACAAGATAAAGTTCTACAAATAAATGCATTATTTTCATTTACTCATTTAATGGACATATATTCTGAACATAAAATAGTTGCTCGATATATTGTATCATTGCTGTCGAGTGAATAAAGACGCAAAGCTGGCTGTCTTGTTCATTCAGAACCCACAGCATGTATTCTGAGCACATAATTACTATATGAACACCTTGGCCAATTGATAAACTTGTCTATTGCGGATGAAGTAGGGTGTTGTACATGGAAATTAATACTGCGAACCTTGCAAGCTATTGTTGAACAATTTAGAATGCCACATTGTTTAATTTTTGGATTATACAGGATATGAACCAAAAGTCATGATGAAGAGCTACACTGATGTTTCTTGGATTATTATAGGACTAGTTAGTTGTTCCAGTTGGCGTCACATTGGCATTTGCGAGGTGAGGCTCTGGGCCTCCCATGAGGAATTATTTACTTAAGGCATGTCTTTGAGTGAGTTTGTAGGAGATTCTCTTACTTTCGTGATTGATGTGGAAAGATTCAGCCCATTGTGGGTGGGATTATTTGTGTTTACAGGTGAATAAAGAAGCAATGAGTTAGTTAGCACTCTGGCAAACTGGCAGTCTAGAAAGAAAGTTCTTAGGATTGTTTCTTGTCCTTTCTGGTCACCATTTGAGTCATAGTATGGCCTGTTCCCTTGGCTCCTGTTGGCGCGACTTCTTCTGTCACCATGAATTAACACTTGGCATTGCGTGCATAAGTAAGTATCTCGTGTCCCACTTCAGTTGCTTGGGTGAGGTGTCTGTTCCAGCCACAAGGCTGTAAGCGGTCAGTGACATTGGAAAACAAGGTTTTTGGCTGCAGGCATTCTATTTACTGAAAGAGAACTCTACAAATGAGTAAGCTCACCGGTGAGTCTCTCAAGGGAGCAAGGCACCACACAGGTATTGTCCATTCCTGAAAACTTGTGGAATAGAAGAGAAAAGAAAAACTTAATTCTACGTGCCTGATTCCTAAAGAGAAAGAAGGCGTTCATTTGAGGAGTTCTGCTTTGTTCTCAAGATCAACATTTGTCAGTCTTTCCTTTTTGGGGGTAGCCAGGCTGGAGGGGAAAGATTATGATGAAGTCAGGGATGCGGCACTAGTGGGCATTCACAAGCAATGGAAGGTGTGGGGGAGAATTATCTTCCTTACAGCTGAAGCAAATGCCAAAATGAACAATAGATACAAGAACGAAAACTGATCAGAGGTCTTTGACAAGCTTAATCCAGGGAGGGAACCAGGGAGAAGAGCTCAGGCCAGACTTGTGGAACCACCAAACCTGGGTGGAATGTGGCAGGTAGGGATGGCAAGAGCCATCAGGCTAGGTATTGTCACATAAACTAAGGCTCAAGAGTATTTTGAGTAGAAAGGAATATTGACACCTTTTTATGCAACTGAAACCAAAATGCCACAGCTACGATTTTTGCTGGATAGGCAGAGATAGGTGTTAGGATGATGGTGAGACAGAAAACATAGACCACTACAAGAAATTATTTCTGAATATTTGAATGGGCTAGACAGAATGGAGAATGTGGGGCTACAGTGGAAAACCAGAGAGGTAGCTGTAGGGTTGTGTGGCTATAGCAGGTCTCCAGGCAATAAGCAGCCAGGCCCGCCTGGGCAGTGTTGAGAAACAGACCTAAGCAGTGGGTAATTACATAGGACGAGCCAGAGTGTTTCCATTCTCGGAACTCAGTGGAGAGAATTTTGTATGATGTGGGAGGAAATGGGGAGGCTGGGAAGGTTTTGGATGAGCTCACATAACACGCATTCATTAGCCCCTATTGTCTGCTGGCCACCCTGCTGTGGCTGATGCATAAGTGCAAATGCAAAGGGAACATGTGTAGATATTTTTTTATGAGATCGAGACAGTACGCTTTTTCCGTAGCTCAATTTCAAGACATTCTCTAGCACTTGCAAGGAATGCAGACAGATTAGTTTAGAGGAGGAAGTTTGGGCTGCCAGGATTCAGGTGCCCTCCGAAGGAGGAGGGGAGCGTCACAGAAACGTGATAACTGCCAACAGAACCTGCAGAACAAGAGATGATGAGTTGATTCACGCACACACACACACACACACACACACCCTTTCATTGGACTTTCTGCTGAGAACCTGCAAAGCTGACAACTTCTCTTGTTTGCTTATAGCCAAAATGCCACCAATGTGGGTGTAATGATTACTCTTAACTGTTGCTGTGAGAGCACCCAAAGTCAAACAACTTAAAGGAGAAAGGAAGATTTATTCATCTTACAGTTCTAGAGGGGACATACTACACTCTTTCACTGTGGAAAAGGATGGCTGGCTAGCCGAAACTGAAGATAGGCTCCGTCACACCATCAGAGAGGCTGCGAGCTACAAGACTGGAGAGTCTCTCTTCTTCCTCTGTTCTGTGGTTTCTTTTATCTGGTCCACTACTGGGAGGTTCCTATGAGATCTATGGAGGTTCCGGTCAGATCTAGGGCTGGTCTTGTATTGTAATGTATTGATCTGGATAATCTCTTCAGGTGGTCTGACAGCTGATCTTAGTTAATACCAGGATTAACTATCACAGTGGGAAAGAAGTGGGAGGCAGTCACCTGCACACGACGGGGGAGGCAGACATGAGCTTCCTTCTTACAGCTCAATCAGACAAGGTTTTGGAAATCTGGCCTTCCAGGAAGCCGTCTCATAGGTCTTCTCCTCAAGTTTCTCTCTGGGGATAGCAGGAAGTGGGGGCAGGCATCTTCCCTCCAGCAAAGCTGCCTTCGAGGCCTCTGGCACTAGCTCACGTGAGGTAAAGGGTGTATAGCACATCTATGAAGGAGATATTAGAACCCTGAACTTTGTTCTTCCTCTCTTTACTTTGCAGCCTGGTTGAGGCGAACAGCTCCTCTTGCCTTGCCTTTTATGGATTGTGACATCACAGACCCAAAAGCAGCAGGGTCAAACTGTTAGGGACCGAATCCCCAAAACGTGTTCCAAAATATACTTTTCCCCTTATGAGCTTGACTATCTCAGGTATTCTGTCATAGCAGCAGAAAGCTGACTAGCACCATTCTCTAGATGGTAGAATTTCAATTTGGTTGGAAGATAGCCTAGGAAGATTTTTCTAGACCAGAGATACAACAATTATTCCGTAAAAGTAAAGTAGTAAATACTTTCAGTTTTATGGACCATGTGACCCATTTTGCAATTAGTTTTGTGGTAGCTTGAACATAGCCACAATGATACATAGTAACTAGTACAGTAATGTCACAATAATAATATATTTATGGGAACTGGGTTTAGAGATAGTGCTGATCCACAGGTCAGAGCTTACCACCCTCCTAACTAAACCATTTTCTTTCAAGTTTTCCAATAAGTTCGAAGCACTAATTCAATTTGTTAATGAACATTTCTGCTTAATAAGATGTCAAGCAATTTTTGAGTGTCGCAGTTACTCTTAATGTTGTTGATACAGTGCTCAAACAAAAGATGAATAAAGGGCTCATTCACTTCCGCATGGCAGGAAACTTCTCACTATCAGGAGTCAAGGACACTTGCTACATCATCCCCATGGGAATTGCCAAGAAAGGGACATACTTTCTCCTTTGCTATGTCTATGTGTCTGTATGTCAATGTGAAACAATTTTCTCCATTTTACACAGCTGCCCAGAAAATGGTACCACTCACCATGTGCTGGGTCATCCCACACTAGATGGATATCTCTCATAGACTTGCTCAGGGCCCGTCTTAACTATTTATTCTTCAAAGACATACCCAAGGGCTCAGTTGTCAATTATCAAGTTGACACCTGTATCCAGTTGACATACACTGAGTTTCCCCAGACCTCTGTATTTGTACTCAGCTGCCTGTCCATCAGGAAGGGTAGGTTATATTGCAACAAAAATTGTCTCCGAATCGCAGTGCCCGAGCACAAGAAAGCCTGATTTCTCCTTCCCAGCAGTGACAGTAGAAGCTGGTCAGCAAAGAATTCCATCTCATAGCTACTTTCGCAGGATGGTGGGCTGATGTAGCACCTGTGAGACTGCCAGCTCCCATTACAAAGACAGCAAGAGAATTTCCTTAGAAAATGACAAGTCATTTGCGCTTATGTTTTATTGGCTAAGATACCTCCCACAGTCACACTCAACATCATGGACATCCTATGACATGAGAGGAAAGGGATGGCAGCAAAAGTTGGAGAGTCCTGAAGACCTTTCCAGGTGGAAGCTCCCAGCCACTGTAATGAGAGAGAGGAGTCGTCTGTAAGGCAGTTCAAAAGATGCTTGCAGATTCAGCCCCAAAGCTTATGACTCTCGGACTATACCTCACACAGGAGGAAAACAATTTGGAGGATAAGAACTATAACTTAATCTCTGCAGAATTCTCTCTGTTCTGCTTCTTTGCTCTTTACATATTTGTGTTACTGACACTGAAAATAGCTACACTATTACTCTTGGCTTGGGGCTAATTTTGAATTCTGTCTTCAGAATTTAAAGGGAGAGCATCTCTAGATGAATTTCCTATCTTCCCCGTCTACTCTGCTTCTTGGGCTTGAGCCTGTGGGTTAAGGACGCAACGCATAGACTTGCGGCATGCAGAACAGAAGCTGACAGCTGTAGCAGAAGGCAGCGTTTCTAGCATTTGTTCTCTTCATCCCCCGTCACATGATAGCAATAGTCACAAGGTAAAATCGATATGAAAATTCTCTGTTATCTGCAAAACACACCATAAAATTATTATTTTTATTGGATTACACTGCAAACCCAGAAGTAGTAGCTGATATCCCTAAGATCAAGCTGGTCTCCAAGGGAAATACTGCGCACTCCCTCTCTGTTGCAATTTGCCTGTCTGCTGCAGATAAATTCAGGACAAAGTGACTTACGGAGGAACACTGGGGTTTTGCAGGAGACTTCATCCCTGCACTAGGGGCTGAGGGTAACTAGCCACACCCTATTCACAGGACTGCTAAGAGAGGAGCAAACCTCACTTCCAGGCAATGTGTCTGTCCAAGTATACCGAAGAATTCCAGCTCCCTGAATCACTGCCCTCCATCTTATCCTCCTGCCCATCAATTAGACAATCTCCTGCAGGATTGCTCAGGTCTTAACTACTAATCCTTCGCAGCTATACTGGGAGCTCAGTCCTTCAACTGTTTAATTGACAGGTGTATCTATCACACTCCTCAACTCTACCATCCCACCACACGCTCACCTCCTAAATAAATACTTTACCAAATAATTTGGAGTCTGTTTCTTTTCATTGGTTCGGGAGTGCTAAACTTTAGGGTTTTTTTTTTTTTTTTTCTCCTGTTTGTGCTCAACCACACCCATTTGACCTCCCCTCAGCACATTGTTAGGTTTCATCTCCCAGCAAAAGGGAGTAGCTCTGCCTCCTGGCTTCCCCCTGAGAAATGGTTTTCCTCTCTTCCCATAACTTCTGTGGCCAGCACAAGCCGAAAGGAAAAGCAGCAGCAATTTCCAGGAGAACTGGCTCTGCTGGCTGGAACCTCCAGGGACGCTCGCTCCAGCTGTGAGCTAAGCAGCCATTCTAAGCAGCACACAGAGTGTGCAGCCAAGGCTCTTGGATGCAGTCACATCCAAAGTTCCCTAAGGAGGTTCACTAAGGATGGGCAGGTGACAGCCCTCGGGTCTCAAGCCCAGGGCACTACATGTTAGCCCTAGTTCTGAGGCAAGAACTTAGAAAGCTGTGAAGCCACTTCACACAGCTGAACCCTACCTTCCAAATGCGTGGCAGTCTCTCCTACTTACAGCAACAACTCCTAAGGGCATTATCTCACGTAGTGGGTTGTTGCTGCCCTGAAAAGAAGCATGATGTTCCTTTCCATCCTATCCAAAATATACAGGTTTGGAAGGACGGGCAGAAATCAATATTTGTGTAAAAGAAGACGATGGAATGTGTGGGAGACGCGGAGATTTTCAGGTGCATTGCGGAGGCTCTCGGGGGATGAACTGCAAATCAAAGGGCAGAAAGAACTTCCCGAGTGTCATTTCAACAAGGCTTCATGCTAATGAGAGCCAGCTCCATCCTTTGATATTTTCAAGCCTGCTGAGTAAATAACTCATAAACTTGCTGTAATGATTATGGGTATGCTACTGGTGTGCTTCCAAGTCTGACCTACTTTGCAGGTTTGCATCTGTCTTAGAAACCTGGGGCCAGAATTCCAGCATCCCAACTACCTCTGTGGCTCCTTCTCAAACCGCACTGAGAATGCTGGGGAGGGTGTCAGTTTCCTGAGACTGAACTGATGCCCCACCTGCCATCTGCTTACATAGTATTATTTTTCTTGGTTTTTCTTCCTTTCTTTTGCATAGATTTCATTCCCTTTATTTCCTTAGTCAAGTGAAAGGAAAGATAGGGTGTGTCAGATAATGTTCACAAGAATTCCTTAGTTCTCACAAAAGAGCTTAAAGATGAGGTATAGAAAATATCTCAGTTTGTTTTGAGGCTCACTTGCATGAAATACAAGGAAATGGAAAGCAGATAAATAAGTAGTGCTTGAAAAGTGTCCATGTTATCACTGGGTAGATTTCCATGTTCCATTCCTTTCCAGCTACTGTATATACACCTTGAGGTATTTGGTCATTGCTTTGGCTGGAGCAATAAGTGTAGTTCCGTGAAAGGTGGGACAGGCGGGGTTTCCCCAAAAGGCAGTAACAATGCCAGCTTCAGCAATGGCACTCAAGTGCACCTTGTTTTGTTCCTTGGGAGGACGACTTATGTATTCAAAGCAGCTGTGTGATTTTAATTGTGACATTTCCTCAAGGTAGTGTGTTGGGCGAAGCTCGTTAAATTCTTTCTCATAGTAGAAATGTGATGAATGTGGTTACAGTCCTCACTCCCACTTTCCACAGAGATAATAAAACACTAACATTAAACTGTAATAAAGAAAATGATGAAACAAAAATCACTACTTAATAATCATATGACCAAGCCCATGGAAAACAACAATTTCACAGATGGAAGGTCAAATTAATTTCATTCAAATGCTCCAGCGTGAGGTAGGAGTGTGAAAATGAATAGGCTGTGCCATATTTCTACAAGATGCTTATTTTTATTTTTGGTTTTCCAGACACATGGTCCTGTGTTCCTAGTCACCCAGCTGGTAGGGGTGCTCTAGGAAGCGTAGACTGCCTTAGTTCTCTGCTGTGATGCTTCATGAGCAGGAGGGCAAGACTAATTTTTTAGGGGGACGGATGAGTCTCTCATTTCGATTTATACATTACACATGCTATTTCAAGCAAAGGACCCCTCAATTCAAGCTTAGTCACTTTATGTCAGCTAGCACAGGGTCTCCAGTTACACGTGTGAAGCATTGCAGCCAGTGGAGACCTAGGCGATATGGCTCTGTGATACCCTTCATGGCCCAGCAAAACAGTCTCCGAGTGAACCATTTGAGTCTTTGTAGAGTAAGTTCTACTTATTAATATGTCTTAACAGTATTAATAGATATGTGTATGCACTGTGGTAATGTGACTTTCACGTATCAATATCTTTTGTTTTAACTTTATTTGCATTTCTGTGCATATATGATGTTTATAGGGACAGTGGTACAATACACTTACAGATGTGCATTCATGGTGTGTGTAGAGTCCTGTGTCTCCTTTGGTGATTTTCTACCTGATTTTTTTAAGTCAGAGGTGTATATCTAGCTGAATCTGTAGCTCACTGATTAGCTGTCTGGTTTGATGGCCAATGGGTTTCAAAGATGAACCTATCTCTCTGTCCTACGCCCAGTATCAGGGTTACAGACACTTGTCACACAGTGCCCGCTGGGGATCAGAGCTTCATGCTTATACAACATGCACTTCACTGACTCAGACATCTTCCCAACCTTCAAATGTATCAATCTGTGACTTGCCTAAGACGGTCACGTTTTCAGCTTCTAGTCCTCTTTGAACCTTCCTTCCTTCCTGACTCTTTAACCTTAAACCATGAAGACCTCACTTCGCATACCTCTCTCTCTTCCTATGGCTCTCATCACCAGCGTACTGCATCTCTGCTTTTATTTTGGAAATGCGTTTATGGACAAAATCACAGAGCAGGAAGGCCTTTTATGATTTTAATATATGTAGCATTAGCCAAGACATGAAAAACAATCATTCATTTCAGTGATTTCGTGCTTTCTAGGCTAAGAAGAGCTGAGTAATTTAGTAAATTCAGATATTTTGCAAGGCACTGAGATTGAACTTAAACTCACAGTATCTGAAATGCTTAACTCAAAAGATAAAATATAATTTATTCAGGCCTATGCAAAATAGCTATCTTCTCTTTTATTTAGCTTTTACTTTCCAGGTAGCTTTACCTATAAGCCCTAGTTTTTCTGCCAATGCTCTCAGGTCTAGACACAGACTTCGTCATCGCCAACATGATGTCTCTAAGGATTCACCAGTGGTCTCAACTTAAAGACACCACTCACAGTATCTGAAATGCTTAACTCAAAAGATAAAATATAATTTATTCAGGCCTATGCAAAATAGCTATCTTCTCTTTTATTTAGCTTTTACTTTCCAGGTAGCTTTACCTATAAGCCCTAGTTTTTCTGCCAATGCTCTCAGGTCTAGACACAGACTTCGTCATCGCCAACATGATGTCTCTAAGGATTCACCAGTGGTCTCAACTTAAAGACACCTTAATCTTTGATTTAGACAGCCTCAATCCTTGGTTACATATCAGAATCCTCTGGGAGTCTCAGAAAATACTCAGGCCTGGGTTCTGTCCAAAGTCAGCTAGAATCTGAGGCTTGTGCAGATTCTCTAGAGTTCCCCATCCATTCTAATACAAGGGAAGTGTGGTAACCTTAGATTTGGAGCATCTGAGTTGCAGCACTGAGGTCCTAAACTCTGAAGGCTTCAAACACATCCTACTTACAGAGCTTCTCTATTCATATCTTTTGGAACCCGGAAGTGTTATTAAGAAACCAATCTTATAAATACTTCAAAGCCTATCTTCATTTCTGCCACAGATCAATATCTCCAGGAGACCCTATGAACTTCTCAAGTTTTACCATTCTAAACCCCTGGGGGTTGGTCTGTTCCCAAGCTCCATAACATGGTGGGGTTTCAATTCTTGTCAATCAAGACTCTTTCCATGTATATTTTCATATTCACATCCTAGAGTTTACTTTCACCCTTTCTTAATTGATGTTTCTAAGGGTCTAGAGTCTAATAACGTGTTAATGATTAACAAGAGCATCCTTCACTTTAAATCCTTTTGATCTGCTGTCTATCTTGTCCTTTCTCCTTGTTTGTCATTTATATCCAACATTTTCTTTTGTTTGCTAAGCTTCATAAATATATGGAGATGACACAGATAGTGTTTTTTTCCAAAGAGGCTACAATTGTTACCTTTAAAGAACTAATTTACAACATATGCTCCAACTTTAATTATCAGAGCTATTTTTTTCTAGTTGTGCCTTTTTTCATTTTAATTTTATAACCTACCAAGTTCAATTAGTACTGCCTGAATGCATATGAAGGTGGGGTCAACAGATAGAACATGGTAGTAGCCATGCCTCTAAAGGAAAATGACTCTTTCTCTCAGAAAACACCAACTGCCAATAGAACTTCTTTTTAGGGGTGCAGTTTCTGATGGTAAAAGGATTTTCAGCATTGGTTTACTTTCCTTATTCATTATTTGGTTGGTTTATCTCTTTTTTTGTGATTTATTCTTGTAAACCTAGGAGTTTATCTAGTTTTCCTAGGCTTTCCAATTTGCTGACATCCAACAAAATTTTAAAACAATATAATTCTTAGATATAAGGGTAACCAAGTCAGGGCAAAAGAAACAGGGGAAAAGAAATGAATTGAAAGAAAATTGTTAAAATGTCCATATTGTGTAATGCAATTTACAAATCCAGTGCAATCCCTATTAAAATATCAGTGGCATTAATAAACATAAGAACACATACACACACTAATTTTGTATAGACCATAAGGTCTCTGAATAGTTAAACTAATTTTGAACATTAAGAACAAATCTAGATACATTCCTCTTGCTGGTCTCAGATTATTTCACAAACAACAACAACTATAACAAAAGTAGTTACTATTGCCTCATTCAAATGCATGAGTAGACTAAGAAAGCAGATAAATAAGCTTATGCACATATAGTCAATGAACATTTGGCCAAAGTACCAAAAATAAACATAAAGATAGGAAAGCATATTCAGTGACTAATGTTGGAAAATTATAGAAAAAATGAAATTGGATACTTATTTTACATTATTCACAAAATCAACACGCAATGTTTAATGCTTAAAAGTAGTATCAGAAATGATACAATTCCCAGAAAAAAAAGCATAATGAAAACCTATGTGACAAGTAGGCATGGGAGTGATTGTTTTGATGATGGCACTAAATGGACAGGCAGCAAAAACAAAAATAAAGTGAGATAGCATTGAAAAACTATTTTCCTACCCAGGAAAGAAACTATCAATAAAGGAAAAGGCAACCTAAAATGAACAGCTGAATGAAATAGGAGGATAATGCAGAATATAGAAGAGGAATTTAATAAAGAGATAGAGTTATTGGAAATAAACAGCTCAATAACTTAAATAAAGATTTCATCCTGAATTCCCAACTGCAAACAGGAGTGAGAGAAAAATATCTTTGTCAGAATGTGGCAGCAATGACTTTTACTTCAATTCCTCAGATAGTCCCTGTAATATGCAATGTCTTTATTGTACATGGATCATCAACATTCTGGCCTTTTGAGCCTGCAAGAGAATTTCTCATTAAATAGTGCTTATAGCATTGTGAGGCACTTCCAATGTGCATCTCTAAAGTCTACTCCAAGCCTCCTTCAGACCACTTCCAAAGACCAATTGACCACATTATCAGGTTCGGTACCACTCTTGGTATTTCTTTTCTGTGTTATTTTCACAACCTAAATCCCTAAATACATGACTGAAACGTCTTTGAAAAGGAAAGATTTATTTAGGAAGCCTTGCAGAGCGTGGCCCAGTCTATCACAGCGTGGATGGCATAGCAGCAGTGTGGTTCAGCTTGTGGTGTCAGAAGCATTCAGAGGCATGGTTCACATGGCAGTAGTCCAGAAAACAGAGAGTGGGATTGCAACAGGGGCAAGCTATAACTTCCAAAGACCCACCTGTAGTGATCTATTGCTTCAGCTAAGCCCCACCTCATAAAGGTTCCCCGGCCTCCCAAAATGATATATCAATTGTGAAACCAGTACTGAAAACATGAGCACATATAGGGGATATTTCAGATTCAAACCATAAGAGAAGTTTGTAGCTATCTATGGATGTCTACACATTCAAAAAGCAGAAAGATCTCAAATACATAAAACGTAATGTAAGATCTCACAAAAACAGTAACAAAACTTTCTCCAAATTTGTATTAAAAAATAATAAAGATGAGAATTGAAACTAATGAATATATATATAATTAGCGAATATATATATATATATAGATAAAAAAAGCCGTGTAAGAAAGACAATGTTTTCATTCGTCAGTCATTGCTCATTCACCTCATACTCAGAGGAAACTTAATTTTTTCAACTCTTTGCTGAATGGAGACAACTGATGAGATAGTGCAGTGTGTGCACAAGGGACATGCACAACTTTATTCTCGGCACCAAATCTTTTCCCATGATTGTCTTTCTTCAACTCTTAAACAAATGTTAAAGAACTCTCAAGGTATCTAACGCTTTGACAGGGTTATATGATGTTGTCGTCTACAAATGTGTTGAATAGCATTCACAGTTGGCATACATGTGGTCCATACAGCGCAATTTGGACATTCTTGTAAGAGATGATTTCAAGGCAGAGCCACAAGACAGGTTTGGGGGCAGCTTTTCATGAAGGAATTTATTTCCTTAGTCTGATACAAGAAAGAAATATGTACTTAGAAAAAGTAAATACAAAGTACACATTGAGGGCCAGTGAGATAGTATAACAGCTAAGGTGTCTGCTGGAAACATGGTGACCTGAGTTCAATCCCTGAGAACTCACATGATAGAAGAAGAAAAATAATTTCCAAAAAGTTCTCTGATATCCACCCACATACCACAGCATGTTTGTCTGTCTTTTTCTCTCATTCTCTTGTCCCTCTCCGCCCCATTCTCCTGTCCTAACACATCTCTTTGTCTCTGTCTCTCCTATCACCTCTCTTTGTCTCTCTGCCTCTTTCTTACACACATGTAAATAAAATATAAATAAATAAAATGGTTTAAAAATAATCCTTTGTGTAACTTAGGCTGCCATCTGAATTCTATGTATGCCAAGGAAATGGAACAGTACTATTCAGAGAGAAACACCCATTCGAGGTATATATTTTTGTTGATGTTTGATAATGTTTCTATATATTAACTTTTTATTGATGATCCCCATCTCGACATTTAAATATTGCCTCTTCCTCCAGCTGCCAGAGCTGATGTAGGAGCTCCTGCAGTTCTTGGCTTCAGCCTGAGGAGGACATTTTCCCAGGCAATGGCTGCTACAGAGTAAAACACTCAGAAGACTTCGGTGCATTTCTGAAAGGTTGCAACATCTATGACTATATAGAAAACTTTGCTGGAGTTTGAAGTGATGTCATCCTGATGAGTGGATGAGTGACATATTGAAGATATTCATGATGGTTTCCCATGACACTAAAAGAGCTTCAAACAATGAAGAGGCTGTAAAAATCAACAAAACTGTGGTCAAGGCAGGAAACAAGTTTAATCTACATGGGGAGGTGGGTGACTCCTAGA
This sequence comes from Typhlomys cinereus, assembly GCA_023101885.1. Lineage (NCBI taxonomy): Eukaryota > Metazoa > Chordata > Mammalia > Rodentia > Platacanthomyidae > Typhlomys > Typhlomys cinereus. The sequence goes on along the minus strand of JALPQD010000006.1, from coordinate 10,336,453 downwards.
GGTTGCTCCTGGGAATTAACTAATGAGAAACGAGTGCTAACAAAGGAATGCACAGCTGAGGAAAGAAAGAGAAGAAGCAGAAGAATTCCCATAAAAATCATCTTGTCAGAGTTAGTGCACAGTTTTATAGACTCAGGGAGTCTTTTCATTGTATGAGAACACGGACCTCAAAACCAAAAGCTTTTCATGAATAGAAAGAAATGCTTGTGGTACATCATAAATTTATAAGAAAATCTACGATGAAAAGAAGAAACAATCCAATCAAATCACCAGGGACATATTTCAGACAGGCATGACATATTCTCAAGAAAAGCTTGAGACAGATCCTTGAGATGGATTTCAGAAGGCTTTGTGCTCATAGTTAACAAAGCCCCCTGCATCTTCTCTCTTTTGGAGAACAGGGTGTAGATGAGGATAACAATATTTCCTACTAGTGTGTAGGCTGAGACTAATATGCTTTTGTCTTCTTTAACCAAAAAGTTTAACATATAATAAATATGAAAATATAAAATCTACAAAGAATTTTGTATAACTGTACAAAGAATGTACCAAAAATATTAAATCAGAAAAGAGTGAAATGATCATGAGATAAAATATCTACAATAGAAATGTTATGATAGACTAACAGTAATTATTAAAGAATGAACAAACAAATTTAATAAGTTGGTCCCAACACACAGTGATTATGAGCTCTGTAACGACGCCACCTACCCACTACAGTATCCATTCATGGTAAGTGACCTTTACAAGTATTATCGCTTTCAAAATTATTTTGTAGTATGCTTTTTGGTGTTTAGGTGTGTTCAGATATATAAATACGTACCTCTGTGTGACAATCGTCTATTGTATTCAATGTGGAAACAGGCATCACAGGTTTATATCTAGAAATGATGTATTATACCATAGAGCAGAGCATCCAGGCTGTGTAAGCATGTCCTGAGATGTTCAGGCAGTGAAGAAATCCCCTAATGATAGGTTTCTCCAACTGTCACATTGTTTACCAGCTCATGACTATTTTAAAATATTCGTATGCTTTAAAAGATTTCATGCTAGGAATTTAGCCAATAAAATAAAATTATTCACTCTCCTTAGGCATAAGAATGCTTATTGTGGCTCCAGTTTTGATGGTTAACAAAGGTCTGATTATATCCTAAATGTTCTTTAATATGGGTCTTGCTAATTTCATTTGTTACTGAATGGAGTGTGGTAGATTTGGCATAAATGGCTTAGATTTTAATACGGTATGAAGATTTCAGAATCAAAATGTGTCTTCCTCTTTTAATGACAACAGAATAACAGTGAATAGATTGTCTGCTTTGTCCACAAACAATTAGAAAATCAGTAAAGCATATGAAAACAATGTCTCAGACATTGAACCATATGTCATATCTAGTTGTGAACACAGACAAAAGAGACTGATGAGGTCAGCATACTCGTGCTGTACCTTATGAGTTGTTCTTCTGTCAGGATATGGTCAAGGATATCCCTCAAGGAATGAACAGGACCCAAGCAGACCCTGGAGGCTTCACTGAGTTCAGAGGACAGATCAGACTGTGCAAAGGTCGAGGAATTAGAATCTATCAACAGACTACCAGTACAGAAAGAGAAAGTTTCATATACCTACAGTGTGGACTTTGGAAGTCTTTGCCTGAATGCTAATGTGCATATGCATGAGAGAGCAAGCAGACAGAGGTAAGCCTCACAAGTCTGGGAGCTTGTTCAGGCTGTGTTGACTTGGTGATGGCAGCAGTGAACAAAAAGATACGTCCATATTCAGAATCATCAGTACATCTTCAATCAGTATCACCTATTGCTCACACTAAAGTATCCTACATTAAAAGCCACAACGATGTTGACAAGATTGCTTGGCAAGTAAAGGTGCTTATCTGAAAATCTGGTGACCTGACCTTCATCCCTGTAACCCACATGGCAGAAGAACTTATGACAATTGCCCTCTGACCTCCACATATATACTACAACAGAGCATACTTCCTCTCTCTCTCTCTGTCACACACACACACACATGCACTCTCAAATAAATTAATAAAATTTTAAGTGTACTAGTTTAAGTTAAGAAACTTTGTAAGCAGCTCTATGAAAGATTCAACTGTTCCTAAATAAATATCATTCAACAGTAAAAGTAAGCATGATTGCTTTCTTTTTTTTCATTTCCGAGTTTGCACAGGAGTGCATGAATGTGTATGGGTTTCTGCACGTATATGGGCACATGAATGTGTGGGTGTTCTTGTGCGTGAACATGTGTGTGAGTGTGGAGGTCCAAAGTAGTTACTGGCAATCATCCAATCAATCTTTCACTTATGCTTTAGAGGCAGGGTCTCTAATTAACCCTTATTAGATTAATTAACTTCTTCTGAGGATCCCCAGTCTCAATCTTCTAAGTCTGAAATTACAAATGGGCTACCAAACCTACTTGGCATTTTTATCAGAGATTAGATCTCAACTCTGGAATCTTTGCTTGCAACTTTAACCACTTAGCCATCTCCATAGCCAACTCTTTTTAAAAACAACAGAGGGCAGGATCACCAGGAATATAATATTCAAAATGCAGGTTATCCAGTGAGATATTAGTAGTTATTTCCAGAAGCAGGAAAATACAATGAGATATGTCATATAAGAGAATAAATGCACACTTTGAATAAGTCAGATGATGGAAGTAGTAAAATGGGACATTACAAAAAATATAGAAACATATTTTACATGCTCAACAACTTAGAAGAAAGTGATGCATAATGAAGAGAGGGACAAGGAATTTAGATTGGTTCCAGAGGAAATTATACAGATGAAACACAGAAATGAAAAATAGATTTGATTTTGTGTTAATTTGTTAAGGGAAATTGCAGACATAATGACAGATATTTATTTTGTATCATGTTGAGGTGAGGAGTACAGGATCAAATTTCCATGTGCTCATTTTACTCTAAGACATGTCTCTTTGGGGCTTGTATCACACGTGTTGTGTTCTAATATCAACTTATAAGAATACCAGTCACATTCAATTAAGGTCAATAACATCATTTAACTTTGATTACTTCTTTAAGGACTTGATCTCTAAATAAGATTGTCTGAGATTCCCTCCGTGCCAGCACTTTGCCCTATGAGTTTTGAAGGTGATACAATGCAGTCCTTGGCAGACAGGATAAAGAATGTTTATACCATATAAGAAAAAAAAAACAGTGACTGAAATGCATAGCAGTAGAAATCAATGAGATCAAAACATAGAGACAAAAATTATTCAAAACAACATGTAGAAGGGAAGACTGACTAGAAAGATTGAATACAGCATGGGAGGGCAGTGGAATAAAATCAAACAGCGTAACTCATGTGTTTGGGTGGAGATCTGCCAAAATATTAGAAGAAATAATAATTAAAATGCTCAAAATTGGATTAGAATTACAGTTCAGTTTTAGAATGCTTTCCTAGCATACATGAGGCCATACATTCAGTTGTTAGCCCAATGAATAAAAATTCACAATTGGTGAAAACTCTAATCTCTTAGGAAAAAATTACAGAACAATGAACCCAAATAACCACACCAAATTTTATAATCAAGTTGTTGAAAATAAGTGATTCAAAACAGCTAGAGGGGAAAAGATGCATTTCATAAAAAGAAAAAAACCACAAGAGACTTCTTGTCACACAACAGGACAGAAACAAATAAAGGAAGGATGGAAAGAGAGAGGAAGGAAGGAAGGAAGGAAGAAAGAAAGGAAGGAAGGAAGGATGGAAAGAGAAAGGAAGAAAGGAAGGAAGGAAGGAAGAAAGGAAGGAAGGAAGGAAGAAAGGAAGGAAGGAAGGAAGGATGGAAGGAAGGAAGGATGGAAAGAGAGAGGAAGGAAGGAAGGAAAGAGAGAGGAAGGAAGGAAGGAAGGAAGGAAGGAAAGAGAGAGGAAGGAAGGAAGGAAGGAAGGAAGGAAGGAAGGAAGGAAGGATGGAAAGAGAGAGGAAGGAAGGAAGGAAGGAAGGAAGGAAGGAAGGAAGGAAGGAAGGAAGGAAGGAAGGAAGGAAGGAAGGAAGGAGAAGGAGGGAATGAACAATAATGAGAGATGGAGAAAGGGAAAAAGAAAGAGGAATAGGAAAAGGAAGAAAGAAAGAAAAGAAAGACAAGCTCACAAGTTTGGAAGACAATGCAATGTGTATGCTTAAAAGTCTGAAAAAAAAATAGTCTGTGAGGTTAGAATTCCACATTCTGGAAAAGTGTCATTTAGCAATGAAGAAAGAGGAAAGACATTAATTGACAACAGATTAGTGCTACAAATAACTCGAGATTAAAAAATGACATAACAATTTGAATTGATACTACAGAATAAAAAAATGAAACATTTGCATATATAGGTATATACACAAAAATATTTCTGGGGCCAGCCAAACAGCTTGATGGAAAAATGTCTGAGTTTAATCCCCAGAGTCACATAGTGGTAGGCGAGAACTGCCATTCACGAATTGCAAATTGTCTTCTGACTTCTACATGTGTGGTTGGTACGGACACACACTCAAAGCCACACAATGTTAAATGGGTGCTGAGGAGATTGTGAAATGGATGAAAGCACTTTCTATGTATGTGTAAGAACCTGAATTCAAATCGGCAGCACTCATATGAAAAAATCAAGTGTGGCTACAGCGCTCATGTGAATGCAACCTTGACAACTAGGGGCAAAGCAAGGGGTCCCTGGGAGTCATTTATTACCAACCTAGAGGAGCTCCAGGTTCAGCGAGAAGGATGGACTCAAGAGAAGGAGGCTGGAGGGAGAGAGGAATATATTTGACGACCTCCTCTGGCCTCCACATGCACACACATGGACACACACACACACACACACACACACACATAACATACAAAATTAAAGTATTTGCACATTTTCCTTTCTTTGATAGAATAATAGATTATTTTAAATAAAACCTATATTAGGTGATGAGATAAAATGTATGACAATAAAAAGGGACATGTTGGAGGAGATATTCATAGTGTATCTAACATGCTTTTTGGGGGATAGACTTTGATATGTGAAATCTGAAAGTGTATATTTCTCTTGGTAAAGGCCATTTTTTTTCTGACAGTAGTAATTATTTCTTTCTTTCTTTCTTTTTTTGTTTTTTTTATTTTTTTTTTTTAGTAATTCTTATATTATGGACAATAAACACAATTGGGGAAAGTGGGAGCCATTTTTATATTTCATTATACACTTTTATGCTCTTCCAGTATAATAAGTGTATTAGATTAAATGAAATTATTTATTAACTTTTTATGTAATGGCCCTAATGTGGACTTATGGACTGTTTTCCTCACAGTTTTCTAAGTTAAAAAAAAACAAACTATTTCATTATCTAAAAATATGCATCTTACATTTTGGCAATCAGTCTAACAGAAAACATAAGTACAATTTTATGCTATTTGAAACTAATTTGCTGAAAAAAAGCTTTACTCTCTATGGGCTTTAGTTTTACCATTTTAAAAGGGATGAAAACCCCAAAGAGTCATAAGTACACGAAACTGTGTTACAAAAAATTACTGATCAGATAGGCTGGATTGGAGACTCAGGCCCGCTGTTGCAGCACAGGAGAGACTGAGGTAGAAGAGTTCCCAGAAGCTCAAGCTAAGCAGTGAGTGCCAATTTACCCTGATTTATGAGGTCCCATTTCAATAGGTAATATAGAAGAACAAAACAAATCACAATAAAACTTAGTGTGAGCTCGTTTTTTTTTTTTTTAAACTACTCAATTATACATGAAACGTCTATTTGTTATTCTGAATCAACTTCTTCCTGGAAAAGTGTGTTTTTAGGTGGCCAGCACAAGGCTTTCCAAGAAATGTGTAATAAGCAAGAACATCTGTCAGGGGAAGGGAAGTCCATGATGGAGAATCCAGAATCTAAATGCCACTCTAATGGAAAGAACATTTTCTCGAGCACATTTCCTGCCTTGATATCACATTAATTCAAATAAATGCTTCTCTTTCATCTCCACGTGTAGGAAGAAGCATGAAGCAAAGAGATGTCTTTTGCTTTCATATAGTTCATTACAAAATCCAGTCTCTTATAACACATGATGATTTATCCAGATCATGAGTTTGTAAGTAGACATAAGGTTGTAAACTGTTCTTTCTATAGACAAGGTAAAATGTCACATTAGCAGAGAACTAGACAACACAGTCCCCTTGAGTTTTCTCTTTGCACAGAAACCCAAGATGCTGTTTACATCTTTTCACTTCAGTTCAATCCATTGAAGAGAGTCTGATGTGTCATAAAAGGTAGTTTTTGAGACCTGGTTTGGACCTCTTTTCTGAAAGCTTACAGAGAAAGAGTTAAGGAAAACAAACAAACAAACAAAACAGTGTTAATAGGTTCTAAAGAAATACCAGATGAACACAGAGCTATGCCTCAGTGAAAACTTTCTCCTTGAAGTGATTTCCTGTTGTGGTCTACTTCTCTCTTTTGGAAACACAAGATACATATAAAGTAAAAGCGTGGTGTCATGAGTGGCAACTCCTAAATAGTTCTGCAAATAGAACATCTAAACATAGTGCACTATTTGGTTCAACCATTAATATTTCCATCATAAAATGTTTATGAAATATCTGGGATGACTGAAGCTCAGGGAAATTTGCGGAAGAAGGGGCCGTAAGATTGTAAGAGCACAAGGATGGGAGGAGTCATGATATGCAAGATACTCCACACAAGTTAGGGCTGAAGCAATTATAACAGGACTCTGCATGATCTGCACAATGACCAACATATTGTTGACCCCTCAAAGTCTAGCATGGACTAAAGGCACTAGGATCCTTAGAAGCAAGGGATTAACAGTGACAATAGAAATGCCTCTGAGTCCTTACACCTCATCAGAGAGGAGGACGCAGAGGAAAGTTTGTTATACTCATTAAAGGATGCTTCAGAGAGGGGGGAGGGGGCACTGGGAGAAAGGGAGGGAGGGGGGAAAGGAAGGGACAAAGCGGCCAGGGAGGGGTGGAGGGAGGGAGGGGACAGGGGTTCCTATTATGTTTGTATTAGCAGAAAAAATTTTAAAAAAAGAAATATCTGGGATGAGGAAAGGTTTCAGATGTCTCATAGAACACATCCATCTCATTCTGCAAGCATAGATGATTAAACAGGAGAGTTAGGATTATGTATAGAGGTGATTCTGGGGGCCATAGGAATGTTTCTTTACAGGAAGAACATTCTAAATAATAGAAATGTTGGACCTTTTTCAAAGAAAAAGGATTCAATCTGGAAATCTGTTTTGTATTTGGTATGTTTAAACCATTTGCATTTATTAGAAATGTTACTATGATGAGATTTAAGTTGGTTACTACATTAGCTTTTAAATTTTTGCTTATCTAGTTCATGTCTTATATCATTTTCCTTTTTCCTGTGTTTTTAAAGAAATCATATTAAAATAGAATTTTAATTTGTTGTATTTTGAGTAGTAATTCTTGATACTATTATCTATTATTAGTTTAGTAGCTTCTTTTAAAAGAGATCACAAGATGGGCCTGCAGGATTGCTTAGGGGGTAAATGTCACTGTGTACAAACCTGATGACCTGAGCTCAATTCCCTTGATACTATAAGGTAATAAGGGAAAATCCAGCTGTCCTCAGACATGTATAATGTGGTGCCTGCATGCATCCCAGCAAGTAAATAATTATAGAAGAATACTCTATTTTTATTATTTTACTATTTTTAGCAAATAGAGTCTAAACTAAACAAGTTCTTCTATCTTGTGCTTTAAATGATAATTATCACTTGCAAAATACTTGATATTTTAAAATCTCATAAAAATGCTTTTACAACTTTTACTTTCTTCAGTTTCACACGTTTCTGTATGTATGCCTTTCACAGTTCATAGGTAATTTCTTTCTTTATTTTGTTCAATGATTTTGGTCACAAAATTTTGGAATTAAGGTGTAATGAGATTTCAGTTTGGTTGGTAACAAAATTTTTTATGAACATTATGGCATTAAATGACAATATTTTAATCAACTTGATGATTATTACAAATTTTAATTTCTTTAATTTGGAGTATTCTGACTTCCCCCATGGGTTAGAGCAATGGCTAAAGATTTGAAGTCTACCTTGCAAGTCAAAGATCCTAAGCTCAGATTTTCCTTGACTCCTTTTTCTCTTCATCCTTCTTCTCTTAATCTTTTTCTTCCTCCTCTGTTTTCTCCTCTCATCCCATTCCTCTTCTTTCTTCACTCCCACCTTCTTTCTCTGAAATAACTATCAGTTAGACCCAGGCTATTTCTTCAGAATAGGCTCATTTGAATTCATTTCTTGAGTCAAAATATGCTGAGCATGTAAATACATTCATCAAATCGTGTTTTTATGTTTGTTTTGTTTTGTTTTGTTTCCTGACAAGGCATTGTGACTTTATCTTGGCAGTGGTGTGAGATGTGCATGCCATTGTAACATCATCAGCTTTGTGTCTGAGATGGAAAATTCTGGTGACCATATGGAGTTGAGTGCACTAGATCATTTAGAAGCCAATGGTAATGCTTTGAGTTACTATTCTAAATGTAGGAACTAAGGCAGTAATTACAGCGCTGAAGAAGAAATCACAGATCTCGGTGACAGGAAAACAGGAGACAGATGAATTAAGACCTTCCTGGGTTTAGATGATCGAGTGAGCAGGGAACTGCGAGTTGGGGAAGAGAATAAAATGTTTGTGAAGAAAGTGACTCTGTCACAGGGTGTTCAGGTCGCAGTAAGGTGCATAAATAAATGAAAACTTGTGAGGAAGTTTTAAGACAATAAGACTGGGATGTTGTGGACCAGTGTGGCAAAGATTATGAGTCCTCAAGCAGAAAGTATAAAAGGAAACATGAGGTCTACAAACTAGATAGTAAGAGAGGAGATGAGTATGGCAGAGAACTTGGAAATGACAGAAATTAATGAATAAAATTAATATGGCCAAATGTCCAGGACTTAGAGGAGCTGTGGTCAGACTCACTGATTCAGATAACTGAGTCTCACTAGGACATCAAGATTGAGTGATGCCATATGCTATACTTCGCCTTGTGCAAATGAAGTGCATATTCGGTATCCAGTTGGCAATAACTCTGCTACCAGAGTCTCTACCAGCTCACATTGAGAAATCTTTGTCCCCTTCCATAAAGTGAGACTTCTGTCACTCGCAAACAAGTAGCATTCAAAGAGCTTAGAATAAGCACCTGGTAAGTGATAGAACCTTCAGGAGTTTGTTTAATCTCTCATTGCACTTATCTTTGTGATGAAAAGGGTGGGCCAGATGATCTCAAGTTTTTGTGGATGTTCTTTAATTATATCCTCCACATAATCAGTTTTGTAAATCTGTTTTGTATACATTTGAAAACTATAAATAACACAAACTGCTAAAGGAATGACTCACTGGATCCTCAATCGTGAAACCATTCCACGTGTACTTATTACTAGATTAAGCAGCAGCCTGCAATGTCAACTCTGAATGTTAGACAGACAGTGTGCGTGGGCCAACTGTGAGCTAGGAATTATGGGGAGAAATGTGGAAACTGCTAAACCTTTTCATATTTGAGTCATATTTACCACATTGATGATTTTGGTGATTAACAGTTAATGGTAACTTCTTTAAAGTTTATAGTGAAAACTATGTGATGGAGATAGGGTGAATAAAATTCTGAACTTTCATTAGCAAATACAGAACAAACAGAACACAGGAAGCATTTTGAAATGGATCATATGATGAATATGTAAAAGCAAGAATAAGTACAATTTCAGAAATAGAAAATGTCTTCCTGAAATGCTCCTTATGTCTGTCTACACAAAGACGGTATCCAGAACTGGTCATGCTGGGCTTGTGATATTAAGATACTTTCAGACTTCTGGAGTGCTCCCTTCTACCTAATTGCCTAGGTTTCTCCCTTGGGACCTTTGATATCTTCCCATGACGCTGGGAAAAATGTGTGGGCAACCTTGTTCTCACAGGATGACTGGCAGTGATGTCTGTGTTTCTGTGAATGTGAGGGACTGTATATTTTGACTTGTGCTCATATTTTAACATTGTCTTCTCAATTTTCCAATGAGTTATCAACCTTAAAAAGTGGCTATTTGACATGCACACTAAAGAATACTCCAGGAATTGGGGGGGGGCACTGGGAGAAAGGAAGGGGGGAAGGGGAGGGAAGGAAGGGGAAAAGGGGGAAGGGAGCAAGGGGATCCAGGGAGAGGTGGAGGGAGGGAGGGAAATGGGGTACTTATCAACTTTGTATGAGTGGAAGAAATTTAAAAAAAGTAGACATTTCATAACAACAAACCATAATTCAGAACACCAAAGACCCTACATTATTCACCTGGAACCAGACCAGCCAATCTCTCCATCCTAAAGCTCAGGGAACTCTGCAGAAAAGGGGGCAGCAACATTGTAAGAGCCTATAGATGGGGAGGACCAATGATATGCAAGATACTCCACACAAGTTAGGGATGCAGCAACCAGGATTGGACTTTGCCTGATTTGCACAATGGTTGACATGTCAACGACCCCCAAAAGTCTAGCATGGATCACAGGGAGAAGGCTTCAGGCAGTAGTATCCTTAGAGGCAAGGGATTAAACAGTCATAACAGAGTTCCCATGCTAATGGGGAACCCAAGAAGGGGCTCTGGGCTTATGACACTGAGTCCTGAATCCTCACTAGGATGGAAGACTTAGAGGGAAGTTTAGTGCCTATATAAAAGGATATTCCAGGGGATGGGAGGGAGGAAGGCGGAAACACCAAGAGAGGGGGAAGGAAAGAGGGGGGTGAAAGGAAGGGAGGAAGGGGGAGAGTGCAATGGGGGACAACTGGGGAGGGAAGAGGAGAGGGCACCTCTAGAGCTTGTATGATTAGGAAAACAATAAAATGTGGGAGCAAAATAAGTGTATATTTCAGATAAAGGATTTCTTGATTTTTCTTTTTAATTTGACAAATCAGCAGATGTGATAAAAGAACCCATGTTCTTGTGAGGTAGTAATGATCTGGTATTTCTGGGGGGTTGGAGAAGTGGCTCAGGGGTTAAGCCTCTGCCTTGCAGGCAGAAGGTCCTGAGTTCGGATCCACATATATATGCCAAGTGGAAGCGGGGGCAGGCTGAGTTTCTGGTCCTGGTAGGGTGGAGCCTGTGAATCCCGGGGCAGAGTAAACAAGGAGGAGGTGGAGGTGGTCCCTGGTGGTTCCCAAATTCGCCCGTGGTCTACACACACACACACACACACACACACACACACACACACGCATGCACATACGCACAATTGAATAAATAAAAAAAATTGTAAAAAAGAAAAGAAAAGAAAATTATCTGAAAATTATCTGGTATTTCTGCAATCTCTACACTGATACTACACCAGTCTCTCACAGAAAAAGGGCATGCTCATGTTTTACCTTACTGGCCTTACTTCTAAAATAGGGTGACCATATTCCTTGGTTTGTTTTAAAGAGTCAAGTTTTGACTTCATTTATTTCTATCCCTTTTTGCTTCAAACAAATGGTCTGATATAAAATATAGTCATGTTATTTCAAAGGATCTTAACCTGTGCTCTCTGACAAAAAGAAAGTGATTAACTTTAAGAAATTACATGTTTAATGTAATGTAATGTAATGCTTACATGATTCTCCTTTTATTTTGGTTATAAAATTTAGGTGAAAATGTTATAAACTACCCAATACTTATAAAGATGTAGATGGTGTGACATCAGGATGATGTATAAATGTTGTGAACTCTGTTGAAAGAGATAGACATTTATATGAGATTTGAAGCCTGATGAATAACAACTTGGGAAAACACATACAAAGGAGAACCACAACTTGTACAGACAAATCAAGGGATGCTTCCAGAAAAGAAATGTTGACATCTGAGAGATGAAAGACTTTCTCAGGTGTGAGGAACATGCAGTGGGAAAATGTCTCAAAGATGGAAACTCCTGGAGATCTACACAAAAGAGTTTGGCAGTATCAAAAAAAAAAAAAAATCCCAGAGTATAAAATCAACTTTGTTTCCTCTATACCATTTGCTCTGAATAATGAATGAAATGTCTCACCCTCTTTGCAAAGCTCAATGTGGCTCCATTGAAAATAAGTAGAGGGAGAAGTAATGTAGTTACAATTGGTGATCTTGTTACTTCACAAGTTTGCCTTATAAAGCAGGACTAGTGAGCGGCTTTCTACCTGGATGGCTCATTGTTTGGAAAACATCAAATGTCCCCATCAACCTGCCTAGGTCTCAGGTGGATAGTCTAAATTGGTCTTGGCTGGATCATAGAATGTTTTCACTTTACCAAGTACTTCTCTAGATGTCAGGCTTGTTAAAGGCAAGTTCAAGTTCCTATCCTGAAAACAATATTGTGTTCAAGATATGATTTTCTTGCTACTTTTGCAACAATAAATCAGTAAGCAATGCTAATTCTTAAGTAAAAGTTGAGCATGTCTAAAAGCAAATAAAAAAAACTGTAAAGCAAAAAAGAGTAGTGCAATCCAGGATGGTTCTGGAAGTCACCCTTGTTCCTCCACAGGGACATACAGTGTATCCCTGTGTATCGTTTGATACACGCACATACAGGGATCCATAATGCCCTCTGATACACACACACACACACACACACACACACATGCATGCACACACACAGAAGGGTGTTATCTCAATGTCACTTGTATATTTGGTCAAGAAGTAGTTATTACAGATGGGTAATCAGACTTTGTGTAAGGAATTGAATATCTGTTATAAGGAGTAAGTAATAGGACCATATTGATATTTAGATAAATTATTCCATATCAATTGTGAATGGATGGAAGAATAAAGAGACAGTTGCACCCATCCAGATATGCAATAGATTCAGTGAGAGGCATAGAAAGGGACAGATCCAGGCAGGAGCTAAGCAGTGTGTAGTAATTCATGTTGGAGCTGAGGAATGGGAAGGAACAAAAGACAATGTTGGATTTCTGGCTTAAGAGGATGTGCTGCTTCTTGGTTTCTTCACAGGTCCTGTGATACAATACTTGAAGATGGAAACGAGGAAGAAAGGATTTATTTTGGCTCACAGTTCAATCTGCACTCCTTCATGGGAGGGAAGTCAAGACAGCAGGAACTTGAGGCAGCTGGACACATCCAGAGTCAAGAACCATAAAGCAATGAATGAATATGAATGCCGTACCTTGCTTTGTCCATTTTGTCCAGTCCAGTCAGGATCTCCTGCCCAGGGGAACGTTGTACCCACAATTGAAATAGGTCTTCATACCTTAACTAATGTAAACAAGTTGCCCCTCACAGACATGTTTAGTGGTGAACCTTAATCTGCACAATCCCTCACATTTTTGCCAGAGATTTGTCTTCCAGGTGTCCAATGAACAGTAACTTTTTTTTTTTTTTACACAAAGTGGATTGGGAGGGAGAAATGATATGTTAGCTTTGGAGTTTTGGATAAAGTGAGCATTGTAAGACACGTTATAAGAGATGACGTACCACAGATTGGGGACACTTTAGGAGACTGGATTGTGAGGCAGAAGCAGCTTAGAAGCACAGATGTTAGAATCACCTATGGGTAAAAGTAACCTCCATCCCTTAAAGAACAGTCACAGTGCAGATAATGGGACTGTAGCAGAATGCACCAAGCACTGGTAGAACCAATGGTTAACTACAGTTTACAAAACAGAATGAATGTTGTTTTAGAAAACAAATACACTTTTAAATGTGGTGGGAAGAAAGCAGTAGAATGTAACAGGACGATGACATGGGGAAGAAACACAACATAAGCTCAATGTCTGGGAAAAGTTGAAGAAATAAAATTAGAAACACCAGATAGCCATTCTAAGTTCTCCAGTATAACCAAAGTAGGTGTGTGTATCCATGTGTGAGTATAGGCACAGTGTATTCCTTCATGCTTGTGGAAGTCTGGAAATTTCACTGGTAAAAGTCCAACTTAAATCAAGATTCTCCCAATTTCATGGGTTAATACTGGTTATATTTAGAAAGCTTCTAAGGTGGTACATAAAGATCATTGCAAAAATTAAAAGAATTATTTGAAATTAAATGCCATTGAACCACTTAAAATAAACCTCACTTTTATAATATGCCCAGAATCTTCTGAGGTAAGCACACAGATACTCCTTTTCCTTGAATAACCTATTCTTGCCTAATTCCCAATTTCGTATCCATTTGCAGCTCGTCCACTACGGGATGGTAACATCTAAATATGTCTAATCTGGGCTAAAGAGATGGTTCAGGGGTTAAGCCTCTGCCTGCCAAGCGTGGGTCCTGAGATCAGTTCCCAGATCCCCAGTAAAAACACCAGGAGAAAAAGCAGCGGCCTGTAATTATGGACCTGGAACACAGACTCTGGGAAACTCCAGAGCAAAGTACAAAGAAGGCAGAATCAATCCAGGGTGATTCCTGAAGTCACCTTTGGGCCTCCACAGGCACACGCACGGTGTCCATTGATACACACAGGCACACACACAGTGTCCATTGATACACACAGGCGCACACACAGTGTCCATTGATACACACAGACACACACACACACACACACACACACACACACAGACATACACATAAAATAAAGAAATAAATGCGTTTGATTCTTTCATATGTAAAGCAGTTAGGGGGATATTATCTTCTAGAGTTTCTAGGAGCAATAAAAAGGAACTACAACATGAACTGATGCATTACAAAAGCTCAGTGTGGACCATTTTCCTTTTACTAAATGGAAATCACTTTTCAGCCTAATGCATGTTCTCCCTTTTTTCTCCATATAGCGCCCATTTTTATACAGTCATATATCCATGCTCCTTTTTCCCAGATCCATTTAAAAAAAAGATTTCAGCTGTAAGACATATTTTTATGATACCTGCACAGCATTCGACCTATTAAGATCTCACTATGGAAGAAGAAAGATCTCAGAAGGCCTCACACCTCCTTGAGAGACTAATGATAGTTCATGCCAGTAGAGAGGGAGGAAAGATGGTTTCTTCAGTGGTATACATGCTAACATATGACTCATACTCCAGCAAGAAAATGCCAGCAAAGATGAAGCTCAGTGGGCCACGCATGAGAAAAGACATGAAAATAGAGAGGAAGACTGGTAGGAAGGAAGAAAAATTGTAATAGGAAGAAGAGGGGGACAGGAAATTAAGGTGTGAAAATATCATAAATTCACTGTGTTCATGTATAAAACTTTAAAAGAATAAAAGGACAATTATAAGAAATATTTCAGCTAATATAGGATGCTTATATAAAGAATAATACAGAATATTGTATTTAGGATTTAGACTCAAATTTACAGAAATTGTCATGATCATCTCTCCAAAAACATTGTGAAAAGTAGGAACTCAAAGTTTTATACATTTATACTCCATCAATGAACTAAAAAGGGAAATTTGGTTAAGAATTTAAATTTTAAACAATGAGCTACACAACACTATACTTGTTAAATTTAAATGACCCTGATTTTACAATCTGGTAATTAAATTACTTACCTAGTAGTTCTGAACTGGATTTACAAACTTCACACTTTCTTTAGCTTTTCTGTCCTGTAAAATGAATAGAATATTAATGTGCAGAAATGCCTTTGAAATTGACTATCAAATTTATAAAATGATAGCATTGAGAACGAGTTCTTTTTTCTGACATATTAAAAAGTATTGATTTTGCTTTTGAAATATAAAAAGATAGATGTTCAGGTTACTGAAATACACATTTGATTCATATAAATTAATAATTCATATAAACATGGTTTTTGAATTACCCATTGAGGGTCAGAGATAGGCTGGAAACTGG
Source organism: Typhlomys cinereus (assembly GCA_023101885.1). Lineage (NCBI taxonomy): Eukaryota > Metazoa > Chordata > Mammalia > Rodentia > Platacanthomyidae > Typhlomys > Typhlomys cinereus. The sequence goes on along the minus strand of JALPQD010000006.1, from coordinate 10,320,685 downwards.
ATCAGCCCTACAAAAATTGTTCATTCCTTCCCACTAGCTACAGGTGGCTTATCACTGAGTGTAGTCCATGACAATCATCGAAATTACCTGAGAACATAGAGGATTTTTCCATATTTTCAGACCATATGATTGTACATCAAGAACACTTCAGTACCATGACAGCATTTTAAGACTTTTGTCATTATCTTTTGTGTCCTGGTGAATCAACTTATCTTCTAAGCAATTTGGCAATGTTTCTTATTTATGTCCCAAGGACAGTGTCAAATAACTGAGATTAAAAAAAAAAAAAGAGCTACACAACATCTCACCTCACACACATGTTAATCATAGGACATAGAGAAAACAAGCTGCAAGGGATCCAGAAGCTTCCTCTTTTTCTAACCAACTTGTATAGTACTAGAAGTTCTATGTAGGCTGTTGGTGGAAAACAGCTGTAAGCAGTCTCACCTAGCTGAGCATTCTAAGCTACAACCATTCTGAAAAGAAACACCAAATGGTGCAATAGTGGTAGGAATATTGTGGAGATGATCAACTACTTTCTGATTATATTTAAGGTCTGCTTTTCAGCAGGGAGCATGCAACTGGTATTGTAAACCAGGCCAAGAACCTGTGTATGGAAAAGTTACAGACCCTGTGGAAGAACAAATTATTATTGGTTTTCTATAATGATATCCTATCAAATTACCATCCAAACACTTTTCATTATATCTATAGATAAGAGTATTTCTCAAACCTGAACCAAGGAGCTTCTTTTTGAAATAGATGGAGAGAACCATGACTCATCAAAATGCAGAGAATATGTGACTGTGCAGTGCTTGGCTCTAAGAAAGATATCTAAATCACACCATACTCTAAGGTTTAGGGAATACTGTAGAAGAGGGGGCAATAAGAATGTTAAAGACAGAGGAGTGCTGCAAAATAATGTCATCTGTACATAGGGGTGCTGAGCCTAAACTCACTGCAACTGTTTTCTTCTGTGAGACCTACAGGAGATTGGAACTATCAGCTGTTCACTATGGAAGGGAAAAGGAAACCTTCATGAGAGATTATTGATTATTAATGAAGGTTGTGGGAAGGAGGAACTACTATTTTAATGGTATACCCATTATAATTCATACTCCAGTATATAATTCATACTTTAGCACCTTTTCAGAAACATGCCAAATGCAGGTAAGGATGGTAGGGAAGAAGATTTTTAATTAGAGAAATATCACAGATAGGATTGGTAAATATTGGGTGATTGTAACTTGAATTCCTCACATTTGTGAATGAAATATCAACAAAAATTAATAAAAAGCTGGTCTCAATTATTTTGTAAGTAGAAAAAATGTTCAGTCAATATTTGGTATCACACCATGGAAAAGTGGTGGCTTTCTACCTATGATTCCTGTATATCTACCTATGCATTTATTGGACTTATTCCTGAAGTAATTCACAAGCATCTTAATACCCTAAACAACACAAATATTTATTAGAACATAGTGCGACTGTGGACTTTGTTATTGCAAACAGCTTTCTAAGCCCAGATGAATATCAGAATGCTTAAGTTCTAAATACTTGCATAGTAAATAAAATGGCAAATTTATAGAAAATATTTATAACAATTACACCAACGCTTGATTAGCAAACAGTTGCTTTGTTTAATTTCATGCTAATAAGACTCTATTCAGTGGATCAAAAGATATTAGCTATGAATTGCCTTAAGAATATTGTCTCAAGTTGATGGTTGCAATTCCTCTCCAAGAACTGTGTGCATGTCTGGACATACATGTGTGTGCAGGTGGTTCTGTTAGCACACATCATGTATGGATACAAGTACACATATTGGACATGCATGTGGAGATTATAGATAAATCTTGGATTTCTTTCTCTATCATTTTCTTCTTTTCACTGGTCTCTAACTGAACCTGGCAAGACTAATTGGATAGTGATCCCAGGTATCCTCCTGCTTCTGACTTTCCAGAATGGGTTACAGGTCCCTCATACATGTCTGGATTTTTATGTGGGTGTTGGAGATCTGAACTCATGTCCCAATAACTGTCTGAGACCACTTTCACTGACAGGGGCGTTACTTTAGTCCCCATCCAAGAGTTTCTAAAAAAGGAAAAATTGCCCTTAAAAAAATATGCTGAGTTTCTTGATCTAACAGGATTTGTCCTACCAACATGTCGCCAGGAAAGGGCAAAGAACTCAAGTGGCCCTACTCCTCCCTGAGAGAATGACAAAGGTCAACCTGAAGGGGAAAGGGAAGATACTTTCATCAGTGGTCTACCCACTGATATTTGAGTCATGCTTCAGTTCCAGCAAGTGCTCAAGTGCATGCCATTAAAGACAACCCAAATGGCATAAATGAATAAATAAATAAATAAATAATGATGGGGTAAGACTGGGCAGCAGCAGAAGAGTCATAGTGGAAAGCAGAGCGAATATGGGACTGGGGATTTAGGCATGAAGCAATCAAAAATTTACTGTATTCATGTACAAAACAATTAAAAATTTTAAAAATGCATTAATATGGAATTGGAACATGTATTATGAAAATGTTCATACTTTCATCTTAAGCTTATGTACAATCCAGGTATCAATAATTGTGTTCATATGCATATGTATGACATTTGTATGGTGGCAATGATAAGAATGTAGGTTGTGTGCACGTGAATCAACACTCCAGCTTAGCAGTTTACTTCAAGAAGAAACTCATTTCTTGGATTGAGTAATATTTCTATTTTAAAGAATATTATTTATAGTTTTGTATTGGTATTCTTGTCCCAGAAATTTATAGAATGTTTGAAGCTATTATAATTCTGAAGAATTTGGAACACATTTAAATTTTTTTTCTATATTTGTGATTGTAGAAACTTTTTTTTAATAAGTGTCTTTCTATTATAAGGCATAATATGGTGATTTCTTCTAAATATTTATAAGGGACTTGCTTATTTTAACTCATAATAAAACAATGCTTACCACAGCAATTTCTATGCTAATACTGGCTGAGGACTTATATAAAAAGTAAAATTCTCAGTGTAAATGGAGTCCTTTGCTTAAAATATTGCAGTGTAAAAACTCCACCTCATTTCCCCATGTGTCTCCTAAGCCACAACTCTGTTCTTCTTTTTCATTGCTTATCAGAATCCCCAGAGACTTACTGTCCTTATCCTTTCTTATTAGAGCTCTTATCATGTAATCTGTTTTTTCAAGGTTGTCTTTATTCTTGATTGATTAGCAATTCTGGCCTTGTAGTAACCCCATTTTTTCAGCTTTCTTGAAAATAAACATCCAAATTCTTCGCCTTTTGAGACTTTTTCTACAAGTCTTTGAGTTAAAAAAAAAAAAAAAAGCTTTGTGCAAAGTAGAATTCTGCAGCATTTCTTGGGAGTACTATCTACCCAATTCTTGCAGAGTAGATAGCAAGTGATTATATGCTCCTTTGGTTATGGCATGGGGAATCTCATTGTTTTCTCCAACCATAGATCAGGAAGATCCATCAAGGATAAGCAATTAATGTGCCTAACAATCTCTTAGGCATTAAGTCTGAAATTCTAGCACATTTATGTATAGACATGTATGTTTATGTGCAAATACTTTGCTTTTATGTTTGTTTTGGAATCATTTCTTACAAAAAGTACTATGTGGCTTCAAGCAGTGAATTTTTCAAGCTTTAGAAGGAGAGTAAGAAGTACAGCCTTCCTGGAAGTGCAGCTCTGGAAGCTTCAGATCATTATGTACATAGATGTCTATAAAATCACATTTAATAAAATGCTGCATTTAAAAGAAACGTTTGATTATATCCTGTCTTGGAAACAAGGGTAACACAGAATTAGATAAAGGAAGCATGAACTCTCTTGCAGGACACAGGAAAATCATGTGTCTAGCAATGACTTCTGACAAGTTTTCTCTCTAGTTGAGACACCTCTCTGTTCTTAAAGTAGAAAATTAGAAAGTAATGTGGATTTCAGGGAAGAACTTAATGAAAGCATAATGCCAGCCTGCTCCACAGAAGGCGGCCTTTCCTTCTGCGATAGCAGAAGCTTAATCTTTGTTTCCTGGAAGTATCTGAGAGCAGGGAAGAAGCTGGAGTGAAGTGCGAAGGCAGGTTAGCGTAAGCACAGATTCTCCAAGGCAGCCAGTGTCTGAGGACATGAACATTCTCCTTTTTCATGGAGCACACATTGATCTAATTGAATTAACAATATTTATACTATGTGCTCCCCATTCTTGAAACTTACTATATATAAGACAACAACCAAAAATTTCACATATCTCTAAAAGTGTACCATAACTTTATATACCGTGTTCAAACATTGTGATGCTGTTACACACAATGAATAAATTAAATGACTAGTAACTACTGTAATTTTCAGGGATCATTGAAGAAAAACGAAGAAACATTCTTAACAATGTCTTAGTAAAGTGTTATTTTTTCCTACTAAAACATCATGCCATATCAAAACAAAGATCTTTAGATTACAGTAAATGAGAATCAAAAATTCAACAACAATAAAGTAAATGACTTAGTAAAAATAGGTTAAAAAGCTTGAATAAAAATTATTTTTGAAAGACATAAAACTGGCCACTGAGTATAATGAGAAAATGCTTCAAATCTAGCCTGAGTGGCAATAAGGGAGATGTACATGGAAGCTACTTTTTACCTCACACCCACATAAATGGCTATTATCAGAAAAACAAGCAATATCAAGTGTCCCTGAGGCCATGGAGGAAAAGATCCCCTGTAACACTTGGTGGGAATGAAAATTGATGCAATTTTATTGGGCAAAGCAGAATGGAAGCTTACACAGAAAATAGAAACTAGATCTACAGTACAGCACTCATTCCCTGTACTATGAATATAATCAAAGGTCATGTCTTCCTGATTATAGTCAGTCTAACAAGAAAAAGAATAGACAGGTAGGCAGTCAACAACTATTCATGATTTATTAGTTATTCTGATAATGATTACAAAGAGTCAGTCAAATAATGTGCATAAGAACTAACCTTTATAATTTAATTTGCTGAGTGTTATCAATCTGATTTGGTTATGATTAAATAATAATTACATAAATAAAAAATAATTACATAATCACACATAATATTAGAATTTCTGAGAGATGGCTCAGGGCTTAAATCTTTGCCTTGAAAACAAGAAGACCTGAGTTTAGATCCCAGATTCCATGGAAAAATGCCAGGCAGAAATGGACATGAAAGCCAGAGCCTGGGAAACCCCAGCAAAGCAAGAAGAATGTAGAAACAATCCAGGATGATTTCCAAAGTCTCCAATGGGCCTCCATAGGGGCACACAGTACCCTTTTCTACATGCACTAGGAAACTGTCGACATGATTCGAAGAAAGGATCTAAAACTGAGTTGTGTCATTTACAATTTCTGTTTAGGGTTGATAACTAGGAATTATACTTTAGGGTTTGAAGCCCAAGTTTCTTTAAGGTTGTCAACTTACTTATGTTACCAGGCCTGTCCCCAACAAACCCATCCTTTATGAGCCAATCAAAAGAATCAAGTTAATAGTAAAAAGCAAAAAGGGACATTAATTAGCCCCACCCTGCTTACAGGAGAAGTCCATTCTTGCAGTTTGCAGCTCTCAATCTCCTTGATGGACGTGACTTAAGCCATCTCCAGCCATATTCTTTCAGCTATGAACTGCATCTCCCCTCTGGAATCATAGGCTGGGAAAAAACAAACAAACAAAAAACAACAACAAAAAACCCCTCTCATTTTTCCCTTAAGTTGCTTAAGTTTGAATGATGTCTCAGCATGGGGAAGAGTAATGGGTTCACATGGTGAAACCCTCTAATTCCCGTGCATAAGTTCCCCCCTCTAATTCCCATGAAGATTCAGCCTTTTATTCTCTTAGCATGACATTCCTTGGGGAAATTCCAATTCCTCAGGGTGCCTTGTTTCAACAGTTCAGACACTAAGGTGAGTAGCACAAGTGTTTCTTTACACTGCCTGTCTGTTACACTCATTTCCTAGAATAATCCTATGCAAAATCATTGCTGCTGAATGAAGAGGTTATCTTGGTGGGAGTGTTTCATACAAACTAAAAAAAAAAAGTATCCATTTTCAGAAATTGCTGAAACTAAAATGAATGAATAAATAAATAAATGCCTGTTCTCTTTTTTTCTCCTCTCTTTTCTGTCTGTCTCTGTCTTCTCCTGTCTTTCTCTCTTTGTTTCTTGAAAAATATATTTCAAAAAATTACAAAATGAAACAAATTATTTTTACATGCTATTCTGAAACATGATGTTCACAGTATATAATAACCTTGCTGTTTTGCATATATGCATGCATATATGCAAATGTGTGTGTATGTATGGAGAGAGATTGAGAATGTGTGCCTGTGGAGGCTCAAAGGTGACTTCTGGAATCATCCTGGACTACTTTAACTTTCTTTTTGCATCACTATTGGATTTTCCAGATCAGGAAGAAAGCACAGGGTATCAACCTTTCTTCTTGGTGTTTTTATGTGGCATCTGGGATATAAACTCAGGTCCTTCTGCTTGCAAGGCAGAGTCTTAAACCATGAGTCATGTCTCTAGCCCAAAAAATCTTGATTTTTTAAAAAAATATTCTGTCAGATAATTCTTGTGAAGATTTGTTCATTCAGTAAAATCAGTGTTTTTGCAATCAGGTTCAACATAATCAACTATTTAAGACAGTAAATTTCAAAATGTGGCTATGGAAGTTAAATGGGACTGTTGAAAATGACCAAGAATAAGAATTCAATAGAGGGATGATATTTATTTATTTGTTGTGTGTGTCGTACAGGTTGCAGTTTCCATGGCTGGTATGTGGAGGTTATTGGACAATTTGTGGGCATTGGTTCTTTCCTTCTACTATGTGGGCTGTAGGGATTGTCCTCAGGTCATGGAGCTTAGAAGCAAGGGACTTTACTTATTGAGTTCTCTTGCCAGTTCAACAGTGAGATTGTTTTGATGCTTGGAATGTAAACTGCAAACATATCTCTAAGCTGTAATTACTGGAAGATTTTAAGATTATTAAGATGGATGAGGTCATGTAGAAAAAAGTCCTGTGGTGATTTATAATCCAGAAAATATACCAGAGAAGACATTTTAAGAGTTCAGGGGACTCTATAAATTCAAGCATAATGAAACATTCTCATTTTAATGAGACAAACATAAATAAATATAATGATAGGTAGAATATAACCAAATTAAAGAGAAAAAAGTAACTTCATTTGTACCTTAGTTTAAAAATGACTAAGCTCTTAAATAGGCAAAATAAAGCACAAATGCTTCTTCTCTTTATTACAGTGTTTTTTTTTTTAGAGCAGTTCAAAATGTCTTTAAAGATATTTAACTAGAGAAAAAGAGAAGTTGGTGACAAAATACTATGGCACGTAAAAATTAACTTTGAAATTACAAACATTGAAAATATCCCTTTAAAAGAATTGTTAGACAAGAAATACTGGAACTATTTAGGATTTGTAGAAACTTTTAAGTCACAAGACACATTTTAATGAAATAGAAAGAGGCGCTGTTCTTTGCCTTTAATAGCTCTGCTGTGGGGCAGCACAGCAGGTGCAGGTAAAACAACCAAGGGCTTCTCCACAGGAAAGGGTCATCGCCACAGGCCTGCCAGCCAGTGTTTCTTAGGTGACAATCCACCTCTGCTCTGGCATGCATTTGAAACTGCAATACTATTTTTATTGGAGGTAGATCCACTGACCCCTGACCTCTCTGATATGACATTGCTATCAGTCATCATTAACAGTCCTGTGAATAGGAAAGTTTGAGGTGATAACATTGATGTTTGCTTAGCTGTGAGTGTCACAAAGCTAGTGACTCTGGAACTAACCTGAGCCATGGAATGCAGGCACAGATATCTAGCTCTAATGGGCTTCTTTGCTCTAAAATAATCTGGTAATCACCATTCTCTCTTTAGCTCAATGAGGGCAGGGAGGTGCACTAGGTCTAAAGAGAAAACCAGTTGCTCCTGATATTTGTGATCCTGGAGCCAGAATCAACCTTTGAAGAGCTAGATCTTGACACCAGTGAAATTTCTTGAGGACACACATTCATTCCTTGTTCTTATGTCTTTCAGAGGTTCACAGACTAGATACATCATCAGATTCAAATTTTTATGGTTGACCAGGGACCCAATGAGAGATGCAAAAATTTCTTCATTCCTTACCTTGAATTTTCATACCACCCACACTTACAATGACTGCTCTTCTTTTTGACTTTTCTTTCTTCTTTTTTGTCACCTCTTCTGTCTTTATGTAAAATATAAAATGCTTTAATATCCTGTGCTCCATGTGGTGAGTGCTAAGCTCTACTTCACAAGGACCTTTACTTTTCACAGGATGACAAGATTGCCAAACTCCTAGATGACCCTCCACACACACACACACACACACACACACACACACACACACACACGCGGTTTGTCATTCTCATATCCATTAGTTCTCATCAAAGAACTTCTATGAGTTCCTGAGTTAAAAGACAGTCTCCCCACCAAACATGAGTCCAGAGTGGGACAAATGGTGAATTGGGCAAGACCTGGGAAACCAAGACCTTTTATCTCTTGGGAAGATAAGATAGTCTCTTCATGTTCTGATAGTGACTGTCCTTGCCTCTTAATGTCAGTTCTGATCCCTGCAAAACTTTGTGGCCCCTCTAGACTCATTCCATGTGAAAATGAAAAGCAATTCATCTCTGCCGCTTTAAAGTGACTATTGCGGAGGATGATCTCCATCATATGTCACTCCCGATGCAAGGTCATGACAGACCTCTGGGAGCTACCAACCTCTTTGTCACAATCCCCTTTCCTTGAAAGCCGATGAGATTATCTGCCTGAGAGCATTGCCATTATTCTTAAGTGGGTTATTGCAAGGATCTGTTTAGGCAGTCTGTTTGCAGAAAAGAACTGTGATGTCCCAGCAAATGCTTAAGAAATGAGGTTCCCAGAAACTGAGCTCTTAGGGATTTATTTGCTTTCTCAGAAGCAAATATCTATGCAAATGCATGCTATTTATTCAAACATTTAATTTATATTAATCATTCCTTGGTATTACAATGTAACTTCTAGAAATATATATATATACACATACATACATACATACACATTTGGGGAAAAGGTTTGACAACATGTAAATATGTGAAAAGGATTGCGAGTTTTGACTTAGCATTCATTCCCTGTTCCTTTCTTCGTGTAAGAATTCTGAAAAAAATCTTTTTTTTTTACATTCATCTTTTCCTAACTCAGTCATTTGCCATAGGGTAAAGATGATCACACATCTTTAGTTTCTGTAGTGAACTTACTAAATTTATGGTGATTCTCATTGTTTCTTCAAGGAATAAACTTTGACCAATGAAGTATAACCTTTTGGAAAGAGTGTTATTTCCCAGAAAATTGCAGAGGAAATAGCATCTCCAGATATTGTCATAACTGGAAATGCTTTCTGAAACTGTGGCAGTCATACTGTATTGTGTCTAAGATGATGCCCGAAAATGTGGGATTCTGCAGCTAGCGCTGATCTACTGAACAGTTGGTCTTTAGTCTCCCCATCTCCCTGTGTCTACACTTCCTGATTTGCATGATTAGTATGAGAAACTGTTTCAATTTCTCCATGTAAGGGCATCTTAAATTAATCAATATCTTAATGTATAAGTGAATGTGGCACTAATTAACAAGATGCTTGATTTATTAGAAAATAATTCTTTAAAAATGCTATCATTAAATTCAATATGTATAATCGACATAGGACCAAAAAGAGGTGGGGACATGTATCAGTGTGAAAAAGATGTGGGCTTTTCTTGAAATTATTCTGAACATCTTTTTTCCATCTCTGTATTATAAAGGTCTTTAGATTCAAACATTTGGAAATGTGTGGATTTCTTTTTGTAATATGGCTCTTTGTGCCAGAAGGCAAAATAATGGTATTCCCTGATAGCTTACTTCCTGATTTTTCTCTTCCGGTTCATTTTTAACGGTTGTGTTTTACAAAATAAATATGTACGCCTTGAACACAAATGAAAAGTTAGGAAGTTAGTCAGGGATAGAGTGATGTGAGTTTAATTGAAATTGGTGTCAGCAATGCATTGTCCATAGATTCTTGAATGAAGCCAGAGGACACCTCTGTATTTCACCCTGTTGCTCAGAAGCCACCAGCAATGCTCAGCAGATCTCTCTTCTGGTCTGGCCACCAGGGCTCACTTCCCTCCACTCTTGGTGTTTTCACATTAAATAGCTTCTTCTCTTCCTCTCCCACACATTGCTCTGCTCATTTTCAACCCTCCCATAACATTACTGAAATCATGCTTTGAAAATTACTTTAATAGATTAATCTGATTATAAAATATTGGCACTTTACTGAATAATGTTCACAATAATTAATTTTTTAAAAAAATCAAGGTTATTATAAACTACACATTATTTTTCATAACAGTAGAAATTTTAGTTTCTGTTTTATAATTTTATTAAATAGTATTTATTACTTGAGACAGACAGACAGATAAGATATGTATATGTTCAGGTCTGAAACAACTTTTTTGGAAGTTTGGTTCTCTCCTTCTACCATGTGAACTCTGGAGTTTAAATTCAGGAAACATTACTCATTTTGCTATCCCCATGGTTCTGTTTCACCTTGTTTTATAGGAAATATATGATGTTGTAAATTTTGAGATTAACATTTTCAAAGAATAAAAAATACCTACGAGCAATTATGTTTAAGTACAGAGTTTTTTTTTTTTTTCTTAGTTGGTGAGTTGCCTACTGTGTTGGAAAATGTATATGGTTCTGTGATCCTCATAGCCAGGAACTATGGATTTGATTGGATTTTTGGAAGATGTGGGGTCCCTCTGTATTTCTCTTTGTGTGCCATGGAATGCTCTACAAGGTTGTGTTTCTTTGTTGATTTGAGAAGTTTGTTTCCTATACAATGCTGTGAGGTCTACCAATATTATTTGAAGTTTTTCTTTAAAGTAATCAAGTACAGTTTTAATCTCTATTCCTTACCAGTTGGTGTAAAAGAATTATTTAAACTGTTTATTTTACTAACTGTTTTTTAACTTGTTTATTTTTCCCCAATCATACAAGCTTAATAGGTACCCTGTCTCCTCCCTCCCTCCACCCTTCCCCAGTACCACTTGCACCCTCTCCCCCTTTTCCTTTTCCTTTCACTCCCCTCCCTCCCATTCTCCCAGTGTCTTCCCCCTTCCCACCCTCCCATTCCCTGGAACATTCTTTTGTGTGAATGCCAAACTTCTCTCTGAGTCCTCCCCACTAGTGAGGTGTAAGGACTCAGTGGCATTGCTCAGAGCCCTTTCTTGGGTTCCTCTTTAGTATGGGAACAGTATTGTGACTGTTAACTCCTTGCCTATAAGGATCCTAGTGACCGTGATTCATGCTAGACTTTCGGGGGTCGTTGACATGTCAGTCATTGTGCGGGTCACGCAAAGTCCGATTATGGCTACTGCAGCCCTAACTTGCATATCATTGGTCCTTCCCATCTTTAGGCTCTTACAATCTTGCTAACCCTGCTTCCATGCAAGTTTCCCTGAGCTTTAGGATGGGGAGAGATTTGGCTGGTTTAGTTTCAAGTGATTAATGTAGGGTTTCTAGTGTTCTCAATTATGGTTTGTTGTTGTTTTCAGTTTTGCTGTTCCTGCACCGCCCTTGGCTTCATCCTGATTGGTATTGGAGGTCACCTCCTAACCAAAGATAAAAGGCTGTTTAAATGAAATCTTACTGTAAGAGGAGATTCAAAGGTAGATGGAATAGGAGTAGGAGACCGCAGTGGGGGCGGGGGGGGGGTGTCAGTCTCCCATTTGCAGGATGATTACCATCTATCTGCCTTAAACTGTTTATTTTAAATGATTGCTTTTATTTGGGGGTGTTAATGCTTAAGATACTCAGATATCTCTCAAGTTCTATGTTCTGAATTTATGATATATTTTTTCTCCATTTTGTGAATTTTTCTAGTGAAGAGCTTAATTTAAATTGCATCATCATTATAAGCTTTTCAGATATTTTAGAGAAACATTTTTTTACTTCCAGAATGTGAGGGAAATTGAAAAGGAATCAAGAAACTCATAATACCTTGAAAATCACATTTTTTTCAAGGAAAACTTTTGGCATTAAAAACTCTTAATTTAAACAAACAATAAAACAAAAGCGTAGACATTATTTGGTGGATTCCAGATGAATTGCCTCATTTGTAGTAGCTTCTTTTCTTTCTTCCCCTCATAATGTGTTTAAACTGTCTAAATTAAACTACCTAGAAATTTATTCTGTGCTCCATTAAAACAATAGGTTTCTTAGTTCAGCGAAGGGAGAAAATATTGCCTTCTTTTGGTGTTAATAATGTACAGTCTTAAGAATAATTCAGAGAAGCTGAGTGCTAACAGCATTTGTTTCACTCAAATGCCTGTGGTCCTGGATCATTTCTTCTTGTCACAGCCTGGATATCCCCAGGAACTAGTGTTTCAGTTAGCACATTTGGGGAGATATCATTTTTAGTAAGCTTTTCCATTAATCCAAATAACCACTGGAGCTTCTTCTATAGCTAAGAAATATAATTTGTACAGTCATCAAATAACTTTTAAACACACACACACACACAAATACACACACAGACACACACACACACACACACACACAGAAATTGTGAGATCCTCATTGAAATGAAATGGCACAGTTGATATACCAAGTATATGACTAGTTTGGGAGTTGTTATTGTATTTAAAAAATTTTATGTCTTGGTTACATTCATAGTCACTAATTTCAGGAGATAAGTGTGAGCAAGAGGGGTTTGCATTTTGTTTAAACCTCTATCAGTTTTGCTAGCTGTTTCACATGGGGAAAGAGAGGGAGGGACAGAGACCAGGAAAACAAAGAGAGTAAATTGAAATAATAATGAGCATCTTAACAACTGTGAGGAAGTTCTGTTGTTTTTTTTGTTTGTTTGTTTGCTTAAGGCAAAGGTAAGTTTAAAATGTGCTGCTTTTTTTTTTTTTTTTTTAATCCCTTGCAGTGTTAACGTACAGAACTGTCTAAGTTTGTGTGGAGAAGGGAAAAAAAGGGCGCTGGGCTTCAAGCTGACCTTCCTGAAGCCTCTGGATTCTGAAGCTGTTGCCTGCTCATGGGAGCTGTCACCACATGATCTATTGCTTGATAAAGAAAGAGACTCTGTATTCTCTGACCCCAATTCCTTGCAGCCTGGAACAGTGCTGCACATTACACATTTTAAATTGACCTGTCACGCTACCATTAACTTTCCACATATACACGAGAAATGTTTCTCCATTTATTTAAAAGAAAATACTAAGATGTTCAGTTTTCTTTTTCTCATTAAAGCATCTTGTCTATTTTTTTATTCCCTTAAGCTTTTCATAATCCCTGAACTTACCCATTGCTTGAAAGAATTTCTCTGTTTTTAAGATTCAGCTTCCAAAAGGGATATAGTTAGTGAATCGTGTTTTCTTGTTAAATCAGCGTCACGAGTAACTAAGGCAGCATTTTCTGTTAGAATTTTAGATGTCTGCCTTTTAGGGATATGTTTTGAAGAAAATTCAGTCAAAATGCATTCTAGAAATTGAAAATGCTTTTAATTTTTTCAAAGTATTTTATCATTAAACTCCAAGATAGGAAAAAAGTAGGACTTTGAAAGTGAGTTTAATATCAGAAGTGGGTTTTCAGTTGGTCATCCGTGGACTCGCTGGCCCACGGACTCACGTGTCTACCAAACACTGAAACTCTTACACACCTTCTGCGGTGATTGGATAAGATTCCTTGCTGTCTCATGAATTCATGTGTCAGGTTTCTGCTTTGAGTGTATCCTCTGAGCAGAAGGTTCCTCTGAGAACAACCTTTCTGTTTTCTTAAGCTTTAAGCAGAGGAGTTTCAACCTCATTTCCTTAGATTCTGCTCTCCTTGCTTCAGGAATTGTCCCCTTTCTTTGCATTCCGAAGTCCTTCAGTTACATAATGAAGTAGGTAATTATCCAATACTCATGACACTTTTTTGTAAAATACTTGCTGTCCCTTTAGATCCTCATATGAGTAAGTGAAAGGAGGCTCGCTCCTTTTACTTTGTCATCTTCCTCAACACCTAGATTACACTAGATGGTGAAAATACTTACTCATAGACCATTTTTATCTTTTCCATTTATTTGAGAGACAATATAGTTCATTTATTTGAGAGACAATATAGTTTAAAAAAATGGACAAAGATAACTGGACTATTGAGGTGGGTCCAATGTGCAACTTGAGGACACACACAGTCAATGATATTTATAAATGTGGCTGTTTCAGTTTGCCTACATGTTGCTGATAAATTCATGACCACATGGTTCATGGGATCAAGGGATTTTATTCCGGTTTAGAATTGTCTAGTTACAGTTAATCCAGAATGCAGAGGAGCTCATATCAACACTAGGAGCCAAGGAACTGGCTACACCGTACCCACAAGATTGTAGAAAAAGGAGCAAGTCCCATCCACTAGACAGCTTCTCTGTCCAAGTATGTCAGTTCCTTCCATCTTATCCACCTGCCAGGGAATAATCCCTACCATCATTGCCTGGACCTTTCCCACCAATAGACATTCTCCTGCAGGTTTTCTTAGGGCTTTCTCTAATTATTAACTCTTCACAGATGTTCCCATAGCTCAGTCTACAATTGTCAAATTGATACGTGTGTATCTAACTATCACAGAATGTGACCTAACACAAAATTGTGAACTTACTTAAAAAATTATGAGGGTTTCTTTGCTGACAGGTTTCTTTTTTTGTAACTAGATTGCAAAGTTCACCAGCATGAACTTTATAGATCACAATGTTGCATCTCATTGTCAACAAGTTGGACAGACTTGTTACACTAAAACCTCAGCCCTGAAGTATATTAGCTATAACTTTTTGAGCATGTTATATACATATTATCATTGTTTGTTAAATGAGAGCGATACATTCCCCTTCTCTGAGCTAAGCATTTTAGCTCTGGGAATTAACTGCTATGGTCCATGTCAGATATATAACACAGAGGCATCAGGAACCTGTAAGAAACACAATTTGTTTTATTATCAACTTAGCTGAAGCAGTGCTTTTCTTAAAATCTAAAATATTATTATTGAAAATAATGTTATTTTATAAGAAGTAGGAAGTAATATGAATAAATTGTGAAGAGATGGGAATTTTTTAATCTATACTTTCAATGATTCATGTGTGTCCAATCTTGTCTTGATGCTTATTTGTCAAGAATCTGAAATAAGACAGCTGCTTAATGAGTAATTTTAAAAACATCATCTCCATTTCTATATCATTTATATACCACCTACATCTACATATGTATTATATCTATATTTATGTCCAATATCATTCTCTTTCATCTATATTTACATAGTCCATATCTAAATCTATGTAATCTCTATATGTATGTATTTACATTTGTATCTATGTCTACATACATGTATGGTATGCTTTTATATTTATATATAGCTATATCTATTAGTATCAATCTATATCTATATATCTATACATCTGTATCTATATAAGAATATATAATCACCTATATAAAATCTATCTGTATCTATATATCTTTACTATTTATAACTATATACCATCTATAGCTATCCACATCTATAGGTAGATCTACCCATATCTATATCCATGTATATTTATATCTGCATTTATATTGATATAATCTGTACCTATATTTATTCTATGTCTATATATTCATCATCACATTCCTTCACCTGTGTTGGGCATAATATTATGATGCAAAACATTCTGCTAATCATGTTTCAATACCTCTATTCAGTCATTTAATCTTATACAACTGGAGACAGTCAGATTTCCCTTTATGAGATTGGAGACTTCATAATTAAAATTAATAGACTGAAGAACCATAAAAAGTAATACCTCTTTTTGGTTTTCATGGGAAGGAAATGGATTAAGACACATTAAGCCATGCCAAGGCTTTATTCCCCTTCCCTTGGTATCCATCAAAGGATTAGGACATGAGTTGTTTAGACAGCTCCAACGAGAAGACTCTTATTGCTCAGAAATCTGCTTATTTACTGCTTAATGCCTCTACTAGAGACTAAGATCAGCTGACCTCTAATATTTTAGATGAGGACGGACAATGTGTTCAGGTGCCAATGAGACCCATGGCAAATGTACCAAGTTGTGATTTCCCTCACTTAGAGGCAAGAGGAAAGGGAAAACTACAACTTCACTTGAAACATTTGAATTTTTTCAGAGTATTAGCAGCTTTTCTGTGGGGTTTGTAATGCTGTCCAAACCAGTTCACCAAGTCAGGTATGGAGTATAGAGGTCCCAACTAATATTTTCTTCTCCTGAGGACTGGAAGTAAGCAAATGTCATTTGCTTGGCTAGAGGAAAAGGAATATGAAAGCCTCCTTTATTGTTCCTGTGGTAACCTGAGGCTTTTGTTTGATATCATTTTAAAAATCACAGCAAGTACCCAGACCAAAGTCAGGAATTGCTACTCACATTCGTAAGCTTCTAAATTGTCTTAATCTTAGTTTTGTACAAAATAAGCCCTTTTTCTCATTCAGTCACTTTATAGATATTACTCTTGAATGCAAATCTGTTAACAAATTAGGACTTCAAAGGAAGAATGTGTGATTGTATCTGAGTAGATAATAATACTAGACTGCTTTAGAAGTTGGATGACAGTATACCTCTCAGTGGGTTTGGAGTGTTTGTTTAGCTGTCTCTTTTTGAAACATCAGGTTGACTGCTTCACAAACCATCCAAAGAAGAATGTCAGTTGAAGCTGAATAACTTATTTACCTTGACAATTCTGTAAAGAAATGTGAAACCCAACTTCATGGTATAGCAAATGGAGGGGTCTAATAAGGGAATGTATTTTTCTAAACAGTAGCAGCAGCAGCAATGCATTTTAAGCCTGCCTTTGAATAATGTCTTATGATCATACCCAAATGGAATTTCATTTTTTGGTTTGTGATGAGCAAAATATGACTCTATCCTGGTGTCTGTGGCTCGCCTCTCTTAGTGTCATGCCTCGAGTCTTCCTTCACTACATAAGAAGAATGATGCCTTAGGAAATGCCATCGCTAATTCTCATTAGATCCTTTAAAAACAGCTGCAACACTAAGAACAGAATAGATGTGACTTACTTTTCGAGAGCAGCAGACTTGTCTTGAGGGAAAACACTTTGCATGAAAAAGATGCTCAGGAAAGGTTTGTCAATTGTCTCGATTGTCCCACATTAATAAAAAATAAATTGTTAAATCATAAAACAGTTCTTAACCTTTTCTGTGACCATATTTCTCCTTTCATTTTAAAATCCTTTCATATGCCAATCATAAAATCTCCTTGGCATTTGGACTTTTTTTTGCAGATGGCACGGTTCTGTTACACAGCAGGAAAGGAAGAGAGACCTCAGATGGCAGCGTTCTTGAGTGCAGGCCTGTGGGCAGTGTTCTGTCATGTGCAGAACTTGTTAAAAGTGAAAATTCACAGTCCCCATCTCCTGTCCACAAGATCAGAAACTTCAGGAGGCACAGTCTAGCGATGAGTGTTTCCACAGGCCCTGGGACAGAACTGAGATTCACTGGGGTCTGAGAGATGTTCATGTTGCAGCAATCGTGTGGTGAGTAGAGTTAACCAACCGTGCCTTATGAGTCTCGGCTCCCCCAGCGTACTTGACTTCATGCTCTGTTTGTATTCAGTTGACTTCTAAATTACAATTTAGATTTTTCCTAAGATTGATTCATCCAGCTGCCTACATGACACTTCTTGGATGTTTCATGGGCACCTTGCATTTACAGGTACAAAATCAGCCACACCATCTACTACTCTGGCCTTAAGCATCTCAGCAAGTGCACATCTTTCATCCAGCTGTTTAAAACAACGAGCTTACATCGTCTCACCCTTTGTGCTTTTTTTCTTTGTTTAATGCAGCAAAAGTCATCTCCATTTCTGAAATGGGTCAACATATTTTTTCTCTCCCAGTGCAAGCCTTTGTCACTCTTTCTTTTCCGTAGCCTTTAGTTCTTCCTTTGACCCATCCAGGACTTTTTCTAGAGAGGTGGTACAGTTGAGTTGTAAAATTTGGTTGTGTCAGTGCCCTCCTGAATGCTTAATGCCTTTCCATTGGACATGGGATAAAATACCAATATCTCCAGCTTGCTTTGCGGTGTTAATGACCCAGTGCCAGGCCTAATCTATTCCTCCCTGCCTCCCTTTTATTTCCTAAATGGAAAAACTTCCTGGTGCTTTGGCACCTCTCCTTTCTTCTGGGCTCCTTGATGCTTTCTGATATCAACTGAAATCAGTGGCCCTTGATGTTTGTCAAAATATATTTCTTCAGAAAATTTTTAAGTAAATGCTCTCATTTGAAATTGTTCTTAGGTTCAGCTATTTACATTTTTAGTAATGTTAGCTGGTCACATGTTTCTGAAGTTCCCCAGGAGGTGGGAGGGGACTGGATTATGCAAAATTTAAATGCTGTTTTCCAAAAGATCTTTCCTAATTGCATGGTCTTTCTTTAGCTATTTTTAGTTTCTAGCATTATTACACATTTTGTGGTAATGCTGTGTTTGCTGTTTGTGTGGAGTTTCACAATTGGGGGGGTAAGTCCCTTTTAATTTTGTTTGCCTCTAAGTCAATAGCACTAGTATCTGACAGAGTTTGTGGTCTTCTAATTATTCGGTGTAATGGCTACTCTTAACTGTTGCTGTGAGAGAGCACTCAAAGTCAAGCAACTTAAGAAAGAGAGATTTATTCAATGTACGGTTCCAGAAGGGAGAAACAATCTTTCATGGGGGAGGTGATACGGCTGGTAGCTGAAACTGGAGGCAGGCTAAGTCACTGCAGACATCCTAGAGCCAGTGGGTGATGGCTGAAGACTGGAGGATTTCTGGGGAGTTGAAAAAGCAGAGAGTCTCTGTTCAAAGTCTTCTGTTCTCTGGTTCCTTTTATCTGTTTTGCTACTGGGAGGTTCCAATCAGATCTAAAGCTGGTCTTCATATTGTAAATGTGTTGATCTGAATAATCTCTTCAGGTAGTCAGTCTGAAGGCTGATCTTAGTTAATGCCACGTGTAGTCAAGTTGACAACCAAGATTAACTATCACATTGGGGGATAATTATATAATTAATTTAAATTATTTTAAAATTGGCTCATGGAAGAGCTCAAAGTAAAGCAAAGATTTTATAACCTTTGGTTCTTTTATTCTAAATGAAGAAAATCCAGTGGAATTTGAATTTTATTTACCTGTACTGTGACAATTCTAACCTAGCCCCACCTGTTCCACTGGATGAAGTGTTGAACCATTATCCCTATTTCTCTTAATAGCAATTCTGTAGCATATGGCTGTGTCTTGCTCAATTTCTGAACCCTTACCTTCAAATTGGTTCTAATATCCCCTGAGAGTATATTGGACTTTCCTAATAAGTATGTTTGCATTTTTATGAGACTTACATATGCTTCAACATGAATTTCAATTCTTATGACAGAAACATTGGGAAATGGAGTTGGTATTGTCTGATCAGTGAGTTCATGTTTTCATCAATAATACTTTCTTCATCAATATGTATCTTTATCTACAATTCTATGACATGTCGTCATTTGCATAAATACTTGTAAAAGCAGCAAAAAAATCCCTCAATCAAATATTATCAAACACTTAAATTCACACTTATTTTTCCTTTATTAGAATGTTATATAATTTGTGATTTAGGATAATGTCAGCACCTACACTCTGCTTTCACATTCATGAATGTTTACACCCAAATACCCATACACACATACAAACACCACATACACATACATGCTTAATGAATAAATGGATGAACACATCTCTATCTTGTTATACCTGAAAAATTAAAATGTTCCATGGTTTCTGAAAGGTGTAGCAACAACAATGGAATACCATGACTTAAACAAAGGATGAAGGAAAGCAGAATACTCATGCAAACATGGATCTTGTCCCTGCTCTTTAGTCATGCTTCTGCAGAGATCTCCCTAGCATTAGTAACAGGACAATCACTGCATTGGCTGAGCAAGGCAAAGCTGAGTCACTGATTCGGATGATAAGGAGGGCAGATCTTGTCAAGTAAATTGAAGGCAGTTATTTTGCCTCCAACACTAGTGCCCTTTGAAGTATGTTCAAAAGAAATCATATTTTATTTTAATGTCAAAATGAATGCAAAAAAATTAAAAAAGCATGTGTTTCCAAGTCAACTGAGTAAAAAGAAATACTCCATTTAAAAAGTAACCAGTAATAGCAAATGATACTGCGTGGCATGGAAGGGAGGTAAACATTACTTCATTGGAAACTTGATGCACATCTTTGTGCTCAAAGAAAAGTCCATTCTTTTAGGCTCTATTAACTTGTCATTTAAAAAGAAGGAGATTTATTATTTTTGTAAATTCAAGGAGGGTTTTATTACTTTAAAGGAAATGTTATTTTAGATTAACATGTTCTTACATTAGATTTTAGGAGAGACAAGTAGAATGAGGTAAGGAGATGCTAAAAGGGTATGAAGGTGTTGTTATGAAAATACCAAGCTTCCAAGCATAAAGAAATTATGTGAATTCATTGATGTGTCATGTACAAAAGCTAATGGGAAAAGGTCAAAATACCTAAGTAAAATTTTGTAGACATATGAAATTTGTGTTCTTGAAATACTCATAGTCCAAGTGAAAAATTGTAGAGATTTTCCAAGATTTGTAACTTAAAAAATTAATAAAGGCTTTCAATCTAGTGAGATATCAATATTATTGGTAGTAACATAACTAAAATTGCTACCTAATTTAAAAAAAATTGTTTTAGTGGACTTTTCATTGTATTCCATAGCAGTTTGTTTTCTGAGGAAAGAGAATTTATTTATTTGATGAAATAATATATTACTATATGAACTTAAGTGCTATTTAAAAATATAGACTAACTTATTAACACAGTGTCTCAAATGTTGTCATGAAGGATATTGATAATAATGTGCAATAAATTTTGGCCCTACTTTTGCAAGACAGTCCCTGAATCATGGTAACCACTATACTACAGAAAACGCTTTCATGCAAGAGAGTCCCTGAATCTGTTGCCTTAATTTGGAAGGAATCTCATATCAAAGAGAATTCAGTCTAGCATCTTCATATCAGCTCTGGATGATGCCTACAGCACTAGGGTTTTGGACCTCATGCCAAAAGGAACTTCCTATTAAGCAACATAGAAAATGTATTTGGGAATAAATAGACTAAGATTAACTCTGATTTAGAGAAGCCACTGAAATACATGACACTTTATTGAATAAATAGACATTATCTATGTTTACCTGCTATTTGATGGAATGCCTGAGTTTGGCAATGCTCAGTTGTGAGGTTAAATTAATGTGAGTTCAGTAATAGCTCTACCTCCTTGTTGCTTTGCTCTGGGACTTTTAGGCTCCACCTTCTATGACCAGACTGCAGGCTTCTGCCATTTCTTCATGGCATTTTTTACATGGAAACTGGGGATCCTAACCCAAGCTCTTTTGCTTGAAGACAAAGGCCTTAATTCCTGAGTGATCTCATCACCCCCAGGGCACTTTCTTTTCAAGCTTCCCAACCTCTTTTTTTTTCTTTTCCTAAAGAGTTTTTGACTAATGTTCATCAAGAGAAAGATTGTGAAATAGCATTATCTTCAGGAACTAAAAATCCCCAAATATATCCCTTCAGTTTACCTAAAATTCATCTAAAGTTGTCACAACTGTCCCCACTTACAGAAAATGAATGTCCCTGCAATGGCTAACACATCATTCTGAAATAAATTTCAACACACCAGTGAGTCAATAGTTCTTTTTCAGACCTCTGAGATTTTACTGCCAAGCATACAGTTGGTGGGATTCTAGCTATGCAAGTTTCAAGTGATCATCAATAGAAAAAGATACCTGGTCCCAAGTGATCAATAAGCATCAGCCTCAGAAGGGGATAATAAGGTTTTAGAAAAAAGAGAAGGGACCATGCTACTTCAATAGTTTTAGTAAAGCTATTCTCTGCATTTTTACAAACCAAAAACCTTTCAGTTACTTTAATTAATAGTCATTATAAGTTTAATAAAGTTAAACTTAACTGGGCCTTCTGAAGGATGTCCTGTAGCATCATCTTTTGTGCTCATGGCTCTGAGGCTGTATGTGCTGTGCTGTGACTGATGCAGGTTAATGTCACAAATGCTGGGTCCCTGTGATGGTTAATTTTGATTGTTAGCTTGAGGGGATTTTGAATCATCATGGAAACACACCTCTATGAGAGTATTTACAGAAAGTTTACATGACCAGGGAAGACCCACAGTAAATTTGGGCAATACCATCTCGTGAACTGAAGTTCCCATCTGAATAAAAAGGAGAAAGTAAAATGGAAACCAGCATCATCCCTTTCTGCTTCTTGATTGCAGATAGAGCAGTTGCCTCATGCCCTGACCACCGTGCCTTTCCTAATATAATGTAGACCAAAATAGCCACTTCCTCCCTTACGTCATTTTTGCTGTTTCTTTATGGCAGGCAGGAGACACTTGTGGCTTCACTGATATATTTGCATATGCATAGCCATATGCATGGTTGATGATCCCTACATATTCAAAGTGTAAAATGACTAGCATTATTCTACTCTCTCTTTCCTCATTCTATTACTGATCATTCATATCTTAATTGATATTAGGAATAAAAATATAATTCATGCAACCCTCTGTATGTGAAATCTACTGGCAATACCTTTTATACTATCATTGATAGTCATCACTACTAAGATGGACATCAGTTAGCCTAGAATCATGCAGAAGCAGGATCGTGAGAACAGCCACGGCTTAATTCAGAGTTCTTAACCCTTCTACAGTAAGATCCTCAGAAACTTCTAGAAAGAATGAAGTTGGGGGTCATTATTCCTTAACTCCATTCACTAAATTCTCTGATTGCCCTGTCAATCCAGGAAGCTCAACCAGTGAGTTCAAATGTTCATCGAGCTCAAACATTCCAGTCTTTACCATAAGTGATAGTGCTGGAGTAGGGATTATTCCAGAGGGAACTTAATCTCTTACTTCATGAGGGGTACATTTGGCAAATGAAAAGAATGGACCATTTGCTGTCTTGCCAGTGCAGGGCTCAGCATTCATGACCTGTGAGCTTTCCAGAGCCTGGTTTCTCTGTAGAGTCCTAGACTGTGCAGCACAGACATGCTGTTGCCTTATATGGAGAACACACTGGCTGTTGTGAGTTAACTGGGATTACCAAGGACTGTAAATGTCAGTGTCTTGATCCTCTGGCGGTCAGCTTTGAAGCTACAGGGCGGGGCACAAGCATACTTACGTATCTTAATTTGGTTATAGTAGCATGCTTTTCCGATGACAAGGCAGACTGTGAGCACCCAAGTTTACACTCTGCACATTGTTGATATTTGATATGATATTAAGCTAAACCCTGACTTCTCCGTTTGTCTAAATTTTGTCACTTAAATCCCAAGCATTTTCCATGAATAAACTTGGAATGTAATGGAAAGGTTGGCAATTGGCTTTTTTACTTTTCCATCTCCAGAATCATACTTCTGTTTTCTTTTTAGAGATTCCCAAATGATTTTTGTCTTTGGTAGCTACCAGACTAAACTGAAGTTAGTATAGTTATAAAAAAAATCACTCCTTGCATGTCTACATTTACCGAATATCAGCACTCAAAGCAATCTTAGTGATACATTTACCTAATTCTTTTAGCAGAAAATCCTTATGAAAATTTTGTTTTTTAATATCAGAATTAGATTCAAAGTTTTGACTTGCTACATACTAACTATATGAACATTATCATGCCAATGGGCCTTTCTTAACTCAGGTATACTTGCTATAATACAGGAGTCATATTTACTATGCTTAGTCACATGATCTGTGCTAAGTAATAACATAATTTGTCTACAGATGCTATAATCAAAGGATTGGTTTCACAGTATTAGCTCAGTAGTAGTTTTCTTTTTTCTAACACTGTAGCATCATGCTTTGTCTTGGTTTAACTGAATTTTCAATTAAAATGATAAATATCATGAGGTGTTTAAGGTCACAATATGTATGCAATTTTTAATTTCATGCTTTTTATTTTTTCTGTCCTGAGGATATTAAGAATAGTTGAGAAATCATATAACAATCTAGATAGAAAAGAAAACTAATGTGAGAATAAAGAAGGACTCACTCTACCTTAAATTTCCTGAGCATAGTTAGAAGACTAAGGGAAAAAAAAAAGAATGGAAAATAAGTTCCAGAAAAATCCGTGGCATGAAAATGGGAATGAATTTTATATAGAGATTTGAAATACAATTTAAATTGTATTATGGAGAGTAAAGCTTCAAATCAAACTCAAAGACAATGGAAAGTAAAACTTTTGATCTTAACAGCATGAGACTAGTCAGTATTTGTCATAATCTAAGAGGCAGAGGGTGAAATCCTAACTTAACTAAAAATAGATTCTTTAAACTATTGTCTGGAATTAAGAAGTTAAAAGTAAATATTCTCCATTCTTGTACTTTCTATAGTAAATATGTTCAATTTTTCATATCTAGAAAAAAATCTCCTAGTGGGCTTTAAAACAATATTCAAATTAAAGTAGTGTTAATGAATTGGTTCACTATGCATTGCATGCAAGTATTCTTTTATTCAATAAATAATTGTTGAGCATCTGTCAAGCACTATTCTGTTTGCTGAGGTGTAACACTGAATATAAAGAGATTCATCTCCTTGCTTCTCTTACAGTTAGCAACTTATGAGAGAAAAATCACACACACACACACAAACACACACACACTCACACACACACAAACACTCACACACACACACATACACTCACACACACACACACACACACTCACACACACACATATACACACACTCACACAGAGTTGCCCCACAGGAAGAGAAACATAAAGCAGAGGACTGGAGATGAAATGTGTCGTGGTTTGTAAGTGAGTTGCCCCCACAAGCTCTTGTTTCAATCCTTGGTTGATGACTGGGCAAGTCATGGTAACTTTGAGAGGTGAAGTCTTGCTGGAGGAAAGCACATGGATGGTTCTTGAGGTTGGTGAGTCCCACCAACTTCCACTCACAGTTCATTCTGGCAGTTTTGCAGCTAGTTCTCTTAGTCTCCATAATGGAGGTGACTTAAGTCCTCTCCATCTTCTGCCCCCTGCCATGTCTTTTCTGCCAGAAGGAATCTTCCCTTTGGAATTGTAAGCCAAATAAATCTCCTTATTCCATAGGCTGCTTGTTCAAGTGCTGTCTCACACTTACAGAGAACAGAAACCACTACAGGGTGCAACAGGTAAGAAGAGGACACTCACCTGTTGTAGCTCAATCAGGGACATCTAAAGGCTAAGTGGGCCTTGTCACTATTGCTTCAGGACTTAAAGTGCAAGGAAGGGCTGATTGCAGGAGAAAGGGTCTGCAAGGCAAAAGGTACCCTATCATAGTGATCTCATAAAACACTTTTAGTATTGGGGTTTTTATTTATATAAAACAATTAGTTCAAAATATTCTCAAGAATAGCAGTAAACATCTAAGGATGTGATCCATGATAGGTCAATTTTGAAACAAAAAAAAACACTTCTTTTTGCAATTGAAGGTATTTATTACAGAAAATCACAACTGTACAACTGAGGGGATATGATCTCACCAGAAGGGGAGGGCATAAAGTCTGGCAGATAAAAAGTAACCATTTTGCAAATGGGTGATTGACCTCTCCCTCACTGTGGTTTCCTACTTTTATTACATCTACCCTTGAATGTGTTCTTATAACAAGATTCCAGTTTAACAACAGCTTTTTGTTTCTGGCCAGGGGGTGACATACAATGCCCATCAGGATGGAGTGAAGGGCATTGCAGGAGCAGCAAAACTGCAAAAGAAATTCAACAAACCACAATCCAGAACTTCAGAGACTCTATATCAACCACCTGGAACTAGGCCAGACTAATCTCTCCCCATCCTGAAGCTCAGGGAAATTTGCGGAAGAGGGGGCAGGTAAGATTGTAAGAGCAAAAGGATGGGAGGAGCAATGATTTTCAAGATACTCCACACAAGTTAGGGCCGAAGCAATCATAATTGGACTTTGCATGCCCTGAGCAATGTCCAATACACTACTTATCTCACAAAGTCTAGCATTGCTAAAGGCACCAAGATCCTTGGAGGCAAGGGATTGGCAACCACAGTAGTGTTCCTATGCTTAAGGGGAACACAGAAAAGGGTTCAGGGAAATGCCATAGGAGAGGAGGACCCAGAGGAGAGTCTGGCATGCACATTAAAGGACTCTCTGGGGATTGGGGGGGAGGCACTGGGGGATGGGGTGGGAGGGGTGAGGAGAGGTAGAGCAGGGGGTTCGGGGGGGGGAGGAGGGAGGGAGGGAACTGGTGTACCTATTAAGTTTGTATGAGCGGAAATAATAATAAAAATTGTTAAAAAAAAAAAAAGAAAATCACAACTGGCCAAAGTGCAAAAAGTGAGTGAGTGAGGTCTGTTTGGCCCTGAAGAGAACATCTAAGCCACCGCCACCCCAAGGTTCATGGAACACCACAGAAGTTTTATGGAACAGCACAGGTCTGGGTCTTTATCTCTCTGCTCTTTCAAGCCCATCCTTCTTCCTGCCACCAGATAGCTTCAAAACCAATCTGTCTTTCTCTTTTGAAACAGACTTTTAAGCTTACTCTGCTTATCAAATCAGGCTTCTAACAAGTTTCTGTTCAGTCTACCTTGGACACCCTTGTTTATCCTCAGCTTTTCACTCTCAGCACAGAACACATTACTTGAATATTTTTATCATCTAAGCTTTCACGCCCTGGAGATGGGGCATGTCCATCCTTTGACCAGAATGTTTCCATTATTTGATTCCATCACACTCTTATTTCTCCTTGAGACCCCATAAAATCCCCGTCTTTGGGGGGTGGGGCAGACAAGTTTTGTTTCAGGGAAAGCCAATGCATTCTTCTTCCAGGTCTATCTCTGTCACAGCATGCCTTATCCTTTAATTGGTTTTTACATGAATTTATCTGTGCCAGAGTCTTAGTTCCTGAACTATAATAATGATGTTGATTCTCCTCTATATACATAGTACCTTGGGCCATGCTTTGTACTTAGGGAATGCCCATTGACAAAAAAAAAAAAAAATAGCTGAATAAAACACTGAATGAGTAGGTGATGTAGCTTTAAAAAAGCAGTCAGGTTTACCACATTCATTCTTTGAATTTGTTAACAAAGCTTTTGGAAATTAATTTTCTTTTGAAAATAAGTCAGATAGTTTGGCCTTAAGCTTTATTCTTTGATAAGTTGGAAGGGTTAACAGAGATAGTCTTTATGACTCCCTGCAGCTGGAAGGCATGCTTCACTTATTGGCCGATGCATATATGAGTCACGTGCAAAGTATATAACTTTACTAAAATGAAATCCTGAGTGTTTGAGTTTGATATTTTTATTTAGTGAGATCCTAGGATGGTACTATGAACAAGTCATAGCATTATTTTCCAGTCTGTTGTCAGCTTATGAGATTAGAAAATACAGCAGGAAGATATAGGTAACAACCTGACAATTAAAGCCTGCGTTCTGGGCACATCTGTAAGAATCGTTACTTAAGGAAAGCCTGTGGGACTTAGTTAATGTGGAGAGACCAAACCAATGGCAAGTGAGACTATTCCCTAGACAGGTGGATAATATGGAGAGAGATGGTTTTGTAGTCTGGGTTCTTTAAAAATATATTGGCATGTAGGCATTCTGGAGAGAGAGAAAATTTGCTTCTCTCTCAGCAATTCCTGTAGATATGGTATAGTCCTGTTCTCTTAGCTTCTGATGTTAGCATGACCTCTCCTGCCAAGCTGCAGAAAGACAACCCCTCGTTCCAGAAGTTCTTTGTTGGTGATTTTATCAGCAACATACAGACAAGATGAAACAGGATGTTCAGGTGCAACCTAAACACACAACATAAATGAATTGAAGACTGAAAAATAGAAATTTAACATAGCATTTGACACATTAATGCCACCACGAACATGGAAAACCCACATGGCTCTTTTATATCAGATAAAAGAGTTCAGAGGGATGTCTTATTATTATGCATGTTGGGACATTTTGATAGAACTGCTATAATAACCTTCTGGCATACTGAAACAAACTCTGACTCCCAACAGATGAGAAAATAGGCTGGTATTTATACTACTTGAACTTGAAATCTTACCACAGAGCAGAAGCCTGAGTGAAACTGATCATGGAATTGGCTGACCTAAAAATAAATTTCCTGTAAAGTCGAATTTCCTTTTCAAACAAATTATGCTGCCATGCGAGACTGATGTCCGTACCCAGGAAAAGTCAATTCACTAGAAACTTTTTTTTTTGAATAAGCTGATTTTGAGATTATTTCCAGATTAAGAAGCCATAAATTACCCTTTATTCTTTTTCTACTCCAGTTATTATCTTCCTTAAATTTATATAAATAAAAATAGACTGCTTTATTGTGCTCATCAAAAAGGTTATTCATGGGTCTGGAGAGGGTTCGGTGAGTAAGCCATCACGTGCAAGCATGAAGACCTGAGTTCAGATCCCAGCACCCATGTAAAAACTTTAGACATAGCTGTGTATGCCTGTCACTCTAGTGTGGGTGGCAGAAACTTGAATATTACTGATCCTTTCTGGATACCACTCTAGCTCCAGGTTTAGTGGAAACCCTGTATTAATGGAATCAGGTAAAAAGTGATAGAGCAGGATACCACATCCTCCTTTGGTTTCTGAATTTATGTGTGACTTGGCACCTATACACACATATGTAAATACCACACACTATACATATATATGTAACACAGGAAAGGTTCATTTGTAAGAGAATTTATTTCACCCTATGAAACTGACTTTGTGTTATTAGTTATGACTGTGTCTGCTCTGTAGCTGGCTGAGGAGACTTTGCCAACACACACTGTTCTGAGTAAGTCCATGAGACAGGCAGGGGCCATTTATGAGACATTGAAAAAGAGTCTATAATACAGCATTGTCTGTCCTGCAACTCTTAGACTCTAGGTTACGTTTTTTGTATCCTAAAAGAATCCACATCACCAAGGATTTTTAAAGTCCTTATGCTACCAACATATGTTATTGTAATGTAGTACTGCATTAGTAAAAAAACTAATAAAGGCTGCAATAATTAAATTTAATATATAGTACAGTAGAATTCATTTCCTCCTTGTTTTAATCTAAACAATCTTATGATTTATCTGTAATTTTCTGAGCCAGTTTTAACCACATTTTGACTCACTCACTAGCTGGTAGCTTCATTTGCCATCAATTTATTTATTTATTTATTTGTTTGTTTGTTTGATCTTCTTTATCCTTTTTTCTAGAATGCTTGCCAAACTTTTTCCTTCCTTGAAATCATCTTTGCCATTGGAATAACTTGGATTTTTCTCTGTCTAGATCAGTGACTCTTAATCAGAGTGATTTTGCTTCCCCACAGGTACTTGCAGAATTTTCAGACTTTTTTCACTGCCACAGTTGAGGGTGAGGTGGGGGTTATTGACCTCAGGTAGGTGAACAGCTGCTGAACATCCTTCACAGAGTCTTCTTCTCATCAACAAAGCATCTTCTCAGTTCAAACATCAAATATTGTCAATAGCGAGAAGCTTGTCTTAGGGTTTTCTCATGGCTGCTTTTGTCTAATCGTTGAGGTTCAGGTTTCAGGTGAACTTCAGGCTGCTTTGGCCATAAACATCTGCTACCATCTGTTAGTATTCCTTTCCTATTTACACGTGTATACATGGAGGGGTGCACGCATGTGCATATACATGTTTATATGCATGGGTGCATGTGTATGTTCATATGAAGGTGGATATTGATACTGAACCGTTGTCAATCATTGTTCTTTCTATATTATTCTTTTGGGACAATGCCCATAATCAAACCCATAACTTACTGATAAGGCTAGTTATGGCAATCCTCAGACTCCACTTTCCAAAGCTGTAATGACAGACAGACTCCCAAACTCACTGAGCATTTCACACGGGATCTAATGGTCCAAATTCAGGCCATTTTGCTTGTGCAGTAAGTGCTTTAACTGCTGAACCATCTCCCAAGCCTTGCTGATGTTTTTGTTGGCATGTTTTTGTAACATCTTTCAGAATTAAATGGAAGATAGTTGTCCTTAAATATAAGTTTTGCCAAGCCTGGTTTGATCTGTCATATAATTTTACTGTCATATAGTTGATAATGAAGAGTTTGAAGGAACATTTGAAGGTAGATGAGGTGGTCAGGGTATAACTACCCCTTTCACATTCATGTGGCAACAGCAGCAACAACAACAAGGATCTTCCAGTCCCCTTGTGTAAGGTGATGATTATACCAGATGGAGGATTTGATGCTCCCTTCTTTCCAGGCTTGTATGTCTGGAAATATCTTCACATTTTCTAGCCTTTCATTACAAGTTTCAGGAACATTAAAAAAATTAAGAGAGTATCTATGGGTCTTACATACAGTTTACTCATTATTTTCATCTTACTTTCATGTGTTCTTTTTTGTGGTCTGTGTATGTGTTCATGAGCCTTTGTGCACATGTGGATGTAGGTTCATGTACATGAGGGCCAAAGGTCTATGTCTATTTCTCCATTGTTATACTTCTTTGAGACAGGGTCTCTCACCAAACCTGAGCTCACCTAATGCAATTTCTTTTTGTTCCAGAATCCAAAATATCCAATACATTTAGTGGCCAAGGTGCTATATAGGCTTTTGCTGATTTTGATAACTAACTTCTGAGGGGATCATCTTGGTACCTATCAGGATGTTTCATGGCCCCAGTATTGCTCTCATACAGACTTCCAGATTCACCATATTTAAAAATTATTTTTAATTATTTAACTTGGTTTCACTTGACTTTGCCACCATCCTTATTTCTATTTCACAACACTGTGTTACCTTTCTCCTGTCTAATTTTAAAATATTAATAGTGAGTTTTGATTAGTTTGTTTATGTGGGCAAGGTACAGTTTTCATTGTATTTCTCCTACATTTGAGTTCTGAACTTCATAGAACTCTATATTTGGGAGAATTTTTTGTCCATTATTTGCATAACTATCTTTTTTCTGTCTTATTCTTTTTGATTTTTCAATCACTGTTATGCAAGTCTGCTAGCATTTGGACCACACTCACTGGTAATACATTTTTTCTCCTTGGAATCCTCTCTCTTTTTTTTTTTATTCAATCAATTGAAACTTGTTATTTTTAAAAAAAAACTTTATTAATTTATTTAGCACACACCTGTGTATGTGTGTGTGTGTGTGTGTGTGTGTGTGTGTGCATCAAAGGGTACTGTGTGTCCCTGAGGAGGAAGAAGGTTGACTTCAGGACTCATCCTGGTTTGTTTCTGTCTCCTTTTTGCTTTACTCTGAGATTTTCCAGGCTCTGTCCACTAGGGCCCAAAGTGCAGTCCTCTGCCATTTCTGTCTGGCATTTTTTACATAAGATCTGGGACCTGTACTCAGGACCTTCTGTTTGTGAGACAGAATCTTAACCCTTGAACCATTTCTCCAGCCCTTAAATCATTTTTTATTGTGCTTGATTTTTAGATAATTTTTGTTGTATCATAACAACAGGAATATCTAGTCTGAATTACTTTGAAGTAGAATATCCTCCTAGTTCTTACTTTTAAATTTTCTTCAGTGGACTAGAACAGCAATCATTATAAAAGCTAGTCATCTTTCACTTCTGAGGCCAAAGTCTATTGAATACCTCATTTAAAGTCTCTGTGAACATTTTTCCAGTATGGCTGGAGTGAGTAGGAATGATGATGATCTCCACACAAATTCTGATGACTATTCTGTTTTATCCTATTGGGAAACTTTTTCCTAGTTTTTCTTCATTTAGAGATACTTGAAAGTACTACATAGACTACCTGAAGAGTTGACGGGAACTCTCTAGAGACAGGAGAGCACACCCTCTGTGTGTTTCTTCTTTTTTGTGCTCTGCTCTGCCAACTATATTTACCTACAGATCTCAGGTCTATATCCTGAGCTAAGATTATTCTGCCCCAATCAACCTAAGGACCCCCCCCCAACTTGCACTGTGTCTTGGACACTCTTGGAAGGTAACAAGTCAGGGCAATTTCTTCGTGACTTGTTAAGAATCATTACTTGATGTTAAATGTCTTAAAAAGCATTTTTCATCTTAAAATTTTTATTTTTTTTCAAATAAGATAAATTGAACCTATTATATAACAATTTTAGCTAAATGTATAAAGATAGTTCTAGCAAGTTTAACTTTGTTTTAAAAAGTAAAGTTGGTCAGATAATTTATAGTTTTTCTTTTCTTACAAATGTAAAGGACTTGGGAGAAACAAAGAAGCAAAAGTAAAAAAAAAATCTTGTGCCAGAGGAACCTCCACTCTGAAAGGACTTCTACTCTGTTCAAGCTTCACTGTTACAGTACATCGTCATAGACCAGGAATGCTTATGTCAGAACCAAGTGCAAGACCAATGGAAATATGAAGAAATCCTTAAATAATCCTATGCTTATATGCTTACTAGAGTTTGGATAAAGTTTCCAGAGTACAATATATAGATAGTCATTATGATTTGTCACAGATGCCTTGAATTTAGTTTTCTTGCCTAGCTGAAATTCTGTGTCCTTTAGCAAACATCTCAATTCTTCTGTCAGATTTGTTGTAGCCCCATGCTCCCTATATCCCTGAAAAAGCCTTTGTAATAGATTCCACACATGAATGAAATCATGTAGCTTTTGAATTTTGACTTTGTTTTTTTTTCCCTAGCATAATGTCTTCAGGTTCATAGAAATGTTTCCCACTGAAATTTCACCTATATTTTCCATATTAAAATGATTTCCCACTCATGGGGAGTTAGGCTTCCTATATGTAATAAGTGAAGTTGGTGGAGCAGTTGCTGCTCCTGCAATTCCCTTCACTCCATTCTGCTGGGCACTGTATGTCACCCCCTGGCCAGAGACAAAAAGCTGTTAAACTGGAGTCTTGTTGTAATAGCACATTCAAGGGTAGATGTAATAAGAGTAGGAAACCTCACTGAGGGAGGGGTCCATCACCCATTTGTAAAATGATTATTTTTATCTGCTAGACTATATGCCCTCCCCTTCTGGTGAGATCAGGAAAGAACATCTATGAACTTAACCAGGTTTCTCATTACTTACTTGCAGACCTTGATGGAGGCCTATTTTCTCTGCTGTAACATGGTCTCCTCTCTCCTTGTTTTTGGTGTGGCCCTCCTAACCCATCTCTCTTGTTCATAATCCTTGCAATTACTGTGTTACATAGGTTTACTTTTGAGTGTCTCAATGTGGGCTGGGTGAGTTTGGTACTAGGAGCCACCTATTAGGGAGTACATACGGCGCTTAATTTTCTGGGTTTGGGATACTTCACTTAATATAATTCTTTCTAATGACATCCATTTCCCAGCAAATTCCAGTAATTCATCATTTTTGATGGCTGAGTAGTACTCCATTGTATAGATGTACCACAGTTTCCTTATCCACTCGTCAACTGTTGGACATTTAGGTTGATTCCATGACTTTGCTATTGTAAACAGTACTGCTATGAACATGGTCGAGCTTGTGCTATCGAGGCGAACCTCTGCTGCATGGGGGGTTATTCCCAAAAGTGGGATAGCAGGGTCATACGGACATCTGCGGAAGAGGGGGCGGTAAGATTTTAAGAGCAAAAGGATGGGAGGAGCAACGATTTGCAAGATTCTCAACAATAGTTGGGGCCAAAGCAATCACAATGGGACTTTGCATGCCCTGCGCAATGTCCAGCGCACTGTTGCCCTCATAAAGTCTAGCATCTGTTAAGGGCACCGAGACCCCTGGAGGCAAGGGATTGACAGCCATAGTAGTGATCTTATGCTTAAGGGGAACAAGAGAAAGGGCTTATGAAATGACACTGAGTCCTTATTTGTCATTACGGAGAGGAGGACCCAGTGGAGAGGTAGGCTACACATAAAGACTCCTGGGAATTGGGGGGGAGGCACTGGGGGAAGGGGAGGGGGAAGAAGGGGGGGGGAGGGAACTGGTTAAAAATTTTAAAATGTAGAATTAAATTTTTAATAAAAAAATGATTTGGAGTCACTCTGATGTGGTAATATGTATAGCTGGCCCTTTAGTTCAAGGTCAGCCATGACTACACAGTGAAGCCTTGATTTAATATAACAAACAAAACAAAACAAAAATAATTTGAGGCTAGTGACATGAACTAGCCAGTAAAGGCATACACATAAAAACATGGTAACAAATTTGATACTTGAAGCCCACATGGTGGAAGGAAAAAACTGACTTTGAAAGTTTCCCTTTGACCTCATCATAAACACTCATCACATAACATTCTCTCTTTCTCTTTCTCTCTCTTTAGTTGATTTTAAGATTTCATAATTAGTTTCAATCAATTTGCTTTATGTGGGAGTAAGTACAGTTCTCTTTATGTTTCTCTTTTGATTATTGGATTGATGTCTGTCTTTCTCTTTCTCTCATAAATAAATAAAATATAAATAATAATTTTTAAAAAATTAAAAGTTTTAGAATCATAACAGAAGCCTATTATTATCTATTTTATTTTCCTCTGTCTATAATCAAAGGGAACTTGAAAGAAAGATGGTTATTCTTAAATGTTTCAAGTTCCTTAAGGTCAGGCTTACTGGGCATAGTTGGAGCCTTCTTGTCTTCTATAAATCATTGTGCAGCCAGATTATACACCAACAACCCTCTGAAAAATTCCACTATATGCTGGTTAAAGAATAACTCTGAGCAGTGAAAAATGGCATCTTATTGCTATTCTGAAAATAGTTTGGATTTTTATGCTAGTGAAAGGAACTTGGATCACATTCTGCACCTACTGCCCTGGACCAAAGTTCTGGACCTTCTGAAGTCTTCTTCACTCGTTCTTGACAGGAGTGACTGAACTCACCTATAAGGTTGGAGAAAGACACTGGAGATGTGCCAGGCAATC
This sequence comes from Typhlomys cinereus, assembly GCA_023101885.1. Taxonomy (NCBI): domain Eukaryota; kingdom Metazoa; phylum Chordata; class Mammalia; order Rodentia; family Platacanthomyidae; genus Typhlomys; species Typhlomys cinereus. The sequence goes on along the minus strand of JALPQD010000006.1, from coordinate 10,285,741 downwards.
TCCTCCTGTCTCTTCTGGTGCTATGTTTCCTACTATTTGGCAGTAAATACCCAACAAAATCAATGACAAATTCTAGGTTAGTTCTGGGATTCTATGCAGGTAGCCCTTATTGTTACTTTCCAGAGTGAGGTCAGTTAAAGACACGAGTTTACATTTCTATTTTTCAAAATTCTTTTTGTCTTGGTTTATTTTGAACTAAATAATAAACAGGATAATAGCTTAATATAATAATAATAGATAAAAGCCTATTCCAAACTCTTGTAGTTCTTTGAAGAGAGAATAAAATATTCTAACTAATAAGTCATCAAGATACATGTCAATGAAAAAAGTCTATATAATTTCTAAAGAGTTAATAGCTTTTCATGTCAAACAGTTCTACATGCCATCTTTTCTAATCTTCTTCCTAATAAACTATCCATTACAGGGGCATTACCATGAAGCAGCTCTCTCCTAAATGCTTTCCATATATTGCTTTAGCTTATCTTCCCAACCATGCTAAGCATCACACAGTTGCAATGTGTTCAAGGAGCAAACAGGAGAGCAATAATTTGAAATCTGACTTATTGAAATATAAGGTCCAAATCCTCCACCTAAAAGACACTTTTCTTCCCACACTAAATTCTTATCATTACTCTATCAAATGAGAGTCCTAAAGGGAAGGTTTCTTCTTTCCCTTTTCCTTTTTCCAGAAACTAGAATATTGCTTTATCCACAATTGCTTAGTCACTATGTGAGATTGAAATAATCCTGTTTTATATATTTTGAAAGCACCTGTTATAATCAGTATTCTTTATTTTATTTTTTTACTTATTCAATTGTGTGTGTGTGTGTGTGTGTGTGTGTGTGTGTGTAGAACCACGGGCAAATTCAGGAACCACCAAGGACCGCCCCCACCTCTTCCTTGTTTACTCCGGCCCAGGATTCACAGGCTGCTCGCTACCAGGACCAGAAATGCAGGCCGCCCCCACTTCCGCCGGGCATCAATATGTGAGGTCTAGGATCCGAACTCAAGACCTTACGCCTGGAAGGCAGAGGATTAACCCTTGAGCCATCTCTCCATCCCCATAATCAGTATTCTATATAACTGTATTTCAGAAATACAGTTTCCTTAATTACGTTGATAGTAATCTTAAAAAATAATTTTCTGTGGGGCTGGAGAGGTGGTTGCAGGCAGAAAGTTCTGACTTCAGATCCTAGAGCCCACGTATAGAAACGCCAGGTGCCGGGTGGAAGTGGGGGCGGCTGCGTTTCCTGTCCTGGTAGGGCGGAGCCTGTGAATCCTGGGACAAAGTAAACAAGGAGGAGGTGGAGGCGTCCATGGTGGTTCCCGAATTCGTCCGTGGTTCTACACACACACGCACAATTGAATAAATAAAAAAATTAAAAAAAAATAATTTGGTGGAACTGCTTTTACTAATCACGCACAAAAAAAAGAGATGTGGTTTGATTTGCCCTGCTAAATGGAGTCTATATTATTGTACATATTTACTAATTCATTGGAAAGAATATATCAGTTTTGTAATGCAGAGGCTTCATTGGGCCTGTTTCATTCTTGTCACCTTGGCTAGATATTTTATTTAGGCCCCTTCACTGATTTTCCTTCTGAATATTTGTGGATTTACCCCTTCCTCAAGGCCTTAGCGTGGTGGACAGAACACCAGCGGCCATTTCCACAGGTATTCACTGCACACCCTGCTTTTGTTGATTGCACAGTGGACATCCTTTTTCATCCTGCTGATCTCCCTGTGAGCCAAGACCCTTAGCACATCTGTATACAATGTGCTAAACTGCAGAGATGTCAAAACCTGGGACACACGCAGCCCAGCTCCTGACAAGCAGAGTGTTATTAGCATTGGTAATAAGACTACCTGGGTCTCTCTGCAGAGGCCCTTCGGTTTGAGATCATTTGCATTCACTGCACACAGCACTCAATCCTGGCTACTCAATGAGTCCTCTCTCACGCAGCCGGTGGAGACCTGCAAACCAGCCACAGTACACTGAAAAATTCATCAGGAATCTATTCATCCTAATTAAGAAAACCTCTTGGACCTGCCTTCAGGCAATTAACAGAGTTGTATGTGGTTCTGTTACTTAAGATGACTGCTGCATTCTCAGGTTCTGCTGGCTATTGTTACTCTTCCTCCAACTCTGTGGAAATAGATTCTCGCAACAGCAAACATTTGGAGCATTTGCCTTTTACTCATTTCTTGTGCTGTTAGAAGCTGAGCATAATTCTTTTAATAAAGAAAGAGGAAAAAAAGAACCAGCTAGTGGCACTGGTTATTTAGCTATTAGATTTCCATAAAACATATGTTGGTAAACCAAAAGGAAATTTTAAAAAAGGCGATATCTTGGTCTATTCTTATTTTTCATTTCTTTCAACAAAAACTTCCCTCCTGAATCAAATAATGGGAATTCAGCTTTTGTCCATAGGAAGTGGTCAGTAGAAAGACAGTCATATGTTGTACTAGAGAAGCTGAGAGGGGATTTGAAACAACTTCTAATGCACTTGACAATTAATATTTTGACAATTGAAGATGGTATCATTTAGAAGTGGTTGGCAAATAGAATGTTATTTTTAAATGTGGAAGTTAAATAAGCCAAAACCCCTTAAACTGTGCTTCAAAAAATCTTATCTGGAACCCCTTCTTTGATCCGTCTGTCACATTGTTACCTTCTGTGATGTCACTATACTGCTCCTCATATTTAAAGGGGCCAGCCTTCTCCTTTTCCAGGTCAGATGCTAATTGAGAAATTTGGTGTGAAGTAATGATGAATAATGGATGAACAGCTTTCTGAATTGGAGTCCCAGATTCTGAGGAACTTGAGAAATCTTCAAAGCCAACCGGAATCTGTGAACTTGAGAGTCAAGAGGGACACATCTGATGGAGTATCTAGCCTATCCACCTGCTTGATGTGCTAAACTCTGCCAGGTAGCTTAATTCTCTTAGCTTACAAGAAGATACCAGACCAACACATGTGGAGTGGTAAAGTGCTTGGCTCTACATTATATTTGCATCTAGAGATCCTGTTTTCAGTTATATGCTAATGCCCAGAGTCATGGCTCTGGTTAGAAAATATACTACACTACTTTTAAATCTTTGACATACTACTAACAAGCAGCCATACTGTTTTTGCTTTCTGTGCTTGTTGTTTATGTTCACTCACCATAGAATTTTCTCCTAGAGAAAGCTGTGTATTTCTTTGATAAATAAATAACACTGAATTCTTCAAAAGATTACAGCCACTGTTGAATGAATATTGAACAGCTATCTGAGATATAGTAGGCATTGAAATTTAAGTTTTAAAAAATTCTGTCCTAAAAGATATAAAGTAATTCAGAAGATTCTGGCTAATTTCACTTTTTTACTTTCTAAATTCTAATTCTATTCTTTCTGAACCTCAAACATCTTGAAACCTTGAAGAACTTCATAAAGAGTCATGCTTTGTGGCTCCAAATTAACATGCTGGGTGACTGATATCTTGGGTTGTCTATTGTCAGATTTTATTCTATGGTTTTTAAACTATAGAAGATACTTTATTGAATTTTCATGCTTACAAAGATAAGACTGACTGTGAATACAGGTGGTGAAAGAATCAGTACTGATACAGTCTTTATAGTCTGAGATAATGGACCACTGTCTACCAAAAATAAACATTAATAGGAACAAATCCAAGGATCTATTTTGGATCCAAACAATAACCTCACAAACACATCATTTAATGGACATTTGTAGAAACTGATATTATGCATTGAAATAACAACAGTGTGGGCCACGGTGGGATATGACTGCCACAATTTTGCTACAATCTTAAGTAGCATATCAGATATAAATACAAAGTATGAAGGATCAATGGTGTTTTCTTGGACTACCGTTGGGATTTCACAGTTCATAAGACAAAAGCCAGAATGCTATAACTAACAACTAGTACAGTATTTGATACAGGGTAGTTAAAGCTACCAGCAATATTTAGGTAGTAGTTAGCTACAAAGCTTCCATGGAAAAGGGAACAGGCTTTCTTTAGATGACCTCAATGAGTGAGTGAAACCAGAAGCAACAAATAGAACTTACAAGGAGGAGGATTTGTTCACTTCAAATAAGGAAAGGCTTTCTAATAAAAGTGGCAACAGATGCTCAGATGGTCTTGCTAGAAATATCCAAGCCAAATATAAAAACTGCTTTGAGGAACTGATGCAAAGAAAGACAAATCAGATGTCAGTTGAGTTTATAGGTACATGTTTCCTTCTTCCTGGAAATTCCTCATTGCCAGTATTTTACTGACAATGAGGAATAGTAAACAACCTTGGCAAGATATCATATATTTATCATACATAAAATGTTATGATATGTAAGTGTGGTGGTTAGTTTCAGATATCAACTTGACAATTGAAGACTGTAATTCGGAGGACATTTGTAAAGAATCAGTAGTAGAGTTAAACCGTGAGCAAGCCTTCAGGAAATTGTTTAATTGATAAAAGAAGACTGAATTCATTGTAGGTGGGACTTTTCCTGGGCAGGTGCATAAGATAGAAGGACCTAGTTCAGGGAGTTGTCGTTCTTCAGCATGCATGAATGTGAAGTTTGCCCCTGTTGTAATAGTTCTGTAATACTCAGTCCCTGGTATTAACGATATGAACTATTCTTCCAAGAAGGACTAAGAAATGTAACTGGACAATTATAAACTTGAACAAAATCCCTTGTTACCATAAGCTGTTTTGATGTGAAATTTTCAGCAACATGCAGAGTATCCTCAACAATAGTAATCCTAGAGAATCCCTGTGCTTGGAAAGCTTCAAGGAACAGGAATAATATCTATTTATTCTCTTAGTTTCAACACTTTGATTGTTACAAGTTGATTGTTACAAGTTTGATTGTTGCAACTTGCTCCTGGAGCAAGTTGCTACAGAGGCCGTGTTGTTGGTTATAGTTATTTACATACCAACAATATACATTCTATACTTAAAAACTTCATTGGTGAAGCAATATCAAGTCTGTGAGGTGAAGCAAAAAAGTTACGAGAAGTCTACTTTGGTCACGAAGTGAAGTTATGCACCTCAGACAGAAAACCATAGTATATTGACAGGCTATTACCACTGGGGGCTTCTCTTTTCCTGCTTTGAATGGATACCGTTTAAAATGCACCACTTCATTTTTAATAATATCTCAGCTTCTATATATTAGTAAAAGACTTTTGTAAATACTAAGTAATATTGGCTTTGGGGGCATTGAGTGATATGTAGGTTAATATTGAAAAGATCTAGAATCACCTAGGAGACATGCCTCTGGGTATGTCTGTGAAAGATTATGTGTATTAGTTTAACTCATATGAAGACCCATGCTAAATGTGGAGGTTTCATTACATATGCTGCGGTCCTGAACTGGGTAAAAAGGAAGTGGACAGAATACAAGTGTTTATTTTATTCTTCTTCCTGACTGTGGATACAATGTGGTTAGTGACTTCAAGCTCTCATGTCATGACTTCCCCATCATGATGAGTCGCATCCTGGAATTGAGAACCAGAATAAACACTTTCTCCCTTAAGATGTTTTTGTCTGGCATTTTGTCACAGTAATAAGGAAAGAAAGTAATTCAAGCAGTGAGATGAAAATATTGATGAACTTATTCCTCGAATGCTGTTCCCTCAGTCTGATGTATACTAGGAAAAGGAATAGCAGGGTACAGAATCAAGGTCAGAAAGGGTCACAGAAATGTTTGGGGGAAGTTAGCTTAAATTTCCTGGTCATTAACTTTGTCTGGAGATTAAAGGTTCCGGGAGATGTTTCACATGGAACAACTTTGGAAGAGTCTAGGAGCTGTGTTGTTTCTAACAGATGTCACAAGGGGGTTGTTGAAGGAGATTCTTATGATCAGAAAAGAAGAATGGTATTCAGGTGACTGGGTCACAATTTAAGGTAATTTGGAAGTTGTAACAGACAGAAAATATTTCTAAAATGATTGTCGTCTTCTGGCAAAGACATCACAGAATTGTTCTGCACACATTACTTATTTTCAGATTGTATCTGAAATTATTTTTGAATTTTCAAAATCATGAATTGTTGAAATGCTCATTTGTTCTGTCTGCTATTATGTGACTTTCTACATGCATTTTTGGAAAGATTCTCATGTAAGTCTCTTGCCTAATCCATTGTCTGTTTTCAAACCATTTTTTAAAGTAGCATCCAGGCTCAGGTGGGTGATTCAATGAGCAAAATCTGCCTTTTCCTTCAGAGGGTAAACAAAGGATATTGCTCTCTGTTTAACTGTGGTATGTGAGAACAGACAGTACCTGTTCCTTTGCTCTCATAAATTCTGTCTCATGATTTTCCTTCTTTTCCCCTCTTCTGTATCACCCATTCAGTACTGTGATCTCTTCGTCTTACATACAACCTTATGAGAAAAATATAACATTTGACTGTGAGAGTAGTAGATTGTGAGGGCTTTTGCCCTTTAGAATAAAATTTGAAACAACAACTGAAAATTGTTTGAACACTTATGCAGACTATAATTCTGCTAATGCATATCTTTCTGCCTTAATTACAATGATATCCATGCCATTCATTAAGATTTTTAAGCAGCTTTTATAGATGCATTGATGGGACTTTCCAAGCCCATAGAAAGAAACTCTGAAAGACTGTGAGCTTTCTATAACCTGTCATTTAATTCTCTTGCATCTTTGCTAATCAGTAGATGATAGATCTTGAAAACCAGTTCATTCAAACGTTGATTGGAAGTGAGGAATCTATATATTAATGTTGATTTCCTAACTTTTAAGTAGGACACATTTAAAAGAACAACATAGCAATTATGAGATTAAATAAAGTGGTTCATATTGAGAAATGAATTAATGATAATGACAGATTATTCTAGTATTGCCAGGCATTGAAGGTCACACCTGCAATACGACCACTGTAGAGACTAAAGCAGGAGGATTCCCATATCCCTTTGAATCAAAGGCTGCAATTTTTGTAACCAAGATTTGGTGTATGCCTGGATGTAAACATAAAACATATTTTTATTTCCCCTTATAATCCACACACATAGTATATGTTGTACTTTGAGACAAAGCAGGCAATATTATTATTATAGAACACTGGAATTTCAGAAAAAAAAAAACCTCTGATCTAACTTTGTGATTCACATTATTGTAAGAATTTTTCCCCCTTCTGCTTTGTGAAAATCTGAAAATGTCTATTTAAATATTTAAGTTCCATAGAAATCAATATTTCTTTGTAAAAGTTAGGTAGATTGACTTGAAAAGTCATGGTTACATATATCACAACCTCTCAACTCTCTTACTTTCCAATAATTCCTTTGAAAACAAAAATGCTGTGTTTTTACTTGGATTGATTTGAGAAGATCTCATTGATGTAAGAAATGCTTAGATTATTTTCATGTATATGCACTAAACTTTTGATAGATATTATATTAGTGGTTATTATTCAATATAACTTTATTCTTTGTAGATTAAGTATGTATTTGTAATCCTATCCATTTATTTGTGTTTGTGTATAATCTTTATTCTACATGACAGTGAACATGGTAAATAGTACATTGACATAGTCGCATGTACAAATAGGTCAATAAATCTTATAAGTGAATAATCAGAGGCTTAGTGAAGAGAAGAAAGATGATTTTTCCAATGTTGCACACTCAGGAATTCTTTACTGGTCTACTGACTTGGGTTTGTGGAAGCCATTCCCCCCACCCCCCACCCCGGTGCTATTTCTGCTTGCATTATTCTCTTTAGAGGTGATTGCCACAGCTGGTTTTCTTTCTAATGTGCCGTAGCTTTATTCGCATTTCTGTCATAGAAATTTTGGCATCTGTTGCTCTAGTTCATCTCATCTAGTCCTTAAGGTGCCTATGAATTGATCCAGGTTTGTCTCCTAAAGATCAATTGTCTTAACAGATAGCTTCTGTTTAAATTAACAATTTATATAGAGACATCTTAAAAAATTAGCCTTGGCTACAAAATGAACACACATTTTTCCACTTACTAAATTCACCTAATGATTGTCAATTTGTAAATATTAGGGTAAATTGGGAAGAAATTATTAAATTTTCTGAAGTACAAACATTACTTTCCTGAATATGGTAGTGTAACATGATAAAAAGCATATTTTAAAATGGGCGTGACTCTCATTTTTAATGTCTTGGTACAATTACTAGTACCTGAGTTGCTAATGAGGCAATGACCCTGGAAAAGTATTGTGGGACATGAGGAGGAAACAGGTTTTTTGTTCTGAATCGGGAGGGATTTGTTTTCAAGCAAAATGTGGTGTCATTCTAATGAATGGCAGTGTTTTGAATTTGTAGCTCTCAAGTAAAGTCTTTGTAAAATGGTGATAATAAAACCTACTCTATGATCATGTATCTGAGTTTTCTGTCACACAGCAGGTGATCAGTTCCTTTCCTGACTCTGCTCTCTTCTGCTTTTCTTAACATTGTTCTAATATGCAGGAGAAAAATAAGGCCGTAGATTAGAAATTGATTGAGAAATCCTCTTTGGGATAATCTACTAGTCTTCATTTGTTCTTTTACTCATGATACATTTATTAAGTGCTTACTGTTTACCAGGTTCTATCTTATGGGCCATCTTTGAACATTGCTTCAATTTTGACCACTGTCTTAATGTTTGTTTGACTCTAGAAAAGTACTTTTGTTTTAAATACATGTGCTATATAGCATGAAAAAAGAAAGGATAATACATAGGAAAGGAGAATAACCTTTAAAATATCAGGTTAAAATGTAAATTGCTATCCATAAATACTTGGGAAACAGCAAGATAACTAAACTAGCAGTGCTGGTCTGGATAGACAGGAGGTGGTAGGCATTAGGCTTTCAGTAACAGTTAATGTAGAAGCTTCTGTCACAGAAGGCAGGAAACTATACAATCTTATCTAATGGTGAAGTGTCAGCCTAATGTAGAAGCTTATGTTATAAAGTCGCATTAATAAAGTTAATTAGGGGCTGGAGAGATGGCTCAGGAGTTAAGCCTCTGCCTTGAAGGCAGAAGGTCCTGAGTTCGGATCCTAGACCCCATGTATAGACACTGGGCAGAAGCCAGGGCGGCCTCCGTTTCTGGTCCTGGTAGGGCAGAGCCTGTGAATCCCGGGGCAGAGTAAACAAGGAGGAGATGGAGGTGTCCATGGTGGTTCCCGAATTCTTCTGTGGTTCTACACACACACACACACACACACACACACACACACACATGCATACTGACACACACACGTGTGCATACACACACGCATACTGATATACACACGTGAACACACACACGCATACATGCACAATTGAATAAATAAATAAAAAAAGAAAGTTAATTAATTTGAAGTGAAGTTCAATTAGGGGATTTTGAAATTAGAGAAATCTCATATAATAGTAACAACTAGCATGTATTACTTGCTAATTGTGTATTATGTATTGTTCTAAATGTTTCAAGCATATTATTTTGTTTATCCCTAGTAGCAACATTAAGAAACATATATTAGTACTACTATTATTCTCTTTTTGCAAAGGGAGCAACTGAGTCCCAGAAGCTTGTAATCATTTGTCAAGGGCCTTCCTAGCAGCTAACTCATTGCAGAAGCGAGGTTTTGAACTCAGTTACTTTTATTCTGAGGACCATATTCTTCTGACCTCTATTATGTTCTGATAAGAAATGGGGCAAGTACGAAATGAGTTTTGATCCTGGAATTGACACAGCCAAAGTCAAAAAGAAGTATGCTCGGAAAAGCAAAAGACCCCAGGAGACATTCCAGTATGAGTGAATGGAGTCAATAACCTAGGATGGAGTTATTATGATGAATTTAGAAACTTAATATATGTGGACCATGAAGAAGAACTATTCCAAATGACTTGAAGACATTAAGACTGACTTGAATAAAATAAGAATGCGAGGACAGGTGACAGCCCCTGGAAAGAATGCTGAGTTTGACCTTATAATACAAAATTTGGTTTAGTTTTTTAAAAAGTGTATGGTTAGCACTCACTGGCCAAGAAGTGAGCCATGCTTAGATGACTGTGGGAGCTGCTAGCATAGAGGTGATAATGGTGGTTGTAAGAATAGATGCTCTCTTAGGGAGAGAAACAGGAGAGGAGAGCAGATGGCAGAGGAGTGGGCTAATTAGTAACATCAACTAATGGCTAACCAAGGGTTGCCAGGCAAAGTACCTGCCAGATTTGTTTAAACAATAGCTCCCTCTAATTATGTTTACACTAGCAATTTGCTTAGCAAACCCTGTGCCTCTCATGGTTTGTGGGCAAGCTGAGGTAACTTTGGATCTGTTTCAAGAGTTAAAAAAGCTTTGAGGGAAGGACAGAGATCATGCTTGGATCACACTATCACCTTACCTGGCTCTTGAAACCTCTCTTTCTTCTTTAGCTAAGTGCACGGTCCCCTCACTTTCCAAGCCAAATCATTTTGTACCTTATTGCTCTGGAGGACTTCTGTTATTATTATTGTTATCATCATCATCTTCTTCATTTTGTTATTATTATTTCAATCTAAAAGACAAAATGAAGTGAGTGGTTCAATGTTTTGTCTCCATGGACTTAATAGTTCTGATCTATTAAGATGTTTACATGTGCTCTCTTTTCCCTTTAAAATGTTCATAACAAAATTTTATTTATTTTATACTCCACAGCTCTCCACTTTCTCTATTTATCTTGTTTTTCTTATTTGCAATCATTTTAGTCTTCATGCTCCAATTTTATGACACCCAGAAAAGTTTATTTATATATTTTCTATTTCCTTCATAGAAAGTTTTTACATTCCAAACTTTGCTTCCGTATTTTATTACGGTGTATACAGATTTAAAATTTCCTTCTTAGAACTGATTTTTCCTGAATTATAATTTTCTATTAGTCAAAGTTTACTGTACCAAATGCCTGAAAGGGTTTCACTGTGATAAATTATACTTGTTTCCTTCTTTTTAAAGAAAGCCTACAAATATTAAATTTAAGTACTTCTGAAATGTCATTTTGTGTTTTGTGGTGTCCTTCCACAAATTTGTGATTATGCTCAGTAAATGTAACACATGGCTCCATAAATGTATTAATTAATACTAGTAATATGTTATACTATGATTTCAAACCTAATTAACAAACAACAAACCCTGCCTCTATATTTCCTTTTCAATATCACTATCACAGGGTTTTTAGTTCTTTTTTTTTTAACTTGTGATAAAAACTCGAGGAAAAAAAAAACTAGGGAAAAGTGTCTTCACTTCTTTCTTATTTTAGAGTGGGGCCTGGAGGTGTGGACTGTAAGACCTTGCTGAAGAAGCGACACAAAGTTCTCTCTGTTCCTTGTTGCTCAGTCAGAAGCTTTTCAGAACAGAGGCTGCAGATTGCCAGCCCAGGCTGTGGAGTTTGTGGGTGGAGTCCAGTCTTTGGTTGAAATTATCTGGTTTAGGGCTGCGTTCCCAAGATAAATTTCCAATTCTGTATGCATTGATAACTGTGACAAATAGAAATCACATGATCATAAAAAATAGAGTTGAATGAAACATTTGCTTTCTGGAATTTCAGATGCCTCAAATGTAGTCCTCTTAATGTTTATGAAGGTTCTAAGAAGAACATATTACGTCTCTGGCATTCTAAACTTGTCTCTCATTCTTAGATATATGAGATCATGTCTACAAACTATGTTTCTACAAACTATATTTTACAAAATGAAATATAACTTATTTGACAGATTGATTTTTCTTGTATTAACTTTCCTCCCTGGTTAAAACTGAGCAATCTCTATTTAGTCTTTTATGTTTGAGTATTTGAATGTTGTTTTAATATGAAAAAAATCATTCTGATTTTACTGAGTGAAAATTGGCCCATGAGGTAATAAAGCCCATGTGGTAGATGATAATATCAAAGAGAAAAGTACTAATTATCCACTGGGATATATTTTAGAACAGTTTATACATGGCATCTGGGGACATTATTTGCTTTAGCACAGATCACAAGGATGAATGGTGAAGAGAGAGGCTTTTAAAATAGGCAGGATTTTCGGAGGAACAGTACGTATGCATCAAAATTTATTATTTGAAACTTAAGGGGACAAAAGGGAACTTTACGGAGCCACCAGTGAGAATTCACATTAGTATGACTGCTTCTCAAAAAAACTAAAAGTAGAATTTCTTGGTATTTACCATAATATTTGAAGATAGTCTATCAAAGAACTAACAGGAAGCCCATATTAATCAAGGTACTATCTGAAATGAACAAGATATTGAATCAGTCTGCATTTGATTTATTGCTAAAGAGTACATGTTACATGTTCACAATCTTAAAAAGGAAAGGACTTTAATTTCTAATAACATGGTTAGTGCTAAAGAATATTATGCTGATACAAGAAGTCATGTTTTCAAAGACAATTGCCATTTATTCTCAACTTAATGTAAAAGCTAAAACAATGAAATTCACAGAAGCATACATTAGAATGGTGATTACCAGGGATTGAAAGGGAGAATGAGGAGATAAATCAAGAACACAGAGCTTTAATCTGACAGGAAGAAATACTTTCTTTTTTGTTTAAAATATTTTGTATTTCCTGGTCATTAGAGTGAAATAACACCTTTCAAGATAACTGATGATAAATTTCAAATGTTCTCACCATAAAAAGGTAAGTATCTGAGATGATATTTTAGTTAGCTTGTTTTAATTATTCTACATTGCTCTCTTAAATCATGGCATTATCTTATATACAATAAATATGCACAACTCTTAATTCTCAATTTACAAGGATTAAAATGATAACAAAATAAAAAGAAATACAATGTAATGTTTCAAGTAAAATGCTGCAAATATATAGAAAGACTGGATATAGAGGTCTCTTTTCATTACAGAAGCCAGACATTGTTCAAGTATTTGTAATCCACAACATAGTGTTAATATGCCTTAGGATTCTAAGATGTTACCTAGTTAGACATTCAGTTTTCTAAGACTGCCATTATAAGGTGCCACACAAAGTGACATGAAAGAGCAGAATTTTAATTCTTGCCAGTTCTGTTGGGTGGATGTCTGAAGTCAAGACATCCACAGCACTATATTCTTTCCAAAGGCTCTACATCCCGACTTGCTAAGTTCTGGTGGTAGTTGTCTGACACTGTAGTTATAATGTTGGTAGCTACAGTTTGGCAGTCTTGGTTTACTGTTACTATATAGTGTTCTCTTTGAATGAGTCTTCATTCTTGTGCCTAACTTCTTCCTACCCTTATCATTTTGGATTAGGGCCCATTCTAATGGAATCATCTAACAGGTTCAAAACATTCCATTTCCAAGTAAGTCTGTATTCACAGGTATCAGGGCTATGGACATCAATTTTTCTTTTCTGAGGACTCAGAAATGGATCACAAGCAGTAACATACAGAACAGCCTAAAGATTTAGTAAAGCATTTAAAACACATCCCTGGAGTGAAGGGCATTGCAGGAGCAGCAAAACTGAAAAAAAATATCAACGAACCATAATTCAGAACATCAGAGACTCTGTATCAACCACCTGGAACTAGGCCCGCCTAATTTCTCCCCATCCTGAAACTCAGGGACATTTGCGGAAGAGGGGGCGGTAAGATTGTAAGAGCACAAGGATGGGAGGAGTAACGATATGCAAGATTCTCCACACAAGTTAGAGCCGAAGCAGTCATAATTGGACTTTGCATGCCCTGCACAATGTTTAACACACTATTGACCCCACAAAGTCTAGCGTTTGCTAAAGGCACTAGGATCCTTGGAGGCAAGGGATTGATAGCCACAGTAGTGTTCCTATGCTTAAAGGGAACACAGGAAACTGTTCTGGGAAATGCCACTGGGTCCTTGCACCTCATCGGAGAGGAGGACCCAGAGGAGAGTTTGGCATGCTCATTAAAGAATGATCCGGGGATGGGAGGGGGAGTAACTGGGGGATGGGGAGAGAAGGGGGGGTGGGGAGCACAAGGGGATGGGGGTTGGAGGGAGGGAGGACCGGTATACCTGTTAAGTTTGTATGAGTGGAAATAAAAAAAAAAAAAGAACTTCTGAAGCTTCTGCTAGCCAACCATGCCATTTCTTTCATGAAAGACTGTATCTCGCCTCTGGAACTGTAAACTGAATAAATCTCCTTTTCTGCCTTAAAATAAATGAATAAATAAATAAAACACATCCCATTGTTATCACATAAAACTGTCACCCTGTTCCTGTAGGAGTGTCACACTCGGATCGTCAAATCACTGAGGAACACCAACCCTTAAAAAGAAATCTGACTTTGAATACTGAAACAGAGTAAAGGTTTTGTTAGGGTTTTATCCTGGATAATTTATCTCTCTCATAATACTATAGCCCAGGAACTCCTAAGTAGATAAAAGAAAAAAAGTTTCATATTGATTGACTGCTGAATTTCAGAAACTAAAGTCCTCCATAAAACAACATGATACTTTCTGATGTACAGTTTCCTATATTGGTAGAGATGGAAGTTTAAAAATCTGGATGAGAAAGGGGAAAAATGTAATACTGTAGTACAGTTAACTTAAATAAAGAAACCAATACACATGCAAAGAACTGAACAAAAGCAATGAGAGATTTCATGGTACAGACACCGGAGAGGACAACCTAGTAGTGAGATTAAGAGAAATTCCACATAGATTGAAGGATTAGAGAACAAATAGGAGTCGTACTTTTAATTTTTTAGTTTTAAAACATCAAGTGCTCAAAGGTTATTTAAAGAACTGCAATGTCCACCTGCAGGGGTTCTTTCCTCCTTTTTCTAGCCTGATCTATGTGGTAGAGAAGGAAGAACAGGCTAACCAAATAGATAATTGCAAAACAGCCAGCCCGATGAAGATATCACAGGAGCAGAGGAAAAGCTGTTGGCCAAGACTTGTCTCTGGAATCATGTCTGTTTGTCCTTTTTTTTGGCTGCAGGGCTAGCCCTCCCCGAACACATCTGAGCTGCAACAAAGTGTTCAAGAGTTTTTCCAGTCTTGTAGAACCGATAGGTCACAGTAGTTAGCTACACAAGGAAAACCTGAAGCAAATGTGCATTTAGCTATTGAGGGTCTCTGTTTCAGTAATACACTTGTTTCCCCCTTAATATGAATCACATCTGACTTTGGGTTCTCTTAACCACTGAATACCTGGTTAGCAAAATGGATGCAATATCATTGTAGAATGCTCCTTCTTGCAATATTTATGCCTCCTTTTTTTCTCTAATTCAAATGGAACTTTAAAATCACCTATTGCACTATTTTCCAACTTACCTTGTGAGTTTATCTGCTACTTGCTCTGTAATATACAATTCCCCACAGTGCTTTAGTTAGACGTGAATTTGTCGGGTGTGTATTTCTGAAAATCTGCCTCTCTTACACTAGCGTGGATTGTCTTTTCCAACTCAGTTCACAGAATTGGCTACTTGCCTTTTGAGATCTCTTTCTGTCCCTTCTAAGAAGATACAAGCATGTCCCTGAAGTGGTAATTCTGTTGATAACACGAGGACTCTTCGCTGACCCTGATGTTGATCTTCAGAACTCTCAGTCATGCTTCAGGTTTCTCTAAACATTATGGAACTCTGACTAATGTCAAAGCTTCGTGAGTATGCTAGAGATAATTGCCTGCTCCAATTTATTACCCTATATTTTTAAAAACTGTTCCTGAACACAGTGGAATCTGGTGTTAGTGAATTACAGTCTGAGAAATAAATTCTGCACACTACCAATTTTATTTTATGAGTATTGCTTAGATGCAAATATACCTATTCATTTATATAGTGTCTGTGGTTGCTTTTTATTTTTCTTCTTTTACAAGGATATTGAGTATTCATCAAAGCTTCCCTCCCTTCCCCCTCTGTCCTTCCCCTCACCATTCCTTCCACTCACACTCACCCTTTTTCCTGTATACTTCTGTGGATCCCTGGGTTCACTCTGGTTTGTCTACTCCTATGGGGGCTCAGGCCTCCTGGATCTTTGATATGTGCAGTTCCCTTGACTCATCCAAAGATTTCCACTATGAATTCCCATAATAACAGCTATCTACAGGGTACTTTGATATACTGTCTTCCTACTTTTAGCTCTCTTCCCTATTGGTCTATTTCCTTCCCCTTTTTAGGTTGTTGTTGTTCTAGTTTACAATAACAGGGATCTGGTTGTTTTTGTGTTATGGTAGCAACGTTGAGTGATACCTGTGAGTATCAAAGACTAAATTTAAGCCCCTTGTAGAGAAGGAAATGGATATCCATACTGTGGACTGTTGATATGGCCTTTGTTGTAATTCATATGAACAACACTCATCACATCAAGAGATACATTCTTGAAACATATCTTCTAGTTAGATTCTCAGTGATGGTAGTCAAGTGACCCATTTGTAAGTGGGTGCTTATAAGACTCAAAACTGAACCAACTTGTAGCAAGAAAGACATGTCAGACCTTACTCAAGAGAACAAAAGTGTTGGAAATTGCAGCAGCTCGGCTTGTGCTGACTTTCCCATTCTTGGTTTAGGTTTCTAAAAGTTCCAGCTGCATACTTTGACTTTGGACTTCAAGGGATAAGCCTGTATGCTTCCAAATAAACTCCCTTTTCCCTAAAGCTCACATTGTCACCAAGTCTATTGCTAGTTTAGGCTTTAGTAATACTTAAGGCTTTAAGTTATTGTTGCCTTCATAAAATTTTCTTCATCTTACTTTGGTAAGATGACCCAGAGATAGTATATTTGTAAACAGCATGGACTATATCAGCAATTTGTTCCTGTAGAGAGAAGAAAAGATATAGTTTGAGGAGAAGTTTAAGAGATGACTGCCCTGTGAGAATTTGAGTTTCTATCAATGACTATATGAACAGAACATTTTGTTCTACTTTTGTCCTTCTGGAAAGTACAGAAGGAAAATATTTTTATTAACTTTGCAATAACATGGCTCTAGCTTGTTTTTTTCAGTTTAATAATTATGGCTTCATTAATGTGATTTTCTTTTAAAGTACTAGTTAAATTTTACACATGCTCTTTTCAAACATAGTACAGAGAATATGAAAAATCTGTATTCCTTGGAAGACTTCTCCAAATACCTGATTAGCATGATAAACAGCCATGAACTTAATATTTCATTTGATGAAAGTTGGAATATATATTATTTTACATTAGTCCTTTAATTTTCATTGATTTATCAATATTTTACTATGAAATTTAGATACCAATGAACTATTTTTAAAAAGCACAACAAGAAAACAGCAGCCATTATGTATGGGCATTAAAATATTCTTTGGTTTATTCTTAATTAGACAGTGAGTGTTATAATGCTTTGTCCCTACACAAAAACATACATTTGATGAACAGACAGCTAGAGAAGAGAGTGACAGAGTTCAGAGACCACAGCTCTCAATGAACATATTTGCCCTTTTGTACTTTTGTAGGATTGCTGTATATCATAATTATACACAGATGTCAATTTGATAATTGAAGGATTGAGCTCTAGGCACATTTGCAAAGAATTGATGGTGGAGTTGGGCCCAAAGCAAACCTGCAGAGGATTGTTTAGTGGATGGAGAGGAAATAGCCCATGGTGGGTGGGATTAGTCCCTGGGCAGGTGAGTGAAATGTTTGAGAAAGGCATCCTTCTGTATACTTGGCCAGATATGCTGGTCTGGCAAGTAAGGATTGTACTTCTCTCAGCTGCTATGTGAAGATGGTGTGGCCAGTTCCCTTAGCTCTGGGGTTGGTATAAACTCTCCTTAGAAGTTGGACAGGAAGCTGTAACCAGTCTATAGTTCCCTTATGCTGTTTGATGGTGATTTATCAGCAGCCATGAAGATAAATGGCAACACTGTAACTTAGATGTTTTCTTCTCTGTGACAATTAGTTAAAATACTACTGGTTTACTAAAAGTTTAGAAGCAGCACTTCTTAGATTCTCGAGAAATTTAAAGTTAGATTGAGTGAATGGACATTCTATGGAACTAATGGTTTTCTCAAAAATTGACCAGAGTGCTCCTAAATATACTCTTAAATATAACATATTTCTGACTCATGAAGCATAATAATATTATGCCCTTGTTGAAATTTCCCAATTCAGTCTTTGCTTCTTGTATGTCATAGTTTGAATGTGAAATATCACCCCAGTAGACTCTATTGCTTCATTCCCAGATGGTAGTGCTGACGTGAGTGGTTCTTGAGACTAGCTGGAGGAAAGAGGCTATTGGGTATATATCCTTGGGGGTGTGTCTTGCTATTCCTTTCTGTATTCCCCTTCCTCTGCTTTTTAGCTGTCATGATGCAAACTCCTCTTTTCTATCATGTCTTCCATGATTTGACAGATGGACATCTCTGAAACCGTGTTGCGCCCTCTGAGGTTGTTACTGTCAGGTACTTTGTCACAGCAATGCAAATGACTAACATACCTTACATATTTGCAAGAGAATTACCTTGGCATCTCCCTTCAGTCTTTACTCAGTAATTTTAGATTATTACCTTTATGTTCATTCCTTATATTTTTCTGCTGATTAGTTTTATCAAACAAATTTACAGTGCTTTTTGAATGATATATTTCCACAAATATCCTATCATTTAACCCTCACAATCATTCAAGCTGGATACTATTATCCCCATGTGTAGATGGAAAGCTGAAATGCAGAAAGTGCAGTTTCTATCATCATGCAGCCATTCAAGTTCTAGTTTCAGCTTTTAAAACTTAATATTTTGGGTCAAATATTGATACCTTTGTTCATTTTAGGAAGGTCAAATACTTATATTTTTAGAAAGATAAAGACTTTTGTTCTCAGTACTGGGGGTTACACCTATGATTTTGAACATGCTAGGTAAGTACTTTATTATGGACATATTCTCAGTCCAAAAGAATTCTGTGATGAAAGTACCTCTCAGAATATTTTTCTAGAAAATTGGTTCAGTGTAGGGGTAAAGTATGTAATACTTTCCCTGACTCATCTTGAATGGCATATTCCCAACATTTTTGTAACTGAGGATAGATAAAAAAGAAAGGAGTCAATGGGTTTATTTGATCAAAATTTTATTTGTTATGAGAACCTTTAGAAATGAAGATCCAAAAGTCCTTAAATTTGATGAAGCATGGACAGTCATGAAGAAATGTGGTTGGACAAAAAGTGGTATCACCTAGGGCTGGTGAGATGGTTCAGTGAGCAAAAGCTCCTGAATGCAATCCTGCTAACCTGAGATCAATCCCCAGAAGCCCACATAGTGGAAATAGAGAACCAACTTCTGAAAGTAAAGGACAAATTTCTGATAGTTAATCTCCAACTTCTACTACTTCTGTGTCATGGCATGCATGTGCTTCTCTTCTCTCTCTCTCTCTCTCTCTTTCTCTCTCTCACTCTCTTTCTCTCTCTCTCTCTCTCTCTCTCTCTCTGTCTCTGTTAGGTTTGCTTGTTTCAGATTCTTGACTTCTCTTTATATATTTTTCATTTCTCCAGATTATAGGACTGATTAAATTATGATCATTTCCTTCAAAGAATGTTGTGGAAGTTTATGCTAATATTTCCAGTTTCTGTAGATGGCTTTAGGGAAGAGTTGCAGTTTATGTGGCTTGCCGTTGGGGAGAAACAAGAGGGAGAGAAAGAAGGGCAGAAGTAGGTCAGAGGAAACTTTAATTCTAAAGTCCTTTCACATCTTTTAGTTAAAAGTGCTCAGCAAAAGTAATGCTTTGGAGTATTTTTTCTGAGTCCCAACCAGCCTTTAAAAAAATGTGTTCTTGCTAGGAGATTTAGCTACCAACCATTTCTAGCCACATCACTGTTCTTGATAGAAGTAGAAATAAAACTGGGCTATAGAACTTAGTAAGTTGTTCGAGGTAAATGGCAATATCAAACTTAGAATGATGGTAGCCCTCTTATCATCAAAGTGTAGTCTGAGGTTAGGACAAATGATATGATGAGAAGTCCTCATTCTAAACTACTTTGGGCTTGATAAGTGGTAGATTTACTTCCATCAGTCCAATTTTCTTGCATTACCCCAATAGCTTCAACTTGTCATAGGAAATAAAGGCAAATGTGCCATGGTTTTAGGGACAAGGTCACTTCTGAGATTTTTTTTTCTTTTAGCTAACAGTCAAAATAGTTTCACTGTCTCATTACTTTGTTTATTTTTTACCATTTTAAACTTATTTGACTTGATTGTGAATTGCATGTTGTTTCTTACTTACCTTTTTTTTTTTTAAAAAAAAAAGATACATACTGGAATAACCTCACTAATTTCTCTCCCTCTCTTCTTTCTCCTTTTTTTTTTTTCTCCTTATTTTTCCTTCAGCTCAAGAAAACAGAACCACTAAATCTTTTCAGTGGTCTTTAAACCTTAATGACAATAATGTTACTCATATAATGAACTCCACCCTTAAGTAACTCAAATATTGAACAGACAAATGAATATCAATCAATTCACTATAAATCAATTAAGTGACACCACAATGGAGGAAATGCTCAGATTTTGGTATGCTATAAGCAAGCTGGGAATCTGAACCACAGGATTAATGATAAGATTTCAAAGCAATCCAAACAAGTGGATAATGAATAAGTGGAGGGAGATTTTGGTGTAATCTTTCTCTCTTCTATTCAATAAACTCTTGATACCATAGATTGCTTTAAAAGGAATAGGACTAACAAAGTTACCATTCAAACCTTAAAAATTAAATTAAATTAGTGGGTTAATTAGCAAGCTGGGAGGACATTGGAGAAGGAACATTTGTTTACAATTGACACTTAGAAAAACTAAGGGTGACTCTCAATATTGGTCAAAAGAATGTGAGGTAAATCATACCTCTGTCCCTGGAAGGACACGTTACATTCCCAACTGCTTAGTAGACCATTAATAAGTATGCCTAAAATGAAATCAGTGCATCAGTCCTCTTTACCATTCATTGTCCACTCCTACCTCTTGAAAGTGCGCTAGTCTTTATTCTGCAGTAAACTCTATCTTCTGCCTTATACTTTGTGGGTGTCCTAAGAATTCTTTCAATGGAAATCACAATATAGTTTTTACTTCCCCATGAAATAAAGAACTATTAAGCTAGATAAGAGTAGAGAATATTTGTGTTTATTTTAAAGACAGAAAACAACAGAACCAGAGACTCTGGGAATCCAAGCTGCTGGGAATCCCCAAAAGAGGCATGTGACCATATGGAAAATAAGTTAGGAGTTAGAGTCTTTAGAGAAAAAGTAGTAGTCCAAAATATCTAAGTTTTGGAAGTTTAGCCAAGGATACAGAAAAGAGTGTTTTGTTCTTTGTTGCTCTTTGAAAGATCAAAGTTCAAGTGCTTATAATTGTATCCTGTCAATTTTATCCTACTTGTGTCTTGCTGAGAGGTAGTGGGGGGGAGAGAGAGAGAAAGAGAGAGAGAGAGAAATAGCTTTCTGAGAGTAGAGAGGGAAGACCCTTCTCATCTCTTTTGGATACCTCCAGATGAACAAATTTCCTTGGGAGGTGAAAATCCTGTCCAGCTGATTTACCTTAAAGGTGGAGACTGAAATTCTAGCGTTATCAGGGAAACAGGAGATGGTTCTAGCTAACTCCCTAACAAATTGGTCCACTTCCCCAGAGTTCAGGCATTGTCAAGTAAATTCTTTTTCCCTAGATCAGTTGAAATGCTTGAATACCAGAGCCTTCATATGTGATGTTGATGGCATATTTAATTTCTGTTGGACAGCTTCCACAGTAAGAATGTCCTAGTTCTGTGAGAACTATGCCCTATCCAACCATCCAGTCTTTACATAACTTCCATAGTAGCTTTGGGACGAGCATGGTGAGTGCCAGACTGTAAAAGATTGTGTCCAAAAACCTCTCTCTCTATTCTTCTGCTTTCTGCCATATGGTAGTGGTAGCAGCATGACGCTCTGTCCTCTCCTAGCCATGTGCTTCTGGTGGCTCTCGGTTCTATCTGATTTTAAGCTATCTCCTCTGCTCTAGTTCTCTCCCACCTTAAGGGGACAGCTTCCTCTTTACCTCCCTTGGACCAAATGTCCAAGAGTTTTTGCCCTTCTTTCTCTTTTTCAATAAAATCCCTACTTGTATCTCTCGATGTATTCACTCTTTGGCTCCGGAATACAAGAACCTGAAGATTAGCAACCCTGTTACTGTCTCAAAAAACAATCACATCACTAATGTGTCTTAATTTGTTATTTTGATCACGTTACTCCATTCTGCTTTCTGTGCCTTTGATCTCCAAAATGGGGGTAATAATAGGGATGCTGTGAGTATCAAATTAATATATGTAAGGTGGCATTTTTATAATCTTTCCTTCACTATTAGCCCAATACAAGATCATCAACTTATAAAAAGAAATGTTTTATTTTGGCTCACAGTCTTGGAAGTTATAGTCTGTGACTGATTGAACCACGGTGCTTTTATTTCTGGGTGAAGCCACACCAGGATGCAAAACAGAGAAGAAGAAGTCAGGGCCCCACTGTCTCCTTTAGTTTGTCTTCAGTGGTCTAAAGACTTGTCATTAGGCACCATTATTTAAAGGTTCCCTCACCTCCCAATAATGCCAACTTGGTGACCAGTGTTTACATGTATAGGTTATTGTGGTTCATTTCAGATCCAAGCTATAGTTAGTATTTGAAACATGGTACCCACTTTCCATAAGGTAGCTTTTACTCTCAACCCTCTGCATCAGTGTTTTTTGCAAGCATAAAGAAAACACATTCAGTAAACAAAAGTGTGTGTGAACAGAGCATCTGCAGACTTTTATTCTAGTTATTATCTTTTTAATAATAAAGTAGAATAACTGTCAACATATCATTTACACCATGCTAGATATTAAAAGTAATCTAAAGATGTTTTGATGCAGACTGGAGGTTGCACATAGATTATTTGTAAATACTATGTGATTTTTATACCAAAACCTTTAGGAAACTCTGGGAACCAGTGCCCCATATACATTAAGAAACTGGTTTTTATTTTAGAGCTCATGTGGTCGAGTTTAGAAATTATGAATTTGGGGGGGAAAGATGAGACAGTTCTGATATCCAGAGAGTAACAGTGTCAAGATAGCCCTTCATCTACTTCCTCCTGTGTCTTTTGATTGGCATTCATCTATTGCTGGACCATAACATTCTTTTACTAGTTTGTTAGATTGCTATCACTTCCTGCTGAAGGAGACCTGAGTCTTAAAGGAGGCACTGTAGAAAGCTGACACTGAAAAGGATTTGTTGGGGGAAGGGCTGTTAATTTGTTTCTGCCATTGCCCTTTAAGCCACACAATGAAAAGAAAACCGTGGTTGCTAGGTGAAAAATAAGGTATGTTGGCTTTTTCATACCTATAGTAGTTTCATCTGGGCATCTTTCAATATTACCACATGAAGCTGTATTTGGCAGATTTGTACTGTAAGAACAGAAGTTCTTTCCCATGTGACTCTACACAGAGACTAATCACATTGATTTTTTCTCTGTAAAAGCAGTGGTGATGAGATTAGGTGCTGGGTGGGGGCAGTTAGAATTCCAATCAAAAAGGAAGTCTTTCACTTGTAAGAGTGTTTGTCATTCTCACGAGAAACATGGAATATTTACATAATGTTATGCCAGTGGGCTGAGCTGTTTTGGAATAATTTGTGGAAGAAGGGTGTGTATTCAGGCTCCAGTTTAATACTCCAATTTACCTTCCATTTGTCTTCTGAAATACTATTCTAAGATTTTGTGTATATCACTTCCTCCACTGAGAAGTTTCAGTGGTTTCTTTATCTGTTTAATAAAAAAGAAAATCTTCAGTCTGTCTTGTGTTTTCAATCCGGTTCCTAAGCAGTTAGTTAATAAGTATTTTATGCAGTATCTATGTTGGCAGGAAAAGGTTAGAACGGTTCTATCAGAACTAGAATGAAAGCCACATTTATAATTTAAAACTTTTATTACTATGTTAAAAAGGTAAACTTGTTTTAAACAATGATCTTTCCTAAACCCATCTTATATAAATATAAAACATCAAAATGCTAATAATATTTAAATTTATTAATGCAATATTTTACATTCTTTTAAATCAAACATTAAGGATCTAATGTGTATTTTATATTTTAAGCGTATCACAATTCAGATGATAATTTTCAGTTCAACCACAAACTCCTGCTCTATGAGATAATAAAAAAGTCAGTTTGGAAGTTGATAATGGAGAAGTTAAATAAGTAGTGCTTGGCACATTAATTCAAGTTTTTTTTACCTTTGAAATTCTTTGCTTTGAGATATTTAGCAAGTTTATCTCATTGCTGAGATTTCCTCATCTGACAAATGGAAAACATAATGATACCAAAGGTATAGGTTTTGAAGATCAAATGGCAATCTGTATAAACATCCAAAATTGTAACTAGACATAATAAACATCGAGAAACTACCTAGACATAACAAACACTCATGAACTACATGCCAGGTCTGGAAAAGAACACAAAATATACTTAGTCACCTTTTTGGGTTTTTTTCTTTGCATATATTTGTCTCACTTACAAACTATAAATCTTAACTCCTGTGCATATTCTGTGTTCAACAGTTAGTGGAATGAATGAACAGTCTCCAACTCCTTCTATATTATTAGCATTTTACACGTGTGTGGCAGTATAATTTTCTGAAAGTACAAGAACACCTGCATGTTAGCTAGAGATAGTGAAGTGTCACGCCCACGGACTGAATTTCCCCTGGGCTGGCCGTCAGTGAACACAGTCACGTGTGGGGGATTTTGAATTTCATATGAACAAAACTTTCTAGCTGTGATGCAGCCAGGATGGTCTCGTGTCTAATTCTGATATAATCTTACATTAAAATATCTTTCAAATGCAACCACGGGACAAGGCTGTCTGAAAATTAATTCATAAGGGAGGCAAATATTGTCATAAACAGCAATAAAATGATTTGAATAGGGCAAAATGCTTCAGCAAAAATTATAGCGTTGTAATGAGCATAATGCGTATTGTGCTCTGCTTCTAGGTCTTGAGTATGACCTTCCTCCTCCTCAGAATCTCTTTTATTGTGATTCTAATTTCATTTAGCAATTGTTATGATATACTCAATCTCTGAGCAAAACGGTTCTCATTTTTAAGAAAATTTCTCCCTGTATTCAAACCTTTATTTTTTATTTATTTTTTATTCAATTTTATTCAGGAACCACCATGGACCGCCTCCACCTCCTCCTTGTTTACTCTGCCCCAGGATTCACAGACTCCGCCCTACCAGGACCAGAAACGCAGGCCGCCCCCGCTTCTGCCTGGAGTCTATATGTGGGGTCTAAGATACGAAGTCGGGACCTTCCGCCTGCAAGGCAGAGAGGCTTAACCCCTGAGCCACCTCTCCAGCCCCTCAAACCTTTATTTTACCTCAGCTTTTCCCAATGAAAATTGACAAAGTGGATGTGTTTCAAAAGTCAGCAATCACTATTTTGCTCATAAACTGATTAGATTCCTGCATCACACACTGTAGATGGGGACAAAGCCCTGCACCTCACATTGAAAACTCAAGTCTAGCAATAGTGATGCACTGTTTTTGGACACATCTAAAAGCACTATGTGCTATTACAGTGAAGTCAACAGGGGTGTTAGGGAATATGGGCAGAAAGAGAGCATTTTCAAGGGCAATATGTGAAGAAGGAACATAGATGTCTTAGCAGAGATGATAAGAGAACTTTCAGCAAAGACAGAACAAAGGAAGGAAACAGGAAGTTGGTCATCAATAAAGTGAATGCACACATCAGAATCTGATCATGAGGTAAATTTGAGGCTGAAGTTTTTAATAAAATGATGAAAAGTCATCAGAGGCTTCTAGTTGCCTTGAAATTAAATGTCTTAAAACACTGTTTTGTTTCTTCTTTTTACATAATAATTTGCAAATTTTGATCTGCATATCACCTAATTGGAGATATTCATAAATATTTCTAAAACTGAACATGTGAGTGGGATCAAAACTGTGCACTTCTATGATTATTCTGTTTGGCTTCATATTTAAATTCATGTTAATGACCTTGAGAATATATTCTAATTACAGTATTCAACATATAAATAAGAATTTTAAAATTAAATATTTTCTCTGGTTTTTGCAGCATAGTTTTCTAAAAAAATGTTATGCTGCTTAAACATTTCTGCACAGATTTTGTGCTAATGGACTGTATATTAATTCCCTGTTGTGGGTTAACTTTAATCTAGATAATCCCTGCAGGTGTGTATGGAGGCACACCTCTTAAATTGATAATTAACACTAACTATCACATAGAGATTGCTTAAATAGGAGTAACTTCTTCCTGATCTCTGGGGAAAAGCATTACAATTTCCAAACTTAAAGACTCCTATGTTATTTATTTTATGTATGTATATGAATGTAAAGCTGTATGTGTGGGTATGTGCATGCGTGTAGTCTATATATGTTATGATGGTTTTTACCAGTATTTTGTGTGGCAAAAAAGTATTCATTTATTTTAAATGATTATATTTTACAATATGATTGTATTGGGATTAATTTTACCCACAGTTTTTCATATTCACGTTGTTTCAAGTTTTCAAATAATGAATAAAGCTTGAATCCATGAAGCATGTAGCTTGCATATGAC
Organism: Typhlomys cinereus; assembly: GCA_023101885.1. Classification (NCBI taxonomy): domain Eukaryota; kingdom Metazoa; phylum Chordata; class Mammalia; order Rodentia; family Platacanthomyidae; genus Typhlomys; species Typhlomys cinereus. The sequence continues at coordinate 10,259,242 of JALPQD010000006.1, read as the reverse complement.
TATAGACTAGATCTGTGTGTGTGTGTGTGTGTGTGTGTGTGTGTGTGATAGTATTTCATGTAGCCCAGGATGGTCTTAAAATTTTCTATGCAGTCAGTGATGATCTTCAATTCCTGATTCTGTTGAATCTACCTCCCAAGTGTAGTGGTTATAGACATATACCACTATGTCTAGCTGTAGGATTAACCGTAAAGTAATTAGGTGTTGAGGCTGGGGAGATGACTCAGGGTTTAAAGCCTTTGCCTTGCAAACAGAAGTATCCAAGTTTGTGTTCCAGACCCCATGTAAAAACATCAGGTGGGAATGGTGGTGGCCTGCAGGTCCATATTTGGAAGGAAGAGCCTGGGAAAGCCCGGAGCAAAGCAATAAGGTGGAAGTGCAATTCACAATGATTCTTGAAGTCAACCTTTGGTCTCCAAAGGCACATACAGTGACCTCTTCTACACACACACACACACACACACACACACACACACACACAGACAAATACATACATATACATATATACATATACACACAAAAGTCATTAAGTGTCAAATTGACTCCTGGTAGATAGCATTAGAAAGTATTGTAAACCTTACACTTAAGAAAGTATTATTAGCCTTATGAATTAAGAAATGTTATGATAGAATATGATAGAATATAATCCCTTCCAGGTGTATATGAAGACATATATCATATAAATGTATATATGTTTACTATATATTGACATATATCTCATACATATAAGATATATATCTGATAATACTTGTACAAAGTAATTAATAGTGTTGGTAAAGTCACTAGCCTGAGACAGTCACTAATACTGATGGAATATAGAACATTAATGTTACTATTACACATAAATGTGAAAGTGTGTGTGTGTGTTTCTTGTGAGAATTAATAGAAACTGGAGTCTCAGAAGCACATGGAGGCACATTATAATACAATTACTGGACTTTGACTTGCTTTTTAAAAAGATAGAGCTGGAATTTCTTATTTCATTCTCTAAGCAGTTCTGTGTCTGTTTTTCACATCTTAAAAAGGGTTTCACTGTGTTCTGGGAGATTTTAAGGTCAAAGTTTGGACTCTGAAAGTCCAAGAGTTGTCATGGGTATGTCTCCACTATGCCAAGTAAAAAGACAAATAATAATGAAAAACAGAGAAAAGAAATGCATTCAATGTGACCACATTGGGAAGAGGAACAAGTAAAGAAGTCTAGTGGCCCCCAAGTCCATCTACCAACATAAGATTTAGTTTCAGATAGAAAGCCTGAGGCATGTGTGACTAATTAATCCTAGAAAGGGTGTGTCTCTGCACACCACTGACCCTTCCTTGTCTTGTCTGCAATCTCTCCTGTAAGGTTGTCTGGTAAGCTGTCAGAACTGTGTGAAATCACATCTTGGGAAGCAAGGCTTCATGATATTCTCTTTTCTCCAGCATGAGATTCCTAAGGAAATCTTAATTCATGGAAGTCCATTGTTTCAATAGTCTGATAGCCAGAGGAGGGACATAAATATCTCTTTTGCCAGTTATAATGTTTAAATGAGTCAATTTTTGCATACTGATTCATGGTTAGGACTTTACTGAACAGGATGGAATTATTTCCCTCATTCCTCCTAAGACTAGCATACAAGACTGATTCTGAGATTCTGAGAACTTGCCACCCAGATCCCTTGATCAGAGGTCTTGTTTACTTGAATTCCAACAATTCTTGAGTGAATTAATTTCTAAGTCATTTTTTAACAATATCTCATTCTCCAACACATGAGATAGTATAGAAGAACTGCAAAAGAAGGAAAGGATGGCTAGGTGTTTAATAAAAAGACTTTTATTGTTATAAATATGACAAGGTTTAAAAGAACCCTAAATCATGTTAGCAAATTGCAGCATGAAAGATGAATCTGTTGGCTTTCACTAATGATGGGGGAGTACAGGTCGCAGACCATGCATACTTTCCTGCTTAAGTACATGCATATTTTCAAATTATCTTTCCACAAAATAAATTGAATAAAGAATGTCTTTACTACATGATCATCACAGAGAAGAAAATGACCCTCAATTTGACTGAAGGAAAGTTATTTTGCTGTTTCTTAAAACACTGAAAGCAGAATTCTTGTTAAAAGGTTGAAAGCATTTGAGCAATTTTGTGCACTTAGAGCTCTATTTGGTGAAGTTCTGCAAAAGCTTGTTCCCAGACGTTCTGCACCTCTAGAATTTTAATTTGATTTTGATTTGAATATAGTATTGTTTAAATTGGTTTTTACTTGATAGCTACTAATGCTCATTAGAAATGTCAAATATTATACTCACGACAGTGATAATGCTCTTTTTTAAAGAAGTGATTTATTTCAGTTGCTTGCTTGCAAGACACACTGGACTTGTGCTTATTGGCATATATTCAGTGATTGATTGTCCATGAACTGTTGATATTTGCCTTATTTGTTTACCTCTTCAATCACCAACCAGGCATTTCTCCTTCCCCTCAGGGAGCTGGCAATATGAAATGAGCAGTCAGTAGCAAGTCAAAAAGGTCTTCAGATTCCTTCATGCTTTTTAATCCATCTCTAAGTGATTGAGGTCTAAATTTGTTAGTCCTGCACAAGGTCCTTAATAATGATTGCCGGTAAAGATTGTCATTTCCTTTTTAAGAATGCTAAGGTCTACCAACAGGAAGAAAACAATGTATAGCAGAAAGACTATAGGGTAAAGTTAAATACAATTCCTGGATTCAAATTTTACATTCCACTGTTTAATAGCTATGTTACCTTGGGTAGATTTTTTACTCCATCAGAGTATTTCTTTCCTCAATGGTAAATGGACATTTACATTTATTACTCATATTTTTCATGTGCATGAAAATATCTTTTATGCATTTGTAATCTATCTTTCTATCATCTTTCATCTGTCTATAATCTGTATTGCTTGTCTATTATCAGCATATCATCTATTATTCATATATCACCTATTTATCACTTATTATTTACCATTTACTATCTGTCATTGATCTCTCAATTTATCATCATTATTCATGTGTCCACCTATCATCTGTATATCATCTGTCCATCTTTCCATTGAAGCATTCACCTAACACTTAGTAAGTATTTTGGTCAAGATAGGTTCAAGTTGCCAAAAGTTTTGACTACTGACTTTGCCTTTTTTATCTATGTATTCATCTATTTTTTTAATCTATCATCTACCCATTTGTCTACTGGAACATGTACCTAATACCTCTTCAATACTTTGGTCAAGCAAGGTTCAAGTGCTTAAAGGCTTTGGCTTTTGACAATGGCTTTTGAACATCTTAAAAGTTTTCATCGCCCAAATACTGCTTGGGAAAGAGAAGATAGTGTTATCATTTTAATAAAGTGTCAAAACTGTTTTGCTTTCAGTTTTGGCATGTCCTTTAAAGAAACTATGAGAAGAAACATCTTATTCCTGTACGTTTCTTTAGGTACTCATTCATTGAGTCTGTCATGTTTATCCAGGAGTGATGGCAGATCACAGGCCTGCATCAAATCTAAAGTGCTTCCCTGCAGAAATGGCAAGATCAGGACAGTCTGACTAAGCACTTTGGAAACACCGTGATGATTCTAGAAGGGAACAGGAGGCAAGTCAGGAGTGATGTAAGGGGACATAAGAGACGTGTACAAGAGCCATGTTATGATGTAGTAGGATGACTCTGTTTCTTTCTTCTGGTGGGTTTATCACTTAATCATCAGAGATTTCATGAAAAAGTAATAATAGTCAATGTTTCCCAAGTTATAAGATGAGCAATTAACAAAGTTATCAGACATGTGAAAGATATATATCAAATATTGATCAAATGAATAAGCAAGATCACTATTTTGAAATAAGTTGTCTTTCCATTCTGTATATATGCACCATTTCTCAATGGATTCATTTTCCTTTTCTCAGATTACTTTCCTATCTATCTTTTTGGTTTATGACCCTATGCCTCCAGAGATCTGTCATGAACTACTCTGAGAGAGAGGTGCTTCGTTATGAAGCAGGCCATATACTTGAGGAAAATGTATTCAGATTTAATGATGTTGTTATAATAGTTAAATGGTATTCTGTGCTCTTTCTTTCCTGCAAGATGGCCAAGTTCAAATCCTTCCATGCTTCACCTGCACCTCCCCATCCATGTATGTAAGTGTGCACAGCTTCCATTGTGTTATGATCAGCTTTTCGTTTCTTTTCTCTCTCTCTTTTTAACTTCAGAGAAGATGATTTGCATTAATAAAGTAATAAAAAGACAAGAAGCCAGACAAAAGGAGACAAGACACACAGATGAGGCAGAGAGCAAGAAAATGAGATATTGTTGATTGTGATGACTGGCACTGTATTGACCACAACATGAGCATTCAAGGAAAGCTCTTCTCTTTTTTTTTTTTTTTAACATTCTTTATTATTATTTCCGCTCATACAAACTTAATAGGTAGACCAGTTCCCTCCCCCCCTCCTCCTCCCCCCGAACCTCCTGCTCCTCCTCCCTCCCTCCCCATCTCCCAGTGCCTCCCCACCAATTCCCAGAGAGTCCTTTATTGTGTATGCCTAACTCTCCTCTTGGTCCTCCTTTCCGATGACATAAAAGGACACAGTGGCATTTCCCTGAACCCTTTCTCGTGTTCCCCTTAAGCATAGGAACACTACTGTGGCTGTCAATCCCTTGCCTCCAAGGATCTTGGTGCCTTTAGCCGATGAGGTCAATAGTGTGACGGACATGGCGCAGGGCATGCAAAGTCCTATTATGATTGCTTCAGCCCTATCTAGTGTGGAGACTCTTCAAATCATTGCTCCCCCCATCCTTTTGCTCTTACAATCTTACCGCCCCCTCTTCCGCAGATGTCCCTGAGTTTCAGGATGGGGGGAGATTAGGCTGGCTTAGTTCTATGTGGATGATATAGAGTCTCTGAAGTTCTGGATTGTGGTTTGTTGATTTTCTTTTGCAGTTTTGCTGCTCCTGCAATGCCCTTCACTCCATCCTGATGGGCACTGTATGTCACCCCCTGGTCAGAGACAAAAAACTGTTAAACTGGAGTCTTGTTATAATAGCACATTCAAGGGTAGATGTAATAAAAGCAGGAAACCTCGGTGAGGGAGGGATCAGTCACCCATTTGCAAAATGATCTCTTTTCATCTGCCAGACTATATGCCCTCCCCTTCTGGTGAGATCATACCCCCTCAGTTGTACATGATTAGGAACGAACGTCTGTGAACTTAACCAGGTGTCACATTACTTACTTGCATTCCTTGGAGGTCGATTTTCTCTGCTGTAACATGGTTCCCTCTCTCCTTGTGTCTGGTGTGGCCCTCCAACCCCATCCCTCCTGTTCACAATCCTTGCAATTACCGTATTACATAGGTTTACCCTTGAGTGTCTCAATGTGGGCTGGGTGAGTTTGGTACTAGGAGCCACCTATTAGGGAGTACATACGGTGCTTAACTTTCTGGGGTTGGGATACTTCACTTAATATAATTCTTTCTAATGACATCCACTTCCCAGCAAATTCCAGTAATTCATCATTTTTGATGGCTGAGTAGTACTCCATTGTATAGATGTACCACCTTTTCCTTATCCACTTGTCAACTGTTGGACATTTAGGTTGATTCCATGACTTTGCTATTGTAAACAGTGCTGCTATGAACATACCTCTGCTGCATGGGGGGTTATTCCCAAAAGTGGAATAGCAGGGTCATATGGCATTTCAATCTTTAATTTCTTTAAGAATCTCCAGACAGCTCACCAGAATGGCTGTAAGAGTCTGCACTCCCACCAGCAATGTAGCAGAGTTCCCCTCTCTCCACATCCTCTCCAGCACTTGTTGTTGTTTGTATTGTGGATTTTTGCCATCCTGACCGGGGTGAGATGATATCTCAGGGAGGTTTTGATTTGCATTTCCCTGATGGCTAAAGAAGTAGAGCATTTTTTAAGATATTTGTTAGACATTTTAATTTCATCTCTGGTAAAGTTTCTTTTAAGTTCCAGGGCTCATTTTTTAATTGGGCCATTGGTTTCCTTGGTGTTTAATTTTCTAAGTTCTTTGTGCACTCTGGACAGTAGAGCTCTCTCAGAGATGTGGTTAGTGAAGATTTTCTCCCATTCTGTGGGTTGCCTTTGAGCTCATATGACAATCTCTTTATCTGAACAGAAGCTCTTTAATTTCACAAGATCCCAACTGTTGAGAGATGGTAGCAGTGACTGTGCCATTGGATGTCTGTTTAGGAAATGTTTAGGCCTAGCCCAATCAGCTCAAGGGAGTTCCCTATCCTTTCAACTATGGTTTTTATAGTCTCTGGCCTGATATCCAAGGTCCTTGATCCATTTGGAATTAAGTCTTGTACATGGTGACAAGTACAGGTCCAGCTTTAATCTTCTGCATGTGGAGATCCAGTTTTGCCAGCACCATTTGTTGAAGATGCTGTTCTTTTTCCATTGGATTCTTTGAGCCCCTTTGTCGAAGATCAAATGGCTGTATTTTTGTGGGCTTATATCTGAGTCCTCAACCCTTATCCACTGATCTGTGTGTCTATTTTGGAGCCAGTACCAGGCTGTTTTTATAACTATGGATTTGTAGTATAGACTAAGGTTCGGTATGGTAATACCTCCAGCAGTGTTTTTGTTACTCAGGATTGTCTTTGCTATCCTAGATCTTTTGTGCCTCCATATGAATTTTGAGATTAATTGGTCAACTTCTTTAAAGAATTGCTTTGGGATTTTAATTGGTATAGCATTGAATTTGTATATTGCCTTTGGTAGGATGGTCATTTTTACAATGTTGATTCTGCCAATGGAAAGCTCTTCTCTTATGTCTTTCAGTGTTATCACCTGATTGCCTGCCTGCATTTTTATAAGGTCTCCTAAGTACTAGACTAGGATTAAGGGTGTGGATTGTGACTTTAAATATCTAAAGATATAAAGTCATCCTTTAAATATGACTTTTCTTTATCTTCAGAATAGTGTATTGGAATATTTTCTAAATTTTCTTTCATTTATTGTTTATGATTTCATTGCTTTTCAAAAAATAAAACTCAATGATTTTCTAAGGTGAGTTTTAGATCTCCTTCTGCCTTTAACTTCAAAGACCCTAATAAAAGTCCTTGACCAGGTTTGAAGACTATTCTTTTTTTTTACATATTTAATTGATTTATTCAATTGTGCGTGCGTGTGTGTGTGTGTGTGTGTGTGTGTGTGTGTGTGTGTAGAACCACAGGCGAATTTGGGAACCACCATGGACCGTCTCCACCTCCTCCTTGTTTACTCCGGCCCAGGATTCACAGGCTCTGCCCTACCAGGACCAGAAATGCAGGCTGCCCACGCTTCCGCCTGGTGTCTATACGTGGGGTCTAGGATCCGAACTCAGGACCTTCTGCCTGCAAGGCAGAGGCTTAACCCCTGAGCCACCTCTCTAGCCCCTGAAGACTATTCTTATACAAATTCTAGTTGAATTAACGTGGCCTTAGGACCATTTAAAAATTAAGTATTCTTATCCCTTGTTACTCTTATACTGTTATCATCTAATATAGGACCGAGATATAACACCGGAAAGAGAAGACTAGTAAGGCAATTTCCTTTGAATTTCAGGGTTAAAAATCTTGCTGAGCACACTTAACAAAAAGTGCCCTTATTCCTTTAAATGTGGCTTATTGCGATGTTAATATTTTATGGTTACACTTTAACTTTTATTTTATAAATTAAAGATTAACAGTCATGCCTAAAGTGGAATATATTTTATCCACTTACAAAAACACATTGAGTTACACTAATTAAATTTGCTTAATCAAGCTTAACAATGCTACATGCTGTTACTCATCAGAAAGCAAGCAGCATACACATCTCCTAAAGTGCTTGGGCTAAAATACTGAAGGAAATTTTTTTTCTATTGGGGTATCCAAGGGTTCAGCCATCTGGTATTTACTCTAATTTTTAATAAAAAGTTATTATTCATCTTTATTGCTAATCACTTGCCTTACAAGCAAAGCACGGTTTTGTGAACATTGCTATCATTTTAGCTTTACTATAGGAAAAGAGATACAAAAGAAAACTCCTCGCCTTCAATTGTATCCCTTAATGCTTACATACAGTTTAGTTTTCTATGCAAGGAGACATAGGTGTTATGAAGTAATGCCTAATACCAAATAATGCACTATAACATTTAGTGTTTTCCTGCCAGGCACAGTGAGCAACCCCCCAATATCTGACCCCACTTCATGCACTGAAATAGAAAATGTGATCACCCTTAATACCTTGAAGGACAAGACAGAGACTATATCATTCTTGATCATGTTTTGCTTTTGTTCATAGCTAATCCATTTTGACTATTTTAACTCAGACCTTGCAGATGCACAATAAATCATACTTGATAGAGCAAGACCAAAAACCTGTTGATGGACTCAAGGACTTCAAGCTGCAGTGAACACAGAAAAAACCAGTGAATAAGATAGGGTCAATTTCAGAATGGAGAGAGGTGAATGAAGTTCTGCGTGAAGAGAAATTGTACATTAAATATACTTAGTGGAAATTGCAGGGCAGTGTCTCCAAGGACACTGAAGGCAAATGGCTTCAGCATGACATTTTAAGACGATGCTCAGGAAGGTCTCCAATGTTACCAAAGAGGGCTCTGGGCATTGAAACAGAGGCATTAAGTGGCTTCAAGATGATGAGAATGCATCCTGCTGTTTGCTGAGTGTTACCATACACCAGGCAGTGCACTAGGTGCCAGATGTGTCTGCTGTCTAGCCTCTGCTGAGCTACTTTCATGCACTTTTTTCCCCCAGAATCAGGTGTGAACTGAGAAGGAGTTCAGTACCATATTCAAGGTCATGGTAAATTGAGATTTATAGCCTTGAAGTCTAAAACTAGAATCTTATTCTGTCAAATAGCCCAGGGGCCACCAAAGAAAGCAAGCCTTCAATCCGCTTGTGTTTTGCTTCTTGAAGGAAAATCACCACATCTCATAAAAGATACTTCATGACTGGATTTCTGGAAAGCACAAAAGTTAAGATGGAATTCAATATTAAGAATCACTGAATCTGGAAATTCAGGTCCATGGAGAAGATAGAATACCTTGGACCCTCAAAAGAGCCTGAGCTGTACAAACAATAATGTGTTTTGCCAAGATCATGGTGACAGTGGCTGCTCAGGTTTAGGAAGCATTTACGCGGAAGGGAATAGATTTCCCAAATGTTCATGGTGAGGAGTTAATTTTGAACAGTGACGTCTGGCAACGAATGGTATCCTTTACCCCATGCCTGGGTTGGGAAGGGTCTGCATTGTAATCTAATGCAGAATGAGATACCGAGCTTTCTCCAGAAGTTTCATGAGACAAGCCAAGCAGCCTCAGAGCTGCAATGGAAAGGCTCAGTGAAAGAACCTGAGGCCCCTCTGAGTGTTTTGTAAAGGAGTCCTTTCCTTTCGACCCAACATAGCCTGACTGGCTAAGAGTCTGGGCTAGGGAGCTGGGCTGGATCAGTGTGGTTCCTACCATTTCTTACCTGAGTTTGGTGCTGGGCCACCACATAGGAGCATTAATGTCTCTCTCTAAGATTGCCATTGACATTAAAGGAGACAATGTGTATAAACTAGCAAAAGTCGTAAAAGTCCCACAAGAAAATATTGCTACAGTGGCAATGACTCTACAGTATTCTGCATTCATATAACAACTGATAAATCAACATGTAACTAAAACAGGAATTGTAAAAGATTTTGTAGGTTTCTTCTTGAAATCTACAGACCCTTTCTGGTGTTAATCCCAGACATATTCCTTCTAATAAGCTCAATGTTAATTGATAGAAACGGCATATTAATTTTCCCCTGTGTTTACTTACAGGGTTCATTGGACATGAATAGTAAGGAAAATACTGATCAGCTTTTCATCATACACACAAAACCCAGTAAAAGTAAAAAAGGAAGAGAAAAAAATCTCTCATATTTGCTCTTTAAAGCAACAGCTGCTAGAATTAAAAAGACTTGTCCTTATTAACTATGCATATTTAAAGCCATAAATACATAAAAAATTCCAAAACCTCAAATTTCAGTTCTTTAAAAAATAGTATCTTTGCCCAGAGAAGCAGCATATCCAGCAGGCAGTATTTATAGAAGTGATAAGTCAGCGAGTCCAGCTGTCATTCACACTTTCATGGCCTTGGAGTATTAACTTTCCAGAGCATCTGGAAGTGAGCAGAATTATAATTATATAAATAAAATCAACTGTGTATTTTAAAGCATGTGGATGCATATGCCATTCAGCGTTGTTTGAGCTGAGATGTAGCTTAGTGATAGAGTGCTGACATAGTATGTATGAGGCCATGGATTTTGTCACCAACACTGAGAAAACAACAGAAAAAAAAATTCACAGTGACAAAACTTTCTTCTACTTGCATTATTATTGTTTGGGACAAATTTTAGTTCGATACTCACATGTGGAAGGCCCCAAGAAACCAAATTTAAAGAAGGAACAAAACTTAAATCTTACAAGCTGGGTGGCAGTGCATATTTCATCAGAGCACAGCTTTATTTAGCTATCATCATCTTTCTGGTTGTCCTATAGGGCAGGATCCAGGTCATTGCAAAAGACAAAACTGCCTAACCTTGCTTTCAGATCATATTCTGGAAACTTCCAGACCACTTCTCATCTCTACCTAGAAGCTTTTGGATTCTATGTCTGTATTTTTAAAATATGATTTTTCTTCATTTGTAAAACCAGCGTGAAGAGCAATAGTTTTCTTATGCACCTAGTTTTTACTTGCTTTTCTCCTAACTCTCTTTCCCATCACCTTGTATATTGATACTTAGGATACTCTTGGCTTCATAGGATTAATTTGGTAGTGTTCTTTCCCTTTCCATTTTGTGGAGCAATTTGAGAATGATTGATATTAGCTCTTCTTTCCCTAAGTCTTGGAGAATTCAGCAGTGAATCTGTCCAGTATTGAGCTTTAGTTTTTGGAAGACTTTTAATTACTATTTCAATCTTAATGTTTGCTATATATATCTGTTAAAGTTCTTTATAAAATCTTAATTTAATTTTGAAAGGTCCTAAATATAGGGATTTATCCATTTCTTCTAGGTTTTCTACAGTTCAGAATGTATGTTTGCAATATATTCCTTAATACTCTCTGGATTTCTTTGAAGTCTACTATATTATCTCCAATTTTATTAATTTGGGTCTCTCCCAGTTTTTTTTAATTTGGCTATAGTGTGTAAATCTTGTTTGTTTTTCAAACAGCAGTCTTTGAACTGATTCTCCATTTTATCACTCTCTTTTTTAATCTTAGTGTCTTTTTAACTGTACTAGGTTTCATCTTATTTTTCTAGAATACTGAGGTGCGTAGTTACGGTTTATCTGATATCTCTGTCGTAAGCTATACTTTCTTGTTAGAACTTAAAACATAGCTTCTAAGTTATGTTTTTATTTTCACTTGAGTCTGAGAATTCTTTTAGTTTCTTCCTTGATATCTTGACTCACTATTCATTCAAAAGTATGCTGTTTAGTCTCCAAATATTCATATAATTTCTATTGTTCTACTTGATGATATTTCTCATTTTATTTTACTCTGGCCTGATAAATTACAAGCAATTACTTAACTTTTCTTTTTGTATTTGTTAAGGCTTGCTTTGGGGATTTTAATGTCTTCGATTTTAGAGACTGGTCCATGAGCCACTGAGAAGAATATCTATTCTATGTCTATTGGATAGAATGTTTTGCAGGTATCTGTCATAACCAATTGACACACAGTATAATTTGGACATGATTTTTTTTTCTGACTTAGTGTGGAAGACTAAATTGAGGGTGAAACTAAGGTATCAAAGTCTACCACTATTATTGTATCAAGACCTTATGTGACCTTTCATAAGTTTTAATGTTTGCATTATGAAATCAGAAGGCCCAACATTTGGTGAAAAATATTTACAATTATTGTGTATTTTTCTTATTGTTATTATATTATTTGTGTGTATGTGGTTTTACATGTGTAGGGGGACTCATGGTAAGGTTGTACATATATGCACATATGCATGTGAAGGCATGAATTAATGTTTTGACTGGTCTCCTCTTTACTATGAAGGCAGAGTCTCTCAATTGAATCCAGGCTGCACCAATCAGTTATCTATCAAGCCAGCTTGCTTTTGGGGGTTTCTTGTCTTTGCTTTCCAAGTACTGGAGTTAAAGGCATTTACCACATTTGCCAAATTCTCATACTTGCAAGGTAAACACTTTGCCCATTGGGCCACCTCCCTAACCCTTTTGTTGTTACTTCTTGATAAATTGTTCCTTTTATTTGTATATAGTAGCCTTCTTTGTCCCTTCTGACTAGTTTCAGTTTATAGTCTAAAGTTTTGAAATAAGAGAATAGAATCAGCTTCTATTTCAATGGAGGTGCTGATTTTTTTTATCATTGAATCGTAGTTGGTGGTTTTCTTTGCTAATGAGGTGTGTTTCTTGTTAACAATAATCAGATGTTATTTTTTAAAAATCCATTTAGTCTGCTCTTTTAAATAAGAAGTCAAGATAATTTGCATTTGGGCTCATTATTGAGAGAGATTTGCTGCTCCTGTGTTTTCGTTGGTTACTGTTTTGGTTGGCTATATTCTTTTTGTCTTTCCTTATAGTGTTAGGATTTTGCAGATCTCCTGTGTTGGTATTCCTTCTTGGTTCTCCCATGTACCTGTTACTCTTCTCTGTTGCTGGGAGACACCATTTGTTATAGTTAGGTACAGGTGTCAACTTGATGGTTGAGAGTTTGAACTCTGGGCAAATTTGTACAGAATTCATAGTTGCGCTGAGCCCAGAGTGACCATGCAGGAGATTCTCCAGTGTATGAGGAAGGTCCAGCTCATGGTGGGTGGGACTAGTACCTGGGCAGGTGAATAAAATGGAAGAAGCTATTTGAGAAAGGGAGCATCCTTCTGTGTACTTGGCCTGATATGCTGGTCTGCCAAGTAAGGATCATCCCTCTCTCAGTTGTTATATAGATATGGTGTGGCCAGGTCCTTCAGCCCCTTGGTGATGGTGCATGTTCTCCTGCCAAGGTGGACTAAGAACTGTAACTAGACTATCGTAACAGAATAAATCCTTTGTTCCCTGAAGCTGTTTGGTGGTAATTTATCAGCAACATGCAAGTGAATCACTACACCATTCAGAGTCAAGCAACTTAAGAGAGAAAAAGGAGATTTTCTTTTCAGCTTACGGTTTCAGAGGAGAGGTACAATCCATTAAGATACAAAAGGCAAGGCTGACTGCAAGAAACAGGAGTCAACCTAAGTCATATCCATCAAGAAGGCTCTGAGCTGCAAAACTGACAACTAAAAGAGCAGAACTCTCTGGGAAGTAGAGTAGGGCTAATCAATCTCAAAACCCACCCCCTGTGACTGCCTTCCTCCATCAAGGTTCCACGTCTTAAAGGTGCTATAACCTTTCCAAACAACAAAAGATTCAAACACTGTGGAGGACAACTCACATTTATAGCTATGATATCCCATTTTCTTCTTTTCCTCTCATAAAATATATTTTTTTTCTCATGGTCTCAGTTGATTTCCTTACTTACTTTATTCATCTGTTTATTCGAGTCATCTTTGTAGTCACTGAGCTTTTTAAAAGGTGAAACTCTTGGGGCTGAGAGATGGTTCAAGGGTTAAGCCTCTGCCTTGAAAGCAGAAGGTCCTGAGTTTGTATTTATGGTTACAATTTGGTGTCAACTTGACAGTTGCAGACTGTTTGTGGAAGGTTAATGGTTGGAATGGTCCCTGAACAAGTCTGCAGGTATTTGATTGATTGCCGTGGAGAACCCAGCCCATAGTGGGTGGTACTTTCTAGTGGTGGACCGGATAATAGAAGGTGCAAGGAGGAGGGACTTGCTCTTCCCTTATCCCGTGTAGACTTACTGTGGAGTCCACTCTGCGTGCACGTTGTTCGCCTTTATAGTGTCTGGCCTTCTTTGTTGCGGCTGCTGCTGCCTCCATCCTTGGCTGACTTGGAGCTTCACCTTTTCCACCATGTTGCTGCTGTTCCCGGTGCCTTTGGAGTCTGGTCGCTCTAGGCCTTGCTCCTATTTGCTGTTCATCGCCAACATCAGAACTCAGCTTCTTCAATCGTCCAGAGGGGCAAAGGCTTGAGATCTTCTCGGGATCTTTTGCCTTTGCGGAACATTCCGGTTAAGAACGTGACTGCTAGTGCTGGAGAGCTGCCTCAGGGGTTAAGCCCCTGCCTTGCAGGTCCTGAGTTCGGAACCTAGACCCCACGTATAGAAGCTGGGCGGAAGCGGGGGCGGCCTGTGTTTCCGGTCCTGGTAAGGGCAGAGCCTGTGAATCCCGGGGCAGAGTAAACAAGGAGGAGGTGGAGGCGGTCTATAGTGGTTCCCGAATTTGCCCGTGTTTCTACACACATACACACATACACACATGCACATATGCACAGTTGAATAAATAAATTAAAGAAACTTAAATTAAAAAGAAAAGTGACTGCTGCAGGAAGCTACCTTGAAGGATGCTATTTTTATTGTGTTTTTTAAATAATAATAAATATTACATTCTATAGATTCTCTTTCTTCAGAGAAGCCTGACTAATAGTTTGGATCCCAGATCCCATGTAAAAGTATACTTCTGGTCATAGAAGATGGAATCTGGAAAACTACAAAACAAAGCAAAGAAGAGGTAGCTCAATCCACGGCGATTCCTGAAGTAGCCCTTGGGCTTCCACAGGTATATACGGTGCCCTCTATATGCACAGATACACACACAGAAGCATATACACAAACATACATGCAAAAAAAAAACCCAGTGGAAATCTGAAGTTTTTCAGCATTGCAACTATGCCATTATCTTTAGTTCCTGGCACTGAGGAATTATGAGTCTGCGACCATTATAATGGCTTGTTCTTTGCTTATGTCTTTGTTTGTTTTTAATATTTATTTATTTATTTTGGGACCATGAGTGTGTGCGTGTATGTGTGTCAAAGGTCATTCTGTGTGCCCATGGAGGCCCAGGGGTGATTTTTGAAAATCATTCTGTATTACTCTACTTCCTCTTGGCTTTGCTTTGTCGCTCTCCAGGATTCGTCTTCCAGGGTTGGAAGGATAGGCTGCTACTATTTCCACCTGTTGTTTTTACCTGGGATGTCGTATCATGTAACATGAAGTTAAGTCTACGAAAAACCTTATTTTTCAACATTTGTTTATGTTCTGTGATATATATATACATACATATATGAACGCATGTATGGAAATCAGAAAATCATTTGTGACTTTTAAGGATCAAATTCAGGTCATCGTTCTTGGCAATAAGTGCCTTCCTTGTGGGGTTTTTATGTCCAGGTTCTTGTGTTCAGAAGTCAAAGACTGGAACCAGAACTTGTGTAGAGGATTAGGCATATTTTATTAGAGGAGAGAAATAACAAAATTCATGGACATGGAGTCCATGAGGGGCAAGAAAGGCAAAGATGGCTGGAAACGTCAGGGATATTTATGGATTAGGCAGGCCCCAGAAAAGTGTTTTTTCCTTATTGGTTAACTCCAGTTTCTGCAAACCTCATTGGGACTTTCGGTCCTTTACATCTCTTTAGTCTGTTCATTTTGGTGCCGAGACAAGTCAGCCTCATGGTCACCTCACACTCAGCTGTTTCTTCTGAGGAATTTAGCTCCTCTGCGATGGAGACCTCATCTCCGTATCTTTTCATAACAGAGGTTTGGAGGAAGTTGGTGGCCTCATCTATGTGGGAGATTATAGTCAATTCCTCTAGATTGGCAGGGTTTTTTCCTTCAGGATAATCTTAACAGTGAAGGTTGACCTTTAAAGACCTTCAAAGACCTTCCCAGCATTACTATTCTAAAACTGCCTACCCTTTACCTACTGAGCTATTTTGTTGGCCCTGGCAGAATTCTTTAAGGAGGATGCTCTAAGTTTTGAAATAACACACCTAGTTAACTGCTTCTGCTGGAGAGGTATCATATATTGGTGAAACAGCAGGTGCATGCAAGAACTGACTTAGAGTTGCTCCAACAGAAGCTTGCTTCTTGTAGAGAATATTAGATCTCTCTATACAGTCAGCTCCCTATTTCACCTTTCTGTGAAGACAGTTCTCATTTATCCCTGTAGAATTTCACATGCTTGCTTTTGTTTCATTGAAGTCAGACCAAAAGACATAGGAAATTATTTGCCTCTTTTTATTCTAGAGCATGCTTCTCAAACTTCAATGTGCATATGAATCACCTTGAGGTCTGGCTAAAATGCAGATTTAGATTCAATAGATCATTGGGAAGGAGTCTGAGCTTTTGAATCTCTAATAAGTCTCCCTTCCCTCCACCCCCAGGGTGCTGCTGATGTGTTCACTCTACTTTTGAGTACTAAGTTTCCAGAAGATAAACCCATCTGACTTATGGAAACTGGGAAAGGTGAGATTTAAAATAACCATTGTGTGGTGAAAGATTAAAACCTACTCAAATGTTCTGTAATGTTTAATCTTTAATTCACAAAATAGCAGCAATTTTCAAAGCACTTAAGCCTCCCCATATTAAAAAAAGTGGACATTCTCATCTTATTTCTTCAGACTCTCTTAAGAAACTTTTGAGTGAAGATTCTGTGGCATTTCAAAGTTCACATGAAGCTAGACACATTGCTTCATTATTATCTTAACATCACTTATTACTTAGCATCGTTTTAGGATTAGAGAATGAAAAGGATTAGTATCACAGCTCATGTTGACTCTAAGGGAAGAAACAAAATAAGCCCATGACAGTGAGCTTCAGTTTGTATCACAACGATAGGTCACATATGAATTCTAGGAGACCAGCATGTCACCTGAATTGGAAATTGATAAATTGCCCTGGACTTTATCTCTAAGCAGAAGTGTAACCAGATTTCTCATGGGCCTTAGAAAACAACTAAAGAAGATGTAACAGCTTAATCCTATATCTCTCTAGCACCTTTTTGCTTATCCTGTAAAAGCTTGTTGATGGTAATTGTATTGTAGAACATTATGATCACAGCTCACAACCCATTTTTGTCAAATAAAGACATTTCAAATGCAATAATTGTTAGTGTTATCTTCACATGGGAATCAGATGCATTGAAAAGATTTGACATTCCTCTAAGTATGTCCTTGTAGTCATCATGGAACACTCTCAGGTTCTAGTAATGTCCAGATGCATATCTAGGAATGCAGAAGTGAGAGTAGAACAGTTAGCCCTCCCTGGTTCACTTATGAATAGAAAGTCTACTCAGCTCCTTGGTTTTCACACTTTTGCCCTTTCTCACCTCCAGGATCAGCAAGCAGACTGTTCAAATGTGCAGTTATCTGGAGATTTGACAACACAGAAGCGAAGATCCCTAACAGCTCCTTAGTCAGCACAGGGTTGAGCCTGTGCTTTTGCAAACCACAGTGACTTTCCTTAAGGGATTCTGGTGCTAATGCATGTTCCCTGAAAGTAGAAAGAGACATAAGTCTGTGAAGAAATCTGCCAGTGATGCAGAAAAATGAAGAGAGATTAAGAGACCAACCACATCATCCGTCTCTTTATCACAAGATGAGGCTGGCCTGCCTGGGTCAGACAGGAGATATGTAGGAGGTGAGATGTTTGTCTTTTGATCTCAGAGAACAAAAACAGAGCTTCTGTTTTTTTCTAAAGTGCCCAGCAGCATAATAAGATAAAGTTGTCAGGGTGGAGGGTGAGGTTTGACCCTGAGATCATAGATGTTCTCTTATTTCTTGCCTTCTAATAATGATGAATAGTTTCACAATGTCTTTATTTTTATTAAATGTTCAGGTAGCAAAATATATGGAGAAAGTAGGCATTGTTGAACACTGATTGACATGTTCATTGAATTGGAACACATTTGTTCTTACTGAATAATTGATTTCTACATAATGTTTCCAAAAGCATGTCTTAAAAATCCTGGAAGAAGGAAGTGGGGAGATGGCTCAGTGTTAAGAGGGTTTGCTGCTCAAGGATGAGAACTTGAAAATTTACTTCAAAAGCTGGGACAGTCACATGCTCAGTGCTAGGGGTGAGGTAGAGAAAAGCAGAACAGTGATGCATTTTGGGGACCATCCTAGCTCTACATTCAAAGATGCTGTCTCAAGGGTATATGTAAACTGTGACATCTTCTTCTGACTTTCATGTATTTGTATGGGAGCATGAGCTGTATACACAAGTATGCACACATTCATGGAAACATTCATACTCTAGTTACCTTAAGTTCCTTCACATCTTCTGTTTTCATTTTGTGACCACCAATGACATAATAATGTGCTGTATATGTGAGTGTGTGATATAATTTTATGTATCATACCCATATAGTATGCCATGAATATATGCATATATGTATATACATATATATATGATAGCTGCAAGAAATGGGGTGTAAGAGAGCAGATCTGTGGGTTACATATAAAGACAAGCTCAGGAAAAATGCCAGAAGCCATGCTGTGAAGAACAGTTTTAGAGTAATTAGATGTATAAATTGAAATATTTATCTATTTGTATATTTTGACACAGTGATTTCAATGCTGGCATACTTAGCATATATATGCTAGGGTGGTAATCATGTATATTCAGGAGTGTGATGAATGAAAACAGAAATACTATTTTTAATAATAAAGCACTTAGTACATAGTTACAGGAAATCTACACTTCATGGTATCAATTTAGTTGCAAAATGTCATGCTAAAAAATCAGAAGAAGGAAGGAGAAAATTGTTAGTGGAATATCGAGTGAAAAATGTCACTTCTAGGTGTTTGTATTTTCATCCCATGCATGTTTGTACAAATATTCCAATGAATAGAAGATGAAAGATATACTTCAACTTGCTCTGTTTGTCTTCTCATGAGTAGATTTTGGATAATTCTTTTAGATTTTTCTAATTTTTCTTCTTCTATGAATCATCTTGATGATTAAAACAAATGGCTGAAAAACAAAAATGAAATTTAATTATACTTGGAACTCCCCAGTAGTATAGTAGATTCCAAAGATTTAATTCTCCCCTTCTTCTATAATGTAATCACATAAACTTAGGAGGTGTATTAAATTAGTATGCTTTGATTTCATTGATTATCAGATAAGTTTCTTAAATGCTGAATATTAGTTAATTTATTATTTCCTTCTTGTAATCTGTATGTAATCATACTCTCAGTGGCAGAATTAAATGGTAAAAAAGAATATATGTACATTATGATATAGCAAATCGAGCCATCCTTTCCTATTAATATTACATAATGACAGTCACAAATTATAGCAAGGGTATGATTGTATAAAGCACTATTAAGATAGTATGAATAGTCAATTTGAAAAATATATGTCCCTGGGTAAGTTTGATACCCTCCCATCACTTCCAGATAACTGTATACTAGATCCTGCTGCTTTAAAAGCCTGAAGAGACTTTGCAGACAGGTTCAAATCAAGAATCTTCAGGTGGGAATCTATCTTGTACTTTCCAGGTCGACCTTCAGTATAATTATAAATGCAGTTATTAAAAAGAGAAGGAAAGTTTACTCCAAGGAAAGGAATGTGATTGTGAGACAAAGAGATCTGCTAACTCTTTTGTGTGTGTGTACAAAATTATGATCAAACTTTGCTATTTATTTTCAGTCCTCTGATGGTTTTGGTAACAGAATTTATATTGTAGCAATTCCACAACCCTTCTAAGATCAAGATGGTTGCTCATTGCCTGCTTTTCCTCCAAGGTTAATCCTTGAAAATCTTGATTGGGACAGTTATTTTCTACAAAGAATAACCACTTGATCTCTGAGAAAAAAATCAGATTCAATGTTTTTTGTAAGTTCAAGTTTCAAGCTGTTGTGTACAGCACAGAAATAGTTGGTGTCTGGCAACACATTCCCTGCATTTTCTCTTCTGTCTCCCTAAACCTGGACAACACTAGAGGTCAGAGTGCCATCTTCTGGGAACTGAGCCCTTTCCTTCCCCAATGGGGTGTTTACACCATTCGTTATACCAATGGTTACATGGAACTGTTCTTAGGTAATACCAAATCTTGGCTATTTTCTCTATGAATATTTTTGAAAATGTTGTGTTTCTATAAGAGCCCTTCAAGAGAAATTTCTTATAGAGAAAAATATCTTAAAAAGGCATTTATTCCTCTGGGGACAGCTTTGATATATATATATTTTAATCCAATAAAAACTGCATAACTTACTCCATTTTCTGTGTAGTTACTAGGAAGCTTAAGGCCAAATGTATAGATTGGCTCATTTTAGCAGTTCCTAATGTTTTATGACCCAAGTGTGGAGTTGCTAAGAAGCTTGATCCCACACAGCAATCCTAATCAGTTCTTTATGGATGGCTAGAACCCCGCTGGGGAGCTGGGTGGCAGCACACACGCTTATAAAGGAGAAGGCTGTGGTTAGTTGACTCCCCTGTTGCAGAGTGATGGGACCGTGGTGGGCTGGCATCAGGGGCAGAGCTGTTGACAATGCTTGGGCAGTCTGCTCATTCAGTCTGTTTAATATTCTCTGATTTTTAAATTCTTATTTTTTAGGATTATAATTCATATAATTTTGAATCAATTTTCCAAGTCAATTCATTTGATGAACTATTTCAGAGTTATTGCCAGTGGCGCTTTTAGGATTTTAACTTTTTATTCAAGAAGGAAATAAAAGCCTACATAGATTTGCTAAAGTAGTGTGGAGACTTTATATAAAATGAAATGATAGCAACATTGGGAAATACTGTAAAGGAGTGTAGGGATATTCCAGGGCTCAAGGTTGCTGCTAGTAGTCTTTTTTATAGACTCTAAAGAAAGGAAGGGCTGGTTTCTAAGAGGTGCATTTTATTTGATTTTCAATTTTGATTGAAATATTAGAACAGCTAATCATTTTTCTCCACTGCACATGCTCCTTCCCACAATGCATGTAATTTTAATCATATACATATCCAGTTATGCTTAGGCACAAGATAGCTATATCGGTTTCTCTTCTTTGTTGCTGTGAGACAACACTGAGTCTCTAATAACTTAAGGGGAGAAAAGGAGGATTATTCCACTTACAGTTCTAGAGAAAAGCTACAGTCCTTCATGGCAGAAAAGGCATGCTGTCAGCAAAAGCTGAAGGAGGCCTAGGTCACATTCATCATGGAGGCTGAGTGCTGCAAGTTTAAGAGCAAACTCACTCACTCAAACAGACTGGGGCTAGCCAACCTCAAGACCTATGCCTGTGACTGCCCTCCTCCAACAAGGCTCCACCTCCTAAAGGTGACGGTCCCAAACAACTAAAGATTCAAACACATGGGTTTGGAGGAGACAACTCACATTTCAAACCATGACAATGGCAAGCAGGCAATTTTCCCTACTTTAAGGCATAGTTTTGCCTCACTGTGGATGCCCTCAAATCCAGTACTTGAGGACATAGTTTTGCCTTACTGGGAATACACTCAAAACCAGTTTAAGCCAGATATAGGGAGAGTATATGAGAGTAAGACTTGTCTAAGATTTTATGGTCACCCAGAAGAAAAAACTTACTCCGTTGTTTAGAGTGGGGTATATAAATAACCTGATGCAGATGTGAGCTAAGGGTTGCTAAGTGCATTGTTCAGACACTGCGAATATGGTTCTATATGTAAAGGTGCTGGGCTGCCAAGTGCATTAGAAGAGAGGGGCTTGCATAACCCCAGTCGAAGGGGGTCCAAGTTCCTAAGATATTCTCTATGCTTGCCTGCCCCAAGAACATTAACTTTCCCAAAACCCTGGATAGAATTTGGAACAGGCAAAGCAGTTTTTCTGTAAAATTATGTTAAGTTTAATTAATTCAGATATACACACAAGTACAGATATGTATACACATAGCTATATACATCAATACATAGCATAAATAATACCTAAGGGTTTAAGGCCTGTCAATTCTAGTCATCACTTACTACTTGGTAGCAACTCTTCCTTTCTTTCCATGAGAAGCTTACAGCTCAAGTACTAAATTCTTTTCCTTATATCTTTTTTATTTATTCAAGTTTCCCAAGACTTGAGAGCACAGGTGAAGTTTTAAGGGACTTCATTCTCAATTCTGTCAATCAGGTTTTGTTCTTTTTCACTGAGTGTTTATGGCATGCCAAGCCTGTTCTATGCGTCAGGAATTTGAGAACAAAAACTGGTTGGTGGTTGCTGTCTTTGCCGATCTTGTAGTTTTCATTCTAGATCCAAGCTGCTAGAGTTAGCTGCTTGATCTTGTATCTTCCAGGAGCCACAATGGGTAAGTAGCTGCTTCTGTAGAAGAAGCATTTGACATAGACACTTACCACTTGTGGCACTGGCAAATCATTATCTTATACTTTTCTTATATTTCATCCATCTAGCCACCTTTT
This sequence comes from Typhlomys cinereus, assembly GCA_023101885.1. NCBI lineage: Eukaryota > Metazoa > Chordata > Mammalia > Rodentia > Platacanthomyidae > Typhlomys > Typhlomys cinereus. The sequence goes on along the minus strand of JALPQD010000006.1, from coordinate 10,236,964 downwards.
TTGATTTGGGAAGATAATTGCTTCTTCCATTCTGTTTAATGACTACTGTGTCCAATCAAACAGCACCTTTTCTCCTGCTCCTTTGTATTACACCCACATATTTAATGTTCATAGTGATTATTCCATTTGTTCTTTAAAATGAGGAGGATATAGATAATTAACATTATACTAAATATCTGACATCATGTACCATACCTTTCTGTGGATATAAATGTAGGTCTATTAAATACAGGGAGTATAGCAAGGCTCCTGAGAACCAATAGTATATTTAACATCAACCTCATATATTTAGTTTGATTTCTTCTGTTTTTCCCTCCTTGCTTCCATTAGTCTTTTTCACTTTCTTTTGTCTTTTATTATTCGCTAATGCTAAGCAATGCCTGTACCCAGGGAATGAATTTAAATTCTTTATGAAATCAAACCTTTAGCAGATTGTTCATTTCTGGTATTTCTATCTGTTGCTGCCTGATTTTTTATGTCCCTAGAGAGAAACTGTGGAGCTTGTTTCCCTACATGAACATGATAACTTTTACTCAAAAATGTATAGTTGGAACTAATTAATGCTGCTGATGGCTAGAGGCATTTCTCCTCTCCTGGCAATTTCACTGAACTTGGTCAGTGTGATTGCTGATTGAAGCTAGGAGGCTGTTTTCAAAAAAAAGCAACAAAAAAGTGATTCATTAAACATTTTAAAGCAGAAATTTAATAAAAAGATGCCTTAACTTCTCATTAAACTTTGATGTTATTCCCTCAGGCTTAGGGGTTGCTCCGGTCTAAATCATGCTGAAACAGCTTCTGAAGTATGTTTGATGCAACTAGGTAGGGGTGGCTGTGCGAAGGTACATGGTGGATGGAGAGTTACCCTCCTAAAGGGCAGGGTTTTTTATTATTATTATTATTCCTGTGTAAAATATGTGAGAAACAAAGCAAAACAAACCCTTTAGTAATATTTCAGTAACTGAGACCTGGCTGTTGGGGGCACAAAACCTTACCTTGTTTCATTAGAAACAGAGAGAGAGAGAGAGAAAGAAAGAGAGAAAGAGAGAGAGAGAGAGAGAGAGAGAGAGAGGCAGAAAACAGCACTCTGAATATTAGCCAGATAGCTGGAGTCCACTTTTGTTATTCAGCCTTGCATCTGCAACCTTTGCCAGAGTGGCCTAGGATTTTGTCCAGTTCATTACTGCTCCTTCAAAACGAGGGTCAAGTGTATAGTGAGTCTTCTTGGTGCGTAATCTTTCAAGCCAGAGAAGTGGCCTGCTCACCCAGCATCCTGCAGTCTGAAGTTCCACTCTGTTGTGATCTTTGAATGAAGTGGATGAGTTTTGCTCGTCCTTTCTTTCTCTTCGGTGCTGCGCTAGTTAGATATATGTCAACTTGACAATTGAAGGCTGAGCTCTGGGCACATCTGTGAAGACTTGGTAGCTGAGGCTAGCCCTGAGCAAACTTGCAGGAAATTGTCTGATTAGTGTGGGAAGAACCAGATCATCGTGGGTGGGACCGTTCCCCAGGGCAAGAGGTTAAGATGAAGGAAGCTGGTTCAGTGCTTCGTCATACAGCATTCTGCTGCATTCTTGTCTGTCTAGGAAAGTTTGCCTATCTTTTAGCAATATATGGATGTAGTGTAACTAGTTCCCTCAGTTCCTGGTGTTGGTGTGAGCTTTCCTGCCAAAGATTGTAGCCAAGAATCATAAAAATAAAAAATGCCTCATTTCCTAAGCTGTTTGGTTGTAAATTCATTGGCAACATACAGACAAACTGCCAAGTTTCAGCTGTAAACCTTGACACTTGATGGAGGCCTCTGGACACACATTTGAGGAACATTCAGCTAAGGCAAGACTGCAGAACAGGGTATATTACATGATTGACCTATGAAAGTTCAGCTACTAGTGGTAGTACCATTTCCTGAATAGGTGGATAAATATGGAAGGAACTGGTTCAGTAGTTGTCAAAAATGGCGATAAACTCATATCCAATGGTCTTTTCCCTTTGCTTTTACTGTAGATATTGAATTGCCTGTTGCCTCATTTTCTGATGTACTTATGAGCCTCCTGCCATTATCAGCTATCATGAGCCAAAAAAAAATACCCATGTTCCTCTAAAAGAGCCAGGTGTCTATTATAGTAACAAAGTTATGAAACTAAGACACAGGATTTAGACATTGAGAGAAAGGGCAGAATAGATCTAAGGATGGTGATTAGTATATGGGAGTCTTACGATGCTTCAGGTGAGTGTCTTATTGAGGTGATAGTTTTACCATCCTTCAGGTGAGTGAAACTGCATGGTGCTGTTTGTGCACACAAAACATACATATATACACATAGTGCATTCATAACTGATATGAATAAGAGTTTATCAAAATTGGTCTATTGGTTTTGATGATGAACCACTGAATATGACCTTTGCCTGTACATTTTTTTATAAGTTAGAAGAGAAGAACTTAGGAATAGTTCAGATTTAAACTATAGGTATTTATAAAGGTAACAAAACAGCAGATAGAATTCATGGATGGGGTCAATCTTTCATTACTAATTAGCTGACATCTATATGAAGTCTATCTTATGTCTTCTAACTTACAGTTAACATGCAGACTTGTAAATTAACTGAATAAGTGCTTGACTTAAGCAACATTTCTCAAATGAAATTTAAAATGTTTCCATATACCTAGTAATCATTTGCCTACAATCTTTGGCAAAGTGCCAATTTGGACATTGTTGTTGCTCAGCCTTGAGCCCCTGAATAATGGTTACTATTTCTGTGTTTTTTCCAGCTTCCAGACATCTTCTTTGAGATTTCTACATGCACCACAATCACCGCAGAGAACTCCTGGAGCTTCCTTAGTTTACTAGCTTAGAGCTTTCTTTAATATCTTTGGTTCATTTCAGGATCTGAATTATGTTTGACTATTTTTGCTGATTATGCTGAAGAGTTTGAGTAATATGGTTGTTTCTAGTTGATAAGAATTTTTGTAAACTTAGTCTCCTCAACTTGAACCACAAATTTTCCTATTTTGACCTGTTACGAATGAGAATGATCGTAATGCTTGTATTTGGGCCTAGGAGATGTAGCAATAAGCCTGAGAGATAACAAGAACAGTGAAAGCAAACACATCATGCTCTTTAGGACATAATTTTGCATAAACAAAAATTTATATTCATAACAAAACAAATGTAACATGCTATAAAACAGGAGACAAAATTCTGTGGTTTCTAAAAATGAGACCTCTGGTTATATCTCAGGTTTTCTCTGCCTTGTCTCTTTCCACTCCCACAACATGAACACTTTGGATAAGGCATTTGGACAAGAAATAATGTTTTCCATTACAACAGTGTGATATCACTGTAGAGCCAAAAGAGCATATTTAAAGAAATTAAAAAGAGAAATGAATCCAAATCTTAGATTTATCTTTTTCTAGTTATATTATCACAAGCAAATTATTCTTTCATCTATTTATTCATTTAAACTTTAAGACCAGTTAATGAGAAAAAGAGCAGAATAATGATATCATGCTCATTCACAGTGAGTAAACCTAAAAGTTAGTAGTGATTAGTTTTGCTAAACTTGTAGAAAACAACCAATATCTAGATTATGCAGCTGGTATCAAAAAAAGAAATGATGAATGGGGGAAGAAACACTAGGAGATGAGACTGGAAACACTGGCATCCTCAACTCATGTGAGGAGAATAATTTTGGCTTGTAGCTTTAGTCCATGGTCAGATGGCTCCATTTTTTTTCTAGACTATGGAAGTCCATCATGGACTTTCATGATGGAAAGACAGGGAGAAACATAGTTGTTTATCATGAAACTTGGCCATTTGGCCAGTGAGATAGCTCAGTATCTTAGGTGTTCACAATCCTGGTAACTTGTATTTGATTCTCAGAAGTCCACATGGTAAAAGGAAGGAAAAAATTTACTTTTGAAAATTTTCCTCTGGTCTCCACCCAGGTCCTATAATATATGCCTTCTGCCTCTTTCTTTTTTCCCCTTTCTCAATTAAATACATAAAAAGATAAATAAACAAACAAACAAACAAACAATTTTTTAAAAAATAATCTTGGTCAAGAAATAGAGAAAGGAAGGAACATACCACTAGTAACCTGCTCCCTCCAGGTAGGCTCCACCTACTAAAGTTTCCACCACCTTCAAAAATAGCAGCTCCAAGATAGCTTATACACTACCAAGGAATACTATAGAAGCTGCTGGGGGAGAGAGAAATAATCACAAGTCCTATCGATGGCATGAGACTTGTAAGTTGCAATATAAATCACCATGGCAACAGGTGACCACCAGTGTAATAGTGGCATGTGTATCAAGAAGACATCCATCAGCTTTCTTATTGTACTCAAATCCCGCTTGTCAGAAGGGTACCCATCCCTGTTACTGTAAAAGTAGATCAAGAATCTAAGAAAGGTAACAAAATAGATCAATATGGAAGACAGCCAATAAACCGATAGGTAGGAAGACAGTACATCAAACTGCTCTGTAGGCAGCTGTTATACCCATAGAATGGGAACTCAGTGGAAATTTTGGGTCTAAAGCTGGATGAGTGAAGAGAAATGCATGTACCAGCAGGGTGGCCTAAAGAGAAGTAAGTTGTTACACTACAGAGACTTGAACTCTCACAGTAGTAGATAAGCCAGAGTGAACCCATAGAAGCATACAGGCAGAAGAGTGGGCCAGAATAGTAAAGGGAAGGGAGGGAATGAAAGGGAGGGGGGAGGGAGGGAAGCTGTGATGAATACTCAACATCCTTGTAAAAATAGAAAAAATTAATAAAAATATGATAAAGACAATTTCCAATGTAAAAAAAGAAGTAGCAGCTTCAGATGATCAAGATTGCAATGCATGAACCTATGGGCGTGTCATACTCAAACAACAACATCTGCAAGGGGTGAAATTCCTAGTGCTTCATTGTCATGTTGCCTGGTCAATTCTTAACTCTCAGTGTAGGCAAGTTTTCCACATTAATTTGTCTCTTTTGTACTTCAGCATAGTTCATGCGAGCTAAATAAGTGTATGCTTATAAATTACCTCCAAATATAAATCCCTCAAGATGAATTTAAGTTCCTCTTGAAAAGTGACACCCTTTAAAACCCAGCATGATACAAATCATGGGAATAGTAGAAATTCCAAATGATACCTTGATTGTGGAATATATATTCCAAAATATATGGAATAAACTGGCAATATAAATGATTAGTCACTCAACTGCTAGTGAATAGTTGCTTTAATGTCTGAGATTATTTAAGCAAAATTGTGGATATTCTCATAAGATGTAGCTAGACATATTTTTTCTTTGCTGGTATGAAAATACTATGCCTCTCAGGCTTCTGTGCTCACTGCATTTTCACATTTATCTCTCACGGTTTTACAGAATCTGTTATGATAAAGCCTGTAATGGAAACAGGTGTCTAAGTCTACCTGATAGATGTCTGGAGATTAAGTTTGAACTCTGTGCATGCTTGTGAGGGTCGTTTTGAATGAATAATTAATATGGGCTGGCCCAATCCACTTAAAGTGGGAGCATTGCTTTGGGAGATGGTCTCAAACTAAATAAAGAGGGAGCATTGGCAAACAAATATGTATGCCTTGATTCTTCTGTTGCTTTTTGCTCTCCATAGTGGATGTGATGTGACCAGTTTCTTCAGACTCATGCCACTGTAGCTTTCCCATACGACGATGGCTTATAACCTGAAATTGTGAGCAATGTAACTTTTTTCCTCCTAATTTGCTTGTGTAAAGTATTTTATGGTAGCAAAGTGAAAAGAACAAAAATAGGTGTTTAAAAAACATAAAAATAGTAACATCGCTACTTTTTTTCTGGAACAGACACATTCCAAAGATTTCTTTCTTTGAACTATTTATTCATTTATTTTGAGACAAGGCCAGGTTGTTCTGCAACTTACAGTATCATCCAGTCTGGTCTCCAACTCGATCTCCTTGTGTCAGACACAAGAGAACTAAGTTACAAGTGTGAGCCCTATACCTAGTTTTAACTTAAATTATTTCCATTTCAATAGTATGCACCTTTTTATTTTCAAATAAGAGGACTAGGGTTGGAATTCAGTGTTATAAGCAGCATGGATAAGGACCTGGGTTCAGTTACTAGCTATGCTAGTTGGATACACGTGTCAACCTGACAACTGAACATTGAGACTTTGGGCACATCTGTGAAGAATTGGTAGCAGAGGCAAGTACTAAGCAAGCTTGTGGGAAATAATCTGATATGGGGAAACCCAGCCCATGACAGCTGGGACCATTCCTTGGGTAGTCGATTACAGTGAAGAAATCTGTTTGGGTAGTTTGGCATTATTTTTGTAGAATTGCAAAATATGCTAGTCAAGAAAGAAGGCTTGACCTTCTTTCAGCAGTTCCGGTGGGTTCGATGTGACCAGTTTCTTTTGCTTCTGATGTTGCTATGTACTTTCTAGCCAAGCTGAATTATGAACTGTACCCAGCATTGTTAGCAAAATAAACCCTTGTTTCCTTAAGTTGTTTGGTCTTGTATTTATCAGCAACATGAAGACAAACTGCAAAAAACAGCAAAGACAAAAGAAATCCAGATGCAGAAAACTAAAGTTGGGATGAGTTCAATTTCTCTCAAAATAAAACGACTTCCCGGGATTATAGTGCCCTGCAGAGTGTCCCTTGCTTTGGGGATCTCATTGCTGGCTGAGTGCTACAACCTGCTTCACCTACTCAGCACTGCGAGAAAGCAGAGCACCACATATCAGTAGCCCTGGCAGAAATCAATACTCAAAAATGGAAATAGCGATTTTCTACTGAATGTGTGCTACTTTCATATCATAGTCATGACAAACCATTGTAAATTGAACCGTTGTAACAGAAGAACAATTTACATTCAGATCACTGGCCTCAGACAATAGCTAATCTTCATTGACCACTAATTTTATGTTAATTTCTGGATGTGAATTGGCTCATTTAGCCCTCAAACTCTGCTATTAGCATATCCATTTTCCCAGTGCTAAAACAGGGGTCAGCAAAAGTAATTTACCCAAGTAAGCTTGGTTAGAAGGATATATGATATGTCTGTGTTTTGAGCCCAGGAATCACTTGTTGAACATAGGAATACACAAGGACGGACCTGTGAAATCACTTGGCCTAACTTCCTCATTTTTGTAATAGAGAAAATCCTGAATCATAGAAAAGAATTAACTTTCCAAAATTACACAGCTGGTTAGTCAAAGAGCCAACACTAGAACTCACAGATTCTGGCTTCCAGTCCAATTCTCTTTCAAACACAGAAGGTCATAAAATGTTAAACTTTTTAAGACTCTACAGTCCATCTGGGTTTTTTAAGTGCCAGAACTATAAGTCTCAACACTAAGTTAACTCAAGATCTGGAGGACTCTAATACCACATTTTCACATTTGGCAGAGCTTTTAAGATTTTATGAAAAAATCATGGTGTTACATGGTGCCATATTTTTCCTGCTCAATGGCATCAGAAAAATGTCCAATTCTCAAGCTTGGGAGAGTCACTGCAAAGTCATTGCAAGATTAGTTTCAGATGATACTTTCAGGACTGAAGAAATATTTCTTCTAACTTATTAGTGACTAGAACTAAATTTAAATTTGTATACATGGGATGTGCATGTGTAACAAATAAAAGTATAAAAAATAAAGTAAGCAAGATAAAAGCACAAAGTTTAATAGTTCAATTTAAGTCATTTTCCACTGTGTTATAAACACTATATTAAGTTGATGGTTGATTCAATAACATCCCACTGGGATAAGTTTTTACCTGGGAACTTTGTACACTAATGTATATGCTACCATAGTATATTAAAAAATGTGGGGAAGTTTTCTGTGTTCATACTTAAAAATTTGAGACAATAATTAAACACAAGTGCATCATAAACAAAAGTTGCTCATTATTTATAATGAACATTGTAATATCAATGGAAACTTTTACAGTAAGAATAGATCTATGGAGAAAATGCTTATAATTAATTTAGCAGAATAAAGTCTAGACAGAAAACAAATCAGGATATTAAAACAACAGTAAAAGAAATCAGGATTTAGTCATGGAATTGTAAAAGATTTCCAACTGCAATTGTCTCTCTTTTGTGAAAATCTGTAAATGAATTTCAGGATAGTTAGGGACACCTTGGTGATGTCTTTGTGTTGGAACAATTTTCTCTCTTAGAAATCTCTGCTGGGCTGCTACTAATGTTTACCTGTTTTCAGGTATCCTGGGTTTTGCTGCAGATGCTTGAAGGGGGAAACAAAAAAGAAGCTGACAAGTCTCATATGCCTGCAGGTAAAGCAGAGAGGTTTCTAGATCTAAATGCAAATGCAGTCTCATGGCACCAAAAAAATCACATGGTACTGAGGAACCTTGTTGAAAATACTTTAAACACACTAGTCCCTAAAATATGTTCTCTCCTCTATCATAATATCCAGTCAATTATCATAATCTGATTTATTATCCAGTCAATTTGTCATAATATCTTATGACCTATTTGTTATCCAGTTAAAATCATGTTTATATTGTTCTTGTGTTGCCTCTGAGTAAGTTACCTGTTTGGGTTTCCTTTGACAGCGCAGAGCAAACAGGCAAGGGCAGCACTGGAAAGAGCTAGTCTCACAGACATTTTATGAAATCAAATAGTACAGAAACTTTTATTAACAGAAAAACTATAGCTCTCCATTCTAATCTTCATATCACAGCTCCAGAAGCAACCATGTTTTCCATTTCTCTATTTAGTTCACCAGGAAATACGTCCATATGTTTTATCCAGGTTATAATTGCCGCTCAATACACAGACATCAAAAATGTCTTTGGGTCTAAAGCTAGATGAGTGAAGGGAAATGCACTTTCAGTGGGGTGGCCTGAAGAGGGGTAACTTGATATATCACAGAGGCCTGAACTCTCACAGAAGTAAACAAGCCAGAGTGAACCCTAGGATTCATAGAAGCACACAGGCTAAAGGATGGGAGGAAACAGGAGGGAATGGTAAAGGGAAGGGAGGAGATGAGAAGGAGGGAGAGGGAGAGAAGCTGGAATGAATACTCAATATGCTTATAAAAGTAGAAAAAAAGATGGCGTCTAAATTGACCCCTTTGCCAGGAAAAGTACAAGTAGTCTCATTTACTATCACGTTAATTTATTGCTTATATTTGTTTTATTTTTCATTGTTTTTCATTATTTTTGTTTCATTGTTTTTTTTATTCCTTCTCTTCAATGTCTATCAAATGTACATGTTCATTTCTTATTCTATCAATAATACAGACAGTTGTATTCTCCACTCTGGAAGATGACTGCCTATTTCCTTCGAGCAGTCTCATTACACCTGGAAACTTACAATTACAACTGCAAAGTCGAGGTTGATGAAGTTTGAGATTTGTTGTTGACTGATTTTTAAATGTTAGGACAGAGAGATGACTTAGCAGATAAAGGTGTTTTTCACATGATCTGGATAGCCCAAGTTTAATGCTCAGAACATTTGAAAAAAAGGAGGTAGAAAACTGATTCCAAAAGTTGTTCTCAGACCTCTTTGCATGTGCAGAGGCACATATACACATATATGCATGATAATAATATTTAAAATTATATAACATAAAATTACAGCAATGCAGTGTTGACCTAGTAAAGCAAATTAAATCTACAGGATACTATCACTACTGAGGGGGAAGGAAGAAAAGATCAACATAGGAAATTGTTAGTACTAACTTAAAGTATATATGTCTGATAAGATGTTTAGGATAAGACATAAAGTGGCCATTAAGAAAATTTTAAATATATATGAAATCTGAAACTTCCCATGCATGGGAGCATGATCTGCTTCACCATTCAGCAAGCTGCTACTAAGTGCATATACTTTCTATGTTTCAAAATCCCAACCTTGTGTTTCCTGACACATGCTATTTTATGATAATATCAGCTAGTCATTTAAAAAATTTCTTCTGTGCTATATTTGATTCTTTTTAATTTGAACCATGTGCTTCTTGTGGAGTTGTATTTCTTTTCTTCTAGGGGTCGATTGCTTCATTTTGTTAATTTTCACTTACAGGACCTATCAAAGTATCTCTGATAAAAAATCCCAAGAGTGATATTCCCTTGGTCAGAGATTTGATGGTTAAGTCTCAAATTATTGCATCTATAGTGGTACAGAAAATTAGTGTCTTCCTGCTTGGGAGACTAGATTCTGAAGAAGGCCAGGGGCCGGGGTTTTAGTCAGCATGTGGAATCAGTGCCTGAGTCCTTGGCTTAGGTATATATCTTGTTGTCAGGACAACAAAACACTACCTTGATTGCTGTGTTCACCATTAACAGTATGCCTATCAAAGATGGTTTTATAACTTCGGCCACTCAACCTTGAGGAGTTAGAGATAAAAGTAAATGCCACAAGATGCTTGTGAGTTTTTTGATGCTGTCGGAGATGCTGAGAAGCTGCTGTTCGTTTACTATGTAGTTTTGTCAGTATTTTAGTGTCTTGGGATCTGTGAGCTCTAATTACTAAGGACACAACCTTGGGAAGCATATTTACCTCTGATCTGCGAGGTGTTTGGTTCATCCTGAACCTTTCTAGAATGTTTAATTGAATGATCTCTGAGAAGGTGGTGCTGAATGAGAAAAGATCACAGCTGGCTGATGCATAATTGCCACTTGATTTGAGGGATATTTAAACATATTTAAAGCTGCAGCTGGTGCGTGGTTCAGACCAATATGTTGTGGGATCATCAGGGAGGAAAACACTGGCTGTTTTCTGACTGGAGTGTGTGTCCATGGACCTGCGGCTATCCTAAAACTTTCCAGAATGCACAGGCCGTGACAAGATCTGATCCACCTGACCTTTAATTTAAAGTGTTTATAGTTTCTCTCTTTCACTGTATCCTACGATGTTCACTAGAGATTGTAGTATAGTAGTTTGGACACTTTTCTTTCAGAAAGAAAGTCCTTGCTTACAAGGTCTTTCCCTTTGTCATTAGTATTAAACTTCAGAAGAAATGTACAAAACAGTGGGAGAAACTGTCACAGTTTACCTAGAAGCCGGGTGTATTGATTAACAATACAGATAAAGCAGGATTGACAGATGCCAGAGCCAGCCCAAGCTACTTTCCAATAAGTTTCTATATGCAGTTCTTTCATCAGAAATTGTAAAAGCAGAATGTTTTATTTCCTTTCTGAACAGTTCCAGTGCAAGTGAAACCCTGGGTACCAAAATGGAAGGTTTCTGTGAATCATTAGAAAGGAATTAAACAATGTTTTTTCATACAGCTAGGGTAGGAGAGAAAAAGTTAACAGGGACTTTGCTGCCACTAAGACTATGCTATTGTTAATTCAGTCATTGTCTCATAAATGGCTCAATTCCATGTAAAAACCTGTTCTACTTAAAGAAAAGTTAAGTGGAATGAGGTTAAGAATCCAAATACCCCAGAGCATTTAGTATAAAGGCAAGAGAGCAGAGTAGAATTTTCTTACAAAGGTGGAGTAAATTAATAATGTTTTCTGGGCAATGGGTGAAACTATTCTCCATGATTTAGCCTCGAGGACTAGGTGTCTTTTTTTTTTCATATCTGAGGGACTTCCTTGTGGAAGAGGGACTTAATTTATTTTGAGTAGCTTCAGGGAGCAAAAGCTTCAGGGAGCAACAGGTAGCTACTAAGAATCTCAGAGGCGGTTCACAGTCCTATTTTTAAGAATAAGATATAATCAAAGAAATGACTTTTGTTTATTTATTTTACAAGCACATGTGTGTGTGGGGGTGGGGGGGTGGGGCACTGTGTCCCTGCGGAGAGCCAAGGGTGACTTCGGGAATCAACCTGAATTGCTTCTACCTCCTTTTTCCTTTGCTCTGGGATTTTGCAGGCTATGCCCATCGAGACCAGAAATGTTTCTGTCTGGAGTTTTTACATAGGACGTTTTTACATGGACCTGGGATCAGAACTGAGGACCTTCTGCTTGTGAGGCATTTCCCCAGCCCAAGGAAATTATTTTATGCAACAGTTTAGTCCCTGCTTTTATTTTGCTTTCTTTTCTATTCTCTCCAATTTCCTCACTTGTTTAATTTATGTCTCATTCTATGCATTTTTCCCAAGAAATAAGAGCATTTAATAGAAAAATATATAATTAGTTACAGAAACCTGCAGAGTAGTAGATTTTCATGTATTCATAGAGAGGAAAAAAAGACACAAGTAAAATTGTTTAGTTGCAAGTAGTATGACACTATCCTATTTTGATCACAATGTTTCAGGTATTGGGTTGGTGTTTCATAGATTTAACAGTCTCTTTTGTGCTGATAAAAGGTTGTGAAAGACATCCTATTCTCCAAGTTCCTAAATCAATGGAAAGGAACAAAGAATCTAAAGAAGAGCTATACTACAAAGATTCCTTCCTTCTTGAGCATCGTTGCAAAGTTGTATTCCTTTTGCTAAAAATGGATGGATAAAACGGATTTTTTTTCAGTTGCTTCCAAAATGCCTGTAGAACAATCACATGTGATTATGCCTAGACTTTGGAAGACAGCTGCTTTATAGGGAACGTGCCTCATATCGGCTCAATTAGGTTGTGGGCTGAAAATTGAGACAGAAAAAAAAAGTCAAAGGATTGACCATGGGGCCAGTCCTTCAACAGCCAAGTCATCGGGGTAATTTGCCATTCACCTGAGCATGCTCATGATGATACACGCTAAGTTGTGGCTGAGCTGTAGCTGGGTGCGTGTCTGACAGGATCATTTTAATACAAACTTTATAAGACAAGCTGAGCTGAAGCGTTCTAGGGTATCACTGCTAGCGGAGGGCATGTGCTCTCATTTCCAGCTGCTGTCTAGTGGGCCACTGGCACAAGCCACATGCAGCCCCAGGAAGAGATTTGGTTTAAAAATAAATTTAATCCTAGCCCTACCTCAGATATAATCTCAATATAATCCTGACATAATTACAGTATTTTTTGATACTTCTTTTGGTGATAGGAAACTATCTGTTAGCCCTTCAGGCTTCCCTGCTTTCCATTAGCTTTGAGTTAATAACTAGTGTAGGAAGCTCACGATCTCAATTTATTGAGAGAGAATTCAAAGAAACACCACTGCTGTTTTCTGATGGGGGAAGAGGGAAGGGGTGAGCAAACTGAGATTTCCAGGTGTGGTTAAATGCATTCATAATGGTTGCAGATAAGTTAGAAATATACCATAGGGGAGTCTGTACCAAAATATGTAGGTCTAAGAGGAAAAAAAGCAAATTTTTGTTTTTGATTTTTTTGTTTTCTCTAAATAAAATTATAAGAATGTAATTATAATTCAAAAATACATTTGCATAATAATGTTGATATTAGAAAACAGGGGCAGTGTTAAAGAACATGAAGAAAAATTTTAAAGAACCTGCTTTGCTTAAATTTCAAATGCTACTACAACCAGCATTCATGGCTACTTGGTTTTAACAAACCGACTTTTATGGTATTGATATTATGTCTGCTAGGTTCATAGCAATATTAATAAAGATAGGAATTAAAATCTCTAAAGCAATCATCTTGACAATCTGTAATTTTAAGGAGCACCCCAATTTTGAAGATCTGGCAAATTTAGAAAATAGCAACAAACTTCTTTGAGCATAATCCTTACATATGGAAAGAAACTAGCTTGCATCAATGCCTTGGGCTTTTATCAACCCCCCTCCCCCATAAACATCCAAAATAAACTATTGTTCATAATTTTGTGAATTTAAGTTCCCAAAAAGAAGCTATGTAACTGACTAAGCTGATTAGAATTTCAACAAATATAAAGATTTGCCATATGGCAGGTTCACATTTTCTCTTGGATGATCTTTATACCTTCTTTTTTTAACATTTTTTATTATTATTTCTGCTCATACAAACTTAATAGGTACACCACTTCCCTCCCTCCCTTCTCTTCTCCCCGAACCCCTTGCTCCCCCTCCCCTGACCCCTCCTTCCTTGCCCTTTCTCTGTGTCAGTCCTAACATCATGTATCTTAGGTAAAATGTATTAACTTAGCAGGCCGCTAGCCCCCACCAACCAGAAGTCTAAGAATGTCGGCAGATAGCATCTAATGCTTATAACAAATATCTCCTGATTTGCTGTAACCCACCTTCCTTATGTTTGCACCAATGTTTTTTGAAAAGTCTCTTGATTTATAGCTTTCTTTGTTCTGTAGTTATGAAACTTCAAATTCAGACAAACTGAATCTGCATTGGCAGGCCGTGGTTACCGTGGTTACCTACATTTGGTTGTAGAATAACTACCTTCTATTCCTTCTAGGTGAGAGTTGTTTAGAATATGTTTCTAGTTCAAACTTAAAAAATGTCAGTGAAAAAAATGAATCTACTTCGAACAAGCATTGTGTTGGCATTTGTCTTTATTTGTAAAACTGAAATCAAAATTGCTATTATTCTTGTTTCCTTCTTTAGTTAGAAACAGTTAAACCGACTTTGCAAGTATCATGAAACATTTTATTTTGAGCCAGAGCACATGGCTCATTAAGGATACACTGTGTGTCGTCACCGCAGCAACATAGGTTATGTATAGAACAATGGAAGACAGAGACACGCTGACACTAGCCACTTTCTCTTTTAGGCTAAGAGCAGAAGAATTATCAGTGGGGTTTCACTTCCATATCCTGTTGCTGTGATAAAATACTAAGACACTAATACTAAGCAATTTAGCAGGAAAAAGAGTTTTGTTCAGCTCACGAATCCTGGTTTTAGTCCATCAAAGCAAGAGAGTCACAGCATCAGCAACCGAGAGAACTGATCACATCCACAGCCAGCGCAAAAGGCAAGGACCAGTAATGCACATTTGCTTGTTGTCTGCCTGCCAAATGCTCAGTTAGATCGCTCCATCTTCATCCAGGTGCCACAGAATAGTCCTGCCCACTATGGGCTGAGTTTCCACATCAATTATGCAATCAAGACAATTCCTTATAGGCGTGCCCTGAGATCAAACTTACTCTAGAGAATACTCAAGTGGCCTGGGAATGCTGCCTTCTGGGTATCAGGTTGACAGTTAACACTAACCATTACAGGTGATCAATACTATAAGTAACTTATCTGGTTTATAATTTTATTTAACAGAAAAATAATTAAAAAGCTGGAGTACCTGCACTTTCTCAAGTTTTCTCTTTACACCAGGAATCTGAGGGCTGTAATGGCAGATGCGGCTGCACGGAAAAGTTTGTGCTCTGTGATGCCAAGAGTACACCTTGCTAAACTCTTGGTTTTGCTCTCAAGTTCTACTTGAGCTTAGGAATTTTTGCTTACTTACTCAGAGTCTCAGGTTTGTTTTTGTTTTTTTTTTCATGATTACAATGAAGGCACTAGTACCTCTCTATCTAAAGAATGCATGAGATAAAACTCTTGTGTATGTGATAGACTGAATTGTATTTCTGTTTTGTCTCTGCCACTTGATTAAAATAAACAGATCTGAAATCAATATTTATGTATCACCCATTAGTCTGGGGTCACTGTGTGGAGTATTTTGATGATGGGATGAGAGATGGCTGCATGATATCAGTAGCAAAATAAGACCTTAAGATGCCTTCAGTCTCACACTTATACATCTGGGAGTTTGATGAAAAAAGAAATCATTGTCCCCCGGAATTCATTACCTGATCAGCTTACAGCTCTCTAAAATGGACATACATGCAGAAAAATTGAAAATCCATACTTCATCCTGCAGCAGAGATGGTCCAGGCAACTTACAGACCAATTGGTGAGAAAATTGAATCCTTTTGTGAGTCAGTGAGCTTAGCTTGAAAGATTATTTCAAAGGCAAGAGGTGACTGATTCATTATGCAGTAAGTCTGACAGAGTATGACAGAGTAGGCTTGAAAAACCATGAGGTCTCAATATTTGGTCATTTAAGATAACTTAAAGTATAAGTTGTATAGCATAAATATAAGGAGTATAATTGGATGAATATCTACTTACTCTTGTGTGATGCTGGGTACAACATGAAAGTTTACATGAATACACAGGTGTTAAGAAAGTAGGAAAGACAGGGACTTTTAAAAGAAATTTATTAAAGAAGCTATGAAAAAGGACCAGGAAGGAATAAAATCCAAGGACTTGGAAAACTGCCTGCTATGCAAACATGGATCCTCAGTACCCATGTAAGATGCAAATCAAGCAAACAAGAAAAAACAGATGCAGTGGTGCACACCTGTAATCAAACATGGGGAGGCAGAGGTGAGAGGATCCCTGGTGTCCACTGACCCTTGAGTATAGGAAATCAGTTAGCTCAGGTTTGGTGACAGACCTTGCTTCAAAAAATAAAGATTGGTATACCACACATATGCATAAACACACACAAACATGTACACGCATGCGCCCATGTGCGTGCGCGTGCACACACACACACACACACACACACACACACATACACACACACACACACACACACACACACGAACATAGGCACATGCCAAAAAAAATTAGACAAATAAAATATAAAGGCATTCGAGAAACAATCATTTGAATACCAAAAAGTCAGTTTGGAAACTGTTTTGCTCAGGTTTTCCTTTTTTACTCAGGCACTGTGACAACATAAACATTTGAAAGACAGGAGTTTATAAACTCACTGAGAACATGGGACCCACGGCAATGTATGTCAACAAAGTATTTGCACTGCACAATAAATCCAGCAGCCAATGAAAGACACCCACAAAATATCTAGCCAGTGTCTGGCACATAACAAATATCCAAATGTTGCTTTTCTCCTGGCTTGACATGGAAATACTAGTGATTTTCCCAATCAGGGATAAAGTTTTTTTTCCCACTTGCCTGTGACTGAACAAAGGTAAAGAGAGTATTTTAGAAATAACTATGTCTTCAGCACTTTGCATATAAAATAGGCATATGCTGACGCTTCCTTTTTTTTTCTTTCTAAAAATGAAACCTGGAAGTGAGAGGACAAAGTTCCTCAACTCTACAACTCAGTCACTGGTATTTACCAAAACGTGACTCTCTTTAATTTACCACCAAGTGAGGATCATGAGTTCTATTAACCTTGTTTTTGACACTTGGCAATTGGTCTGCTAGACATTTCTGGTTTCTGATGTTGGGCTTCACCTTTGTGTCAAATTAAAAAGAAATCTATTCATTAGTGGAAAGAGTCCTTTAAGTAAATACAAGATTTATTTGCTTCATTGACTTACTTGATTTTTTTTTTTTACCTAAATGAAAGGAGCTAATGAGGGTAGATTTTTGCCTTGTGTGTTTCTATAAAAGAAGACATAGGTCTTTGTCTTAACCTTGTATGGATGCCATAGGATATCTGAAGAAAGAAAGGATGTGATTTATGTTGTGGCATTCAGAGCATCCATGGAGAATTAAGTATTCTTAAGTATTTCAAAGAGATTACTGGCTAGAAAGAGGCACTGGAATTTTTCACACAAATCATACAAATCAAAATGCAGGAAACTGTGGTAAAGACCTCAGACAACATTTCAACTAAGAACGCATTTTGCATTCCAGAAGGCCCAAATAAGCCATGTGTCTGCAGTCAAATAATACCAGGAAAATAAGGGAAATCAGTTCTTAGCTTAGCTGAAACTTGGCCAGAGTCAAGTGTGAAAATTCAATCTTGAATATATACTTTTTTAAAAGAGGGTTTGACAGTCTACACAGTAAATACAGAGAAGCATTTTCTGCATGCTTTAGCAGCCAAATGGGATATTAACTGATGTGTTAATGAGTTCTTCAGAAGTTATCCCTGGCATCCGGCATTACTAGAGTTTAACACACTTGTCTCAACCACCCAGATACTGGAGCTCAGAATTAAGAATGGGGAGTTCTTGTGTCTGAGTATGTGGAAGGAGAGCCTGTAGGTTTCTGGAGCCAGAGCTCTGGAGTCTGGGGGATGCTCCTCACCTCTGATCTTATCTGACCACACTGTAGTGGGGATGTCTTGTGTCTATAGTCGACAACTTTCAACACTCGGTATGATTTCCTTTAGAGCATCGTTCCTCCTCTGTTCACAGCCTGTCCCCATCTCAAAACTTTTGTCATTGGATAGCGTAATATTTTAAGAACAATAGCATCTCAGCTAAACATTTATATACCTATGATAGATCAGAATTTTATATAAATAGAATCCTTTTTAAGGTTGGGGATATCCTTAGCAAGTATTTATTCTTTTTTTTATTATTTATTCAATTGTGCGCGTATGCATGTGTGCGTGTGTGTGTATGTATGTGTGTGTGTGTGTGTACGTGTGTGTAGAACCACGGATGAATTCGGGAACCACCATGGACGCCTCCACCTCCTCCTTGTTTACTCTGCCCGGGGATTCACAGGCTCCGCCCTACCAGGACCAGAAACGCAGGAAGCCCCTGCTTCTGCCAGGCATCTATACGTGGGGTCTAGGATCCGAACTCAGGACCTTCTGCCTGCAAGGCAGAGGCTTAACCCCTGAGCCACCTCCCAGCCCCAGCAAGTATTTATTCTAATTAATATTCTATTAATATCTACAAAGAACAGAAGAAGTGAATGGAATACAAGGCAAATAGAATTCGATCAGTACATGTGGGGCTGTGGATTTCCCCTCTCTAACTCCAGCTTCCTTGTTCTGTCCCTTTTCCTTAGGTGTAATTTTAGTTCAGAAATAGCCTTGATGAAAAGCTGTGTCTTTACAAGTTCAAAAGGAAAATAGTGGTCTCTATCAAACTACATACAGATATTGTGTGTTGGATCTAGCTGATGCAGGCTAACAGATCTTACAGCAAAGCTTTTAGGTATGTGATAAGATTCTTGTTAATTATAATAAGTACTTAGAATTAAGAAATATAGAGAGCTAAGAGGAAATAAATTATCCTCAAAACAAAGGTAATAAATCCCAAAACTTAGTCATTTCCTACTTATTTTCTTTACCATTTGAGACTATTTATACCTTTGAATATGCGCAGGTAATTTTACAGTATGCTGTCCCATGCATAGATTTATTGTTTTGTTGATTGTCTAGACTTTGTAAGGAAATGATGAAAATGTTAAGATCAAGATTAAACTTTATCATGTCCCACATCTAGTGCTGAAGCTGAAATTTAAATTTGATAGATATAAATTGTAGAAAAGTGGAAACTACTTAAGTCAGACAGCACACATATTAAATCATAATACATTTATTGCAGCAGACTGCTGGATTAAATTCTATCTAATTACTAACTCATGATTAAGCTATACCATAGTTTAACTATAGGTAAATCAAAAAACAAAAAAGAAACCAGACAAAACTTAATTAAAGTGTTCTGAGGAAATAAAATGGCTGCACTTACAACAAATTGTATTGTGTAATTTTTTGTAAGGTAACACATTTGTGTTATCTAATTGTAATTTTTGCTATAACTAAAATTATAATAAATTTAGACACACATATATTTTTTTCCCAGAGACCTGGGTACTAAACATTTATCAGTGTGTAGTTGCATAAAAATAAAATTATCCTCTCTCTTTAAGTCATAAATACTGGAATAAAACAGGTCTTAACTAAATCACTATTCAAATGGAGAATTCTTTCATGTGTGTTTTTTTTTTCATATTGGGAAAAACAAGGCATAAGATAACTGCAAAAATATGTGTATCTAAAGCGACATTGAAAAAGTATTAAACCAATGTGACCCCTGAAGGTCATGTTCAGTTCTTAACGAAGTGCTGGTATGCTTTCAGATAAGGCGTGAGAGGAATGCAAATTAGATTCAGGACAAATGTGTTCCAGTATTTATTGTCTTTCCTACGATGCATGACTTTATTTGAATGAGTTTGAATTTTCTAATGCTCCAAGTCTGAGTCAAAAACTCGAGGCTTAAAATTAAGAAACATAAGAGGAGGGGGAAGGTCTCTCTTCTAACCTAGAGGTATATAGAAAATTATGACATACATGGTTTTAGACTTTTTCAAAGTCAAAACATGGTGATAAGCACAGGAACTTTTTTTGACAAGGTATGGCATGAAAGTAACAAAGGTATTTTACTTTTAGTGTTAATTGCAATATCTAACATCTAGTCTATATCTAACACAAAATAGGAATGCTGATTTGCTTGTATACAATTAATAAGTATGATAAAATGACATTTGGCGACATGGGTAACAAGAGGCAAGATTTATTTGCATTCTTTTAATGCATCACATTGATTATCTGTTGCGGAATAGTAAATTATCTCCAAACTTGGGAGCTTGGAGAAGTGACTTCTGTCTTCCATTGAATGGAATGGTCACTCTTTCTGTTGAGTTTGAGGATTGGTTGGGATGCAGTTGGAGGGCCTAATATATCTTCATTTTCATACTCCCGCCCTGGTCATATGGCTAAAGACTGGGCAGTCGATGCCATGGGGCCTATCATTTCCTCATGATTCTGCCAGGTCTATTTTTCACAGTGAGTGGGTTGAGTTCTAAGAACAAAAGCAGAATCAACATAGCCTCTTGAGCTGTGGAACTGAAATGGGCAACTTGTTACTTCTGTCTCATTTTATTGGCAAAGAAAGCACAAGTCCAAAACAGAAAAAAAGAGAAAAGACACAATGTCTTTTGATGGGAGTAAGTGCAGGATTTCATTGAAAATATTACAAGAAAGATTACTGTCATTTTCTTTTATAGCAATAAACTTCAATTACAGCCTTGAAAAGACTGAAGAATGTCTGATGATTGTTTGATGATCTTCTCTTGTGACTTTTTATTTTTGGTTATATTTTAATGATTAGACAACTTTGTCGAGAATAACTTAAATCACATAACTTATAAACCTTAAAATACATAACATATTAATGAGGTATTCTTCTGGCTATAGGGTAGTGTTGAGCTTAGTTCTCACCTTGGTAAAACGTGAAGTACACATCTTCCCTAGTTTCAGACTTTCAGTTCTCCTGAGAATAGCAGGCCAGCAATCATTGATTCTATGGTTGACGCTTAAGACTGGAATGTGCTTAGGGACCAAACCTGTTGAATGAGTCTATAATTGGAATTACTCACCTTTACTTCCTTTTCTGAAAGCCAAATTCTCTGACCTTTTCAACAAAAGGTGTCATTCCCTGCTCTGGCATGAGCACATTTTAGACATATTTCTTTAGAAAATTTAAATAAGCACAATAAAAGATTAGAGATTGGTAAGGCTGGGACAGATGTGGTTGTGGTGACACTTTGCCATGGAAATAGCGCTTTGTGTATATGTATATGTTCATGTGTGTGCACATATGCTGTAAGTATACATCACAAGTGTGCACATGCATATGTAAAGGTCAGATGTCCTTTAGCTTCCTCAATCACTCTTAGCTTTTTTCTTTTTTTGCGACAGGGGTCTTTCATTAAACCTGAATCTAACCAATTAGGATGACCATCTAACTAGCAAGGCCTCAGGATCTTCATAGCTTTGTTTTGCCAGAATTGGAATCACAGGTGTACAGGTATATCCTTGTCTTGCTTTTTCTTTTAACATTTTATATTATTATTTCCACTCATACAAACTTAGTAGGTACACCAGTTCCCTCCCTCCCTCCTCCTCCCCCCGACCCCTCTGCTCCCTATCCCCTCACCCCTTCCTTCCCATCCCCCAGTGCCTCCCCCCCCAATCCCCGGAGAATCCTTTAATGTGTATGCCAGACTCTCCTCTGGGTCCTCCTCTCTGATGACATACAAGAACCCGGTGGCATTTCCCTGAACACTTTGCTGTGTTCCCCTTAAGCATAGGAACACTACTGTGGCTGTCAATCCCTTGCCTCCGAGGATCTTGGTGTTGGTGCCTTTAGCAAATGCTAGACTTTGTAGGGTCAATAGTGTGTTGTACATTGCGTGGGGCATGCAAAGTCCAATTATGATTGCTTCGGCCCTAACTTGTGTGGAGTATCTTGCAAATCATTGCTCCTCCCATCCTTTTGCTCTTATACTCTTACCGCCCCCTCTTCCGCAAATTTCCCTGAGCTTCAGGATGGGGAGAGATTAGTCTGGCCTAGTTCTAGGTGGTCGATATAGAGTCTCTGATTTTCTGGATTTGTGGTTTGTTGATTTTCTTTTGCAGTTTTGCTGCTCCTGCAATGCCCTTCACTCCATCCTGATGGGCATTGTATGTCATCCCTTGAAATCCTTGATGGAGGCCTATTTTCTCTGCTGTAACATGGTCTCCTCTCTCCTTGTTTCTGGTGTGGCTCTCCTACCGCATCCCTCCTGTTCATAATCCTTGCAATTAATGTAGTACAGAGATTTATCTTTGAGTGTCTCTAGGTGGGCTGGGTAGGTTTAGTACTAGGAGCTATCTATTAGGGAGTACATACGGTGCTTAATTTCTGGGTCTGGGATACTTCACTCAATATAACTGTTTCTAATGACATCCATTTCCCGGCAAATTCCAGTAACTCATCATTTTTGATGGCTGAGTAGTACTCCATTGTATAGATGTATTATAGTTTCCTTATCCACTCGTCAACTGTTGGACATTCGGGTTGATTCCATGACTTTGCTGTTGTAACAGTGCTGCTATGAACATGGTCGTGCTTCTGCTATCGATGTGAACCTCTCCTGTATGGGAGGTTTAACCAGAAGTGGAATAGCAGGGTCATATGGCATTTCAATCTTTAATTTCTTTAAGAATCTCCAGACGGCTCGCCAGAGTGGTGTATGAAACTGCATTCCCACCAGCAATGTAGGAGAGTTCCCCTGTCTCCACATCCTCTCCAGGATTTGGTGTTGTTTGTATTGTGGATTTTTGCCATCCTGACCGGGGTGAGATGATATCTCAGGGAAGTTTTGATTTGCATTTCCCGGATGGCTAAAGAAGTGGAGCATTTTTTAAGATATTTGTTAGACATTTTAATTTCATCCCTGGTAAAGTTTCTTTGAAGTTCCAGGGCCCATTTTTTAATTGGGCCATTGGTTTCCTTGGTGTTTAATTTTCTAAGTTCTTTGTGCACTCTGGACAGTAGAGCTCTATCAGAGATGTGGCTAGTGAAGATTTTCTCCCATTCTGTGGGTTGCCTTTGAGCTCGTGTGACAATCTCTTTATCTGAACAGAAGCTCTTTAATTTCACAAGATCCCAACTGTTGAGAGTTGGTAGCAGTGACTGTGCCATTGGATGTCTGTTTAGGAAATGTTGGCCTAGCCCAATCAGCTCGAGGGAGTTCCCTATCCTTTCAACTATGGTTTTTATAGTCTCTGGCCTGATATCAAGGTCCTTGACCCATTTGGAATTAAGTCCTGTACATGGTGACAAGTACAGGTCCAGCTTTAATCTTCTGCATGTGGAGATCCAGTTTTGCCAGCACCATTTGTTGAAGATGCTGTTCTTTTTCCATTGGATTCTTTGGGCCCCTTTGTCAAAGACCAAATGGCTGTAATTTTGTGGGCTTATATCTGGGTCTTCAATCCTTATCCATTTTGATCTGTGTGTTTATTTTGGAGCCAGTACCAGGCAGTTTTTATAACTATGGATTTGTAGTATAGACTAAGGTTTGGTAGGGTAATACCTCCAGCAGTGTTTTTGTTACTCAGGATTATCTTTGCTATCCTGGGTCTTTTGTGCCTCCATATGAATTTTGAGATTGTTTGGTCAACTTCTGTAAAGAATTGCTTTGGGATTTTAATTGGTATAGCATTGAATTTGTATATTGCCTTTGGTAGGATGGTCATTTTTACAATGTTGATTCTGCCAAGCCAGGAACATGGGAGGTCTTTCCACCTTCTGGTGTCTTCTGCAATTTCTTTCCTTAAGGTTTTACAGTTTTCATTGTAAAGGTCTTTTACCTCCTTGGTTAGGTTTATACCAAGGTATTTCATTTTTTTAGGGGCTATAGTAAATGGGATTGTTTCTCTCAGGGCCTTTTCACTTCTTTCATTCTGGGCATATAGGAAGGCCACTGATTTTTGTGCATTTATTTTGTATTGTGCCACCCTGCTGAACTTCTCAATTAGTTCCAGGAACTTCCTGGTGGAGTTTTTGGGATCACTCAGGTATAAGATCATGTCATCTGCAAATAGGGATAGCTTGACTTCTTCCTTGCTGATTTGAATCCCTCTTATGTCCCTTTCTTGTCTTATGGCTTCAGCTAAGACTTCAAGTACAATACTGAATAGAAGTGGTGAGAGTGGACAGCCTTGTCTAGGTCCTGATCGAAGTGGGAATGCTTCCAATTGTTCCCCATTGAGCATAATCCTTGCTGTGGGCTTGTTGTATACAGCTTTTATTATATTGATAAAGGTTCCTTCCATTCCTACTATCTCTAGCGTTTTGATCATAAAAGGCTGTTGGATCTTGTCAAAGGCTTTTTCTGTATCTATCGAGAGTATCATATGGTCTTGGAGTTTGGACTGGTTTACATGATGAATTGCATTTATTGATTTGCGTATGTTGAACCAACCTTGTGTGCCGGGGATGAAGCCTACTTGGTAACTGTGAATGATCTTTTTAATATGTTTTTGAATCCGATTTGCTAAGAGTTTGTTGAGAATCTTTGCATCTGTGTTCATCAGAGAGATTGGCCTATAGTTTTCTTTCTTAAGTGAATCTTTATTAGGTTTTGGGATTAAAATGATATTAGCTCCATACAAGGAATTTGGTAGTGTTCCTTCCTTTGCTATTTGAGGAACAGTTTAAGGAGTATTGGTGTTATTACCTCCTTAAATGTCTGGTAGAACTCTGTGCTGAATCCATCTGGTCCAGGACATTTTTTGGTGGGAAGATTCGAGATTACTTCCTCAATTTCCTTATATGTTATAGGACTATTTAAATAATTCACAACTTCCTGATTCAATTTAGGTAAGCTGTGTTTACTTAGAAATTCATCCATCTCTTGTGTGTTGTCAAACTTCACAGAGTATAAGTTTTTGAAATATGATGTTATAATTCTCTGGATTTCTTGGGTATCAGTAGTGATAACTCCATGTTCATTTCTAATTTTGTTAATTTGGGTTTTCTCTCTCTTGCTTTTGGTTAATTTAGCTAGGGGTGTATCAATCTTATTGATTTTTTCAAAGAACCAGCTTTTTGACTGGTTGATTTTTTCTATTGTTTTCTTTTTTCTTTTTTTTTTTAAACATTTTTTATTATTGTTTCCACTCATACAAACTTAATAGGTACACCGGTTCCCTCCCTCCCTCCTCCTCCCCCCAAACCCCCTGCTCCCCTTCCCCTCACCCCTCCCTCCCCATCTCCCAGTGCCTCCCACCCCAATTCCTAGAGAGTCCTTTAATGTGCATCCCTGACTCTCCTTTGGGCCGTCCTCTCCGATGACGTACAAGGACCCAGTGGCATTTCCCTGAACCCTTTCCCATGTTTCCCTTAAGCTGCCAATCCCCTGCCTCCAAGGATCTTAGTGCCTTTAGCAGATGCTAGACTTTGTGAGGTCAGTAGTGTGTTGGACATTGCGCAGGGCATGCAAAGTCCAATTATGATTGCTTCGGCCCTAACTTGTGTGGAGTATCTTGCAAATCATTGCTCCTCCCATCCTTTTGCTCTTACACTCTTACCACCCCATCTTCCGCAAATTTTCCTCAGCTTCTGGATGGGGAGAGATTAGTCTGGCCTAGTTCTAGGTGGTTGACAGAGAGTCTCTGAAGTTCTGGATTGTGGTTTGTTGATTTTCTTTTGCAGTTTTACTGCTCCTGCAATGCCTTTCACTCCATCTTGCTGGGCACTGTATGTCACCCCCTGGCCAGAGACAAAAATCTGTTAAACTGGAGTCTTATTATAAGAGCACATTCACGTTTTCTTAATCTCGATTTCATATATTTCTCTCCTTATTTTGCTAATCTCCTCTCTTCTACTACTTTTGGGATCAGATTGCTCTAGTTTCTCTAAAGCTTTAAGCTGCATGGTTAAGTTGTTTATTTCTGATATTTCCATTTTTTTGATATAGGCTTTAAGAGCTATGAACTTACCTCTTAGGACAGTTTTCATTGTGTCCCAGAGATTTTGGTAAGTTGTATTTTCATTATCGTTCACTTTCAGCAAATCTTGAATTTCCTTTCTAATGTATTCCTGAATCCAGTTCTCATTCAGCATCATATTGTTAGGTTTTCAGAAGTTAGTGTATTTTCTCTTGTTTGTTGTGTTGTGGATGTTCAGCTTTAGGCCGTGGTGGTCTGATAGGGCACAGGTTAGAATTTCAACTTTTTTGGACATGTGTAGATTCATTTTGTGACCCAATATATGATCTATTTTGGAGAAAGTTCCGTGTGCTGCTGAGAAAAATGTGTATTCTTTGGTGCGTGGACAAAAAGTTTGATAGAAATCTATAAGGTCCATTTCTTTAAGGGTTTGATTTAGTTCCAAAGTGTCTCTGTTAAGCTTTTGACCTGTTGATTTATCCCATGTTGAGAGGGCGGTGTTGAAGTCCCCAAGAATTATCGTTTGGGGGTTGATTTCTTGCTTTAGACGCTGTAGGGTTTTCTTAATGAATGTGAAGGGGCCCGTATTGGGTGCATATATGTTCAGTATTATGAAGTCTTCCTAGTGATCTTTGGTTTGAAGTCCACTTTTTCTGAAAGCATAATAGCTACCCCTGCCTGTTTCCTGGTTCCATTAGCTTGCAAGATTTTGGACCAGCCTTTCATTCTTAGGATGTGCCTATCTTTTGTGGTGAGATGAGTTTCCTGAAGGCAGCAGATTGTTGGATTGTGGTTTTTAATCCAAGTTCGTAATCTGTGTCTCTTAATCGGTGAGTTAATACCATTGACTTTTAATGTTATAATGGAGAAATTATTTTTAATTCTGGACATTTTTTATGTTTAGTGGATTTTGTAAGAATGTTGTTTGATATTTATGTTTTGGTGGTATTATACTTCCCTTTTGTCCTCCTGGATACACTTGTTCTTATCTTCAAGCTTGAGTATCATTTCTAGCATTTTTTGTAGGCCTGGTTTGGTAGACATGTATCCCTTCAAGTTGTCTTTGTGCTGGAAAACTTTTCTTTCTCCCTCAATCATGACAGATAGTTTTGCTGGGTATATCAGTCTGGGTTGGCATTTTTGCTCATTAATACTTGAAGTATGTCTCTCCAAGCTCTTCTTGCTTTTACTGTTTCCATTGAGTAGTCATTTGTTATTCTAATAGGTTTACCTTTAAAAGTGAGTTGCTTTTTTTCTCTTGAAGCTCTCAGCACCTTGTCTTTGTCTTGAATGTGGAGTGTTTTGACTATTATTTGCCGTGGCGATTTTCTATTTTGGTCATATCTGTTTGGAGTGCAAAATGCCTCCTGTATTTGGATAAGCCTCTCATTCTTTATTTGTGGGAACTTTTCATTTGTGATGAATTGAAATTTTTCCCCAGGTGTGGTATTTTGGGATTCTTGTTCTGGTATTCCATGAATGTGCATGTTAGGCTTCTTCAGGATATCCCATATCTCTTGAATGTTCCTCTCCACTATCTTTTTGGCTTTAACAATCTCTTCCATTGAGCTGGTTAATTCTCCTACCTTGTCTTCAAGATCTGAAATTCTATTTTCTGCTTCATTTGTTCTGCTGATAAGACTCTCTGTTGAGTTTTGGGTTGAAGATAACTTGTCTTTTAATTCAATTTTAAACTCTGCCTGAGACTGTTTTAACTGCTCTATACCTATTTTTGTTTCTTGAACTGTTTTTCTCAACTCCTTCAAGTGCCTGTTGTGTTCCTGTTCGAAGTGGTTGATACGGTTGTTTAACTCGTCTCAGATTTCCTCTTTCATAGTATTAATCATGGTAATGATCATACTCTGAAAGTCGTTATGTTGGGTCCTGCTTTCATGGCTATTTTCTGTGAATTTGTTCTAGTCGGAACCCATATTTATGGGATTAATTCTTTCGGTGGGAGATTGGTCTTCTTTGGTTTTGTTTCTCGTGGATCTGCACTTTGACTTGGGCAGTGTTTTGTTTTTTAGGACCTTTCAGTTTCTGTGTGTTTTTCACTGAACTGATGCAGTTGGTATTGTTACACTTGCCAATTATTACTAGTGCTTGTCTTGGATTGGGTATATTTGTGTATTGTTATTGTTATATCCTAGATGAGGTTATTAGGCTGTTAGTACATCAGTTACGACAGGTTAAGTAACCAGGGGGTGAATGTTAGTATGGTAGTGCACTTTTACGATTTAGTATCTTGGTGTCTTCTAGACTTTTCTGGTGTCTATAAGAAACAATGGGGTGGGAGGTAGGAGGAACTGGAGAGGTGGCTCAGGGGTTAAGCCTCTGCCTTGCAGGCAGAAGGTCCTGACTTCGGATCCTAGACCCCACGTATAGACACCGGGAGGAAGTGGGGGCGGCCTGTGTTTCTGGTCCTGGTAGGGCGGAGCCTGTGAATCCAGGGGCAGAGTAAACAAGGAGGAGGTGAAGGCGTCCATGGTGGTTCTACACACACACACACACACACACACACACACGCACACATGCACAATTGAATAAATTAAAAAGAAAAAAAGAAACAATCAGGGGACACACAGACTTCTGGTTCTACCAGCACAAGAATACTGGGCAACTTATTTAATTTACTTTGATCTGAAGAGAATAATTAATAATTTTTGCCTCAAAGAGTTGCTATGAGAATGAATTGAGATGCTATTAGGGGGCTGGTACAATGACTAGTGCCCTTGAGTTATAAATGGCTGGAAGCCATTGGTATTTTTAACTGTAATTAAACTGTGAAGAGAAAAAAAGCATAGTCCATTACAAAATGTAAAATTAAACTTAGCTCTCAAAATAAATCTATTAAAATGATCTATAAATTACATACTTTGGAATGTTTTCCTGCTTTGTATTTATTTGCATTCCCCAAATCGGCCTTGATTTAGTGGACTTGGGTTAGAAAGAAGGCAAGTACAAAGTACTGTACTTGACGTCAATTTTCAATTCCTCACCTAGCTGTTATGTCATGAAATGTTTGTGTTAGGAAGTCTGCCAAAAAGGGGATGCATGATATTCATGGGTAAGTGAGGGTTATGAGTCATGCTTTGATGAATCCATTTCTTAGAAAGAGTTGTAGTCTCATTCAGGTCATTCAATTGGAGAAGTACTTTCAGTTCTTCTCTGATTGTCTGCTGTACTTTCCTCTAGTCCATGTCTTTTTACAGTTTTATAAAGCATAAATGCGTATTTTCATAATGGTCTCATCTTGTCCTTACTAAATGTCAGCTTGGTATTGTGTAGTCTCTGCAAGAGATACTGAAATTCCTGAATTTTCTTCTATTGTTGCCTCATGCTCTCCCTTTAAGCTGTCTTTTATTATTTGTATTGCTTGACCACTTGCCCTTTATCAGCTGACATTGCCACAACTGAGAAGGAAGTTACAGCCTTCTAGAAGTTTCTCTATCAGAATGGCTTTATATCAAAAAAAATAGTAATGTGGGCTTGGCCTGAAATGAGATTTTCAGTCAATCTGTGTCTTGTCTCTGAAATAATGGGCCAGTCCTTTACCCCTGTCTCCATGTCTTAGGCAAAAAGAGATCTGGTAGGAGAATGCCTGAAGGGTCTTCAGTTGCTTCATGTTTGGAAATGTCTAAAGTAGGAAGCAATAGCCTGCCATGGTTTAAATGTAAGTTGTCCCCCACAGGCTAGATCCTTTGCTGGTGTTAATGTCTGAGAAGGTTGTGGCACCTTTGAGAAGTAGAGTTTTACTAGAGAAAGGCATGTCACAGGAATGGAGGGAGGTGGGAGAGTGGGGGTGGACTTAGAGGTTTGGTTGTCTGTCACTGCTTTCTATCATTTTACTCTGTTTTTTTCTGCCGTAATAATTGCTGTAGTGACCTGAACTGGCACCTTGCTTCTACCTCCAACCTCCAAACATACTTTCTACTATGCAATTCCTACCATAATGGTACCATATATGTATGTTTAATTTCTACATACATACAAGGAAATTTGTATACTAAGATAAATTTGAACTCATTTGTGCCTGGGCTAATAAGAGGAAGGGGAATGCATGTAACAAATATATCCAATAGTCACCAAAGGTGACTTTATACAAATGACCTTGTTTCTTAATATCACGGACTTATTTTCCTTTTTCTTAAATGCATCTTCAATTAGAATCCTAGCTGAAATAGAAAACAGTGCCCAGAAACGATCATTTTCAAGTCAATGACAATTTTTATTATTAGAATTTGATAGAAGGTAATTAATAACATTTTAAGTTTTATATTTCAGTT
This sequence comes from Typhlomys cinereus, assembly GCA_023101885.1. Taxonomy (NCBI): domain Eukaryota; kingdom Metazoa; phylum Chordata; class Mammalia; order Rodentia; family Platacanthomyidae; genus Typhlomys; species Typhlomys cinereus. The sequence goes on along the minus strand of JALPQD010000006.1, from coordinate 10,206,901 downwards.
ATGGTTTTATGTTGAGTCCATTCTAATATCATCTGTTATCTATTTGTTTAGACATCAGATCTTCGTTAACTAGTTCATCTTCCAGAAGAGACTATGGAGAGCAGTGCTTTAATTCCACTGGTCTGACTATTGGTACAGGTTGAATTTTAATTGCTTTCCTTTCTGTTGAAACCCCAAAGCATCAAAACCATGTGAAAATATTCATCACTCTTGACTGATTTTGCCTATTGACCTAAAGTAAAGTCTTTGGAACACTTGACAGTCAGACTCTGTCCCTAAGGACTCCTGCTGTGTATCCTCTTCTTTATTAAATAAAGTGCACACAGTCCACACTGTGAAGGGATACAACTGACTGAAGACTCAGTTGGTTGTTTAAAATTGTCCATTGAGTCACACCTATGTCATCTATGTATTTTTTAGACATATTTCTATAATAAAATTGAATTTATAAAATTAGGCTCAGTAACAAATTGATAAGAATAAACAATAATAAAATAATTATAGTAGTCCAACTACTATAAGTTTTTCAAAACCAGGGCTCCCCCAGACCAGGTGAGGCAATGCCACGTCCTTATCCGACCAATCTGGTAGACTAGGTGTCAGTTTGGATAAGATGGATTCAAAGAAACATCTCTTGGAAAAAGGATATGGCAGTGAAGGGTTGGTGCTCTGGAAAGAGGGATTATTCATGTCCCAGGAGAACTGTAATGGAATATGCAAAATTTTATCATATTACTCAGCATGGAATCTAAACCTGATAAATCTGTACATTGGTTACATCTCCAGTGTCCTGGGCTTTGGTACTATTTTCAGAATCTGGTTGACATCAGGTACCTGTAACAGAACCCAACTTCAGAGAAAGGGAGACTCGTGTACTGAAGCATGCTGGGCTGGTCCTTGACTGCTCATCAGCCTGTCTCCTATCTCACTGCAGCATTTTCGCCTGTGTCCTTTCCTCATTCTTTCTCATAATTCCCTATACAGAAATGTTCCAAAAATCTCGCTCAAAATCCTGAGCAGGAAATCAGGTGAGAGAGGCCTAGAGTCAAGTATTAACAACCGGAGACAAACTAGTTGGTGTTTCAGGGTTGGCTGACAGACAGATTGTGTGCTGAGGCCAGTTTTATGAGGTCGTGCAGCTGCTAGCAAGCAACAGAAAGTCCTTCTGGGAGAGCAGATAGGAGTACTTCAGTCTACATCTGGGCTTGCTTTCTCTGTGTGAGATCTGTGGTCACTTCCGTTATTTCTCTTGCCTTCCTTGTCTTTATTTGTGGCCTGTCAATCATAGTACTTGTTCAGGTTCCAGTGAAGGGATGACAGATGAGGGATATAAAGCTAACAACTGATGTGGCTTAAGTATGCGCCCAACATCTGGGTTACTTCAGTATGGCTGCTTCTTTACTTGGGGCTTCAAAGGCTTAGATAACGCATATTCTATCTTTGACCTTCAGTATCTTATCCTATGAAAAGAGGTCAAATAGATCTTCCCTTAGTCCATATTCAGAGAACCACTCTCAAATCTCGTCTATACTTTTAGTTGGCAAAGGAGTCTTCTTTTCTAAGATTGTTTTCCAGGTACCCTGCAACTCAGGATCATGTTTACAGATTAGATTAAATCCCCTTATTGAATTGAAAAAAAAAAAAACACTTTTGAAATATTAAGGCCTGCATATATGCTTAAGTGACCTTGTCAGTTTTGCTTTCCCCACAGAGGGCTTTTCATTATTCTTTTTCATTATAATAAAAATACCTACGGTGGATTTCCTAAGTGTGTTTTCCATAGGCCTTCAGCCTGTGGTTAACCATTTTCAACCTCATATTAAATCCTGTCCTCTTGTGCTCTGCTACCCTCCTGAGACATCACCTGCAATGATGATGATGGAGTGGGCATTTCATATGTTAAATAATATTAACATAAAGTCTAAATGTATAGAGGTCCTGGCTGCCCAACAGGGGTCTGTCACTCATTTTCTTTACCAGTAATTTTCACTATGAATTCTGTATTGAAAGGAAGGGAAAAAAACCCTGCCAGGCAAATGTCTCCAGGCTCCAGACTGTGGTAAATAGGGTATCTAATATCCAGAAAATGAATATGCAGCCTCCAGGGAAACAGAGGCAATGAAGTGAAATGCATTTTCAGATTAGAAAGTTTAGTACCAGGGCAGAAAAAAGAGCTAATTTGCAAGAGAAAAAAATAGATGTGGTTGTTTTCCACCCTACAGATAAAGTGCCATTCTATACAGCCTTCCCTCTTATTTCAAAAGCCATAATAGTCAAGGGTTTCCTGTTCCTTTATGTCTCATAAACTAAGTCATTCAGATAAGCAGCCCTTTGCTCTATCAACTAATTACTTTCTGATTTGCTTTGATCTATTATTCCTGCAGTAAATTTTGGCTTCGTTGCACCCATAATGTAAAACTCAAATGTAATCACTGTTGCGAAAGGAGATAACATAAAGTTGTCCTTTTGAAAGAGGCATTTATTTCCTTTTTATCAAGAAGTGTGATGTGTGATATGCACACTTGCCATGTCCATTCAGGCAATTGACCTTGCTGCAAACCCAGGCCATACTCCCTGGGTCTTTCACTAGAGAATAGTCATTTAGGAATCAAAGAACATTTTTGCTTATCTACAATACCAAATGCCCTTCAATTTCCAGTGTAGAGAGTACTGAACTAAATAAAGCATGTACAGTATGATTCACAGAATCAGTACTTCATAGTCAGGTCTGTCTGGCCATTGTCAACATCATTAATTCATTCTTAGTATTGGTCTACCTCTTTTCTCTAACTCATCTGAATACGTTGGGGTCATAAATTAAATTTCCCTTAGAAACTATGAAATTTATGCCAGGCCATATGTTGGAAGCTTTCATGATCACTTGAACTTTTTTGGAAACACAACCTACTATTCAGTTGGCTTTAGAACGTTTGTATTTCCAGAATCACATGCAAAAAGAGGTCACATTCTCCTCATATTTCTATAAACTGAGAGATATTCTGAAGTGAGTCGATTTTCTTGAAATGTCTTGTTATGTTTTCTTATTGCTTTCTCTTTCTTCTCTGTTCTCCTTCACATTTCTGAGTAAGAGGATGTGTGGGCCCTGTCCTTTTCTACTCTAGTAACATAGTGGCTCTAGACATTAAAGGGCTAGCTCCAGGTAATGGTTCCAAAACAAGCAGATCTTTGAGAGACATTTCCCCTTCCAGGCACCCTCTGGACAGCTTTTAAGATACTCCACTCAGTAAGAGAGCAATCCATCTGATTAGATTAGATCTTTGTTCAACAATACTTTATTGTTCCTCACCAAGTTCAACATTTGACGTTAGGAAGAGCAGCTCATTTATTCTGAAATATCTTACTTGGCAGTAGTTAAGTATTTATGCTCTCTTGTCATCCTCCTTTTCCCCCATTTTCCCAAAGATGTAGCATCTACTATAAAATTCTGCCTACTCTCCTACAATGTTTTTGTGTTGTTTTAAGATATTAAGAACATTTGGAATAAAGCTGGCATTGTCCTCTTTTCTTTTACCTGGCCAGAGCTTCTTAGCAGGTGACTTTTGACCTTCCTTTGATATCTAGGAGCTGGCTACTAATTAACTTTCTTGGCAACAGTAAGTACTGTGGAATTTGAAGGCCAGGGTACCTGTTGCATAAACTGGCCTGCGGCTTTGCCACTTGTTCTTTTGTGAGAGGAAAGGAATGATTACTCTTGTAATCTCATCTTTTGTGAAGGGCTCCTGGTTTAAAAGGGATTTTTGTTGCACAGATGAAATATCTCATAAATTTTCAAAGTTCTGTGCTTTTAAAAGCAAAATTATACATCTTGGTAAATAAGGAACTATTTGTTTTTAAAGGCACTCTTTCAGTTCTAAAATGTAATGCTGTAAATTTGTAAAATTATAGAGAATTCTTGATGTTTCTAAAAGTAGATCTGCTGCTATTGCTTTCTACCTGTGTAACTAGCAGGAATCATCTTTCAGGTGTGTGAATGTCAGCAAGTTACCTGTCTCTCTGAACAGACTTCTTTATTATAAAATGGAAATTAATGCACTTTGGGCTTATTAGGTAGCGATAAGATTAAATGGTATCTGTCATAGTTAGGCACAGGTGCCAACTTGACTGTTGAGGGTTTGAGCTCTGGACACAGTTGTAGAGAGATGATGGTTGAGTTAAGCCCAGAACAAACCTGAAGGAGATTGTCTAGCTGATGGGGAAGACCCAGCCCATGGTGGGTGGGATTAGGCCCTGGATAAATCACAGAGACTTGTTGAGAGAGTTGGCATCCTTGTGTTCACTTGGCCAGACATGCTGGTATGACAAGTAAGGATTGTCCATCTCTCAGCCGTTATGCAGTGATGGTGTGGCCAGTTCCCTCGGCCCTGGTGTTGGTGCGTGCTCTCCCGTCAAGCGGGACTGAGAACTGTAACCAGGCTGTCATAAGAAAGTAAATTCCTTGTTCCCTTAAACTGTGTGATGGTCATTGATCAGCAACCATGCAGGCGGACTGCAACAGAATTTTAAATTGAACTGATGTAATGACTTGAGCAATATTTTGAATACTGCCTAACAAATAAATCCTAGATGCATAGCAGTTATTGCTATCATTGTTATAATCTAAGGATTTTTCACTGCTGTTGGTTTTAGTTTGGAAAAGAAATTACTCCGAATGCTTATGTAGGAGGGTGGAATACTTACTTCTGATTTCCTGATATTGATTTAGGCAATTTTAGGAATCTGTTTCTCCTGATTTCTTTTCTCATTACTGTGATCTATTACCTGGCAGAAACAACTTAAGGATAAACTTAAGGTTTATATGTCTCACAGTTTCAGCGTTTCCATTCATTGTGATGGGGAAAACACAGTGGCAGGAATGTGAGATTGCTTATCACAACCTGCAGCCAGAAGCAGAGAAAGTTGAATGGTGGTTTTCATGGTTTTCACCTGTCCTCCTTCTCCTACTCCTTTTCATTTTATTCAGGCACGATTTTTAACCCATGGGATACTGCTGCCCATTTTCAGGTGGATCTTCCTTCTTTAGTTAATCCTCTACCTTCACAAACACACAAAAGTGTGTCTTCTAGGTAATTCCAACACAGCCAAACTGATGGGTAAAGTTTAGCCATCATCCATCAGTCACCCTTCTAAGTCAAAAGTTGTTTTACTGAAATAGTTTTGATAAATGAAGATTACTTTAATATATATCTTTCTTTTCCCTTATTGTCTTTCCTTGCGATTTAACAACATTTTAAATGATATACTTGCTTCCTATTTCTTAATCCTTTGCATATCGCTAAGACTTCAAACAACTTGTGTGCTCTGTTTCAGGCTGAAGAAATGCTACTGACTGTGGCAGCAGAGTATTTAAGGAAAAAAGCTGTTTTAGCTCGTCTGCCTTGCCACCTTCAGTCTTCATTGATAGGTGGAAAGTGAGACAATGGCAGAGCTTTCCAAACTCATTATTTTCATATTCACTTTATTTTTTGCTTTTCATGTAGATGTGTATGCATATGCTTACATATTTGCATGTGTGTGGTGACACATGCCTGTTGAGCTTGATATTGGGAGCCATCCTTGACTGATATATTGTTTTAAGACTGGGTTGCTACTAAAACCCAGAGCTCCTTATATGGCTAGTGTAGTAGGTGACTTCTAGGGACTCCTAGATTCTACCTTCCTAGGCTGGGTTATAGGCAGCTGCCCTATCTGCTAGGCTTTCATGTAGAATCTGGAGATCTGAACTTTGCTCTGAGTTTACTCAAATCCATTTTCACTTTTAAGTTGCTGGGGTAGTCTTAGATACTTTTATTTTTAGTAAATTAAAATTCCTAAACTGTACAATCTCCCTGATCTCATAGAACATAATCTACCACAAAATGTTTTAGTAATTGCAACCTGTTTCAATAGTTGCTTGGTGTTTTCAGTGATTTACTCAGGGCATACTGAGTGTGTCTTGCTGAGGTTCATTGGCGCACAGAACATATCACTCCGCTGGAGATATGTGGTAGACTTTTGAGTAGGACCAAGATCTGGCTTGGACATCTCAGCAACCTGGAGTGTTAGCCACCAGATTATGTTCCTTAAGGAGATGGCTGTGTATATAAGCAGATGTTCAGTGTCATAGTTAGGCACAGGTGTCATCTCGACTGTTGAGGGTTTGAGCTCTGGGCACATTTGTGGAGATTTAGCCTTTGGGTTAAGCCCAGAGCAAACCTGCAGGAGATTGTCTAGCTGATGGGGAAGGCCCAGCCTATGATGGATGGGACTAGACGCTGAACAGATGAACAAAACACTGAGAGTCAGTTGAAGAAGTTGGCAGACTTCTGTATACTTGTCCAGACATGCTGATCTGGCAAGTAAAGATTGTCCCTCTCTCAGCCATTATGTGGTGATGGTGTGGCCAATTCCCTTAGCCCTGGTGTTGGTGTGGGCTCTCCCTTCAAGCTGGACTAAGAACTGTAACCAGAATCATAAGAGAAAAGTAAACCCCTTGTTCCCTTAAGCCATTTGATGGTCATTTATCAGCAATCATGCAGACAAACTCCAATATTCAGGCTAGTAAAATACCAGTAGAACAGGAATATATAGGACTAATGCAGAAAAAAAAAAAGAGAGAAGGTTAAGTCTAAGGGGCAAATACTTTCTGGGGATATATTTTACCTTCCTCCAGGTCCAAACAACCAGGAAGAACAGAACTTATAGAGTCTTAACTATGTGCCAGGTGCTTTAAATTAATAGGCTAGTATTTACAGTTCTTTGTTCTGACACATAAAGTCTATGTAGCAGGTTGTATTATTCTTCCAATTTTACATAACAAGAACTTGAAGTATAGAAAAGTCAGGTTTACTCATCTGAATATCCCATTACATAGAAATCACTTCCTTAGAGAAACCTGAAGCTCAAAGTGGTATAACCAGTACTTGTTCTCTAATAACCATTACACTCAGATTAAGAGACAAGAGTTACACCATATGCTTAGTGATCAATTATTTCTTGTTTTTAAGCTTGTTAGAGCTTTGTACATGAACACAACAAACTGAAGTCATTTTCACTCTGTATTACCCAATCCCAACTTCTTCCTTCTACTAATGAAAACCCTGTCAGGCTCCCTCTTGGTTTTTGTGTTTTTATCTCTGTGGCTTGTATTAGAGTATGCCTAACCTTTTACTAAAGCATGATCCTATGTAGGTGGGTTAACCATTAACGAAATTAGTTCCCTTTTCCCATAAAAGCTCTGTGGTCCCTGAGGGAGGGTGTGCTTCAAGCATTCCTCCCTCTGGCATGGTTATCAGCCAGTTATTTCTTTTTTATACTCTTTTTCCTCTCTCCTTAATCCCATTCCCAACTCCCCTCCTTTTCTCTTTACAACACTTCATTTCCTCTGTCACACTCCTTCCTATTTTTGAGTCTTTCCATTGGTACAACCCACTTTGCTTCATCTAGTTTGTCTTTGATTCCATATGCCTCTCATAGATCAGTGGGTATCTCACTGAGAATAGCCATCTTCCTTTTCTTCCCTATCAGTGTTAGTCTGTAATTCTCTCAAGGACATATGGACTTTCTTGAGATCTTTCTCTTTTCCTGGTGAGATGTTGATAGTAAAGTTTCTATACAATTCTTCTGAAAGTGTCTATATGTGCCATGAAGTCATATATATCTCAGCGTCCTGTCCTGCCCAGGAGATAATATCTGGCTCATCACTGTCCGACTTCAGGCTTTAAAATCTTACTGCTCCATCTTCTACACTGTTCCCTGAGACTTGGGGTAGGGTGGCTGTGCCTTAGGTGTCCTTAGTAGACTGCAGTCACTTATTTACTGCACAAATTGTGTTTTTTGTAGTTAAATACTTTCTGTTCCAGGAGGAAGCTTCAAGGTTGAGTGCTGAGTATTCCTCTAATCTACGGGCAATAATAACAAGGATGGTTTGATGTTGTGTCATCATACTTAAACATTCACAGACTGCTTTTGCTCTGGAATCTATGCCTTCCCCTTTCATAGGTTCTTGTTCTTGCTTACAGTAACAGAAATGTGTTCCTTTCTGGCAGGTGGGCCTTAAATCTGACCAGAAAACTGTTGATTGCCTTCTTGATATTTATGCTGCTGTTAACTGATAGTCACCTGTTGTCATAGTGATATTATTGGAATTTGTATATTTCACAGATTGATTAGACGTTTTACTGCTTTTCTCCCCTGGTAACCTCCACAGTACTCTCTAGTATTTTATGAGCTATCCAGCAAAGAGAAATCTACCAGACCAGTTTAGGCTTGTGTTTTTTAACTATGTTATAAGACCCTTAGTTACAGGGTCTTAATGTCAGTTTAGGAAGAGCAGCCAAGAGCAATGGCAAAATCTGTATTGTTTGGGAGGGGGACTTTGAGACCTCTCTGACCTACACCTTAGCAACACCTTATCAGGAAGCATCGCATGTCTATTACTTCCAGTACTAATTGTCTCCGAATTCTATTTAGAGAAGCTCAGGGCATTTTTTTCCCCCTTTCTTCCTCTCGGTTTGCTTCTCTATACAGGGACCGTCTATTCTTATTTTTTTTTAAAGTCTTTTTATTATTATTATTATTTATTAAATTGTGCATATGTGCGTATGTATGTGCGCGCGCGTGCGTGCGCGCGCGCGTGTATGTGTGTGTGTGTGTGTGTGTGTGTGTGTGTGTGTAGAACCACGGACGAATTCCGGAACCACCATGGACGCCTCCACCTCCTTGTTTACTCTGCCCCAGGATTCACAGGCTCCGCCCTACCAGAACCAGAACTGCAGGCCGCCCCCGCTTCCGCCCGCTTCCGCCCGGCGTCTATACGTGGGATCAGGGATCCAAACTCAGGACCTTCCACTTGCAAGGCAGAGGCTTAACCCCTGAGCCACCTCTACCAGCCCTATTCTTATTTTTTTTTAAGTTAAAATATTTTTGAAAAAATTATTTTACAAAAGGTTCCCACGTAGTTGTATTTTGCATTTTCAACATTTTTCTATTAGTCCCTCAGTCCCTTTTACACCCCTTCCTCTCATCCACCTTAAGCATTTTCTTCCATTATTCGCTCCCTCACTAGGCCACCTATGGTATCCTATATCTCCTCCTCCCAAGTCTTAAACCTAACCTTCCTTTCCTCCCTCCTGCTCCTTGATTCCTTTAAAGTTTTCTGTTTCAGGAAGTCTAAATCTAAATCTAAGTACTTCAATCAACAGTCTAATTCTAGTATCCACATATAAGAGAAAGTATGTGGCGCTTGTCTTTCTGTCTGAGATACCTTAATATTTTATTTTTTAGTTCCATTCATTTACCAGCAAATTCCATAATCTCATTCTTCCTGATGGCTGAATAGCATTTCATTATGTATATGTATTACATTTTCATTACCCATTCCTTTGTTGATGGGCAGGTTGGCTGATTTCATTTTCTTGTTATTGTGAATATAGCTGCAATGAACATGGATGAGAAAATGTCTTTGTAATAAGATGTAGAGTCCTTTGGGAATATTCCCAGAAGTAGTATAATTGGGTGATATGATAGTTCCATTTTAGCTTTCTACAGAACCCCCACATTGATTTCTAAACTCCTACCAGCAATGAATAAAGTATTCTTCTTTTCTCTAAATCCTCACCAACATTTGCTGTTGTTTGTATTCTTAATTTTAGCCATTCCGTCTGGGTAAATTGATATCACATGGTAATTTTAATTTTCATTTCCCTGATGGCCAGAGAAATTAAGCATTTTTAAAGATATTTGTTTGACATTTAAATCTTTTTTGTGAAAAGCCCCTTTCTAGTTTCAGTTCCATTTTTAATTGGACCGTTGGCTTTCTTGGTTTTTAAGTTTTGAGTTTTTTGTATAATTTGGAGATTAATTCTTTATACAATTCATAGCTAGCAAAGATTTTTCTCCCATTCTGTGAGTTTTCTTTTTACAAAATTAGCAGTTTGTTTTGCAGAACAAAACTTCTTTAATTTCATGAAGTTCCACTTGTTGATTATTGATATTAGTTCTTGGGTACTTGTGATACTGTTCAGAAAATCTTTACCTAGTCCTATTCATTCAAATGTACTCTCTAGTCTTTCATTTAAAAGTTTCAGAGTTTTGGGCTTAACATTGAGGTATATGATCCATTTGGAGTTAATTTTTGTGTAAGGTGAGAGGTAGATATTGATTTTTCCCAACACCACTTATTGAAGATGTTATCTTTTCCCCAGTCTATATGTTTAGAACATTTGTCAAAAATCAAGGGGCTGTAGAGGAGGCAGTTAATCCCTTGACTGATGTATCTGTTTTTGTGTCAGCACCATGCTGTTTTTATTACTATGGCTCTGTATTACAGCTTAAAGTCTGGTATGGTGATACTTCTAGCAATGTTTTTATTGCTCAAGATTATTTTGTCTAATCAGGGTCCTTTGTCCTTCTGTGTGAATTTTGAGATTTCTTTTTCCAGTTCTGTGAAGAATTGCATTGAGATTTTGATTGGGAGTGCATTGAATCTGTATATTGTCTTTGGTAGGATGCCACATAATATTCTATAATATTAATCTACAAATCCATGTGCATGGGAGGCATTTCCACCTTCTAGTATTCTCTTTAATTTCTCTCAGCAGTGTTTTGTAGTTTTCATTATACAGGTCTTTCACTTGCTTGGATAAGCTTATTCCAAGGTATTTTATTTAATTTTAATTTTATTTTATTTTGAGGTTATGGTGAATGGGATTGATTCCCTTATTTCTTTTTTGGCTTGTTTGTCTCTGGTATATAAGAAGGCTACTGATTTTTGTATGTTGATTTTATAGTCAGCTATTTTACTAAAAGTGTTTATTAATTAAGAAGTTTTTTGGTAGAGTCATATGAATCTCTCAAATATAGAATCATATCATCTGCTAATAGGAATACTTTAGCTTTTTCCTTTCCTATTTGTGCATCTTTATCTCCCTATCTTGCTCTATTGTTCTGGCTAGGTCTTCAAGCATAATATTGAAGAGAAGTGAGAGTGGACAGCCTTGTCTCATTCCTCCCGATCTAAGTGGGATGTTTTAAATTTTTCCCCATTTATATGATGTTTGCCTTAGGCTTGCTGCCCTTATTATGTTGTAATGTTGACTCAATTCCTGTTAAGGGAAATGAAAATGAGGTTTTCATCATTTTCTCTGTGTACCTATGTGGTCATTTGCTAGGATCCTTTGTACTGTCCCAAAGGGAACAGGCGTATGAAGATGTTCCAGGCAGCTCACAGAAAAATTGGCAACCCTTTCAAGGAGCACATTCGAAAATATGCTTACGGTCTTCCTGGCAAAAGTCCTGGCTCAATGGAAGTTGGTAAAAGATCCTAGGGATAGACTTAGCCTGCTCTCTGTGGCCAGAGTAGCACAAGGCCAACTTGCAGACAGAAAAGGCAACAAAAATCAGTGTTGGCGTCAGTTTAATGATATAGTACATGCTTGCCCTGCCTAAGGCCCTGGTACACACACAACAAAACCAAATAACTCTCTTTTCAAGCGCCTCTTCCATTCTGAAGGTTCACACTCGAGTTTTTGGAGTGTCTTTTTTGGGGTGTGCCCCTCCTCTGAGGTGCCCTTGCAAATTTGGGGTCTAGTGTTTTCAGGGTGTTCTCTAGATAGGGGAGCCCCGGGGGTGAGTGAGATGTGTGCGGGTTTGGGGGTGCCCTTTTTGGGGGTGCCTTTTTGGAGGCACATTTTTCGGGGCCCTTTTTGGGGGCGCCTGCTTGAGGGCCTGTTTCTGGAGGCCCTTTTTCGGGGTGAACATTTTTTGGGGTGCGCTTTCTCAGGGTGCAGGGCGCCTTCTGGGGTGCGCACGCGCTTTTTTCGCCCTTGTCGGTTTTTGGGGCGTGTGAGTGCCTTTTTAGGAGCTTTGGGTCTTGGGGACCGGAAGTGCACCGGATGTGGAATTCTCCCACCCGAAGTGCACTGGAGCCTAGTGATGACCAGCGTGAAACACAAAGAACAGGGAAGAGAATCATGCAGGAGGTGTGGGAAGAGAGAAAGAAAAGAAAGGGAAAAAGAAGAAAGGGAGACAGGGAAAGGAATATTTCACTGTTGAGGTTTGTCTTTTGTAACCATAGAGCAGAGTTGGCTTGCTTCCCTTGAAACACAAGGTGTTGCTTGGTCTCCACACCTAGGTGGAAGCAGGTTCTTTTCCCTCGGGGCCATGAAACCTGCATCAGCCAAAAACCCATTTGAAAAATTAAATTATGTTTAAGAAGCAAGAGCCTCCCAAAAGGCCCTGAAGGTCAGAACAATCAGTATTCAAATTAATTGCTTAATGGAAAAAACATTTCCAAGAACAATACTGATAATTTGCTAAATCAGGGTATGTTTGTAGCTCTTTGAAATGAAGTGAATTGGTGGTTACAAGAATTAATGCTTAGAGAGAAATTGTGATTGAAATCCCCAAAGTTAGGTATTAATTCCTTAAAGCAGTTGGTAATTAGTGAAGAATTGTGTGCTCACAGTCACTGTTATGTTCAGTTCTTAATTACATACTGTCTCTCAAATTGTTTTCTAGCCATTGCATGCATGTTGGTCCTGTCTCCTTCAAGTTTATCATAAACCCCATGAGAATGACTCCCATGTTTTCCCCCTCCTATTGTGCTGGGGTTCTGTGACCAGCATGCTTACCTCGCTATCCTGATGGGTACCAAAGGGGGATCTCCAAGATTAAAATCAGGTTAGGTCAAGAGTGGATCTTGGAAAAGCTGAAAACCATGTCAAGTTTATTATGGAATAGAACCCCTTACATACCATGAAATGGGGGCAATGTTTGTACAGGGCACAGAGCAGAGTGATGACTTCAGTAGTGGCAAACTACAGGTGCAAGGTCAACAATAGGCGGATCAACTGCCAACAATACAGCCTTGATAATCCTTAGACATGTTAATAGGCCCTAATGACCCCATTGGTGGGGAAAGAACAGGCTGCTGATAGGTCAGGAACATGGTGATACAATTATAATGATAAAGCTCTGTGCCCATACTTATACATGTACCTGTAGAGGTATTTAATGCACTCATCTTTAGGTTCTTGTTTTTTGAGGCAGAATAGCCCTTGCTGGCATGGTCCTTGGTGCATAGCCAAAACCTTTAAGACTTGGGAAGCCTTTTGCCTCATCCTCAAGAGTGCTGAAGATTACAAGTATGTGTCATCTTGTCCAGCTCTCAAGTATTTATTCTCACAATGAATATCTTTGAAAGAATACTAAAAAAAATCTATGTCACATGTTTTCACTGCAAAAGGAGAAAGTGTTGATGGAAAGCATGGGAAGTAAAAACAAATCCCTAACCAACAATTTTAAGATGATTAGACAGAGAGCTCCAGATGATTCTCCTGCACCAAGAAAAAGGCTGTGAACTTGTCAGCTTTGCTTCTCATACCAATGTGTATTCTGGTAATTTTAAACTTGTTTATAGTTCCCTACACAAAGCATAGTTTCTTAATGTAGTGACTTTTATTGGCCTGGCACTCACTTCCTACTTTTCCTGCTAACTCTTACTCATCCTTAAAGATTTCTCCCGGGCAAAGCCTCCGGGTACCCTTCTAAGTTGTCACATTGGTTTCAGTGCCTAAATGAGAGATCTATGGCACTCCAGGTAACTGAACATGCACAAGACCACTTTATTCATTTTGTACTAAATATTAGATTACGCATATATTTTCTCCATTAATCCCTTTTCTCTGGATACCCCCTCCTCTTTTCTTTCCTTTGGTGGTCTCATGGTGCCTAACCACACAGAGATAGTACTCCATAAACTTTGGAGGCAAATATTAAATTCATATGAAGTGTAGAACTTATTGTCATTCTATTCAGTTAAATTAAAGAAAATTATATAATAGAAATTATTCCAAATTGAGTACAAAGATATTTTTTACACTTGGAGTGTATATAATACTTTATCTAGGTTTAAAAGTATGTTCACATTTTTACCTGGCAGGATACTAGAGGAAATAGTGCTATTTGAATACCGATTTGGAGCATACATTTCAAACATTTCAAAATATTATCATATTGAAACATGTATTTTATGTCATACATGAAATTTTATACTATGTGCTACATTTAAATAGATTATTAATTATAACTATTTAGATTCAAAAAAGTTAATAAATGAGCAAAGAGTTCTTTCTAAAACTTTGAAAAATGAGAAAACTACTCTTTTTCAGAAGAAATAAGTGAATCAAGCAAGAAGATATAGCAGAATAATTCCTGACATGGGATTCAGATGCCTTAAGTTTTCCTTTAATTAGTTGTGTGACTTTTGATGAGCCGCCCAGTCTTTGAAAGGTCCTAAATCTTACCTCATTAGAAATAGAAAGATCATTTGTAGACAGTTTAAAAATCTAATTTAAATGTCTTCTGGGTATTATTAGCTTATAGGAAAGCATTTTAAACTAGTACAAACACAACTGATAAATGTAATAAGGAAGTGAAGAAATATTGGAGTCCAGTATGCCTCAAACAAGGAAGCTTCTGGAAATAGCCAAGTTCATATTTTAGCCTGCGAATGTGGTGGGTTGATTTACAGATTTGTATACAAACCAAGTTGTCCTACCTCTAATTTTCTATCCTTGTGTATGTCTCTCATCTGTAGGAACTGCAATAGCTGATATCTAGCTTCTGTGATCAGACATTGGAAACCAAGGACATAGGTCCCAAGGAGGCTGAGAAAAAGGGGATTTTACAATGAGAGTGTAAAGTTCAAGTGTCTCTGTTTCTTTCTCTAATACAGTTTTGATAAAAAATGTTATATATATACATATACACACATCTATCTATCATAGATAGATAGAGAGAGAGAGAGAGAGAATAACATAATTCATTGCTGGGAATGGGACTGGGACATAATAAACAAACTACTTCACTATTAAACTACACCTCTGAAACATAAATCCTTAATTTTTTATTATTTTTTAGATGGCATAGTGGCTTCATCATTATGTATAAATGCATGTTATTTTTTCATAATGCATGATATTGTACTTTGCTCATATCAAGCTCCCATTACACTCCCTTATACTCAAAGTTTCAAATCTCACATTAAGTTCTTGGATCCATTTTCCTTTAATTTTGTTTTTGTACAGCATGAAAAACAGAGATCTAGTTTCATTCTTCTACATGTTGCTATTCAGTTTTCCAAGTACTACTCGTTGTCTTTTGTCTAATAAATATTTTTGAATCATATTTAAAAAAAAAAAGCTGGCTGTCATTTGGCTCTGAGAATAGATTTCTTTCCTTTTTTTTTTAAAAAAAAAATTTATTTTATTTAGTGTGTGTGTGTGTGTGTGTGTGTGTGTGTATGTATCAGAGGGAACTATGTGTGCCTGTGGTGGACCAAGGGTAATTTATGGAATAATCCTGGATTGCTTCTTCCTCCTTTTTGCTTATTTTGAGATTTCCCAGGCTCTGCCTACCAGGGCCAGAAATGCAGGCTGCTGTTTTCTGGCGTTTTTTACATGGAACCTGGGATCAGAATTCAGGACCTTCTACTTGTGAGTTAGAGTCTTAACCCCTGAGCCATCCCTCCAGCCTGATTTCTTTCTTTTCTTCTTGCGCCGTTTTGATATTGTTCTGGATAAGACCTCAAACTCTGTATTGAACAAGAATGGGAAAAATAAACATCCTTGTCTTATTCCTTACTTGAGAGGAAATACCTAAAGTTTTTCCCCACTTAGTACTATGGTGACTACAGATTTGTCATATGTGGCCTTTGTCATGTTGAGGTATATTTTGCTACTTCTAATTTCCTTAGGGTTGTAAGTTATTTACATTAAGGGCTTAGAATATATCATTTCATGCACTATTGCCTTTCAAAATTTTTGATAAGAGCTCTAATGCTCTTGTGACTAGTTCGTTTTTGTAGATGAGCTTGTAGCATTCTTTTGCAATTTTTGGTAGTTTATTTTGTATTTTTGGTAGAGCCCTAGATGTTCTTTTCTGGTCATGGCTCTTTGGATCTAAATGCCTCTTGGACTTGGGTATCTCTTTCCTTAATTTAGAGAAATTGTTGCCATGGCTTTGTTGAATAGATTTTTCTACGTATTTAGATTTTATCACAGCTCCACAAACCTATAAAGTTTTAAGTTTGGACACAATAATTCTTCTGTTACATCTAATCAATTGGCACACTTTCTACCATAGTTTTTATTTGGTTAGTTGAGTTTTCATTTCCAACATTTCCATTTGGTTTCTTCAAAAGTCCAATGTCTTCACAGAATTTCTCATCCATGTTGCTCAGTTTCTCTTCTTTTTTGATTGCTTATTCATGTCCTGAATTAATTGCCTTTATTCATTTGTTTTTTTTTTGTATTCTATTTGAATTGAAGTCAAAGATGATTTGCAAAAAGTTGACTTTTACATTGCTGCTGAGTAATTAATGAGTTTGAGTTTCTGGGGACATCATGCTACCTTGCTCTTTCATGTCTCTCATGCTTCTTTGCTATAATATATGTGTCTTTTTTTGGATATCAATTCCATTGTATTTAGACATCTTGTTAATAAACCCCAAAGTTTTAAGGGCTCAGGTCCCTTTACTAAAAAGAGAAGAGAAACCAAGCTGGTTTAGAATGAGGCTGCTGTTTCCCACCATGCCCCAGACATGCAGAAACCTTTGTATGAGCCAAGTCCCGCCCCTTTCTTCTGTATTTCTGTGTCTTTCAGCTGCTTTACCAGTCACTTTGTGATCTTTCAATTCCCCTTCAATTCCCACTGTAGAATGGGATCTGTTCTTATTACCTTGTGCTTCTTTTCTACTATGCTACATGGAAAAAGTGTCTAGTTTTTTAACCTTCTCTCAAAGTGACATGTATTCTTGATATTAATCCTTCTTATAGAAAATGTTATCGGTCTTTTCTGTACTCTATCTCTCCTCAATCCTTGTCTGATGTGATGTCTGTTAGTTTCTGCCTCTCTTCTTCATATCGCCCCTCCTCCCATTTTTTCCTGTCTACCTTATTTCAGAGTGATCATGAGAAATGATTAGGAATGGGCTTAAAAATAGTTTGAAAAAGCATGCTTAGCTAAAAATGGTTTCAAGTCTTCTTATGTGTATTGTCTTCATTTTTATGAGGCAAACTGCTTAAATACATGTGTTTACAGATGCGGTGCTTTGACTTTACTTCTTAATATCAACAAAGGAGGAGGAGACATTGTTTTATACTTTAGTAAAGGATGTAACTTATCACTGATGACATGACAAAGAGAAAAATCTATAGGATCTTGGATTTCCTGTCTTTATTTTGTAAAATATGAGTTCAACACTTCTTTATGCTCCCAATCTCTTTTGTAAATGAGCATAATATACTCATGAAAATCTGCATCAAATGTTTTAAGGGGGGAAAGACAGCAAAACAACAATGCTAAAAGAAAGGTGCTGGGGGGGAGATGGTGCCTATACAGATGGAATAATATAAGAAGGAAAATATGAAGTAATGGCAGGAGTGTTCTTTTTGCATCAAGACTAGTGGTAGTTTTCATTTTAGTTTTTTTGCTTATTTACATTACCAAAGTCTACTTCAGCATAAGCTTTCTTACTATTATTGGTGAATACTCATGCCTTTTAAAAAAATGTGGTACTATTGGGATTAAAAGAAAACCAATTCTTCCAATATGTACTAAGTCTCTGTAATATTACTTAGTTTCTGCTATATTCTTGTGTTTCCAGTCCTTACTTTACTCTACCAACATAGAGACATTAAAGAAGGGAGTATATGTCCCAGAACACGGAAAGGGAGAGGAGATAGGCTTAGAAAGCATCCTCACTCCTATGATTTTGTGAACCAAAGCTTTGAAATCCATAATGCATTGTTTGCAAGTATTGGTTATATAAAACAATCTTTCTTTCTTAGGTATAGAATGTGTGTAGGTGTGATTATTTAGGCAGCTGGTGATTTCCTATCATGGCTGGAGGGAGGCAAACACAGCAGATAAGTGGTCACAGAGTATCATTTGATGCTTTATTTGGTACTTTGTCCCTAGTGTTTCACATATTTTCTCAACATTAAATACAAGGCACAAAATGAGATTATTAATACATCTATAATACTCATGAATCAATGAAAGAGTTACAAATCATACTACCTTCCATTTGTTTCTGTTTTACCATTTCCAGTATTAGTTTCACAGTATTTGAAGGAATTTTTATGGTAGAATGATTACCTGTACAAAAATAAAAAGACAACATAAATAAATGGAAGAACATCTGCCTGATTCAATTATGTTAAAATTTGAAGTCAAACTTAGCTTATTAATATTTATAACTTGAAAATATGTCCTTGAATTTTGTTTAACGGGATCCTGTGTGATATTTAATGGCTGAATGATTTAATATTTTTAGTTATTTAAATATTGTGGCTTGTACCTTTTGTTATTTGAAAATAAACAAGCCCCTGAAAACTCAATTTATCACTTGCTGTTTTTCCCCTTTAGGATAATAATGCTTCATTTTCAATGTGTGCCTGTCTTTATATTTGGGCTCCAGTGTGTCACTGCAGAAAAACATAAAAATACATGCTGTTTTGCTCATTTACCTCAGCATACTTTAAAATTTAAGAGTCCTGTCAATCAAAGGTGCTCCCATGATAGATGTGAAGCTCCTGGAGAGTTCTGTGGTCACTGAGATTGTGAGCGTGGCAGCTGGTGTCTCTGCTGTGTGCTAAAGTCAGGTGTGCTTGAGAAATGAACCTTAAAATAAGTTTCCACTAATATATGGCTTAAAGTGTCCTCTATATGTGATTTGAAATGAATGCAGTAATTTCTTTGGTATATGTTGCTCTACTAATTTATTTGAACATTTATTTAAAATGTTATTAATTCTATCACATTTTGTACTTTGGTTTGATCAAAAATTGCTGCCGCTGGCTACTTAGAATCTGCTGAGAATTTCTGAAACATCAAGCAGAGAGGATCAATGGCAAAATGGTGAGATGTTTCCATCCCTTTAAGACAAGCTTTGACAATTCTTGACAAAGGACTAGGCTATATTAAGTCAATCTATCTTGATTTGCAGTTGCCAACAGAATTTTCTTTCTCTTCTTAGTGTTGTCCTTCAGCTCCTCATCCTATCTGAACATCTGAATTACAAATTGGATCACCGAAATAAATAATCACACTAATTGTGCTTTTTATTTTGGAAGGGGAGAGGGTTGATCAGATCTTTGCACATTGTTCCTCTTAGTGTGATGTATAGATTAGTTGGATTATTTCCTGTGACAACACACTCTGTTTTTGTAATTGGATTGTGGTTTAGATCATTCTATAGGCACAGTATTCTCATCGACATACCATTTTTTTCTTTTGTTAAACCACTTTTCATTGCTGCCTAATATATCTTTTGATTTCCACCCAAAGTGGAAGGTTTGGTCTCATGCTTTCTTTTTTCCCTAGTAATCACTGATATTACTTCTCTGAATAAGGCAGCTTTGAGCAAACTGTTTTCTCAGTTTTCATTCACAGATGATTCTTTGAACAGCTTGTCATTTGGACTCCAAGGAAATAATCTCACTAGTTCAGCTTTTGCTGCCTGTCCTCGGTGTTTTCACACAACTATTTTCGCTACTCTGACCCCTTATCTGACTCCTTTCTTCTCCCTTTTAAATTTCTTTAATGTCAGCCATACTACATTTTATCTCTCTCTCTGCTGTCAATCTTTTTAAAGCCTTTATATTGATTTGATTTTCACAACTATGGGAGTATTCTCTGTGAGTTTCTCTGATCAAATGCTTTTCATTATTTCTGACCATTATTTTACCAAAACTGTTGTTCTTGAATTGCAGTAATTTCTGTCTCATTCGGTATCTTCTGGGGTTGATAAACTTCATCTGTTATTTCAAAGAGAATCAGATGAGTTGTATTTCTGCTTCATTTCCAGTGTTCCCAGAGGCATATCTACTGCATGGTAGCAAGTATAGCAGTAGTCTGGATAGTGATTAGGTATGCTGTGAGTATGGTTATAAATATGTCAAATCAAAATTCAATTTTAAAAAGACTGAAAATGCCTATGGAATACAAAATAGATGTCTTTTATATATACAGCCACATGATTCCCACACATCTATAAATGGATAATGCTTATGGTGGTGTTCATTTTTAGTGGAAGCAAGTGGTTCATATTTAAAAAGTCAAAAAAATTAAAAAAATGTATGTGTATTTATCTGTGTATATATATGTGTGTGTGTACATCTTTAAATATTTAAATTAAATGCAATAAAGTGCTCACACATAAAAGCATGTTAAAACTGAAAAAGTTTAAAATATCAGAACACATAATTTCCTACCTCACACTATTTTTTTTCTGGAGTAAAATGTAGGGTGAAGAAATGTAGTTAGTGTAGCTAGGACACCTGCTGTTTTGAATACTTTTTTCATTACTGTCACAAATACCTGAAAAAAAAAACAATTTAAAGAAAGCAGAATTTATTTTAACTCATAATTTCATATATATAGTCTACCATGGTAAGGAAGTCATAGAGGCAAGAGCATGAGTCAGCTGATTAGATTGCAGACACAGCAGAGAAACAGAGAAAGAAGAATGTTGGTGCTCAGATAACTGTCTTCTTTTCCTTTAGTCTTGGATGCCAATCCATGGAAGAGTGGCACCGACATTCAGTGTGTATGTTCCCCTTCAGTTAAACAGTTTAAAAACTACCTCATAGACACAACTGGAGCTATGTTTCCATGGTAGTTATAAATCTAATCAGTTTGTCGATGAAGATTAACTACAACCCTACCTTGCCAAGATTATGCTCAGAACACAATACATTAAATCATAACACCCCATACCAATTTTCATTTTATAATGCAAGTGAATGTAGTCTGTTTCTAAAAGTCCCCATAGTATTTAATAGTACAAATACTGTAAAAAGTCTCTTCTGAGACTCAAGACAGTAGTCTCTTTAACTGTAAACCTCTACAGAACTAAAAAAAAAAAAAAAAAAAAAAAACTTCTATTATGCAAAGGCAGATTTAAAACATTCCCACTGCAAAGGCAAAAGAATGTAGGGGTAGCAATAAAATACTGGTCTAATTCAAGACAAAACCCAGAAGGCTAAATAACAAACCCTGTAGGTCCTTCACTGCATCTAAGACTCATGAAGGAATCACTCATTCTTTAGTTGTTTTCAGGCACCTTATTATGGTGCCTGAAATACATGTAGTTCTTTATGTGCTGACTATATTCTATGACTGCAGTTTTCTTTGACATCCCATGGTTCTGATATATACAATACCCTAAGGTTTCCATGGTGTCATAGTTAGATACAGGTGTCAACTTAGTGTAGAGAGTTCAAGCTCTGGACACATTTGTAGAGAATCAGTAGTTGAGTTGAGCCCAGAGTGAAACTGCAGGAGACTCTCTAGTTGATGGGACAGACCCAGCCCATGGTAAGTGGGACTAAGCCCTGGGCAGGAGAATAAAAGACAGAGAGCTGTTTGAAGAAGCTGACATCCTTCTGAATACTTTACCAGACATGCTGGTCTGACAAGAAGGATTGTCCCTCTTTCAGCCATTATGTGGATGTGATGCTGCCAGTTCCTCGCCTCTGGTGTTGGAGTGGAACCTCTTGACAAGCTAGACAGTTGCCAGAGAGAATAAAACCCCTTGTTCCCTTCAGCGCTCTGATGGTGATTTTATCGGCAACCATGCAGAGTAACTGCCACACATGCGGCATAGGCTTTCCTTTTGCAACTTCATGTGATAGCTTCCCAGGGCCTCCTCTGAGAGCATCTGACCCTACCACACATTGCCTGGTCATTCTGACTTTCTGAAATCTTGGTGGAAGCTTCCATGATGCCATAACTTTTACATTCTGTGTGTTTACAAAACAATATCCTGTGTATTATGATGCCAGTTTCTGCTGCTAGTTTGGAATGCAACCTACCTTTCTTCTACCACAACTTTAGTTGTATACCTAATTCCTTTGAAATAAATTTGGATTTGTAAGTGTTGGAGCATTCAATGGACTGTTCAAATTTTACACTCAGGTCAGTTCTCCTATTGTGCCAAAGCAAAGTGTGAGGCTCCTCCTTAACTGCTATTTTTTTTTTAAATAATTCCATCGTTCTTCCTGATCCCTCCTTTCTACAACTATAAACATGCTCACAATTCTTTCTTCACCAAACTTCACATTTTTCTCTGTCTTTCTGAGCTATTGTTTCTCATTGTAAATCTGTGTAAGAAAACCCAGCAATAGCCATGATAAATCCTCAATGCTGTGCCATCATGAAATTTCCTTTTCCACACAAATTAGTCTTTCAGTTTTGAACTCAGCTGCATTCACATTCTCAGGACATGGACCAAACACCCACAGATTCTTTGCCTGAGTATAACATGGATGGCCTTTAATCCAGTTTCTCTGAAACTTCTTGAGCCGTTCTCTACCATCTGTACTTCTCTTAAATTTCTGCTCTTGCATACTGCCACAAGAATGGCCCTGCACAGTCGGCTTATAGTGTTCAAGGGCTTCTCTAGTTCACAACTATTTCCCTTTCTTCCTGAAAATCAGTTCTAAGACTGTAAATTACTGGCTCATCATAGTAACCACTCTGGTTTTAGGTACCCATATTAGTTAACATTCTCGTTGCTGTGACAAATATCTGACAAAAAATACCTAAGGGACAAAGAGTTTATTTTGACCTACAGTTTGAGAGTATAGTTCACCATAGTAAAGAAGTCAAAGACAGTAAGGGCTTGAAGCAGTTATATATTGTCAGGACGTAGAGAGAAAAGAATAAGAGTATTTAGAACACTTTATACTTATATTGAATACGCATATCAAGTAACTATGAAATTCATAATTTTAAAGTTATGTTTCATCTAATATGATGTCTAGTTACATTGGCTCCTGTATGTTTCTAGCAGTTTCTATCTAGGCTTTAATTTCATGTAACAAGTATAATGAGAGGAAAGTTCCTGGTGTAGATCTCTTCCTTTGATCCTTAGTTCAGATCGATACTCACCTGGCAAGAACCACTGTTGTTAAAAGTAATCTTGCAAAGCTAACAAAATTGTACAGCGATGAGCTTCTAAACTGACAGCAAACATCACACAAGCACCAGTCTTGCTATTTAATTCTGCTTCACCAAGATTAAGGCAGTGATCAGATTTCAGCTGTCACCAGAGGGTTCATTTCTGATGTCTGCTATGTATCTTTCTCCATATCTATCTAAGGATGGCTCAGTTTTATCTGTTTACAACTAAAGTAACTACTTTCCCTGCCTTTAGACCTGCACATGGTGGTATAAGAATTTTTAAAGTACTGTAGATTGGTTGATGCATTTTGAAATTGACCTGGGCTATATTCTCTTTTTTTTTCTGGATCTTTGTTTACTGATAATGGATATGTAGTTGTCTTGGTTTTTGAGTTTCTTTAGGGGCAATTCCAGTGAATTAAGTGGTAAAGACTTACTGGTTTGCTTATTTATCTGAACCAAAATTCAAATATCTTATCATATCCTAGGTTATATGAATAACAGGCATCTTTTCTCTCTATTGAGTAAAAACTATGTGTTTCAATCACTTCCTATATTTCTTATTTCTGACTTTATGAGTCCTTTCTGGATATTTAAACCTGATATACAAATCAACATTGCTCCTTTGTAGCTTTTTTTCAGGAGAAGTATCTTGACTTCATTTAAACTCTTGTGTTTATGTCTTGTTTCTATCATTATAGATTGTCTGGTCTGATAATCTTTTACCCTCCATAAAAACAATTTCACTTGAAAAGAATTGGATCTCTCACATTCAATTGCTTGGCTTCAAGGGAAAAGAGAAAACAGAATAGTGTATTAAGAAAAGCAAGAACAATGATATTGTCTGAGTATCTGATCTCTACCCATCACCACATTTAATCCATGTTGAACAGGTCACTGTTCATGTGGAAAGGATCAAGGCAATGAAAACTAAAGCAGTTAAAACTATAGAATGATTACTTTTAAGCATTCAAGAATATTAAGCTCGTCTATGAAGCTAATTAAACATTATTTTCATTTCCCTTAGACAATCTGCAGTATATTCCCTTACCTGCAAATATACTGTATTTGAGATTAGATAGTGTTTTCCTTATTTTTGTATATTCTTACATTAATCAATTAACAATTTCAGTTCATAAAAATTATAGGTAGATATTATTAAATTTGAATTATAGTGTTTAGCTCCTCTCCCTCTTCATCAGCATTTTTGGTATTTACATAGGGTGCACCTTATTCCCCTGGTAATCATCACCTGTATTCAGGACGCTGTTCTATCAGTGTGTTTCTTGCAAAGCAATTGGGAAAAGTGATAGCTCTTCCTACTTTCACTTCTCTTCTAATACAGAAAGTTCACATTTTTTAATTTCTATAAGTCTATCTAAATAAAGAATGACATTATTTAAGATATTGTCTAAATACTATTATCTTAGATTTTAAGGTGGTGGGTAAGAAATAGATGTGAGAAGACATCTATTGTCCAAGTATATAATTGTATTATTAAATTGGAAATCAATTGAATTGAATTGTCTCTTGTGAAGTTGAAAAGTCTTCTGAATTGGAAAGTCTGTTTTGCCTCCATTCTAGCATGAAGAACATCTGTTTCAGTATGTCCTAGAATGTTACAGTACTGCAGTGAAATTCTTACAAACTCACAGCTTCATTAAGGACTTAGAACTAACATGAAATATACCCTATTGGTAATCAACCAGCTAAACACAGAAGTGTCAAATCACAAAATGTCATGTAATCATCAAGTGCTGGGAACTTAAAGGCTCATTTCTCTGTCTTGAAATGATTCTGTTAACTGAGTCAAGTTGCTGCCTTGTGTGTCCTTTGTCTGTTTCAGCCTCCATTCCCAGAGGTCAGCCTGAAAGGGCGGATGTTTTTCATTGGAGGCATCATGACATTAGGAGCTTGAGAAATTTAAATTCTCTATTCAAAGAGAGCAATGACATTCCTAACTTTGTGGAAAGTGAAAAGGGAAGAAAACCCAGTAGAGCACACCTGGGTCTCTTCCCATTTTCTTTAAGAATTGGCTGTCACTTTGACTCTTCTCTTATTCAGTAAGACCAAAGAGTACATTTTCACTTTTGGCAGAGAGAAAAGAACAAAAATTTACTTTTATTCAGATTAAATTTTCAGAGCATTTTTTAAAAAATTTTAACATGTATTATTATTATTTCCGCTCATACAAACTTAATAGGTAGATCAGTTCCCTTCCCCCTCCTCCTCCCCTGAAACCCCTGCTCCCCTTCCCTCCCTCCCTGTCTCCCAGTGCCTCCCCCCCCAATTCCCAGAGAGTCCTTTATTGTGTATGCCTAACTCTCCTCTTGGTCCTCCTCTCCGATGACGTACAAGGACCCAGTGGCATTTCCCTGAACCCTTTCTCATGTTCCCCTTAAGCATAGGAACACTACTGTGGCTGTCAATCCCTTGCCGCCAAGGATCTTGGTGCCTTTAGCTAGACTTTGTGAGGTCAATAGTGTGCTGGACATTGCGCAGGGCATGCAAAGTCCTATTATGATTGCTTTAGCCCTAACTAGTGTGGAGAATCTTCAGATCATTGCTCCTCCCATCCTTTTGCTCTTACAATCTTACCGCCCCCTCTTCCGCAAATGTCCCTGAGCTTCAGGATGGGAGATTAGGCTGGCTTAGTTCTATGTGGTTGATATAGACTCTCTGAAGTTCTGGATTGTGGTTTGTTGATTTTCTTTTGCAGTTTTGTTGCTCCTGCAATGCCCTTCACTCCATCCTAACGGGCACTGTATGTCACCCCCTGGTCAGAGACAAAAAACTGTTAAACTGGAGTCTTGTTATAATAGCACATTCAAGGGTAGATGTAATAAAAGCAGGAAACCTTGGTGAGGGAGGGGTCAGTCACCCATTTGCAAAATGATCACCTTTCATCTGCCAGACTACATGCCCTCCCCTTCTGGTGAGATCATACCCCCTCAGTTGTACATGATTAGGAACGAACTTCTGTGAACTTAACCAGGTGTCACATTACTTACTTGCATTCCTTAGAGGCCGATTTTCTCTGCTGTAACATGGTCCCCTCTCTCCTTGTGTCTGGTGTGGCCCTCCAACCCCATCCCTCCTGTTCACAATCCTTGCAATTACTGTATTACATAGGTTTACCCTTGAGTGTCTCAATGTGGGCTGGGTGAGTTTGGTACTAGGAGCCACCTATTAGGGAGTACATACGGCACTTAATTTTCTGGGTTTGGGATACTTCACTTAATATAATTGTTAATAATGACATCCATTTCCCAGCAAATTCCAGTAATTCATCATTTTTGATGGCTGAGTAGTACTCCATTGTATAGATGTACCACCTTTTCCTTATCCACTTGTCAACTGTTGGACATTTAGGTTGATTCCATGACTTTGCTATTGTAAACAGTGCTGCTATGAACATGGTCGTGCTTGTGCTATCGAGGCGAACCTCTGCTGCATGGGGGGTTATTCCCAAAAGTGGGATAGCAGGGTCATATCGCATTTCAATCTTTAATTTCTTTAAGAATCTCCAGACGGCTCGCCAGAGTGGCTGTATGAGCCTGCATTCCCACCAGCAATGTAGGAGAGTTCCCCTGTCTCCACATCCTCTCCAGCACTTGTTGTTTGTATTGTGGATTTTTGCCATCCTGACCTGGATGAGATGATATCTCAGGGAGGTTTTGATTTGCATTTCCCTTATGGCTAAAGAAGTGGAGCATTTTTTCAGATATTTGTTAGACATTTTAATTTCATCCCTGGTAAAGTTTCTTTGAAGTTCCAGGGCCCATTTTTTAATTGGGCCTTGGTGTTTAATTTTCTAAGTTCTTTGTGAACTCTGGACAGTAGAGCTCTATAAGATATGTGGTTAGTGAAGATTTTCTCCCATTCTGTGGGTTGCCTTTGAGCTCGTGTTACAATCTCTTTATCTGAACAGAAGTTCTTTAATTTCACAAGATCCCAACTGTTGAGAGTTGGTAGCAGTGACTGTGCCATTGGATGTCTGGTTAGGAAATGTTGGCCTAGCTCAATCAGCTCGAGGGAGTTCTCTATCCTTTCAACTATGGTTTTTATAGTCTCTGGCCTGATATCAAGGTCCTTGATCCATTTGGAATTAAGTCTTGTACATGGTGACAAGTAGGGGTCCAGCTTTAATCTTCTGCATGTGGAGATCCAGTTTTGCCAGCACCATTTGTTGAAGATGCTGTTCTATTTCCATTGGATTCTTTGGGCCCCTTTGTCAAAGATCAAATGGCTGTATTTTTGTGGGCTTATATCTGGGTCTTCAACCCTTATCCATTGATCTGTGTGTCTATTTTGGAGCCAGTACCAGGCTGTTTTTATAGCTATGGATTTGTAGTATAGACTAAGGTTTGGTATGGTAATACCTCCAGCAGTGTTTTTGTTACTCAGGATTGTCTTTGCTATCCTGGGTCTTTTGTGCCTCCATATGAATTTTGAGATTGTTTGGTCAACTTCTTTAAAGAATTGCTTTGGGATTTTAATTGGTATAGCATTGAATTTGTATATTGCCTTTGGTAGGATGGTCATTTTTACAAAGTTGATTCTGCCAAGCCAGGAACATGGGAGGTCTTTCCACCTTCTGGTGTCTTCTGCAATTTCTTTCTTCAGGGTTTTAAAGTTTTCATTGTAAAGGTCTTTTACCTCCTTGGTTAGGTTTATACCAAGGTATTTCATTTTTTTTAGGGGCTACAGTAAATGGGATTGTTTCTCTCAAGGCTTTTTCACTTCTTTCATTCTGGGCATATAGGAAAGCCTCTGATTTTTGCACATTTATTTTGTATCCTGCCACCCTGCTGAACTTCTCAATTAGTTCCAGGAGCTTCCTGGTGGAGTTTTTGGGATCACTCAGGTATAAGATCATGTCATCTGCAAATAGGGATAGCTTGACTTCTTCCTTGCTGATTTGAATCCCTTTTATGTCCCTTTCTTGTCTTATGGTTTCAGCTAAGACTTCAAGTACAATATTGAATAGAAGTGGTGAGAGTGGACAGCCTTGTCTAGTTCCTGATCGAAGTGGGAATGCTTCTAATTGTTCTCCATTGAGCATAATCCTTGCTGTGGGCTTGTTGTATACAGCTTTTATTATATTGATAAAGGTTCCCTCCATTCCTACTGTCTCTAGCGTTTTGATCATAAAAGGCTGTTGGATCTTGTCAAAGGCTTTTTCTGCATCTATCGACAGTATCATGTGGTCTTGGTCTTTGGACTGGTTACATGATGAATTACATTTATTGATTTTCATATGTTGTGTGTTAAACTTCACATTGTATAAGTTTTTGAAATATGATGTTATAATTCTCTGGATTTCTTGGGTATCAGTAGTGATAACTCCATGTTCATTTTTAATTTTGTTAATTTTGTGTTTTCTCTCTCTTGCTTTTGGTTAATTTAGCTAGGGGTGTATCAATCTTATTGATTTTTTCAAAGAACCAGCTTTTTGACTGGTTGATTTTTCCTATCGTTTTCTTAGTCTCGATTTTAGATATTTCTCCCCTTATTTTGCTAATCTCCTCTCTTCTACTACTTTTGGGATCAGATTGCTCAAGTTTCTCTAAAGCCTTAAGCTGCATCGTTAAGTTATTTATTTCTGATGTTTCCATTTTTTTTGATGTAGGCATTAAGAGCTATGAACTTACCTCTGAGAACAGCTTTCATTGTGTCCCAGAGATTTTGGTAAGTTGTATTTTCATTGTCGTTCACTTTCAGGAAATCTTGAATTTCCTTTTTAATTTCTTCCTGAATCCAGTTCTCATTCATCATCATATTGTTAAGTTTCCAGGAGTTAGTGTATTTTCTCTTGTTTGTTGTGTTGTGGATGTCCAGCTTTAGGCCGTGGTGGTCTGATAGGGCACAGGTTAGAATTTCAACTTCTTTGTATATGTGTAGATTCGTTTTGTGTCCCAAGATGTGATCTATTTTGGAGAAAGTTCCGTGTGCTGCTGAGAAAAATGTGTATTCTTTGGTACGTGGATGAAAAGTTTGATAGAGATCTGTAAGGTCCATTTCTTTCAGGTTTGATTAAGTTCCAAAGTGTCTCTGTTAAGCTTTTGACCTGTTGATCTATCCCATGTTGAGAGGGCGGTGTTGAAGTCCCCAAGAATTATCGTTTGGGGGTTGATTTCTTGCTTTAAGCGCTGTAAGGTTTTCTTAATGAATGTGGAGGGGCCCGTATTGGGTGCATAAATGTTCAGTATTGTGAAGTCTTCCTGGTGAATTGTACCTGTGACTAAATGTAGTATCCATCTGTGTCTCTTATGATTTTCTTTGGTTTGAAGTCCACTTTGTCTGAAAGCATAATTGCTACCCCTGCCTGTTTCCTGGTTCCATTAGCTTGCAAGATTTTGGACCAGCCTTTCATTCTTAGGATGTGCCTATCTTTTGTGGTGAGATGAGTTTCCTGAAGGCAGCAGATTGTTGGATTGTGGTTTTTAATCCAAGTTTGTAATCTGTGTCTCTTAATCGGCGAGTTAATACCATTGACATTTAGTGTTATAATGGAGAAATTATTTTTAATTCTGGACATTTTTTATGTTTAGTGGATTTTGTAAGAGTGTTGTTTGATATTTATGTTTTGGTGGTATTATACTACCCTTCTGTCCTCCTGGATATGCTTGTTCTTTTCTTCAAGATCAAGTTTGAGTATCATTTCTAGGTTTTTTTGAAGGCCTGGTTTGGTAGACATGTATTCCTTCAAGTTGTCTTTGTGCTGGAAAACTTTTCTCTCTCCCTCAATCATGACAGATAGTTTTGCCGGGTATATCAGTCTGGGTTGGCATTTTTGCTCATTAATACTTGAAGTACGTCTCTCCAAGCTCTTCTTGCTTTTACTGTTTCCATTGAGTAGTCATTTGTTATTCTAATAGGTTTACCTTTAAAAGTGACTTGCTTTTTTTCTCTTGAAGCTCTCAGCATCTTTTCTTTGTCTTGAATGTGGAATTTTTTGACTATTATTTGCCGTGGCGATTTTCTATTTTGGTTTTATCTGTTTGGAGTGCGAAATGCCTCTTGTATTTGGATAGGCCTCTCATTCTTTATTTGTGGGAACTTTTCATTTATGATGAATTGAAATATTTCCTCCGGTGTGGTATTTTGGGATTCTTGTTCTGGTATTCCATGAATGCGCATGTTAGGCTTCTTCAGGGTGTCCCATATCTCTTGAATGTTCCTCTCCAGTATCTTTTTGGCTTTAACAATCTCTTCCATTGAGCTGGTTAATTCTCCCACTTTGTCTTCAAGATCTGAAATTCTATTTTCTGCCTCATTTGTTCTGCTGATAAGACTCTCTGTTGAGTTTTGGGTTGAAGATAACTTGTCTTTTAGTTCAATTTTAAACTCTGCCTGAGACTGTTTTAATTGCTCTATACCTATTTTTGTTTTTAAAGTGTTTTTCTCAACTCCTCCAAGTGCATGTTGTGTTCCTGTTCGAAGTGGTTGATACGGTTGTTTAACTCTTCTCGGATTTCCTCTTTCATAGTATTAATCATGGTAATGATCATACTCTGAAAGTCGTTATGTTGGGTCTGGCTTTCATGGCTATTTTCTGTGGATTTGTTGTGGTCAGAATCCCTCATTATGGGATTGATTCTTTCCGCAGGAAATTGGTCTTCTTGGGTTTTGTTTCTCGTGGATCTGCACTTTGACTTGTACATCGGTGTTTTGTTTTTTAGGACCTTTCAGTTTCTGTGTGTTTTTCACTGAATCCACCTAGTTGGTATTGTTACACTTGCCAGTTATTACTAGTGCTTGCCTTGGATTGGGTATGTTTGTGTATTGTTATTGTTATATCCTAGATGAGACTACTAGGCTGTTAGTACGTCAGTTAAGTCAGGTTACGTTACCAGGGGGTGAATATTAGTTTGGTAGTGCACTTTTACGATTTAGTTTCTTGGTGAAATGTGGGGGTGATGGTGTACTCCCTGGAGTTGTACGTTGTGGGGTGGCTGTATGAGAAAGTTGATCTACAGCATTGATACTTTAAAGGATCAGTAAGGTGAAAAGAAAAAGTTTACTTATCTTTGGGTTGGATGAGAAGAATGTCGCCCACGTGATATACTGATTGTAGTGGAGTCCAGATGTATGGCCTGTGTTCCCTTTGTTCCTTAGAATTTTGCTTGAGTTTCCTTTGGGCTCTATTGAATTCTGAGTAGCAGTGTGTCTTCCGTGGACCACACTGGTAGGTCCCCAGTGGGCCAGAGAGGCAGAGGGTCTGATGTTGATGGCAGAATTCTTCACCTGCGACCTGGGAAGGTCGGCGCGGAGGGGGGCGGGGCCTCGGGAGCAAAGCCATGGGCCACCGGGCACGGTGCTGCTGGCTGGAGCTGGGCTGGGCTCTCTCACTCACCTTGAGCAGCTGGCAGGGGCGGGGCAGCACGGAGGGGGCTGGGATCGTCCGGCCACGGAGCTGACCAAGCTGGAGTCGGCCTGGGTGCTCGCTGCCGGGACGCGTGGGGCTCCGGTGTGGTAGGGCAGGGCTCTCAGAGCATTTTTTTAAAGAAAATAAATGACAGGTGTTAGTTTGGAAATTTCAGAGTGGAGAAGTAAGATGTTATAATCAATAGTGAACTTTTGGAACCAAAACACAAATCATATATTGTTGGGCCTGCCCAGGAATAACAGTCTGGGAGGGAGTGGGCAGGGCATGGCTTAGCACATGGGGCCAAAGATGGAGCTGGGAGCTGGTGTCCTAGGCATAACCCTGATCACATTATAGGGAGCCCTAATTGGCTTATAGGAGCTAACAGATTTATGTTTAGTCTGACCTATGCAGAGTATGTGCTTTACTGACTATTAAGATAATTGGCTGCCTGTTTCACGTACTCTGATTCTTTGTCTATATAAGCTGATTTGTTACCCCCAATAAACTGAGATCTTGCTCTGACAAACTCCCCCTCAGTGACCGAGTCTCTGGAGGGCTGATGCGGAGGTGCGGGCAGTCAGGCTTTGCTTATCTTTGTCATCACAGCCAGCAGCTGGGTAACTGAGTGAGTGAATAAGTCTCACCTTGACAGACTCCCTGCTGTGTCCGGAGTCCCCTGGATTTGTGTGAGGGGTAAAGGGTCTGCAGCATATTCACCTTTCCCTGCCCTGACAGCCTGGAGCGGTCATAGTATGTGCCTGGGAAAATCACCCCAACAATATATATATATGGATTGAGAGAGAGATCACAGAAGCAATTGGGGGGGTGGAGGATGGGGGAAGGGGACAGGGCAACTCCAAGGATGAAAACTGTGAAACTGATCATGTGGATATCAGAGTTATCTAGTTCCTCTCTGCTTTGTACCATCTTGATTGCTTTACATTCTTTTTTTTTTTTTTTTAAGTCAGACATTTCCATGAGTCAGAAACAGAGTTAGAGAACACAGCCTCAGGCAGTGATGGCAGAAACTGAAAGAGCTTTCCAGAGCTGGTGTAAGAGCCACCCTGTAGAGAGGTTCTCTTGCACTGACTTGAATCATGAGCTTGTGCTTGGACCAATCAGTATATCAGGTCACTCTTACCAGTTTCTATGATGGGTGTGGCTAGTCACATGCCTTTTTGGGGGGGCCAGTGGGTGATACTCTTACAGCTAATAACTCTTGTAGCAAAGAACTGGATGTGTGTAATTTGAAAGGCCTAGTTTATATTAGGAAATGGCATTATTTATAGTATAAGAAGTAAATGCAATGAAAGATATGGACAAGGCAAAACTAAACAATGGTTCTGTTTTATCACTCTTCAATAACAAATGGCCACAATCTCTGCAGAGTAAATCAGTAGTCATTTATTATCTTGGTTGCTTGGTTGCTAGGGCATAAGTTCAGAACTCAACACAGGTGAGTTCTCTGATTAAGGTCTCACAAATCTGAAATTAAAGTCTCTGCTAAGGTTATCTGCTAGCCTGGAGCTCTGAGTTGTCCTTCCAGATGACTGGTTGTTAATGGAATCCATTTTCTTGAAGATGTAGGACTAAGGTCCTGTTTCCCCACTGGGTAAAACCCAGGAGCTTTTCACCTACTTTGGGATGCTTGCTGATTCCAGCTATGAGGTTCCATCCAAAACATGATTATACTGCTTCTTTGTGACAAATGGAAACTTTTTGTTCTTTCAGTTTCCTTTTAAGAAATGCTTGAACTCAGTCATTAACAGGCAGAGGTTTTATTGAACTGGTTGTATAGAGCCTGCCAAGGATAATCATTCTTTCAATTAACTCAAACTAATTGGTAATTTAATCACAAATTCTCCTCAGTTATGCCATTTCCTGTAGCGAAATCACAGGAGTAACATCCAGTATAATCATATGCCCTCAAACTTAAGGGCGGTACACAGGATACAATTCTAGTGGGAGGAATCTTAGGGTATAGTCTAAAATGCTTCATGCTTATCAGCATATTTAAGAGATAGATATAATATGTAAGGCCAATAAAATATATAAGCATATATATGTGCATATACATAGATTCTTGTGCTTTTCATTTGCAAATTCCAATTACTATAATGAAATGTAAATTTGCTTCTTATAGCTCTACCTAGGCAAAAATCCGTATAATTTCTAAGCTTCCTTTTATAAGAGCTTTCTTTTTAAGTTTTCCTCACTTGTGCCTTGAAATTTTCCAAAACTGGTTTCCATCTGTCACTATTAACTGTTTTCATGTCTCTGTGGTGTCCTAAGGGAAATGATTTTTAAAACATATTACATGTGCTTGCTATATAAGAGCCAGAGTCTTGACCTGCAGTGCAGAACAGAGTCATCCTCCTTTTCCTGGCTCTCGTGTTAAGTGGGGGTTATTTTCAGTAAGTGTGAAGGACAGTGGTTTTGGTTAAGATAGGAAGTTTTGGTCTTTGAGTAGTAAACTTGTTGCATACTCTGTTGCTTGCAACATAGGTACTAGCTTAAACATAATTTTCTCTTAAAATGCTGCAATCTCCTAATTATTGAAATGCATATATTTAGTATTTTATCTGTTCTGATATCTCCAAATTGTGTTCTTACAATTTGGAGTGTAAGGTAGACAGAGGCAAATGTAACTTATGGCCTAAAGCTATAGTTTAGATACTTTGATTACATAAAATCTTAAATCAGATGCTTGCAATTGGATCATTTCCTCAGCTACCTGCCCCCATGACAATGAATATACACGCTAAACTGATTAACTGAATAGATTTATTATCCTTAGTTGATTTTAATAAAACACACTTTAAGAAATGCTTCAAATCAAAACATAATCGCTGAGAACTACTTATTAAACCAAAAATGGCTCATTTGAAGTTATAACAAAGATGTTAATGATAATGAAGGCTTTCATTCATTTTGAAAATTTCACATGTTTTTTGGGCTTATCAAAAACTATTAGATTTAACTTAAAGCAACATTTTCTGATTCAAATATATTTCTATTACAGTGCCATAGCATTACTTTCATTTTTATCATTGTTGTTCTTGAGTTGTTGCTATTGCTACTGAGGTAAAGTGAAACAGAGAGAGGGAGAAGGAAATTTTTTGTTCATCCTTTTTCTGTAAATGTATATAGAGTAATGAAAGGAAAGTAAATCCTAATGACTGACCAATGATGGTTTTGATATTTTAGAAGACTGCTGTTTGTATTCATGGGGGCCCTGGTCCCTCAATAAACTCTAATATATAAGCATTTAAGAATTACTCAACGGGGGCTGGAGAGGTGGCTCAGGGTTAAGCCTCTACCTTGCAGGTGGAAGGTCCTGAGTTCGGATCCTAGACCCCATCGTATAGACGCCAGGTGGAGGGGGGAGGCTGCCTGTGTTTCCGGCCCTGGTAGGGCGGAGCCTGTGAATCCCAGGGCAGAGTAAACAAAGAGGAGGTGGAGGCAGTCCATGGTGGTTCCCGAATTTGCCCATGGTTCTGCACACACACACACACACATACACACATGCGTGCGCACATACATGCACAATTTAATAAATAATAAAAAATTTAAAAAAAGAACTGCAACATCTGCCTCCTCTTTCTTCTGTTTTATTTCAAAACAGAATTGTATCAATGCAGGTGAACATCTCTTTCTGAGTGTTTCTCGAAGGTATTTTCTGTTCATGAAATGGGGGGTCTATGGTAAATAAAGGAAGACTTGTAGGATGGAAGGCTTAAGGAGAGCATCAACTGGAATTCAACCCTTGTATATACAAACGTTAACAAGCAGTTGTGCCATGAAATGCATATAGTTATTTATTATTATTGCTGAGGAATCAAATAACCAAATATGAGTAATTATATGATAAAATTCTGTGGAAGAAAGATTTTCTCATTTTCAGCCAATTAGCATGGAAAGGCATGAAGATTTTGAATAAAAATAATCATTTTCACCTACATTGATACAACTTTGTTTTGAAATAAAATTTTGAACTACCTCAAAAATGTTGGTTTTCTTTTAAGTAAAGGGGGCCTCCATTTCCACAGCTCAGAGTGCCTGAATTCAGTGGCTGTGATCCTCAGGGCTCTGGTCAGAGCTACACTGCATTGAAAGTAGAAGGTTGTGGTCAGCTCACTCTCTAGAAGCTAACTCATGGGTAAGGACTTGACAAATTGAGTCACAATTTCCTGCTTGCTTCAGGGAATATCATGGACAAGGGACTCAATATATATTTAGCTCAATGGGTCAAGTTTCTAAATCTCAATTTACACATCTCTAAACTGAGGGGCTATTGTATACATGAAATACTTGTGAGCAGAGAACATTTTTTCACTCAGTTTTTATATCCATAACTACTCAGTGAGACCATTTTCATTTCATAGAGTGGGAAAATGATAATTAAATTATGCACATTTAGTTACTTATAAGTGGCCAGTTGTATATTTGTTTCTGCAGTTCTACCTTTCAGTTCTCTTCCTCTTCTAATATCTCTGTTTCTCTTTGGTGAAAAAAATGTGCATTGCATATATTCCTTTAGGAAACCACCCATGAAAACCAATCCCAAATATCTCAGTTTATCAGTTTTGAGGTTCATTTTTTTATTGTGGGATATGTCCTTGATTTTCTAGTACTGAGAATAAAAGCAATAATTCATTTGTGTGTACGTGTGTGTGTGTGTTTCAAAACAAGCATATTGATAACAAAGCCCATGATATGATGAGTAAGAATAGAGAATTTTTCATTCTTTGTATCTAGCTTACTTTTTACATTCATTTTTCATGTCAACTTAAATACCTGAAAATAAAACTCACTGACTATGATTTTATTACAAGATGGTTTTCTAACCAAACAAAGCCAAGTCTGGTGGCTTTCATTAGCCTGTAACACTGCCCCATAAGTCACATTTGTGACTAAATCTGAGCATCTGAACTAAATCACCTGCAAATATGTACTTTAACA
Organism: Typhlomys cinereus; assembly: GCA_023101885.1. Classification (NCBI taxonomy): domain Eukaryota; kingdom Metazoa; phylum Chordata; class Mammalia; order Rodentia; family Platacanthomyidae; genus Typhlomys; species Typhlomys cinereus. The sequence continues at coordinate 10,170,597 of JALPQD010000006.1, read as the reverse complement.
GTGCCCATGTGCTTCTAAGGGCATAGCAAACAACCTGATGATGACTTTGAACTTGAGATATTTGTCATTTGCTAAATATTTTAATGGAAATGATTGCAAATAAATACACTTCAAAGTCTCCATCTACAAGGAAGCAGTTGGGTGAAATGAGTCCTCTCTTAGCAGAGAAACTTCCTTACACATAGCATATATCACAACAGTGCAAATCTGTGTCAACTCTGCACTGCTTCATAAGCATCTTATAGCTCGTGTCTTAGGAATTTAGGAATCTTCTTGGTAAATAATGTTATTGCAGATGTGCTGTTAGAATTCTGAGTTCTGTCACTATATTAGGTAATGTTACATGTTATATACACTTTATTTATAATCTTATTTTTAATATCATCGTTGTTACATTTTACAGTGAATACAGAAGCTAGTCAAACATTTAGCATGATCCTAAAATTGCCAGTGCATAACTACTGCTTACATAGAGAAAACTAACACTGACAGACAGAAGCCTCCTGTATGTCCCTGAAAATTGGTACCTTCTTTCTTTCAATGATAACCACTGTCATTCTGTGGAAGATGACTCAGGGAATAAAACCTTTGCCTCACAAGCAAAAGGACTTGAGTTCAGATCTGCAAATCTCATATGAAAATCCTGGGCAGATATGGTGGCGACCTGCAATTTTAGCCTTGGAAATCCCAGAGCAAAACAATAAGATGTAGAACAATCCAGAATGATTCCCAATGTCACCTTAGGGCCTTCACAGCCACATACACTCAAGTGCCCTTGCATATACACACACAGATACCTTTGTGTGCAAAAAAAAAAGACATTATCATGAAATCTGACAATCCTTTACCTGTTTTGATGAGTCACAGTATACGTAATATTGAAATTTTGTGTCTAGCTTTTTGTGTTCAACCCTGTGATATTTATTCTTGTTGAATGTAGTTATATGCAAATTTTTCTTATTCCTGCAACTACATTTCATTGTATGAACATGTTATACTTTTTAATATCTACTTCACTATTTATCTATGTTTGACTTTTGAATTATGACAACATTGCTGTTAGGGGACTTCTGCCAAGTAAGATGAATAACAAGGTGGGATAAATCATCCTGCCAGGATAACAATACAATAAAGCTGGACAAGATATACAACAACCGTTTTAAAGACACAGAATATCAGCAATAAAGGACAGTGACTCCAGCAACATGGGGAATAAATAAGATGGCAAAATGACTCCTGTGGATCTGAATCTTCAGGGGTCTGCAAGCCATGATGGTAGGAGAAGATCCCAATGGATTCTCCAAGTTTCCAACAGAGAGCTCTGCCGAGGTGACAAATGCTTAGAGAGAGCATCTGGGGATAGTTTATAGTACCAGTGGAGTATTCAGGAGAATACTGATCAGCATGTACCTATGACGGAGCTATTGTATGAGTCACGGGGGAATAAGCTTGAACTTCAGGATGAGTGAACTGAATTTGAGGAACTTATCACTCCAGTTCAACAGGGAAGATTTCACTTATTCATGTGACATTAGGTAGAATAATGGTCACTGTCTTGCCTTTATAATAGGGAAGGCCTAGATTACTCAACACTCTAGTACCATTTAATGAATCTTAGCAGCAGGACCACCCACATAATTTGAGAAACCAAGTGCAAAATGGGTATACCAGAACACTTGTACTATATTAAAACTTGCAGGTTGACGAGAGTAAATTATTAAGCAAAGCCTAAGTTCAGTGTAACTGTGACCCCGTTAATGGTCCAGGTATGATGGCTAACCATCACTGCTTGACTGGATTGAGAATCACCTAGGTGATTGAAAATATATATTGTGGGTGTGTGTGTGAGCTTGTTCCTAGTGAAGATTAACTGAGGGGGAAGATACATCCAAATTGTGAGCATGATAATTCTACGGGCTGGGGGTCAGACAGAATCAAAGGTCAAAGGAGAAGCCAGTGTAATGTCTCAGTCCTTTCTTTTTGCTACCTGGTCTACTGAGGTAAAGCTTTGTCTCAGTCATTAGCTCATACTACCATATGTCTTGCCCATGATCTCTTTGAAATGTTAAGTTCAAGTCATAAACATGAGACCCAAGGTCTGAATATAGATCTAGGACATTTAGAATATGGTTTTCATAGTTGAAAATTTGTAATTAGCAGCCCACCTATAACAACAAGGATGATTCTTGTGAAAGTTGAAATATTTCATATTTGCTTGTCAAACAAAATTATCTGAAAGACTTAGTTACCCATAGTGTACAAATACCAGACCTTTATGAGAGAGTCAGGATATCACTGGATCTTTGTTTTTCTTCCTAATGTGACCACCTTGAATAGATCTCCTTTTTCTGCTTTTTACTGTTAATTTGGCTCTTTTAATTGATTACAGATGAGTGACTGAAACATGCCTGTTGGGGCAGTCAGTTGGTGCCTTCCCCTAGGTCAGGTAATAGCACTTTTCACTCTTGGGCTCACACAGTGGAGTCTCTGCTCGGCCCTTCCTTAGACATTTAGACTTTTTCTTTAAAGCAATCTTTTTCTTAAAGCAACCAGGCTGAATGTTACTTTTCTTTTCATCTATATAATTTACCATAAAGATAAATGATATATCCCTGCCTATATTCATTAAAATGCTGAGAGTGGAGGCTACTATAAAGAGGCGAAAATAAGAGCCTGCATTTTTGTAAAAAAGGAAAAAGAAGCATATGCATAAGGCCTGCTACTTGAAGACCAGAAATGGAAAGGGCTGGGCAGATGACTCGGAAGTTAAAGCTTTTGCCTTGCAAGCAAGAGGACCTGAGTTTGGATTCCCAGAGCCCATGTAAAAATGCCATGATATGGTGGCAGCCTGTAGTTTAATCCCTAGAAAGCAGAGCCTGGGGATTCCAGAGCGAAACTATAAGGAGGTAGAGCAATCCAGAAATGATTGCTAATGTCACTGTAGGGCCTTCACAAACCAGACATGGGAACTATGCCTTTCTGGTCCAAAATCTCATCATCTCTTCTCTGACAGGAAAATAAGCCAATCCCCAATCCCCAGTCACTTCTCCTTTCTGCTTTCCAGGATAAAGACCTCCCTACCCTTACAACTCTGGTCTCTATCTCTTGCAGAAATTGCAGCAACCTGTAAACAGATATTCCCCTGTCACTCTAAGTATGGCATACACTCAAACTGTGTGGTCCTATCACATAAAATAAAACTTCTTGCCACACTTTTGAAATGTAAAATATAAAGTTCTCTTTGAGAGGATAATAGGGAAGTTCTTGGGTTCTGAGTCTTTGTAGAGAGTTATTTGAAGACGTGAGATCCACCCCATAGCCCCAAGTTGTCCATGATGATTTTTGCTGTAACTCTTTCTCCTGCTATGAGATAATACACATACACATCTAAAGGAACAAAAAGGAGATTGATTTGCCTTATGTTTCCAGAGGGAAAGTAGAGTCTACTGTGGCAAAAAGAAAAGAGTGTTGAGCAGCAGAAGCTGGAGGTGGCTGAGGTCACAGCTGTTATCATGGAGGCAGAGGAACAAGAGACAAACTGCAAGGGCCGAGGTGCCAGATCACAAGGCCATGCTTTCCTCCCTCAACTTCCTATAAGTGCCATTGTCGTCAGTTACAGATTCAAGCATACCAGCCTGTGCAGGACAACTACTATCCATACCATGACAATGATGGCCATCTATCTCTCCTGTTCTTCCTTTTTATCACATCCATTCCAATGCTTTCTTAAGACCAAATTATGTCCCCTCTCTGCTGTACCATATGGTGGGAAGGCTGCCTCTTTTGATAGAGCTCATAACTCGGAAGGATATTTGGAAGGAAAATCTCATATCGGCTCACTTTAGCAACAAATCTCTTTCTAATAATAACAAAAAATAACAGTCTCTGTTTCTCAAACATCCATAGGATGAAGGTGCTCATACTTGGATCTCATCTCTGATTCCTTGAACTATTTTGTGATGAACTTCTTGGTAGAGAGAGGAACAAGACTGTAACTTTACTATTTTCTAAGTCTGGCAACTGTCCTTCACACTGTGAAATTCTGCCTATTTATGTTTAAAATTTTCATGATCACATGTGTCCGTAAATTTAAGACCTTCAATTTCTTGGGCAGCCTCCATAATTAACAAGTTTGATAATGATTCACCATACACGATATACTGATTTACTCTGAAGTTCAGTATTGATGTTTTTCATTCCAGGATAGTTTTGGAGACATTCCACCAACAGAAGTATCTGAGAGATGATGTTTCCTCCAACCACAGTAAAATTTGGCTCATACCCAACAAACCAATGGTGAAAAGAGAAGGAAGACAAGACCTACAGTATAGATCTGAGTTCACAGTAGCAGAACTAGCAGCAATATGCTGTTACAAGTTAGCAAGCAGGACATCAGGAGATGGGAATATCTAGACATAGACTGCAGGATATTAAGTATGCATGTCAACAATTTGCAGCCCTTGGGTTTCAGTAAGAAATAGCTAAAATAATAATTTTAAGGTTTAGGCAGTTTTGAATGTTTGTTATCACAGTGCTAGAATTTAATGGCTTCTAGGTACAGACTCTGTTTTATTTTTCAAAAGTTGGACTCCAAGGCAACTATCTTACTGCATTCAGTTTCTTACATTACATAATGTTGAGGTATTTACAAATGTAAAGTCAATGCTTGAGGATGTTGCTTTGAGTTTATAATTAAAACTTTTATTAGATATTTTAGTCTATCCAAAATATCATGGTCTTGCTGCATAATCTATAAAAATTTTTTATGTATGTATATGTATTTGTGTGTGTGTGTGTGTCTGTGTCTGTGTGTGTGTGCGTGTATGTGATATTTGTATCAAAGGGCACTATGTGTGACTGTGGAGGCGGCCCAAGTATGACTTTGGGAGTCACCCTGAATCACTCTCTTTTTTTGCTTTACTCTGGGCTTTCTAGGCTCTGCCTTCTAGGACTGGAAGTACAGACCTCTGTCATTTCTGCCCAGTATTTTTACGTGGGATGTGCGATCTGAACTCAGGTTCTTTTGCTTGTCAGACAAAGTCTTAATCACTGCATCTCTCTAGCCTTCATTTTTATTTCCACAAGATAGTAAAATATCCATAACATAGAGTTTATACTTTAAGTTTTTTTTAATTTTTTATTCAATTGTGCATGTATGCGTGTGTGTATGTATGTGTGTGTATGTATGTGTGTGTGTGTAGAACCAAGGGCGAATTTGGGAACCACCATGGACTGCCCCCACCTCCTCCTTGTTTACTATGCCCTGGGATTCACAGGCTCTGCCCTTCCAGAGCCAGAAATGCAGGCCACCCCTGCTTCCGCCCGGCGTCTATACGTGGGATCTAGGATCCAAACTCAGCACCTTCTGCCTGCAAGGCAGAGGCTTAACTCCTGAGCCACCTCTCTAGCCCCTATACTTTAAGTTTTTTAAAGAACAATTTGATGTTTTTAAATATACTCATAAAGGTGAGCAATGAGCAATCAAGCTCCAAATTTATCTTTAGGGAAAGTCTTTTAATTTCCATCATATATGATGGAAATTAATATTTATATATACATAAAATTTATATGTACATATAATCTTCAGGCTATATTGGTTTAACTACAGATTAATTTTTAAGCATTATAATGGTACTATGTTTCATAAGAGACTTGAGTTCTCTTATATTAGTCTTAGGATGAATTTTTTACTATTAATATATTTTTAAGACATTTCATTCTAGTTTGAGTTTCTGTGATATATCTAAGATGAGCAATTCAAGAGACAGAGGAAGACTTATTTTGGCTCACAGTTTCAGAGGTTTCTTTATGTTCTGTTACTGAGAATATCAAAGAACCAAGTGACTCACCTCAAGGGTCCCACAAAACATGGAACGAATAGATGCTTAGGTTGTGTTTTTTTCCTCTCTTCCCAATTCCTTCTAGGACTAAGGGAGTTGCTGGTTCTCAGGACTGGTGTCCCCTACACAGACACATCTAATATCCTTTTTGAATATACTCACACATACCTGCACACACACATACACTCATACTTACATGTACAAAACAAGGAAAGAAAGAATAAAAGTCACACAATCCTCCACAGGGGATTATACATGAGACCAATAGGTTGAACACCTCCCACTAGTACCTGCCTATAAATCTCTACCATCTCCCAATAAATACTGCTTTCTGGAGATTCAGCTTTTAAGACATGAATCTTTAACTGATATTGAAGATCTAAAGTACAACTTAAAATAATGATGTGGTTCTCTTTTCAGTTTCACAATATAATTAAATTTTACTGTTTTCAAGAACTTTTCATAGTAAATAAGACTTGAATATTGTTATATTTAAACCTAAAATGTTTACACAATTATCCTTAACAAAGGACCGACTCTTTTCTGTTTCAGATTTATAAGTAATTCAATGTAGCTACATTTAAAGGTGACTAAATTCTTTTCCATTTCTTAAATTATTTGATTGTAGTCATTTGCACCGTTGATGCAATAAGCACAGTTGGAAATTCGGTAGGTATATAATATTCTGTTCAAAGCCACCATTATTCACTTAGCCATTGTTTGGTGAACTATATGTAGGCTGTTCCCAATATTCTGCAATTTCGAATAATATTAGGGTAAATAAATATTCTCATCTAGTCATTGAACAAATGTTTACTGTCATGTCAGACACTACTCTAGGTAGCGAAATGCCGAAGTCAACAGAACAGATGAAATTTGCCATCCTTATGAGCCAAGTAGCCACTATGAAAGACATAGACAAAAAGAAAAGAATTAAATGAGCAAATTTTATTGAACACATGAAGAGGTTAAGCCTATTGGAGTAAAAAAAATTTGAGAAAAAAGGGATTAGAGAAATGTAGAGATTGTATATTATTTCAGATATAAGTTCTGAGAGATGATGAGCAAGTAACTTTCAGCACAGGCTTAGAAAAGTAATGGATACATGGTGGGATGGTCAGCACATGGCAGGACCAGATTCTAGAGCACAGGAAGTCCGCGTGACTGAAACAGTAGAACGAGAGATCATCAGAAGGGTGGCTGAATCCAGACCGCGAAGAAACTTAAAAACGGACTCCCCTTCACTCCAGATGGTAAAGTACTTCCCAGGGAACAGTTTTAATAAAAGAAATTATATAGATGAGCTGGTTAGCAAAATTACTACAGAGATGTACTAACTTTGGGGGAATAAAGATAAAGACAGAATTGCCTGTTGAAATAATGCAGGAAAGAGCTGGCAGTGGCTTGATTCATGATGGTAAAACTGAAATCTATACAAAGTGATTAGATTCACATGTATTTATAGGGAAGAGTTGTCAGACTGCCTGATGTTTACAATGTTACTGTAAACACATACTTCCTCATACATGGACACACCACATGTCACATATATAGTTACAATTTGTGTGAATAATCTTTGCTAATGTTCAAAAAATCATTCCAAATCTGAACATCCCCCTGAGTATTTATTGATATTGTCAATGTTTTGATGATTTCTTTCATTTTATTTACCTCACAGCTATTTAGAATTTACAAGCATTTAAAAATGTGAGGAAATCTTAAAAAGACTAGCTGATCTGTATTATATCAACCTAGGTTTTGACTCCTTTTTCAAAATAATGTTACAACACAAACATGTAACATTGTAAAGATGATCAGTTAAAACAAAGCTACTGTAAAATGTTACTGTCATTTTGGTATTCATTGCACAAAACACTGTCATCTAAAACATTGTGGTCTTTAATTTGTAAGGATGGTCCTGAGAGAGGAGGATGGAGGTTTTAAATAGCCTTATACCAACTGTTTGGCCCACGCCGCCCCAGCTCTTCAATGGATTCCATGGCAATCTGTGGCAGCGAGAGCCCAGCCTCTACACTCTGTAGCTGTCATACGGTGGGTAATTTTCAACCTTGCCCTGCTGCTGAAGTTTCTATTGTATCACATCGCTTGACATTTCAAACAATCTTAATGTCATTATTCACTTTAGAGTGTTTACAAATGCCAAATTCCATGCAGGGGCCACATGCTCTGTTTATGTGCTCATGTTCTTGGGCTGCCATACCAGATGACCACAATCCAGATGTTTCAAATAGGAGAGATAGTTTTGTCTCTCTCAAATGTGGAGGTCAGATGTGTGCCATTAGCTCATGCTTTCTCTAAAGCTCTGTGAAACAATTTGCTCCATGCCTCCCTCTTAGGCTGTGGTATGGCCAGCGTTCCTAAGCATTCACAGCAGTCATTCTCCTTGCTATACTATATCTACTTGTATGTCTCCATATCATCCTTCCTTCCTTATAATAAAGAAATTTGACATTAGATTAAAACGTGTGCTCAGCTGTTGTGTTAGCTTGATTACATTTGCAAAGACCATTGTGTGAACACATTTATATGTATCGCAACTTACTGCTTCAATGATCTTTCTTTTTTGCACTATAGTTCAATACATCAGTGAGTTTAAGGAAAAAATGGTTTCTAAAATAACCAGGAAAGTAAAAAATGTTTTCAGTGTTAATGTCAGGGGTACAGTGCATCTAAAAATGGGGTAAGATCAGTGGTATTAATAAAAGAAAAAACTCCCAGAATTAGTGCTCACCTATTTATTAGGTCCCATTCACACCCCATTCTTCTGAGGGCTGTTCGATGTCTCTGAAGAGCTGTTATATGGTAATATTATTTATAACATGTATCTGTATCTTTGGTCCATTTTTTTTTTTGCCTTGAACAACAATTGACTCTCATGTGTTGGTGAAATCAACAAAATTACAGTCTTTTGAAGCCAAGTATCTTGGTTTTGAATTTTCTAGTCTGTTAAAATTTCTATCACAGAATTAGAAACATAAAAGATACTCAGAAGCATTAATTTATTACAAGTGAAATAGATGGACCAGGCTTAACTGGACAGCTATGTGTGCATTGTGAGTGCTTTTCCTTTATCTTTAAGTTATAATGAAGAGGTCTGGCCCATTGAAAACTGTTTATTTACCCTTCAGGGAAAATTAGTGCACTCTCTATGTCGTTCTGAACATATTTTATCATCATTTTACATTTTAATGTCCTGCTCACTTTCTGTTACATGATATGAAGTATAAATTCCCCTAGCCAGACACTGTGACTTAACATCATTGAGTGTCCACTGCCCAGAACAATGAATGGTTGTAGCTGGCATTTAATATACTTGTGGAATTTGTTCAATGAATGATTGTGCATTTTCTCTCCTTTGGCCTCCTTTTCCTCATACGTAAAATAAAAGGGGAGCCAGGCCCACACTTAACAGAGCCAGCATCTGGTTCCAACAGAGGTTAGGGAAACATAGACGAGTTAGACATCAGTGCCAGTGCAGAAAGCCTTCCTTTCTGTAGGGTTACAGAATGGTGATGATGCAGTTCGTCTCTGTGTGTTTCTGGCCAGATTGGCAGAGGGCTGTGCCCTGGAGCTCTGTTTTATGGCGGCTCTGTGAGGGGATATGACTGACATTGTTAAAGTTCAAATGCATGAAATGCCAGACCTGACAAGACAAAAAGCCATGCTGCTGCTGCTACTGCTGCTACTGCTGCTGCTGCTAACATAAGCAGGAGCCAAGAGGCGAATAGTCAGCTTCTGTCAAGTGATTTCCATCTGTTCACAGCCACTTAACAACCCCTGAGTTTATCTAGAGACAGTTACTCATGGCAACAAACCACCGCAGTGTCTCTGAGGTGTTTGCAAAATTTTCAAGAACTGATTTGGTAAAAACTCAAAAACAAGAAATACCCCAAGATAATTCATGAGCTACTTATGTTATTTACACAATAAAATTAAATGAGCCTTCAGAATAAGTAGGTGAAAGACGTGTGATTTTCCTCAGAAAGAGACTCACGTGGAAGGTGATGGATGAAACCAATACATCGTACTTGGCTACTGTTCTAGAAGTCATACATTTCCTCACCTAATCTGAGTGAAGATAATATTTATGACTGACAATCACAGAACCAAATCAAAATGTTGATATACATCCTTAGGCACTATAAGAACAATTCTGAATGGATCTGTTTTATGTGAATTTAAATTATATTTGCCATCCAAACTATTTTATCAACTAATTTTCTGGCAAGAATGTAATGAACCTACAATTAACTTCAATGTAACTTCTGGTAAATACTCAGTCTAACCTGGAGATGTTAGGCTTGGCACTCACTACTTTCTGAGTACTGCAGCAGGGATATTTATTATGATCTAAAATCTTGCAAATCTGAAAAATCAATCATGTTCCTTCCACTATGGCTTCTTGTTCCACTATATCTGTAGTGGGTATCAGCAGTACTCTGGTGATTATAGTTAGAGACTTATAAGCCATTACTACACATGTCTTTTCTTCTGAACATGTAACAGTGTTGTTGTTGTTTTTGACTATCAGTCACTAAGACAAGTGCCTCACACATCAGCACAATGATCCAACATTGAGTTAAATCTTAACCCCAAAAATATTATTTTTTGTTTAAATGGTATGTTTTATTTATTTTTTATTATTTTATTTTTCTAATTTTACAAATATATTGAATACTTATCTCTGCTTCCCTCTATCCTCCTTCCCTACCACCCCTCTCCCTTCCCTTCATCAATCCATCCCGCTCCCTTCCACCCTCCTGCCTCTCTGCTTCTGTAGAACCCCCAGGGTTCCCTCTGGCTTGTCTGCTCTTGTGGGGGTTCAAGCTAAAAGATGTTACTTTAAAAATTGGTCTCCTCCAGATCCCAGTGCCCATCCCATTACTTTCACTAGCTTGTAACCACTGTCGTTGTATTGTGATCTTATGTTGTAATGCTAGAATTGCCCCTTTATCTCTTTCAATTTGCTGCATAACTGATTAACTATCCTAAAAGTGCTTCAATTTTATAAGCACATTGCTTTTTTTCCCCTCCAATTAGCTTATTTTGTTGACTTTTGTCATGGCTTGAATGTGAGCTGTCCTCCACAGGCTTGTGTTTATTTCTATTCTTGGCAATGTTAGTGTTTAGGACAGTTGTGGGACATTTAGGGGGTAGAGACTTGATAGGCAGTCACAGGGGACGGGCCTTGAGGATGGCTAGCCCTGTACTGTTTGCTGTCTGTTCTAGCTGGGTGCAGCTTGCTCTCTGTCATCAATGCTTTCAGTGTGACTTAAGCCTCCTCCAGCTTCTGTCACCCTCCATGCCTTTTCTGCCATGATGGACTATATCTGCCCTCTGGAACCATAAGCTAAATAAATCTCCCTTTTCTCACCTTAAGTTGATTGAATCTAGGTATTGTCTCACAGTAACAGAAAGAGCAACCATAATAGCCATTATAAGTTATTCTAAAATTTAATTTCTTAAGGTTTTCAATAGCTTAGAGTACTTATGCTTTTATACTAGTATACTAGATTAAACAGGCTATCGGGCTGGAGAGGTGGCTCAGGGATTAAGCCTCTACCTTGCAGGCAGAAGGTCCTGAGTTCTGATCCTAGACCCCATGTATAGACGTTGGGTGGAAGCGGAGGCGGCTTGCGTTTCTGGTCCTGGTAGGGCGGAGCCTATGAATCCCCGAGCAGAGCAAAATGAGGAGGAGGTGGAGGCAGTCCATGGTGGTTCCTGAATTTGCAGTTCTATACACAAACACACACACACACACACACACACACACACACACACACAGACACATACACACACATGTGCACACATGAACAATTGAATAAAAATAATAAAAAATTTAAACAGGTTATCTACTCTTAGATACATGAAACAATATTAAGCAAAAGGTCAACTTGTAAGAGATATTAAAGGAGAAATAGACTAACAGAGCAATGTAGAGATAACAGCACATACAAGCTCAGTGTGCTAACCATTCTCCATGAACCATGCCAAAGATGGTTGTCTTACTGAAGATTCTCAGGCTCTTCTAGCTTCCTCTGCTGTGCTATTTCTTTTGATTTATTGTGTATAATATTTAGAATCATATTATGCCATATTATATAAATTTAATTAAATTTTTAAATAAATTTTCATTCCTCAATTATTCTATAAATTCCAATATAATTCTCACTAAAATATGAAGTGAATGATGTCAAATAAAGTGAAAATCAAATTTTAGAATTTTTGAATGAAGTGTCTCCTATACAAAGGTTTTAAACAGTAAGCGGGAAATAGCTTTTTAGATCACATAGGGGCACATAGGTACAACTCATACACCTAGTCAGTGAAACTTGGAACACACTTGATTTGACATAAATATTACCCTCAAAATCAGTGAAGAGGCATAAATGGTTTTTAAGTCATAAAATGATTTTTGCAGTTACTATGAGTTTTTCACACGTGAATTATCTTTTTGGTTATATCCCTTGATAACATGTACAGCTAATTCAACAGCAAATGTTCATTTCACACCTGCTACATGCTGATTAATGCACTGGATATAGTGTAAAAGTTAATTTTGTCCATGTTCACAGTATTTACACACAGTATGCTTTGGAATGTATAGTGTATTTACATTACATATGTAAAAACCTTGTTTGTAAGGTAAAGTTCAAAAGCTCACAAAGATCAATGCAAACATTTGAAACTGAAGAAATTTAACCTTAGGAATCAATTGTTTAGATAACAGTTTCTTTAGAAAACCAGAAAGCACATGGAGGCAACCAATATAGAAGCTACAATTTTCCTCAGGAAGATTTTACTATAAGCCCGGAGGGAAGGAGGGGAAGAAAGATGGAGTATTGTTCCACTAACTAGATCATAGACATCTATGTGAGAATGAAGACAAGGAGAAATCAAGATGAGAATTAACACCGTTTTATGTGATAAACTGTGAACCGGTGAATGTGTTACTGTTGTTTATATAATTCTCCCACTATATTGTGATCTTCTGTTTAGCAATAACCCCCTTCTATAGGTATCTGTGAATTCCTTAGAGGAATCTGACTATAGGAAAATAGGCTTTATATACAAGGTGTTAATTCTTTAGGTAATAAAGTGAGATTTACTTGAATGCAAGAATATAAGCAGTAATGAAAGTCCTCCACTTTTGTAAATTCTGTGATGAATTTATGGGTGTGTCATTTTAGCATACAAATTGATTATGATCAGTCTTCCTTTTTCTATCATTTCTGAAGAATTGTTTGGTGCCTATACAAATGATTAAGAATGTTGGTCTCAACTGCTTAACTGAGGTTGCCTGTGGAATGGTATAAATACTCATTACTGTCAACTGCTGGACATTCTGCTGAGTTGTCACAAGGGCGCAGTCAGGCCTTCTCTCCTCCACAGCAAATGGAAGTGATCAGGACCTTACTGTTATTACCTGGGACCAAAGTATTTGTGCTAGACTCCTAATAAGCAGGAAGCCTTATAATTTCTTCATTCCTCTATCCATTTGACAGACTGGAGCTTGGATAATTGCCTCTGCTTCACTGAGGTGAAGAAGAGATTTTCAGAAATGACCTCAGAAGAGCCAGGGTAATCATATCTGATACCAACTGGCACATGACTCATCAAACCCACCCAACAGATACCTGTGTCTACATATATCCCCAGTGCCCAGACATATCTGTCCACATTAATGAGGACTTTTCCTGTATTATTCTAATAATTATATTCACATAAAGCATAATCATAGTCACCTATATAAATCCCAGTGGAAGTGTTTAGTAGCTACATTTTTGGTAGATAATTAAGCCAGTTTTATACAGGTTAAAATAGCATTGCTTTCAATGGGTTCAATCTTTCTGCTGAAAAGGAAATCTAGGGAAACTGCAGTGAGAAATCAGTATGAAACTTTTTTATAAGGAATATAACACACATAACAATATTTAAAATAAAGAATGAGGTTTTGCTGTAAATGGTAGTGTTAAAACAGACTTGTAACCCACACAGTGATCAGGGTAGGGAAATAACCAGTTTGCATCTAGTTCATTGTCTTGCTCTTAAACTCCTTGCCACTCAATGGTTGTGAGAATGAGATACGAATATTCGTTAAATAGTTTATTGCTACTCTATTCACTCAAAAATATAGAATCATAGAATTTTGTAAGCAGAGCTTAATGGCCCATTTTGATGGGAGTTTGAAAGACTGTCAAAAGAAAGATGAACAGTGGAAGATGAACTCATGAGGTTTTAGGAGGGAATGAAGACTTTATGAGAAACTAGATTAGAAGACATTCAGGTGATATTCTGGGAAAGAATCTGGCTTCATTTTGCTCATAACCTGAATTCTTATCTGAAGTTGAATTTATAAGCAATGGACAACTGTGCTTGGTGGATGAAATTTTGAGTAAGTATGGCATTTAGGTTGAATGAAAAAAAGCAAAAGCAACAATACAGATTTTTCTAAGAAAAAAATCTTTGTTTTCACTGTTTTATTTAAATATTTCCCAATATGAAAAAAATCTGTCTTCTCAATGTTGGCCTTTAATAAGCCAGTTCAGAATATACTTGATTGCAGATAGTAGTGTAAATTATATTTTTTGAGTGCATATCACCTTTCTGCTTCCATTCTACAACTAATAAATTCTTTGCTATTTTTGAGGAAAAGAGAAATAATAAGCATGACAATAAAATTATAAGGTTTTGCATACCTATTTTTAGGAACAAAAAATGCTGTAAATAGAAACTAGTAAATTTTTCATATTAATTTTAATTTTTACCTAGTTATACAAGCTCAGTAGGTAGGACCCTTGTCCTCCTTCTCTCTTCCCCTCCTCCCATTCTTCCCCTTTTCTATCCTCCCTATCCTGCTCCCTCTCCTGTTTCTCTCGCCCTCCCCTCTTGGTGTTTCCAGCCCTCCCACCCACCATAATATGGGCCCTGAAATTTTTGTTAGAACTTCCTTTGTTCAGAAGCATTCTCTTCTGGACTGGAGAGATGGCTCAGGGATTAAGACTTTGCTTCACAAGCAGAAGATCCTGAGTTCAGATCCCAGGTCCCATATCAAAAAATGTGGTGGTGGCCTACACTTCTGGCCTTGGTGGGGAGAACCTGGAAAAGCTCAGGGCGAAGCATAAAGGAGGTAGAAGCAATCCACGAAGTCTCAGGTCCTCCATAGGGACACACACACACACACACACACACACACACACACACACACACACAATAAATGAAGCTTAAAAAACAAAAACATTTTCTTCTGAATTTATAAATGCTCATGTCAAAGATTAGCAAGTCTTGCTCACTGAAACATCTTCAAATGAAACTATAAAATCACATAAATGTTTTTACTTCCTTCCATTCTCCTCCAAGTGAAGGTAATAACTACAGAATTGATATATTATACCAGCAGCCCGAATAACCCTAAAGATGAGAGAAAGGGTCACATGCTACAGGGCTCTAATGTATCTTACATCCCTTTCTATCTCTTTTTCCTTCCAGTCCATTATGAGGTATGTAGCTTTTGCTATACTTTTCCTGCCACCATGACATCTTGCTTTGTTCTAGAGCTAGGGACCCAGGGCTATGGACTGAATCCCCTGAAACTATGCTAAAAATAAAAAAATTCTTCCTAAGATGTCTTTTCAGGTATTTTGTTTTGCCAGTTTAAAATATGATTAACAATCCATGAACTTCAGACTTCTGAGCTCCTGGAACTAAAATATCTGTTAATAAATTATTTAAGACCAAGTATTCTGTAACAGCATTTGAAAATTAATAAGTATGTGGCTATTTACTAATTCAATAGATTACATTTTATAAGAACTCAAACTAAATGAGCAGCACTAGGAAGATGGCTCTGTAAGTAAAGTATTTTGCAAGCGTGAGGGTCTAAGTTCAACCCTGGGAACCCATGTATATGAGCTAGGTGTGGGGCATGTGCTTGTAATAACAGAGCTGGGAAAACAGAGATAGGCAGATTCTTGTGGCTCTGTGGCTACCTGGCCATGTAGTCAGTGATCTTCATCCCAGGGAGATACTCTGTCTAACAAAACAAAGTGAAACATACTTAAAAAAAAAAAAAGACACTTAAAGTTAACCTCTGTCCTCCACATGAATGTGAACACATGTGCTCATGCACACCTTCCTAACACACAGTGACATTCATGTCATACATAAATACACATACAAATACAAAAAAAATGTTTAAGGGGATCTCTGAGAGGTTAGAACAAAAGACAAATATAAAAGGAGAGAATCACCATGTTAAATTGCTGAGAAATGATGGAGGGATACAATCTAGAGATTGCTCCTGATTTGGAAAAACAGAATACCCTAATTCTTGACCTTTGATGAAGCCAAATCTTCTGTATGAAACTCCAGCAATGTGAATATATGCCAGTTGCTCCCGTATTTAACTTAGTGTCATGTAGATTAGAAATTTAGTTTTTAACCTTTAATAAGGTAATCTATTATTTTGAATATTTGAAACAGTTCATCAGCAATTAGTGATACTATTTTGAAGGCAAAAAAAAAAAGGAGAGAAATTTGTTTGGTTTCACTGACAATTAAATCAAACTCTCATTTTGATATCTTTGAAGGAAATCCTCAGGTATTTGGTATACGGTGAGCCAAAAATAAAAATAAAATAAAATTAACAGCAAAGGCAAATAAAGACTGGTGATCAGATCACAATAGTCGCCAGTACAATAGTGTCTAAAAAGTTTGTTTTAGAAGGTTAGCATTCTATCCATATAGTCAGCCACTGTTTCTTTCAATCACTTTTTTTTGCCTATCCTGATTCCTGCCAAAGCAAGTTAAATCTTCAAGTGCTTTTCCTTTCATGTGGTCTGTGATTTGTAGTAAAGTTACATGAGTTTTATTAGTTTTTAAGAAAATTATTAAAAGTGGGTAATCGGTATAATATTGATATGTTGTATTGTTTGGAAAAATTAAGAATAAGGATGAAATAGAACTCTGAAAAGCTGTCCATAGGAAATAATGTTTGAAGTATAATTTGAAGACTAAGTGGGAGGATATGAAGCAGGAAAGTAAAACAAAATTTAAAGAGAAATTCATAGGGGAGACTGAAGTCAATGGAACCTTTGATATATTCCAAGCAATTCTACAAGGCAATGAATGATACAGAAGAGAAAAAATAGAAAGCAATGAAAGACAATGAAGGTTTTTAAATTTCTACCATTTAAATCTTTATTGACATAAAACAGACATAAAGTAAATATAAGAATGAATGAACTTTAGAAAATTTATATGAAGCCACCTATAATGTAGACAGAACCAAAACTGTAAAATGGAGTAGTAACAGAACCTGTCTAAATTCAAACTCAACCGTAGACAACCAAAATTTCGGTTCTAAGAACATATGCTTGTGTCACTTAGTTTTTAACTTTTATTGTAAATACATAATAAACATTTTGCTTATAAGTTATTCAGTTTATATTCATTTTATATAATATTCTATTGTATGTAAATGGCATGTTTTTTATTTTATTATACACTTGAGTAAGCATTTAGATAGTCTAAATTTTAGATCTTATAAGTAGCAACTATGCACATGCTAGGATATGACATTTGCTAAACGTAAGCATGAATTTCTGTTGGGTATAGGAATAGAGCTTCTGCATTATACTAAATGTTTGATTGTTGACTGCAGGAATATAGCTTTAAGTATTAGGCTTTTCAAAGAAACCTTGTTTATAACGATGAAAAAAACCGGATTAAATAAAGAAGAGAACTGTATGAGGAATGGACCAGGCAGGCCTGTATTAAACTCTCTGATCAACCATCACTTACAATATCTCCACCTGGGGAGCATGCCACTCAGGGATGATCTGTATGGGCCGCATTCGCGAATGCAACTTCCCCAAGCTACACCTGCTGCCTTGCCTGGTGCTGACGTTAAGCCGCCTGGCTGAGAGGACCAATCCAGTCAGAATGACTCAGCAACAGCTCATGCTGAGACTTCTGGGTGGTTGGGTGGGGTATATAAGCAGCCCGATATTTACAATAAACGAGCCTGCTTTGCCGGGAGCCTAACTTCCGGCAAAGTCTACGCCGTTGACTCCGCGCCTGCTTATCCCCACCCCGCAAGGGTCTCCGTGGGTCCTCGAGACCGCTACAGAGAATAATCTAAGTAAAACCTGATATAGATGTGAAGTAATGCAGTCCCTGAGATAATAATAAGAATTTGGTGTGACCTGGAACCAGACCAGGCAAATCTCTCCCCATCCTAAAGCTCAAGGAAATTTGTGGAAGAGGGGGCGGTAAGATTTAAAGCCTAAAGATGGGGAGGAACAATGATGCTCAAGATAGTCCACACAAGTTAGGGCCGCAGTAGCCATAATAGGACTTTGCATGACCTGCGCAATGACTGACATATCAGCGACCCCCCCCCCAAAGTCTAGCATGGATCACAAGTACTAGGATCTTTAGAGGCAAGGGATTAACAGTCATAATAATGTTCCCATATTAAAGAGGAGCACAAGAAAGGGCTCTGGGAAATGCCACTGAATCTTTACACCCCGCTAGAGTGGCAGACTCAGAAGGAAGTTTGGCATACACACAAAAGGATGCTCGAGGGAATGGGAAGGGGGAAGGTGGAGGCACTGGGAGAAGGGAAGGGAGGGGGGGTGAAAGGAAGGGGAATAAAAAGGGGAGGATGCAAGGGACTGGGGAGGGATGGAGGGAGGGAGGGAACTAGGATACCTATTAAGCTTGTATGATTGGGAAAAAAATGTATATATATAAAGAATTTGGTGTGAAAGTAGACTTTCACATAGACTGGGGGCAGTAGGATTTCTAGATATTTGAGCAGATTTTAGTACTTCAACATCATCCATGGTGATGAAGTTTAGGCATCTCATCAAATAAGCATGAATATGCTTCCAGTAAGGTGCTGGTGTGTCTGTTTCAAAGACCTGAAATTAACACAGATAATAACAGCAGATGGTTCCTTGCTTTCATATTTGCATCTACATATCTGTTAGCCTGAATAAATGAGAAGCTGACACCTATAATTAACAAAATGTATATGTTCAATTGTAGTGCTTTCATAGTAAAATAAATTTTTAATAGTTTCCCTCAACTTTGTTTGATATACGTAATTTTTTGAATTTTTGCAATAGAAATGGAATTGCCACAATTCTCTGATGCAAAGTGCTTTAGTGTAAACTGGAAAGGTAGATTGATTCCATGCCTTGGAAAGATTATTCCTAGAACTAATGAATAAGCTGTATAGTTTTGTAGGTTACAGGAAACAGGTTGTCTAGTTCACAAGGTTCAGAATGAGGGGAGCAAGCCTCTTACCCTAGCTGGGGAACTAAAGATGGGTCAGCAGTAATGCACGGGAATGGAATTGTGTCATTCATGGAATCTTGTTTCTTCATCCACACACAATAGCAAAGAGTGACACAATTATTACTGAAGCTCCATCCTGGGGCCCTGATTTCAGAAGACTGCAGATTTTTTGAAAGACTTACCAGGTTCCCACTGAGTGTATGAACACCGTTAGACCTTTGAATCTTAGCCCAGCTTCTCTCAGATGGACCCCCACTCTTCAACTTAGTGGTCTGAGAATGCACCTGCTTCTGCCCAGACTTGCTTTATAACAATATACCTCCTTAAAAAGTCTAGCCAGAGGGATTAATATGGAGAGAAAATATTTATTCAATTCTTTCAAGTCTGCTGCCTGATTTCTTGCCAATCGGGTGGCTCTGGGTGCCTGGTATGTGAGCTAATGTGAAGGGACAAAGCAGGAATCCCAACACAGTTGGGCATTCATAGACCCTGGGAAAATGTTTCTTGACCCTCATTGATGAGAATCTCCCAGTGAGCTTTTAAATGTCATTGCTGGCATGACCCCACTCTCCCACCCCAGCCAATTAAGTTCATCTCAGCAGGTTTTCTGGGCGTGGGGCTATTTTTTTAGTTGCTAAGAAGAGTGCTATTTTCAGACAGGGTAGAGTTTTCATTTCATAAGGTGACTTAGAAACCATGCCTTGGAGGTCAGGTAAAGCATGCGTGTAGTAAACTATTGCGAGCCTGCTGGAAGAAGGAGCTTCCTGCTCTACGCATGGATGAAGGAGGGAGAAAACTATGCACGTTACTGAGTAAACATAATTTAAACTGCTACCAAAACAAGACTATAAGTCAGAGGATTTAGCAGACTGTCCAAGGGCACAGACACTGTCTGTAAAAGACCAGCCCTGTCCCTGACTCAGCTACAGCTCTTGCCTTTACCTTTACAGATGGCCTCGGCTGAGTCAGAGTGAACCCCTAGGCTCAGCTCTTGGAACAACTTTTTATATTTCACGTAAAAGGAATTCAAAAGCATTGAGTTCAATTAGTTTTTAAACTAGCACTGACTTCAAATGCCACTTCCATAGCACATTTTCTTTTTATTCAGATTTTAATTTATTTATTTTTATTACATTTTTTGCTTAATCATACAAGCTCTTCTCCCTCCTCCTTCCTTCCCCCATTGTTTCCCTTATACTTCCTCTTCTCCCCCTCTTTCTCCCCCCTTTTCCTTCCCTCCTCCTCTCTTGGTGCTTCCTGCTTTTTCCCTCCTGTCCCCTAGAACATCTGTTTATGTGGGTGTTGAATTTCCCTGAGTGACTATACTAATTGGGGTTCAGGATTCAGTGGCATAGCTTGGGGTTCCTTCTTGGGCTGCCTGCTAGTATGGGAACTCTATTATGACTATTTTACCCCTTACCTCTGAAGATCTTACTGCTTGAAGCCTTCTCCCCTGTGATCTGTGCTAGATTTTAGAAGGCTGTTGACATGTCAGCCATTGCGCAGGTCAGGCAAAGTCCAATCACATTGTTGATACATCCTGACTGCTTCAGCCCTGACCTGTGTGGAGGACCTTGCATATCATTGGTCTTCTCCATCTTTAGGCTCTTGCTGCCCTCCTCTTCCACAAGGTTTCCTCAGCTTTAGGATGGGGAGAGATTTGGCTGGTCTGGTTCCAGGTGAGTAATGTAGTCTTTGATGTTTTGAATTATGGTTTGCTGTTGTTTTCAGTTTTGCTGTTCTTGCACTGCTCTTGGCTGCATCCTGATTGGTTCTCAAGGCCATCTCCTAACCAAAGATAAAAGACTGTTTAAAAGAAGATCTTAATATAAGAGAAGACTCAAAGGTAGATGGAAAAATAGGAGTAGGACACAGCAGTGACCGGGGTCAGTCTCCTGTTTGCTGGTTGGTTTCCATCTAAATAACCTCCCTGACTGGGGAGCTCAAAGCTGTTTATTCCCAAGTGAGCAGGAAGAGAAGCAAGAGTGAGATGCCTCAGATGTCTGGCTACTTACATGCAGTACATGACCGTGGCCTGATTTCTTTATTGAAGTGTGTTCTTTTGTACAGATTTTTCTTAAACCATGATGTTTGAGATTTCTAGTCTGCCATGAGTTCAAGATCTGATCCTCCATGATGATAATTGCTTTTTTTTAAAATTTCTTGTGTGTACTGCTGAGTTATCTTATTACATTCTTAGCTTTACAACTAGTGGAAACTAGTGGCTTGGTAAGAATTCATTTTAAGGTTTTGATAGTTAGTCATAGGACATTAGGTCAGACTCAGGGATGGGTAGTGAATGGATTACAAAGGGACTAAAAATAGCCCAGGGTAATTTGGCTTTGGTCTGCAACATTTTAACTTCCCATTAGCTCAAAGGTTAGGCATTTGTCCTTGTAGAATTTTGAACAAAGATTTGCATTTCCTTTTTCTTTCTTTTTCCTTCTTCTGTGTATTTCATCGCACACAGGTGAAAATGCGGAAGACGGCAAAGACTATCTGGTCATTTCAGAAGGAAGGCTGAGGGCCAGGGCCTGAGGAAGAGAAGATGGAAGGATAGGGCTGCATATAAATGAAGGCTTCCACTAGTGATTCTGTGATGAGCAAACTGATTATTTTTTTTATGTAGCCTCCACTCACAGTTTTATGTTTAATTTTGTCCTTTGATTATAATGACAGGTTGTGGTTACACATTATTAAAGATGAATACTAAAGAAGTGACTAAATGAAAAGGCAAGAAATTGAGGGTGATTGGTGTCATCCTACAGGGAGGGGAAGGAGAAGAGAAAGCCCTTCTCTAGCCTCAGTCTTGCATGCTTTGGATGTTGTCTGAACACTGAGGAGCAACCTGGGAGTATTCCCCACATTAATGGTGCTTTGTGCTGCTTTCCAGTGACCAGAATCTGAAGATGATAGGGGGAAGTCAAAGCTGTGCAGTCCTCAGGTGATTGGACAGCTTTATTGATGGCCCATACATATGATTTGGTAATGTTGCAGCATTTATTATTCTGAAACTCTTCTCTTGAGTCCTTTGTTCTTTTGCCAGAAACATGCCAGTCACCACTGAGAAAGACCAGTCTCTGTGCCTTGGAAATATAGCAGGATGGCTTTATTTTTCTTTTTTCGTTTTTGAAGACCTGTAGAAATATTGAGAAATCAGAGTTTTAAGTATAGACCTTAGGCATGATTACATAATCTAAGTCTTTGTTCCAGATTTTTTTCCAGATTTGATATTTGGTGTTGAATGTGATTTGCCAAAGACCCACACATCACCCAAGTTTTTGTGTTTGAAAACTTGATTACAAGCTGGTGACTCTGTTTGGAAAGTTAATGTGACCTTTAGATGCAGAGCCTTGCTGAAGGAAGCATGTCACTGGGAGAAACTTGAGTTTGTTTGGGTTTTTTTTTTTTTTTTTTTTTTTTTAGCTCTATTTCACCTTCCCCTTCTGGTTCTCTCTGCCTCCTGAAAGCTGCTGTGAGGTTAGCCTCCTGCTTCAGCTGCTGTTCTGTCTTCCATGCTTTCTCCACTATGATAGACTATAACCTCTCTGGAACCTTACGATATATTTAAAAAAAAAAAAAAACTTCCTCCTTCAAGTTAGTCCAGTCAGAGTATTTGTTTTTCCATAGTGATGGAAGAGTAACTGCAACATTCGAGATGTGTTTTTATCTTTGAAAAACATTTGCCAACAGATACCAAGAACCATATACAAGATTGTTTTTCAGCAACATGAGTATGGTAGCAATTATAGTAGAAAATTTGAAATTCCTTTGAAAGGAGAATAATTCAGTTGATATAGCATATACACTGAAATATATAATAATGGAAGTAAGTAAACTACAGTTGTTTATGTAACTCTTACAAAAGAATCTATTCAACATCATGTGCTGAATCCATACATACACTCATGGTAATATAAGCTCAAATGATTCCTTTGAGAAATAAGTTATGGTTATTCTACACCATTTGAAGTATGATAAATATTTATGGGGTACTTACTGTGAGCAATTTTTTAAAATGTAGAAATGTTAGCACATTTTATCCTAATTACAGTGATATATATATTGTAGTTTTCATAATATAGACATATGAAGTATGAAGAAGCAGAAACTGAGAGGCTGGATAATAAACCAAGACAAGAAAGGCTACATCCAAGTTACCACTGACAGTGAACACAGGCAAAGTCTGGTTACTTATTTATTGTCATATAATATAAGGAAGTTTTCCTCATTGAAAAATAAAGCAATGCAATCATATTTATGACAATTGCGTTGTTATAGAAAAGTAATAACAAAATAACCTAAAACTCCATTTTAATAGAATAAGATAGGAAAAGGTTAGTCAAATTTTGTAACTTTTAAAATAGTGTTCCCAGGGCACATCTTAGAAAACTCTAGGAGGTGCTAAAATGGAAGGGACATCTACATTAAAAAGACAGAAAGTGAAGAGATTCATGAAAAATTTTTGATGCATTAGAAAAATCTACAACGTATATGACCATGTCACTTATAGGCTTCTTAAGGGAAATGGAGTTAAGACCAATTCAACAGAGGTGGAATACACAATGGAAAAATCTCTACAAAGGAACATTGCAACAGTGTTACAGACACTTTCAGGTGCATTGTACTCACCATGATGCAATCTCAGATGCTTAGACACCAACAACATTGCCCATTAACAGAATTTTCTGAGACAGTGGAAATACTGTAGTCACACTATATGAGAGAAAAATCTCTGGCTACATGCAGCTTGTAAGCACTAGAAATAGTTCTATTACAAGTTGACTTCATTTTATTTCCATTAATTCAAATTTAAACTGTGACATTAAGGCTGGAAAGTGCAGATCAAGACTTCTTGGTAGGAGCACAAAAGATCTGAATTGTCAGAGAGTCGGACTGTAAGAGTGTATGATTCTTCTGAAACTTGAGGTTTTAGGAAGGACAAATATCCAAAGAGGAAAAGACTGACAAGCATGCTGTGAATTATTCAAAAATACTTTAACACACATTTGTCAAATTCAAAGAAATGGTAGTAAGCAGAGGGTTCAGCCTAATACAAATAAATATCCAGGGGTTATGTAACATTCAGGTGTTAAAATTCAGCTAAGAGTGATAGGAAAAGTTTCCAAAATACAGGATCAATACATCTACAAGGACAGGTCAAGCATACCAATCCCAATTTTATAGGTTAGAAAACTGAAATCCAAAGTTTGAATGACAGGATTCTCAACTACTAAACATTCATACGAGGTTTTCAATATCCCTCAAATATAAGAGTATAGCTTCTCCACAATGACAGCTTAAAAATAACAAATACTGAGTGTTCACTGAAACTCTGGCTTACAGAGTGGGAGTTCTGCCACATTCCACCAAGCCCAATACCTGCGAAAACATGTGATAACCAAAAAGACCCTCTGAGCCCAATTATCATACTGACACAATTAACATGTCCAGAAGCACCACAGACCCTAAGTTTATTAATGCATGCACTATATCTATAGTTTAATACCTATTTAATTTAAATAAATTATACCATATGTGTTTTAGGAGAGAATCAACAATATTTGAGTTTTTGAGTGTGTGTGTGTGTGTGTATGTGTATGTGTGTGTGTGTGTGTATGTGTGTGTCTGTGTGTCTCTGTGTGTGTGTGTGCGTATGCATGTGTGTATGTGCGTGTGTGTGTGTGTGTGTGTGTGTGTGTGTGTATGTGTGCCTGTATCAGGGCACGTAAGTGAGTATGCAAGGGTAGCATTGAGAACCATCCTGGATTTTTCTACCTCCTTATTGCTTTGCTCTGGTTTTTTCAGACTCCACTATTCACTGCCACTTTTGCCAGGCATTTTTTACTTGAGATCTAGAGATCCAAACTCAGGTCTTTCGGTAAATACTTTTAATACCTGTGCTATCTCCCTAACCATTGAATTTTTTAAAACTGTATTCATATAACTAGTAAGTAGTGACCCATGTTTTGACAAGTATTATAATAAAAAGGATATTGAACCTGAAACTTTAAAAAAGCTTCTGATTTATAGCAAACACTTATGTCAGGAAAGACATTTAAGAAGTGACTGCCAACAAATCTTTGTCATTGATATTGAAAACATATTCTTTGTTTGACTGAACCTGAGTAATGCTAACTGTTGACCTTTTGGTTTGCATAGAAATGACATAAGGGTTGGTTAAGCTTCATGTGTGTTTATCACTTTTGAAGGCAATTGCCCTCAGTGTTCCTTTAGAAGGGGCTATTAAGAGAGGAAGGAAAAAAAGGTAAAGGTCACTCTGTGCTTTCTGTAAACTGCATTCAGTAGTTCACACTGTCACCTGTCTTTTATGCCTTCCACTAATCCAAATATTGCATCATCCCACTGTAGTAGAAACAGTATCTACCTTCCTCAGTGCATGCCTGTGTAAGTGCCACAGACCACAAATGCCACCTATAGCAAATCGCTGCTGATTGGATGTGTAACAACTTTCAGAGAGTGTAGAAGACTATGTTGGCTCCTACAACAAAATACTTGAGAGTGAAATATTTTGATTACAGTAGCCAAGATCAAGGTGTCAACAGATTTGGTGTTGGGTGGTATTTCTGTGAGAAAGGGAAGCATACTTTCATGTCTTTTTAATTTCTGAATTTCATTTCTGAATTGCATAATTATCTTCTCAGGGCTCCTTTTCATAACATCATCTCCTTGCTGATTAGGTTTTAATATGAGTTTTAAGAGGATCTGATATATTCTGACTACCATAGAGTCACATAGAGACAGTGACTATATATATATATATACATACATACATATATATATATATATATATATATATATATATTCTGCTTCAACCTGTTCTTTCTAGACAACTGTATAATGCATCTAAGGTCTAAAAGGCTTTACACTAAAGATGCAGAACTAGCATATGGAAGATGCTGCTGGCAGAGGAAGTCAGGAACCCTGGCATGGGGCACTGCCGACATGTAACAGAGCATGCATAAGAAAGTCCACGCTTTGAAAATGATACAAACTCCCAATCATTGGTTGTTGTGCTTGTGACTGCTCTTGCTTCTGTCACTTTCTTCCCTTGCAAGTATACTCTTTCTTAGCAAGTTCTCTTGTCTTCTCTTTTGCTGTCCATGTGTCTCTGTTCATTTTTTGTTCTGGGACACAGTGATCTGCAGAGTCCGGTGGGTCCCACCTAACCTCAATATCCACTGATGTCAAGTGTCTCGTGCATTTTTGAAAAGAAGGTATATATTTTTTATATATTATTGTAATCATGGTCAC
The DNA here is from genome assembly GCA_023101885.1 of Typhlomys cinereus. Taxonomy (NCBI): domain Eukaryota; kingdom Metazoa; phylum Chordata; class Mammalia; order Rodentia; family Platacanthomyidae; genus Typhlomys; species Typhlomys cinereus. The sequence goes on along the minus strand of JALPQD010000006.1, from coordinate 10,144,156 downwards.
GCTTTGTGAGAGAAACAAAACATTATTATATGCTACGTGCTACTATAAATAGATTTAGACAAGAATGATCATTCAAGAAAGTCCATAGTCAATAACATTAAGAAGAATCAATTGTTTTATAGGTACAGTATTCAATAGCTCCCAGTTCCTATATTTAAGATTATGTAGATTTAAAGGAATAACTTCATCCAAATAATGAGTTGGCTTTTTATAGAAACATGCAATTTTCCTGAAAGCTACTGTGCAATGAATTATATAGAGTAATATGTATAGTCCTTTGATAATATGCTGTCTTATTTGGGGCTTTAATTTGTACGTCAGTGAGTATAATTCCATAAGGCGCCCTCTTTGTATGAACATACGCAGTCTATTGAAATACATTATTGAGGAACCATTCTTCTCATGTGTATTTTAAATTATTTCTACTATTTACTAAAATAATGTTGTGACATGGAAAGACTGTTCTACATAGATTGTCTTAAAAAATGAAGAATTTTCCATCTCTGGAACTTGCTAGATGCTGGGATTAGATGGATGTTAAGAGCTGTGAAAGTGGATTACCACAGAATTGCAGTTTGCAGCATAATCACTGCTGCAGGCAGTCTACTTGTTACTTTCTGGTCCTTAGCAGACTGCGGCTGGATTTGTACATAGTCTGAAGGCTGATTCACAATTTGATCCTGTTTTTTTTCTTTTTATTCTATTTTTGGTCAAGAAATATCCAGGTGGTTCTTTTACAAGGTCATACATACATTGTTCAAGAGTTAAACAGGAAGCACCATTCATCAAAAGAACCCTGTGGTTTTTTTAACCAGCTGTCAGACAGGCGTTTCAATATCGTTCACTGGCTTTGTATTACATTATACTTTTGCTTCCAGTTTGGATTGAACAAAAAACAAACAAACAAGCAAAAGTGCGGCAAAACAATATAATTTGTGCATGAACTATTCAAGCAGATCTACCTTGAAAAAATATCTTTTATAGGTCATACTTAATGGGACCCACACAAACACTTGATGCAGGTTCCTTTGGTTTGGCAACGCTGACAGAGAGAGTCTCTGCTTTGTCTGTCTTATCAACTACTGTGGCTTATTAATTTTTGAATGACAGAGGGGTGGTAACCATCAGGGAGAAGAGTTGTTTCTAAGGTATATGCTGTGATTGGAAGGAGAAACTGGAGTTATCGTTAAAAATAATTGTCATGCAGGGTTTTTGGAAAATATACTTCCCTAGCCTGAGGAATTTAGAGGTGTTGGATCTTCTAGCAGGTAGGCTGCTTGAGAAAGAATATGAAACATGGGGGAAGAATGAAAAACTAGCTCTGTAGACAACTTACTGTGACTTAACCCTCTTCTCTCTCCTTCCCTCTCTCTCTCCCTCCCTCCCTCCCTTCCTTCCTCCCTCCCTCTTTCTGTCCCTCCCTGCCTTCCTCCTTCCCTCCCTCCCTCCTTTTCTCCCTTCCTCCCTTCCTTTCTTTGTTCCTTTCTGTTTCTCTTTCTTTCTTTCATGGCTGTGTAGAACAGGATAAAGATGAAATTTGAAGTGTTAAAAATAAATAAGTACAGGGCTTGCAAACCCAAGTTTGGAGTGTTTAAGTATTGAAGCAGATGAAATGAGGGGCCTGCGAGCCCAAGCAAGTGTGCTGTGAACAGATAAGAAGGTGAATGACAGGATGGGCCGGCGCACCCACAAGTGCAGTGATGTGTGGTGTGCTAATGTTTGAAACATTGGTAGATGACCAATGTATGGACCCCCCCACCCCCGCGTGGTATTGAACCTTGTGTGCAGTGTACTGATGAGCAACAAAGACGGTTAAGGAGCAGGCCTGAGCCACACCCACAGTCTTGCAGGGAGATAAGAGTAGCCCGACATTGTCTCTGTAGGGTCCAGACTCCCTGGTTTCCCCAAAAGCTGAAACCCTACTCGTCCAAGGACCATCCCAGACAGTGACCGCTGAGTGTCCAGCACTTCTGGTTCTCACCCTCTGAGGAAACCCAAGAGGGGTGGTATCTTCCAGCGCCTCCTAAGCGTGAGCTCAGGATCTGTCTCCACCGAAACCTTGGAACTGGTAAGAGAGACTCTGTGTCTGTTTCTTGCTAGCCACAATATAGTGAAAGTGTAGGGGTGGAGGCTGCTTGTCACAATGGTTTTATAGCATAGATCAAGTAGCGCATTGGTAAGACAATTTTCAAGAACTCAGAGAAGTTAGATTCTCATCTGATAGAATGCAAGCATTTTATTGGATGTGCTTGTAATGGAACAGATTTCTGAGGAGAGATGATTCCACAAAGGAAGAATTGGTCCAGGTCCTATGGCAAAAGTTCCTGACACACCTTCCATAGAAGCAGCTTCATCTCACATCCACCTACCTCAGTTGCTGCGACCCAAAAAATCAAGACTTGTGCTTTTTAAGTAAAATCAATCGCTATACTCAGCAATCAAATGAAAACAATATCTACCTACTACTGCTCTTAGTAATGCTATTTGCTACTTATTAAAATTTCTGCTAAGATACTGCAAGAAGAACAGCAGGAACAGAGGCCAGTATAGGATAAATACCCAGTGTTTGCTGCAGGCGGGCCTCACCATGACCTAGGTAAGCTCCGCCCCACCAACCCCCAGAACCCCAGGCAGCGCAATGGACCCAGCTCCTCCCACCATCCAGCTGGAGCCGCGCAGGGCCGGGGAGGAGGACACCCCCCTGCTCCCGGGCCCCGCCCCAGCTCCCCCAGGTTAAATAGCACGCCGACGATGCCCCATCCTCCCTTCCCCCACTCCCCCGCCTGGGACGCACACGAGGTCCACCCTGGACTCACCTCGACCTAGGTAAGCTCCATCCCTGCCCACCCCCAGAACTCCAGGCCAAATAATTCGGTTTAGTGAAAAAAGCACAGAAATAGAAAGAAGATCTTAAGAGTTAAAACGACAATGCCAAAGTCAAAGTGCAAATCCATGAGAAACAACACTCAAGTAAACAAATCTCCCACTGAAGGAATTAATCCCATAATGTTAAACTCCAACCAGAACAAACCTACGGAAAATTGCCAAGAAAGCCTGACCCAGGATAACGACTTTCAAAATATGATCATTACCATGTTCAATACTATGAAAGAGGAAATCAGGGAGGAATTAAATAATCGAATCAATCGCTTTGAAGAGGAACACAACAGACACTTAGAAGAGTTGAGAAAAATAGTGCAAGAAACAAAAACTGGCATAGAGCAGTTCAAACAGACTCAAGCAGAGTTTAAAACTGAGCTAAAAGACAAGTTATCTTCAACCCAGAACTCCACAGAGAGTCTTATTAGCAGAATTAATGGAGCAGAAAACAGAATTTCAGACCTTGAAGATAAAGTGGGAGTACTAACCAACTCAATGGAAGAGGTTGTTAAAGCCAAAAAGATACTTGAGAGAAATATCCAGGAGATATGGGATACTGTGAAGAAGCCTAGCATGTGTATTCATGGAATACCAGAGCAAGAATCTCAAAATACCACACCTGAGGAAATTTTTCAAACGATCATCAAGGAAAACTTTCCTCATCTAAAAAAAGAGAGGCCCATCCATATACAAGAGGCATTCCGCACCCCAAACAGGTATGACCAAAACAGAAGCTTGCCACAGCAAATAATAGTTAAAACACTCCACATTCAAGATAAAGAACTGGTGCTGAGAGCTTCAAGGGAGAAAAAAGTAGTCACTTTTAAGGGTAAACCTATTAAAATAACAAATGACTTCTCAGTCAAAACAATAAAAGCAAGAAGAGGTTGGAGAGACATACTTCAAGTATTGAATGAGTAAAAATGTGAACCCAGGCTGAATTACCCTGCAAAACTATCCATCATGATCGAGAGAGAAAGAAAAATCTTCCAGTACAAAGACAACTTGAAGGGATACATGTCCACCAAACCAGGCCTTCAAAAAATGCTAGAAATGATACTCAAGCTTGAAGAAAAAAACAGGCATATCCAGGAGAACAGAAGGCAAGCATAACATGATTAAAAGCGAATCAATATACTTATAAAAACTACTAAACATAATAAATGCCTGGAATTAAAAATAGTTTCTCCATTATAACACTAAATGTTAATGGAATTAACAAAACGATCAAGAGACACAGATTACAAATTTGGATTAAAAATCACAATCCATCAATCTGCTGCCTGCAGGAAACCCATCTCACCACAAAAGATAGGCACGCCCTAAAAATAAAAGGCTGGTCAACAATTCTACAAGCTAATGGAGGCAGAAAACAGGCAGGGGTAGCCATTATGCTATCAGACAAAGTGGACTTCAAACCAAAGAAAATTATAAGAGACATGGATGGATACTACATTTTAGTCACAGGTATAATTCACCAGGAAGACTTCACAATACTGAACATATATGCACCCAATATGGGCCCCTCCACATTCATTAAGAAAACCCTACAGCGACTAAAGCAAGAAATCAACCCCCAAATGATAATTCTTGGGGACTTCAACACCACCCTCTCAACATGGGATAGATCAACAGGTCAAAAGCTTAACAGAGACACTTTGGACCTTAATCAAACCCTTAAAGAAATGGACCTTACAGATCTCTATCGAACTTTTCACCCACATACCAAAGAAAACACATTTTTCTCAGCAGCACACGGAACTTTCTCCAAAATAGATCACATATTGGGCCACGAAACGAATCATCACATATACAAAAAAGTTGAAATTCTAACCTGTGCCCTATCAGACCACCACGGCCTAAAGCTGGACATCCACAACACAACAAACAAGAGAAAATACACTAATTCCTGGAAACTTAACAATATGATGCTGAATGAGAACTGGATTCAGGAATAAATTAAAAAGGAAATTCAAGATTTCCTGAAAGTGAATGATAATGAAAATACAACTTACCAAAATCTTTGGGACAAAATGAAAGCTGTTCTCAGAGCTAAGTTCATAGCTCTTAATGCCTACATCAAAAAAATGGAAACATCAGAAATAAATAACTTAACAATGTAGCTTAAAGCTTTAGAGAAACTAGAGCAATCTGATCCCAAAAGTAATAGAAGAGAGGAGATTAGTAAAATAAGGGGAGAAGTATCTGAAATCTAAATTAAGAAAACGATAGAAAAAAATCAACCAGTCAAAAAGCTGGTTCTTTGAAAAAATCAATAAGATTGATACACTCCTAGCTATATTAACCAAAAGCAAGAGAGAGAAAACCCAAATTAACAAAATTAGAAATGAACATGGAGTTATCACTACTGATACCCAAGAAATCCAGAGAATTAAACATCATATTTCAAAAACTTCTACTCTGTGAAGTTTGACAACACAAAAGAGATGGATGAATTTCTAAGTAAACACAACTTACCTAAATTGAATCAGGAAGTTGTGAATTATTTAAATAGTCCTATAACATATAAGGAAATTGAGGAAGTAATCTTGAATCTTCCCACCAAAAAATGTCCTGGACCAGATGGATTCAGCACAGAGTTCTACCAGACATTTAAGGAATTAATAACACCAATACTCCTTAAACTGTTCCAAAAATAGCAAAGGAAGGAACACTACCAAATTCCTTCTATGAAGCTAATATCATTTTAATCCCAAAACCTAATAAAGATTCAGTTAAGAAAGAAAACTATAGGCCGATCTCTCTGATGAACACAGACGCAAAGATTCTTAACAAAGTCTTAGCAAATCGGATTCAAAAACATATTAAAAAGATTCTTCATGGGGACCAAGTAGGCTTCATCCCTGGCACACAAGGTTAGTTCAACATACGCAAATCAATAAATGTAATTCACCATGTAAACCAATCCAAAGTCCAAGACCACATGATACTTTCGATAGATGCAGAAAAAGCTTTTGACAAGATCCAACAGCCTTTTATGATCAAAACGCTAGAGACAGTAGGAATGGAAGGAACCTTTATCAATATAATAAAAGCTGTATACAACAAGCCCACAGCAAGGATTATGCTCAATGGGGAACAATTGGAAGCATTCCCACTTCGATCAGGAACTAGATAAGGCTGTCCACTCTCACCTCTTCTATTCAATATTGTACTTGAAGTCTTAGCTGAAGCCATAAAACAAGAAAGGGACATAAGAGGGATTCAAATCAGCAAGGAAGAAGTCAAGCTATCCCTATTTGCAGATGACATGATCTTATACCTGAGTGATCCCAAAAACTCCACCAGGAAGCTCTTGGAACTAATTGAGAAGTTCAGCAGGGTGGCAGCGTACAAAATAAATGTGCAAAAATCAGAGGCCTTCCTATATGCCCAGAATGAAAGAAGTGAAAAAGCCTTGAGAGAAACAATCCCATTTACTATAGCCCCTAAAAAAATGAAATACCTTGGTATAGACCTAACCAAGGAGGTAAAGGACCTTTACAATGAAAACTTTAAAACCCTAAAGAAAGAAATTGCAGAAGACACCAGAAGGTGGAAAGACCTCCCATGTTCCTGGATTGGCAGAATCAACATCATAAAAATGACCATCCTACCAAAGGCAATATACAAATTCAATGCTATACCAATTAAAATCCCAAAGCAATTCTTTAAAGAAGTTGACCAAACAATCTCAAAATTCATATGGAGGCACAAAAGACCCAGGATAGCAAAGACAATCCTGAGTGACAAAAACACTGCTGGAGGTATTACCATACCAAACCTTAGTCTATACTACAAATCTATAGTTATAAAAACAGCCTGGTACTGGCTCCAAAACAGATACACAGATCAATGGATAAGGGTTGAAGACCCAGATATAAGCCCACAAAAATACAGCCATTTGGTCTTTGACAAAGGGGCCCAAAGAATGGAAGAAGAACAGCATCTTCAACAAATGATGCTGGCAAAACTGGATCTCCACATGCAGAAGATTAAAGCTGGACCTGTACTTTTCACCATGTACAGGACTTAATTCCAAATGGATCAAGGATCGTGATATAAGGCCAGAGACTATAAAAACCATAGTTCAAAGGATAGGGAACTCCCTCGAGCTGATTGGGCTAGGCCAACATTTCCTAAACAGAGATCCAATGGCACAGTCACTGCTACCAACTCTCAACAGTTGGGATCTTGTGAAATTAAAGAACTTCTGTTTAGATAAAGAGATTGTAACACGAGCTCAAAGGCAACCCACAGAATGGGAGAAAATCTTCACTAACCACATATCTGATAGAGCTCTACTGTCCAGAGTGCACAAAGAACTTAGAAAACCAAACGCCAAAGAAACCAATGGCCTAATGAAAAAATGGGCCCTGGAACTTAAAAAAAAATTTTACCAGGGATGAAATTAAAATGTCTAACAAATATCTTAAAAAAGTGCTCCACTTCTTTAGCCATCAGGGAAATGCAAATCAAAACTCCCCTGAGATATCATCTCATCCTGGTCTGGATTGCAAAAATCCACAATACAAACAACACCAAATGGATTTGGAGAGAGGGGAACTCTCCTACATTGCTGGTGGGAATGCAGGCTCATACACCACTCTGGTGAGCCGTCTGGAGATTCTTAAAGAAATTAAAGATCAAAATGCCATATGACCCTGCTATGCCACTTTTGGGAATAACCCCTCATACTGCAGATGTTCACCTCGATAGCAGAAGCACTACCATGTTCATAGCAGCACTGTTTACAATAGCAAAGTCATGGAATCAACCCAAATGTCCAACAGTTGACGAGTGGATAAGGAAAAGGTGGTACATCTATACAATGGAGTACTACTCAGCCATCAAAAATGATGAATTACTGGAATTTGCCGGGAAATGGATGTCATTAGAAACAATTATATTAAGTGAAGTATCCCAGACCCAGAAAATTAAGCACCATATGTACTCCCTAATAGGTGGCTCCTAGTACCTAACCCACCCAGCCCACCTTGAGACACTCATAGTTACATCTATGTATTACCTACAGTAATTTCAAGGATTATGAACAGGACGGGTGGGGTTGGAGGGCCACACCAGAAACAAGGAGAGAAGTGACCATGTTACAGTAGAGAAAATAGGCCTCCATCAAGGACTTCAAGTAAGTAATGTGACACCTGGTTAAGTTCACAGATGTTTGTTCCTGATCATTTACAACTAAGGGGGTATGATCTCACCAGAAGGGGAGGGCATATAGTCTGGGAGATAAAAAGTAACCATTTTGCAAATGGGTGATTGACCCCCTCCCTCACTGAGGTTTCCTTCTTTTATTACATCTACCCTTGAATGTGCTCTTAAAATAAGACTCCGGTTTAACAGCTTTTTGTCTCTGGCCAGGAGGTGACATACAGTACCCATCACGATGGAGTGAAAGGCATTGCAGGAGCAGCAAAACTGCAAAAGAAAATCAACAAACCACAATCCAGAACTTCAGAGACTCTATATCAACCACCTAGAACTAGGCCAGACTAATCTCTCCCCATCCTGAAGCTCAGGGACATTTGTGCAAGAGGGGGCGATAAGAGTGTAAGAGCAAGAGGATGGGAGGAGCAATGATTTGCAAGATACTCCACACAAGTTAGGGCCGAAGCAATCATAATTGGACTTTGCATGCCCTGCGCAATGTCCAACACACTATTGACCTCACAAAGTCTAGCATCTGTTAAAGGCACCAAGATCCTTGGAGTTAAGGGATTGACAGTCACAGTAGTGTTCCTATGCTTAAGGGGAACACAGGAAAGGGTTCAGGGAAATGCCACTGGGTCCTTGTACATCATTGGAGAGCAGGGCCCAGAGGAGAGTCAGGCATGCACAAGAAAAGACTCTCTGGGAATTGGGGTGGGAGGCACTGGGAGATGGGGAGGGAGGGATGAGGGGAGGGGGAGCAGGGGTTTCAGCGGGAGGAGGAGGGAGGGAGGGAACTGATGTACCTATTAATTGTGTATGAGCTGTAATAATAATAAAAAATGTATAAAAAAGAAAATACTTCTTCACAATCTTTTCATTGCAGATTATACCCCCTCATCCCTTTCACTACATATGCAAGACTGTTTTATATGAAATGGAAATACCCAAGAGAACAAAAAAATAACTGTAAGTAGACAGAAAAGTAGGACCTATTGTGCTATACTTTATTGAACGCACTTCAGAGAAAGGCTGGGCTCTCAAGAGGGCTGCAAAGACCTGAATCATGGCAGTTGGTTGCAGATTGCACTTGGCAGATTATTTTTAACATATTGGAAAATAAATACCGATTTATTATTAGTCAAATTATGAGCATAACAATGGATAACTGATAGAAAACAATCTGGGCATATTTTAATGAATAGCTAAAAATGTTTTATTATTAATGTCTCTTCCCAATTGACACCAAGCAATTTAATAGGAATTTATCATGTCCACTACTTTGTCGTGGGCGTGTTCCAAATCAACTAAAAGGATTTGTTCTAAATCAACAATAAGGATGTCAAAAAGAAAGAGTTTCTCTAGGTAAAGACTTCATTTTATGAAGATTTACACAGGATACAAAATAATTAAAAACATAGTCAAAATTTTCATATTATTCTTGCTTGGTATTTGAAATCATGCCTTATCGTTTTAAAACTAAACTCTTTTAATTAGAAGTGTCATCGTCTATATTAAACAATAATGGCATTGTATGAACACTTGTGTCTTGCTATGTGTTTATAATTGGTGTCATGGTGAAATGTGTGTTGTCTCACATGGGCTCATGTTTGAATCTTTAGTTATTTGGGAAGGTCATGGTACTTTTATGAGGTGGAGTCTTCTGGAGAAAGACAGTCACAGGAGGTGGATATTGTGGTGGATTAGTTCCACCCTACTTCTGGGAAAGGTCTGGATGGATGTGACCTAGGCCTCCTCCAGCTTCTGCCAGTCAGCCATGCCATAACCTCCATAAAGGGCTTTATCTCCTCTCTGGAACTGTAAGATGAATAAATCTCCCTAAAGTTGCTTACTTTGGGTGTTCTCTTGCAATAGCAGTAATCGGGTCTGAATATAATCTTAGAATATGTTTTCTGCCTCAACCCCCCAAATGCTAGGATTACAGAAATATGTTACTATGTCTAATATGTCATTAGAGAGTTATCCAATGAACTAATAAAAAGATTGTTTTGGTGGCTAGAAGGCTCAGTCAGTAAAGTGCTTGTCATCCAAGCACAAGGACCTGAAACAGGACATCAAATACCCGTGTAATAGTGGGGTGCAACAGTGCACAGCGCTGGGGACACAGAGATGGGAGGATGCCTAGGTCTTGGTAGTTACCAAGTCTGGAGAAATTACTAAGCTCTAAATTTAGTGAGAGATTGTCTCTCAAAATATAAGGGGAGGGAACTGAAGAGATTGCTTAGGGGTTAAGATTCTGCCTCACAAGCAAAGTCCTGAGTTCGGATCCCAGGTCCCATGTTAAAAATGCCAGGTAGAAATGGTGGTATCCTGCCCTTCTGACCCTGGTGGATGGAGCCTGGGAAATCCCAAAGACAAGGAGGTAGAAGTAATTCAGTATGATTTCCAAAGCCTTCTGCAAGGACGCACACACACACACACACACACACACACACACACACACACACACACACTTGCAAAAATAAACTTTAAAAAATTAGTGTAAAAGTGACCAAAGAAGATACCCTACATTGGCCTCTGTCCTCTACATACTTATACACATATCTACATATATCAGCACACATACATATACATCTGAATACACACATGAAAGACTGTTTTGTAGGTAATGTATCCAAGTTAAGTACATATCTCTAGTGTATGTGTAAGTATTACAGTAAGTTCAGTGGTTTTTAAAGACATTCTTTTTTTATCTTTTTTTATTCTGCTTTGAATATGCTTAGCCTGGTGATATCAGTGAGAAAAATGTAGAGAACATCTGCTCTGTGTCCACGGAGCTCTCCGAAGTGAACTCTGCTTCCATCTATACTTGTTACTTTCTTTGTTGGAATGCCATCTTTTCCAGACTAAGAAGCTCATGGGGGTCAAGACTTTTAAGACTAAAGCAGGGGCATTTGATCCAAAATGCTCCCTTTTCCTTGAAAATCCCTTTCCCAGGATTGACCTGAATCCTACCTACAGAAAGGTTCCCCAACCCCACCCTGATAGGGCAACTTCATAAACTGTATAGATAAGTGTGTTTTGGTTGTTAGTGAATCTCAGCCCCTCTTTCTGGACTTCAGTGAATTTGCAGAATGCCAAGTATCTTCATTTTCTGTTAGCCACAGAGCTTTACAGTTAAGCAGTAGCTTCAGAGGACGGTCTATCCATTGAAATTCTGCAGTGCGGTATGAGTCGGTGCTTCGAGGGTGCCTGCTGCCCATGAACAAAGGAAATAAATGGTTAACAATAAATGGTTTAATTCTAATGAAGTAATTCATGGTAGACAAGACATCACCAGGGAACCCACTGCAAAATGATTCCGTTGTGTTTGTATTTCATCAGGATTCTGGAAAATAAGAAAAGGGAGTCAGAGTTGGCTAAGGATTATCTATGAAGTGCTGTAAAACTTTTCATCATTCCAGGGACATATTTATCTTATAACTTATAGGTGGATGCTTGATAAAATGACATCTTTCCTGCATACTTCTTTATTTTGATATGAGATGTATCACAGTTATGAAACCTGCCACTAGGCATATCAGGTCCACACCAATTATGAAGTGTGATCTCCTACTACTTTTGTACAGAGTATGTCCATAAGAACTGAACACCATTCCAGCTATGATGGCGCTTATCTGTCATCTCAACATCTGTCAAATGATGGTTGTTTTGAGTGCAAGGCCAGCCTGGTCTGTCAGCGTAGCAAGTTTTAAGCTAGCTTGAATAGTGAGAGAAAAGCAGAGAAAATGGAATATTAAAAAGTAAATATATATTATGTTAAAGGGAAGAGTTTTAGTATATGAAAAATTTACTTTTCTTCTGGATGAAATCTTCCAAAGATTTCAGCAGAAGGCATCACCCCAAGCTCTCACTCTAGTCATTCCTCACATCTGTAGTCTTCCTTCTTTATCCCTCTGCAGAGAATCCTACAGCCTTGTTTTCAGAGTATTTCTCTGCTCTTTTCTGTTTGTAGGATTATTAGTCATTTCAAACACATCAGCTCTCATGTAAACTGTGATAATGCCTTTCTACATAATCTGTCTGCATTTACCCTTGTCCTACATTTACATGCAGTTCAATTATCAGCAGAATAATCCTCTTAAAACACACATGAGAAAATGGCACTTTACTCCTGCAGATTCTCCAGTGGCCTTCCATCACTCTAAACTAAACCCAAATGTTTTACCAATCAAATGCTATCCTCCAAAAACCAAGGGATTGAGAAAATTTCTCATCCTGAATTCCTTCTTTTTAACATCACTGATCTTTTTTCTTTGTTACTTTTTCCTTTATTTTCTCCACACATATTTCTGGTGCACTTGTGTTTATTAGATTCTCTACTTGATAGTACCATTGCTGTGAATGATATTTTCCTGTCATGAGACCCATCATTGAAGACTGATCTTCCACATGAAACTGTTAAGATTTTTCTCAATACTCTGAGCAAAGTGGTAACTACGTTGCTCTTTGGAGAACATCATTTACAGATAACAAAATTCATGCACTTTGCAGTTTGATGAATTCTTGTGATTATATCCAATCATGTAAGCATCACTATAAAAAGCACCACTATAATCAAAATATATAATAGTTCCCTTGTCCTAAAACCAATCTGGTACTTCCTTGCTGTTCTCTTTGCCTTGCTTTGAGGCTCCTTGTTACTAGAACTTTGTCTTTCCTGGAATCTCACATGCCAGCATCATTCAGAACATTGTTTGACTAATTCACTTATTATATTCTTGCAACATTTGCTAGGGTAAATCATATTTATTTATTTATGCTGTTGATAATGTTCAATTTGTTCTTTTTTAAAAAGTTCTATTTACCTCTGTGTGTGTGTGTGTGTGTGTGTGTGTGTGTAAAGGAGGGGCACTGTGTGTGCCTGTGGAGATCTAAGGATCACTTTGGGAATCATCCTGAACTATTGCTTCTACCTCCTTTTTGCTTTGCTCCTGAATTTCTCAGGCTCTGTTTTTCAGAGCTGGAAGTGCAGACCGCCATTTCTGGATGGAATTTTTATATGGGATCTGGAATTTGAATTCAGGTCCTTCTGCTTTCAAGGCAGAGTCTTCACTCCTGAGCCATCTCTCCAACTCCACAATTTGTCCTATTGCTCAGCCGGTGGACATTTGGATCATTCTTCATTTTTGGTTACTCTGAAAAATATTGCTATGCCCACACCTGTGTGTATTTTTTTTTACCCACACTGTATTGATATTTTTAAAGGACTGAAATATTTTGCCTTCCTACCAGGAGTATTTAAGAGTTGGTTTAGCCATCTCTTTTTAAGTCTAGCTTTGCTAATACATGTGTGATAATACCTCACTGTGAATTTTATCAAAATTTCTTGTATGGATGGAATGAACACAATGTACTGTATGCTTGCTGTTACATTTTCTTTCATGAAATACCTTTTCAAACATTTGATCTCTCTTTTTGTTGTATTTAAATTTAGTCATGGAGTTCCTTTATATAATCTTTAAATAAGCAACTTGTCAGATAAATGTTTTGCAAGCAGGATCATATTTTACGACTTGCCTTTTGGTTTTGATAAGGTTGGCTTTCAGAACCAACTTGATCTAATGTTGGCATTTTATTTTATTCCTCTTTTTCCTTCTTATAAGTTTGGAGTTGGGAATGTGGTTCGGTTAGTAGAGAGTTGACATATACTCAAAGCCCCTAGTTTGAAACTTATTTATTTGCTTATTTACTAAGTGTGTTGGTGTTTAGTTATGTGTAGGAGAAAGCACTGTGCGAGCCTGTGGGGGCCCAGGAGTGACGTTGCCAACCATCCTAGATTGCTCTAACGCCTCCCTGCTTCTTTCTGAGTTTTCCAGGGCAGAAAGTTTTGGCTGCAGCCATTTGCACCTGGTGTGTTTTCCAGTGGGCTCTGGGATCCAAACTCAGGTCCTTTTGCTTTCAAGTCAAAGGCTTATCCCCCTGGCCATTTCCCCAGTCCCGTGAGTTTCATCTTTATAAAGGAATAAAAGCTATAGGTAAATATCTATAATCCTAGTATTTAGGAGATAGAGACAAAAGAATGAGACAGGAGACAGGAGAACTTGTCTCATAAAACTTAAAAACAAATATACACACACAAAAAACAGAAAACAAAAACAAAAACCAAGATCCAGTGAGATGCTGAGAGTTTAAGGTGTCACCTCACAAACCTGGTGAACTGAGTTTGGTTCCCAGAAGTTCACATGGTGAAAGGAGAGAACTGACTTTTGGAAGTTGCCCTCTGACCTGCACCCATGCACTATGACATGAATGAGTTCTCTCTTAAAATAAATAATAAATATAATATTTTTTAAAAAAGAACCATTTAATAAACTAAAATGACAGCAATAAAGGCCACTGGTGAACCCACAGCTAATTCCATATCCATGGGCACATGGAAGACTCTGTTCAGTGGGTCAGGAAATGAATGAAAACATAGCAAGTAGTGAACTTAATGTCATCCTCACTTAGAAGTGGAAAGCTATGCACAAGACTCGAAAGTCCCAAATCTTCTCAGATGATCCATTTGCAAATTTTTCAGATCCTTTTTATGGCTTCCTTTGTTTATTTAGCTTGGCTTCATCTTGTTAAAAGTATATTGACAGAGACGGGACAGAGACGTGCAGATTTTCTAAAAGAAATCCCGCATCTGTAGATAGGAGAAAAGACAGGTGAGTAAAGATAGCCTAGCAACAGTGAAGGAAAGCTGGTGTGCTCAAGAGCACCAGTAGCTTCCACAGGAAATTTCCTCTCTCACTTTATCAGTTCATCCCAATTGCTTTATGGCAGGCTCAGACTGCCGCTCATTAAATAAAGATGGCAGCTTTGTGCATCAAGACAGTCAGTGCATAGCAGAGTGCAGTTGTTCTGCAAGCTGCATCACGGGGCTTTGTTTTTTAGAAAGCCATTAAGTATGTTGAGACCTTGGAAACTTTTTCTTGCTCTTCTTATAAAATATAGATGTATTTTGTTTTCCCATTTCCTCTTTACTGATTAGGTTTGTAGAGACGGCACTGGCCTTGGATATATTATAAATTAGATCATAGACATCCAACAAAATCATTCGTATTTGTTTTGTGATCAAAGGTAATGTTTATTCATTTAGAAACCGTTGGAAGGTGGGGCTGGGGAGATAACTCATTCTGTAAAGTGTTTGCCTTGCAAACATGAGTACCTACGTTTGATCTCCAGAAACCACATTAAAAATGTCAAGTGTGGTGGCACATACTTATAATCCCAATTCTTGATAGGTGGCCCCAGAGAAATACCTGAGGCTCACTAACTAGCCAATCCAATCTAAATGGTAACTCCAGGTTGACGACAGATCCCATTTCAAAGGAGGGGGAAGGCAATGCTGAGAATGACACATAAGGCTGTTCTCTGAAAATGTATATGCACAGGCACACACAGAAAAACATATTGGTACTTTTTAGAAGGTTGGAAAACTTTATCCAAGCCATTGTAACTAGTAGTTTTAAATGAAGTGAAGCATTTTAAAACCAAAATAAATAAAACATATAGTGTAGAGGGAGAAGAGAAGGAAGGAAGGTTATATATTTTTGGCATAAATAATAGTAATTAAGATAAAATTATCAAGACAATAGATCTTGTCATATAAATTTAAAATATCTTTTAATTTTATAAAATAAAAAAGCCTTTAAATTTGGGTGAAAGATCTTGGGAGATGATTCAGTTGTTGAAATCTTTGTCTCACAAGCAAAAGTTCCTGAGTTTGGAGCCCCAGATTCCAGGAAAAAATGATTCGTGAATATGGCAGTAGAATTCTGTCCTTTGAAGGTAGAACCTAGAAAACCTAGAAAACCCCAGAGCAAAGCAATAATGTTCAAGTTCAATCCAGGATGATTTCTGATATCATCCTTCATCCTCCATAGGTGCATACACACACACACACACACACACACACAAATACCCTCATGCACACATGCCTGCATGTAAATTTGAATCTCTCTCTCTCTCTCTCTCTCTCTCTCTCTTTCATACACAAAGTAAAATTTGGGAAATAATAAGGGGATAAGACTGATAAATTGATATCAACTTAATGTCCAGAAAGAGTGGAATATTCTTGCATAGTCTAATGCCTTGTAAACTATTTTAGGAAATTGTCTCAAAGACCAGCTCTTCTCTAACTCTAATAAAATCAGCTTATGGTCAGTATAGTTATATTCCTTTTTTACCCTACCTATGAAACGAAGTGAAAAATAGCACAGTTCATTCTTTTTGAGTTCCATTATCGAAATGTTTCCTATAGGAAGACACCAGTGATTATATTCTCTATTTATGAGCTTCTAACTGATGTAAAAACTTAATACATTATTTTCCTTGGTGAAAAAATATACAAAAATGAGTAAATAATTTACTTAGCAGCAATAAATAGAAAAGAAAACTTTGTGATATTGTTCATGTTCACATTATTGATATCTCACTTTTAACATACATCATAGCAAAATGAATGCTAATTGCTAGAATAGCTGGAACCAAAAAGAATTGACATGTTAACTCCCAGAGAGTCTTCTCTTTCTGTTTATTGCAGTTCCTCAATTTTTTTCTTATTTTATGAGATCATTATTTCAAATTCTAAATTGACACTAGTAAAGATAGTCAAGCTCTACTTTCTGGTGCTGGAATTACAAGTGAGCCACCACACCCACTTTGTATTTTACATGAGACCTAGAGATCTGAACTCCTGATCCTTTTGTTTGTGCAGCAAGCACTTTATCCACTCAGTTATCTCTACAATCCAGTTAGTCTATCTTCTTTCAGAAAGATAAATAGACTTGAAACTCACCACATCTATTATTGTATTTTCCCTCCATATATGGCAATGTTTTATGCTCTAAAAATTTAGTGGAGAACATGGGACATAAATGTCCTTGAATTTTGAGTCTCTATGACTCAGTGGTTGATAGGAATTGGTTAAATTTATATCCACCTACTTTTCCTATTTCACTACAAATAGAGAAAAATTACCAATTTTTAATTTTTCCAGCTCTTTCCAGTTTCCCATCCTTAGAAGGTTGTCCTTACTTTTATGGAGAATTTAAAATTGGGTCCAAGACATGCATGACTTTGCCCTGTAGAATCTCTGATTGTATTTTTGCTTTCCTTGCTCAAAGCAAAGTATTGAACTCTGTTCTCTATCATGTAGCAAAAAGGGAAACAAACCCAACAGTAATACAATGGGACGAACTGTGAAATTACTAATATATTTCTAATTCAGTGGTAACATTATCTGATCCTGAATTGTAGTCGTATCCATCATTCTAAAATGGTTCTTTCCTCTCGTGTCAATGTTAAAACAAGCAATTAAATACCTCTACATGTTTGGTCTCTGTGTCTGTATTTCTTGGAGGAATTTATTGATTAATCTCTAAAATCTAAAGTTCAATAGTAACCATATGAACAAGTACATTTAATATTATAAGTGCTACATAAAAATGAAGAAGAGAATGACTAATAAAGAGAAGGGATGTCTTATTCAGGGTGGATGTGGAGAAACTCATAGAAAAGGTGATGTGTGTGTGTGTGTGTGTGTGTGTGTGTGTGTGTGTGTATGTGTACACTCATAAAATTTTCTGTTCTCTCTACCAAAAGTCATGTTGTTACAAGACTTTTTTTTTCTTCCAGGTTCTTGTGTTTGGGATTGAAACCAGAACACATATAGAGAATTAAGGTGAGTTTATTAAAGGAGAAAAGGAATGGAACTCATGGACATTGATTCTGCAAGGGTCAAGAGCACCATCTGACTCACTGTGCCAAAATGTCCTGTGTTCAGGGATTGAAGGAGGACAGTGTTAGAGGATTAGAGGAGAGAGAGGAAAGAACTCACCGACATGGAGTCTGTGAGCAGCCAGTGAAAGAAAACCTGAAAAGGAACTCATGGATTCCAAATGTAGAATTCATGAGGAGCAAAAGAGATGAAAATGGCTGCTATGGTCAGAGGTATTTATATACTTAGGCAGGTGGGAGAGGGGAGAGACTTTTCCTCATTGGTTAGCTCCAGTTTCTGCAAACCTGAATGGAGCTTTTGATTCTCTACATTTCATTGGTCTGTTCATATTGGGGCCCAATCCAATTGATCTTGTAACTAACCTCAAGGTAATGCTTGTCTGTAGTGGAGAATATATCTCCCAAATCTTTCACCAACAGAGGTTTGGGGGGAAGTTAGCTATCTTAGCTCTGTGAAGGATTAAAGTTACTTTCTTCAGATTAATAGGGTGAGTTCCTTTACGGTAATCCCAACAGTGGGGGATGACCTTGGAAGACCTCCCAGCATAGCTGCTCTAAAGCTGCCTAAATGTGAAGAGTAGAAGTTAGTAATATATATATATAACATGTTGAATGATATTAATTTATCATGTGAATAATTTTCACTTTGAGAGTTATACATATATTTATTCATTAAATTACATTAAATATGTACTGTGTAAAGAATCCTACAATTAGGGCTGGAGAGGTGGCTCAGGGGTTAAGCCTCCGCCTTGCAGGTGGAAGGTCCTGAGTTCAGATCCCAGATCCCACGTATAGACGCCAGGCGGAAGCGGGGGCGGCCTGCGCTTCTGGTCCTGGTAGGGCGGAGCCTGTGAATCCCGGGGCAGAAGGAGGTGGAGGCGTCCATGGTGGTTCACGAATTCGTCCGTGGTTCTACACACACACACACACACACACAGACGCACACACGCACATGCACACAGTTGAATAAAAAAAAAAAAATTAAAAAAAGAATCCTACAATTAAACACTAGCAAATAATTTTTTTAAAAATCTATAACAGTAAGAAATTAAACACTCTCTGGAGGTAATAGTTCTAGATTTGCAATTTCTTTGGATAACTGTTGTTCTTAAAATTATTTTGTACATATTTTCCATTGTCCAAAGCCAGAGTATTTGAATCTATAATTCCTTTTGCTTGTAACAAGACCCTCTCATGTATTCATATTACGTGCTCCCTGATGGGCATTAGGTCTCTTCAGACCTGTGGAGCTTTGTATAACTGTTGCTATTCTCTACTTCTCTGCTTTATTTTTCCTTAGAGCAGTTATCACTGTCTGAGAAGTACTGCCTGCTTAAAGCATTGCTAAGATTCCATTTTCTCCCACAATAAACACACAAACTCTTAGGTAGGCCTTCAAAATCCCACAAGCCAATTTCTACTCCATTTCATTTCTGGTCTCTCAACTTTTTTCTTAACTCCTCTACAGTATCATTTCTCTGGCTAAGATGCAAATACCTTCAAGAAGCAATTCATGCAATGACTCAGGATTAAAAGGGTTCTTTCTAGTGACGAGGCTGAAAAGAATGGGAGAGACAGTGAACCAAATTAATGGTGGGAGGTCAATTAGAAGGACACTCAGTTGATCCATATCTATGAGAGAGAAGTGGTAGGGGAGCCTGGGGAACACAGAGAAATAGTTCTGGACATATGTAGAAACAGAATGATTACCATTTGCTGAAACACTAGATTTGAGGTAGAGGAGGAAGGAAGTATGTTCCTGTCTGAACAGCTGGAAAACAGCATTTTTCTTATTATAGAGAAGCAAGCTGAGGCTAGGGCATAGTTTACAAGCAATGTTTGTGAGATGTTCATACTAAAGTAGAGATCTCAAATGTTGTCCAGAAATACATGATTGCAGTAGAAATCTAACTTTGAGAGACTGTGGCAAAATGTTTAAATTTCCCTGATTGAATGAATTACCAAGAAAGGGAATATTGGGAAAAAATAAAAGATAAAAACTTATCTGTGGGTAGCTTTCAAGATTCTAAAGACAGAAGACAGAGAAGGGCAAAGGAGACTTGAGTGATGCGCATGTCAGCTGTGAAGAGTGGCAGCCTGAAGGCCAGCACAGAAGATTTCCACCGAACCAGGAATGTTAAACTGTGTCAAATGCTGCTGATAGGTAGAGAAAGATGTATTAGCTGCAATGTACTGTCTAGTCACTAGAAATATGTTTGAGCAAATGTCAGGAGTATAAATTAAGCATCTGCTATCTTGTTGCTATGTGAAATGTCAGGGAGCAAAGTTTAGGTAAGTTTTCATCCAACACAAAATGCATAACTCACAGTTTCAT
Source organism: Typhlomys cinereus (assembly GCA_023101885.1). NCBI lineage: Eukaryota > Metazoa > Chordata > Mammalia > Rodentia > Platacanthomyidae > Typhlomys > Typhlomys cinereus. Next base: position 10,124,019 of record JALPQD010000006.1, on the reverse strand, counting down.
TCCAAATGAATAAGTAAAAATGAACACATAACTGTACATATGTTTTTTATGCCATAATTATTATAGGTAGGAGTCCCAAAGTCTTATATCCATCTTTCTCCTATATGACTATGCAACTAGCAACGTGCCTTCTGTTACGTTTTGAATACGAATTGTTCCCCACAGGCTCTGATAGTGATGCTATTGGGGAAGATGATGGCACTTTAAGCATTGGTGCTTGCTGGAAGAAACATTTCATACCCTTTCTCCCTCAAGTTGTTTGATTCAGAGTATTTTTTCACAGCCACAAAATTATTGCAATAAGATTCAATACTTTTATGTCCAGAATTTGAATTAATCTAAGATTGAAGGAAAGGGTCACCTTTGTATACATGAAGACCGGCTGGAAATTTGTAATTATAGCTATCTGAATACAATCTGATCCATTATGTTATTCTATCCATCCCGTCTATAAATGTTTAAATTTCTCCATTGAAAGTAGAAATAATGATTTTGTCTCTTCAAAGGAAGACAGTCTGCCTTCAATTACAGTTAATATCACGTCTGTCATCACTGAATGCACTTTGCAGTGGGAAATGAAATCATATTCCATGTGTTGAAGCACCACTGACTTTTCATAGCTGTTCCTTGCTAAAAATATACCTGATTTGTTCTTTACCTCCCCCTCATAGTTACTAATTTAGACTGGTTTAAGTGTGTTTGTACATCAAGTTCAGGTGATAAAGTCTTAGTAATCCTTTATTGCTGTATTTTTCTGTTCCAGGTGTCTGAACACATGGTAGGGATGGAAAATTCAGGCTTGCTGACTTAAGCTAATAGCTGTCTGTTCCTGCGGTTATTTCTGCTCATCACCCTGATTCACCAGGGCTTCCTTCTTGGGAACAGTCTCAGATTTATGTCTTATTCCAACTCTCTGTAGCAACAGGTTTAGAATGATTTCCATTGTACAGTTGCTTTCAATAAATACAAGGATCAGAGAATAAACTAACAGCAAATGTCATAATAAAAACAGAACGTTATTAATATTCAGCTATGCATCATGGAGTGGTAGATAGGGCAATGATGGTGGAGAATGAGGATTTAATCTGGAATCTTAAGCCTTTTTGCCCTTACTCTTCTATTTTCCTCACTCTATGCTTCTCTGTATAGGGACTGCCCATTCTTTTTCCTTTCTTTAAAAGACATGTTTGATTGTTTTTTACATATTATTAGCATAGGATGTTCCTTTGGGATTACTTCCCACTTCTTAGGATTTTTTTATAAGTCCCTCTGTCCCTCTTATCTCCTATTCTCTCATTCTCCGTTATGTATTTTTCCCAATTATTCCTTCATTCACCCTTGTCCCGGGATCCTAAATCTCCCCTTTAAAAAGTTTCATCCTGACCATCTCTCCCCACCTTCCCACTCTTAGGTCTTTTTCAAACTTTCTGGTTCTTACAGTGCTTCCAGTCCAAATACATTGACAAGGATTTCAGTTTAGTCATCTGCATATAAGAGAGAACATGTGACGCTTAACATTCTGTGTCTGAGATACCTCACTCGATATTAAAATTTCTAGTTCTATACATTTACCATAAAGTTCCATAATCTGATCCTTTCTGATGTATTGATAGCTAACAAAGATTTTCTCCCATTCTGTGGATTGTCTTTTTGCACAAGTAACAGTTTCTTTTGCAGAACAGTTTTTTTAATTTCATGAAATCATATTTGTTGTCCTGCCAAGAAAATCTTTACCTAGGCCTATCAATTCAAGTGTACTTCCTACTCTTCTCATAACTTCAGAGTTTCAGATTTAATATCAAGGTCTTTGATCCATTTGGGGTTGACTTTTGGGTAAAGAGAGATGTAGATGTAGATGTCAAAATTTACCAACACCACTTGTTGAAGATGCTTTCTTTTCCCCAGCATGAATGTTTGGCACTTTGTCAACAATTAATTGGCTGTAAGTGTGGAAGTTTATATCTGGGTCCTCTGTTATGATCTATTTGTTGATGTATCTGTTTTTGTGATAGTACCAAACTGTTTTTATTACTATATCTCTGTAATGCCTTTTCTTTTTTGTACCCCAAAACAGTGTGCCCACTCTCAAGACTTTGTTCCCTTTCCAGTTGCAAAAACAAGGCCAACAAGCTGTGAAGAGTTAGGAAAACAGAAAACAGTTTTAATAGAAAACAATGGTCTTTCATGTCCCAAAACTGCTGAATCTTGTACCTGAAGTCTATCTGAGAACTAAACATACCATAGCATCCCATCCCGATCCTACCAGATTACTGTTTGCTAGACTGCTTTGAGAGGGTCTTCTGTTTGATGGACTCTTTCTAATTGTCATTGTAGGAGGCTGAGACTTACAATTCACAACTCAGAGCAAAAACAAAGATTCTTTGTATATTGATAGGATAAAATGTTCATTCTTTATGTGAAGAAATTCTATATGCTTGTATTACATAAATAATCCAGCAATATATTTAAATCTTAAAGACTCATTTAAAATACAATTTATCCTATAGACATTGGCACACCATCTTTTCAAATAGGCAGAATGATAAACAGTATGCCATTAGAAGTAAAGTGTTTCTGCATGTGTTAAAAATTATTTCTAAATTTTAGGCATCATTTTTCCCTTTTGCTCAGGTTATTTACTCAGGAAGTCATTAGTGTGACCTCATATTCACCTCTGCTTTTACAGCTTCTTTCTAGCAACATCTTTGACAAAGTCTCCAGAATCATGAGGGCAACTGTAGGAAATGTTCAACAAGCTCCTTTAAAACCTTTGGGCCATAATACAGTGGATGTTTATTAGACATTGTTGACATGTAAAGATGTTATCTGAGGATACCTACTATCTTTTGAATCAGAAAAAATACTCATACAAAAATCTGTTTTATGTATCTATTTTTTATTCATACACTGTAAATCAGAGGTTGCTCTTTAAGAGTCTATCTAAAGTAAGAATTGTTCCTGAACATTATAAAAATAACTTTCTACTGCAAAACAATTGCTATTTCATAGTTTACAATGTATGTTACAGTTCAGAACTCAAACATGTGATAAAAGAAGCCAGGCTTGGTTAGGTTCACGATTTTTTAAAATTTTTTAAAATTATTTATTCAATTGTGCGTGTGTGTGTGTGTGTGTGTGTGTGTGAGTGAGTGTGAGAGTGTGTGTGTGTGTAGAACCACGGGCAAATTCGGGAACCACCATGGACCGCCTCCACCTCCTCCTATTTACTCTGCCCCGGGATTCACAGGCTCTGCCCTACCACGCCCAGAAATGCAGGCCGCCCTGCTTCTGCCCGGCGTCTACCCGTGGGGTCTAGGATCCGAACTCAGGACCTCTGCAAGGCAGAGGCTTAACCCTGAGCCACCTCTCTAGCCCCAGGTTATCATTTAATTCTTTCCAGTCAACATATATCAGGGGGTTAGCTGATAAATTTTCATAACAAATTTCTTTTTCAGAATGTTAATATTCAAAGACTGTGCATTTATGAATTCTGAAACTTTAAAAACCTTAAATCAAGACCTTATTTGTAGTTTAAATTATAATGACTTTCATAAATTTGATTGATTAAATATGAATTCCAAATTAGACTTTTTTTTTGCAGACTTCAAAGCATATGGAGAATATTGGTAAAGGGAACTGAATTTCAGGAGAAATAAAAGAATTGTGGGGCTTTTATACTAATGTTAGGCCTTGGATTTGGCTAAATTATATGTTGGGAATGAACGGTCTTAAATGCTTATTCTAAATCCGAAGAACTTGGAAGAGCTCTTAAATGTGAGAGAAAGTTCTAAGAGTTGGAAGGCAGGTAGATGAAGTTGAGTTTTCCATGAACTTTAGACCACCATCAACTTTAATGTTTATTATGGGCAGTGTAGTGAGTGATTTGCTGTTTTAGGCATTCAGTAGTTTCTAACTCATCTACAATGGACTTAGGGTTGAGGAGACTGATGTGCAGGCTGATTCTAAATCATTTATAGAACTATAGAACAGTGAAGATTATATGCATGTAAGTAAAAAATAAATGAGAATGCAGAGACTCAAGCATAAGATTTGACTCTCTCTAAAATATTTGAACTAAGATTTAATGGGTAAGGATGTGTTGGGGTTGGATGAGGGGAAGCTGAGAGGTTTTCAGAAGGAAAATATAGCTTAGGCCAAACGCCAAAAGACAGAATGACATGACAGAATTGATCAGTTATTAGACTTCCCAAAAGTTTCTGGAAGAGTTTATTGAGGAAGTTATCAAGAATCAGCATATATGTAAAAGCATAATTCAGATAAAATTATTAAATATCTCTTTTCTTTCGGTCAATTTCCAACTTCTCTAATGGGAAGGGAAGCATGTAATATAAAATTCCTACTGAGTCTCTTGGATCATATACCTAACTTAACAAAGAATATTGACTAATGTTCCTAATGGCTTAGACAAAAATCTTGTCCATAGTCTTATGCAGTTTATCTTTTTACCCATCAAGATTTGTAGACTTTTAGATATGACAGGTCTGTAATCTCTTCTTCCTTACAGATTATAAGTTTATTGCCTGCCTGGGTAACTGTGAGACTCTCTATCAAAAATAGAAAGTAAAAAAGAAGACTGAGGATGTTGTTCAGTGGGATAATACCTGTCTACTTACTCTTTGTGAAGCCCCGGGTTCAATTCCAATACCGGAATTGAATATCCAATTGAAAATCCAACACTGTGTCAGTAGTGGAACTGAAAATTTTATTTTCAAGTTTATTGTTAACAGAAAATGTATCAAATGACTAAGTAGGATCATGAAATCTTAGAGTAGAAATATAGATTAAATGTGACTAGATAACTAAGAATAAAATTTTTGTGATTCTTAATCATTGAAAAACTGTAGAATGTTCTATAATGTTATATGTTAGATATTAATAATGAATATGTGTACACAATTATATTAAATTGTCATATATGTTAGATTTCTTTATTTTAATATCCTGAAGCAATCAATTAGTATTTATTTATTCATTTAGCGCACGCATGTATGTGTGTGTGTGTGTGTGTGTGTGTGTGTGTGTGTGTGTGTGTGTGTCTGAGAGAACTGTGTGTCCATGCAGAGGCTCAAGGGTAGCTTCAGGAATCATTTTGGATTGCTTCTACCTCCTTTTTGCTTGCTCTGGAATTTCACAGGCTCCACCCTTTGGGACCAGAAGTGTAGGCATCCATGGTTTCTGCCTGGTGTTTTTACATTGACCTGGGATCTGAACTCAGGACCTTTTTCTTGTTAAACAGTCTTAACCTCTGAGCCATTTCTCTAGCCAAACAATCAATTTTTAAAACATAATACATGTATTTCCATTTCTAACCTGAATTTACAGACATATAAATACTTTGTAACATGAGATAATATTGTACTAAAGTTTCGTTTTATTGCTTTCTTAGCTATTGCTATATTTCCATGAAAACACATTTATATCATATTCCTCAGACGGTTGAATAATATTTTATTACTAGATATAGTATCATTTTATTCATGATCAGATCATGACAGTATTTAGTAGTTAAGTTTGTATTATCAAAGCATATTTCTATTAAGATTGTGTAATAAGTTCTTTCTAAGTATTTATTACATGAACTTTTTTGCACATGTCTTCAAAGTCATAGAAAAGGAAATTCAGGGCCAATGTGCAAAGTTTCAAATTTGGCATACACTGCCAAGTCAGCAGGTAAAATTGGACAGGCTCTTATAAAACTGAAAAATCACAGCAGGTTGAGAGGACCACTATTTTTAAAACATTAAAGAATTTTAGATATGTCATTATATGAAGTGGATTCCTTTTTGCTTTTTATGGTGGGTAGCAGAACCCATGTCAAGGAGCATTTGGGCTGTAAAGGGATATTTTTTGAGTATTCCAATGGCTAGACGATATTACAAGTATTCAAGACTAGAAAATTCAGAGTAATAAACTATGTAACATGACTAGAATAACATCTTTAAAAAATTCTGAAGAACTGCAGACAGACTGGGTACACAGAATGGTTTTCCAGTGGAAATGTGTAACAGTAATGATTAGTCCATTTTCTTATAGTATAATGTCATCCAGTTTAAAACATGGATCAGTTATCACCAAAAATATTCTTTCTTATTTACCAATTCTTAGTGACATCCTAGTTGTTTGCAGTGCAATAACCTTCAGGAACGAGAATGTCCTAATCAGTGTGATATTAATTTTGGTTTTCAATTTGACAGCACCTGGATTAGCTAACAGAACAGCTATCAGAGCACCTGAAAAGATCATAAGAAAGAACACCCCCTCTCTTTCTCATCCTATATAGGCAAGCTAATTTTTTCTCTGCCTCCATTCTTCATTGATATCAGAACCCAGCTTTTCTGATCTTCCAATGCAACTGAAAACTCGAGATTTTCGAGGAATATTCTTGCCCTTAGCACTGCACTGAGATTGCTGAGGCATTCAGCTCCTAAACTGAGCAGCTTCAGGATGCCATTCTTGAAAGAACTAGAAATTATCTAGTAGGCCAATCCAATAAATTACATACACATATATATATATTATTAATTCTATCATTTCTCTTCCTCCAAAGAATACTGACTATTATAATCATTTAATGACTATCACATTTACTATATGAAAATGATTGGTACTCATGCTAAGCAACAGCCATTGTCAGTTGGATTAATTGCATGAATAACTTGAATCCAAAACTGTCTTGTATGAATATAATCTATTTTTTAAGATGCCTTTTAATGAGAAAGATTTAAGGATTGGTGAGATCACTCTACAGGTAAAGTGCTTGATACACAAGTGTGAGAACTAGCATTTGTATTCCTAGATCTTAGGTAAATGCTAGAGACAATGGAACAAATCTCTACACATCTATAGGAAAGAAGAGATGGACATTAAGAATCTCCAAAGCTTTATAATCCAGCCTGCCTGATGTAGCAGGAGTGAGAAAAATTAGTCAATATATACTATATATGATATATATTTACTAATTTTAATATATAATAGTAATAATACTATCATATATGTCTGTATATGTTCAAAATGGAGCTCGTGATTTTCAGATCTCTAGTGGATTGAATTTTACCATACAACCAGTTTAACCAAAATGACAAGCTCCAAGTTTAATGGGAGGTTTCTTAAGATAAAATGAAGAGTTATTAAGAAAGATACTCACTACTGACCTTTGTCCTTAATAGAGATGTGTAACATCATATATATATATATATATGAATACACACAAAAAAACCCTGTAAAACTAAAAGAATATCTCAGAGTATATTCAAGACCCTCTCCATCTGAAAGTATCTTGCATTTGGGATATATTCTTCCATTACTCTTTTTCTTCTACTTGAAACTTACAAAGTTATCTTTTTTTCTGATGAAAGTTAATGCCAAAAAGCCTTTAAAGTGTATATCAGCAGCTGGCACTCCTTTACTGGCACGTCCTTTTGGCCAAGAAGCAAGAATGAGCTGGTCAGATAGCTAATTGTTGCTCTTGGATCTAGACCGGCAGATGTATAAATAGACAGGTGGTGATATGTAAGAAGAAAATAAAGGAGGGAATCTAAAAAATGAAAAAAAAAACAGTTATAACTTCTAATTTATGTAAACAATCAATGTATTTCCAGGCCCAGGAAGGAAAAGATAAGTCATTCCCTTGTTTTTTTAGGTTCTTGTCCTAGTTTACAGTAACAAGAATGTGTACCACTTTGACAAACAGGTCCTGAACACAATAAAAAGCTACTGGTTGACTCCTTGATAGTCATGCCACTATTATTCTGGAAGTCACCTATTGCCATGGTGATTTATATTATTACAACTTACCTGAAGAGAGGTAACTTGATATATCATGGAGTCCTGAGCCTCCACAGGAGTAGAAGACAAGGCAGAGTGAACCCTGGGGTCCATGGAAACATAGAAGCAGGAGGGAGTAGGAAGGAATGGTGAAGGGAAGGAAGGGATGGGAGGGAAGAGGAGGAAAGGAAGCTGGTATGAATATTCAATATGCTTGTAAAAATAGAAAAATAAATTTAAAAAAAGATAAGTCATGTTGGAACTCTTCTAGAAATGTCTGGCTCAAGAGAAGCAAAGAAATCAAATTAATTTTCTGATAATTAAAGATGGAATGTATCTTCAGACTTTTTTTACATCATCCATAATACTCTCAAATACTCTCAAATAAGAGTTAGTCTCAGAGTCATGTTTTTTGGGGCCTATGTTGTCTTGGAAGTATTGTTGCCCATTGCTCCAAATTGAGTATTTAGATTTGGTGTCATTCCGAGGCTGCTTGTGGGAGTTGCAGAACTTTTGGTTGTCCACAGACAGTCAGTTCTCATTGTTTCATTCTGAAGGAATGGAAAGCTTCCTCCTTGGAAATTTGGTTTCTGTCTGTGGCCAGCAAGGTGTACAAGGTATGCAATCAAGACATACAGGATCTCAGAAGTGATAGGTCATTAAAAAAATTAGCCCAATAAGGTAGCTAGCAAAGTGGGCACAATCTGTTTGACTTTGAAGTCTTTCTTTAAGATATGAGAATGTATTTGGGAGCACAGCAAGGTTGAATAGACAAAGAAAACACACTTGAAATTGCAGATGTTATTTCTAAATTGTTCATAAGTAGCAGGAAACTGCAGAATGATATTTAACTACACTGTAGGTAGCAGGCAATTTGCATTTGTAATATCAGCATAATGAGTTTAAGATGTGCATTGATTCCATTTCATTTTATACAGGACACAACAAAGCATGTTAATGGGTAACCTAAAAGCATATAAATCAAGGGGAAATATGAAATGTCATAAAATCCAGAGCCATCATAGTAATTGTGCATGTTCAACACACCTCTTCCAAGCTTTCCACAATGTTTAAGGCAATTAATAGCAGGGATAATTATAGTAAATTGAGAAATTAAGACCTTACATTTTGAAATTTTGATGAGTTTCAGTAGTACATGACTTGGTCAAAGGAATTACACTACAGTAAAATCTTATAAACTGATAGTCCATTAGTTACAAATATCTAACTATTGCATACTCATGCAAGTTTTTGTGTTTCAGGCATAGTTATAGACGTTGTACATAATTAGTTCTTCTTAGCTGTTTTTCCTTGTTGCTAAGTAATTGAATTTTTCAAATACTCATAAGTTACTTACATATTCAAAGGGTCATTTTATCCCAGAGGAGGATGTGGGAGTTTTCTCATTCATCTCATTTTTTGAGAGAAATACATCCAATCATTTTCAGTTATTCTTGTTTTATGTTTCTGTTTTTCTTTGTGGTTGCCAATTATTTTAGGAAAGGCAGAATAAGTGCTCAAGAACTGTGAGGATGAATACCATAATACAAATGTATAAAAGTCAATGTAAATCATTACCCATTATATGTCTGCTTCTATCTGAAATTTTGCATTATAAAAGATGCTCAATTCCTCAAGAAATCAGAACAATAAAGTGACAAAATGATGTTATTTTTATGCACTATCAACTGGCAAAACCAAGAGTTCAATACAAGGAACAAGAAAGCAAAAGAGCCTTTGTATCCAAAGTACAAGCTACTACCAACATTTTGGAAGCAATTTCTTAAAATCTAGTAGAATCAAAAATATTGGTTGATTATATTACATATTTGTATGAGAAGATACCTAGAAAAATTCTATTCACTGTCTAGCAGAAGAACAATTTTATTTATATAATAGAAGATAAATGAAAGCAATCACCTGATCATCCATCAGGACACTGAATAAGCATATGTGTTTAATTGATAAAGTGAAATACTATAGAGCGATTAAAATGAATCAATCAAGTCCTTCTATATTAACATACGAAGGTTTGAAAAATCAAACAGACTGAGTAACACAATATGTTTGCATGTAAGATTTAAAATAAATGAAGGTTAGACATATATATACATGTATTAAAATATATATACTTGATGTGGAGATACTTCAACTCACAATAGCATTACCATTCCTATACAAATGTAAAAAAGGGAAAGGGCAGCATGGGGTCCTAGCTTTCAAATATGACCTAGAACTCATGTAACAATATGTTAAGATTTGATTATTGTGGGTTTTTGACATTTAGCATTCAATATTTTCAGTGTCTTTGTGGATACTTTCAAGTTTTCCCACTTATAATTATAAATGTGGAAATTAACATACTATCTTTCACATCTTTGCATTTATTCCAATGCTATTTATTAGTAAAATTCTATTTTATATACTATCTGAAATATTTTTATTTAATTATTTACTTTGAATGATGTTAAAATGCTATCAATTATATATTTCATAGATGAGGATATGGAAGTACAGTCAGAATTTCAGATTTTGGACTAAAATCTGTGTTTGTAATCAGCATTTTATTGTGACTCAAATTTAATATAGTTTCATATATTGCATTATATCTCCCCACATGGATTTATGTTCACACTGTGTGCATATGTATATCCTCATTTAGAAACACATGTATTTTCATGTGTATCTGTGTGAGGGAGTGTGAATGTACACCTGTATGTTTATATGTGTGTGGACATATGCAACTCTGTGTGTGTGCGTGAGTGTGTTTGTCTATATGTCTGTGTGTAGAGATACAACGTTCATAGTTGACATCGTTAATTACTCTTATACCTTTTTCTTTTTTTTACTTATTTTTTTCTGCCACATTTTATTTTTTTCCCACAGTCATACAAGCTCAATAGGCACTCCCCTCCTCTCCCTCCCTCTACCCTCCCCAGTCCCCTCCTTATTCTCTTCCCCCCTTTCCCCTTCCTTTCATCCCCTCCCTTCCTCCCCTTTGCCAAGTACCTCCCCCTTCCTCCCTCCCATCCCCTGGAGCATCCTTTTGTGTGAATGCCAAACCTCCCTCTGAGTCCTCCACCCTAGTGGAGGGTAAGGACTCAGTGGCAGAGCCAATAGCCCATTCTTGGGCTCCCCATTAGTATAGGTACTCTGTTATGTCTGTTAATCCCTTGCCTCCAGGCATCCTATTGCCTGGAGCCTTCTCCCCTGTGATCCATGCTAGACTTTGGAGGGCTGATGACATGTCAGCCATTGTGCAGGTCAGGCAAAGTCGAATTCTGGCTGCTGCAGCCCAATTTGTGTGGAGTATCTTGCACATTGTTGGTCCTCCCCAGCTTTAGGCTCTTACAATCTTGCCACCCCCTCTTCTGCAAGGTTCCCAGAGCTTTAGGATGGGGACAGATTTGGCTGGTCTGTTTCCAGGTGATTAATTAGGTGTTCTGAATTATGGTCTGTTTTCGTTTTCAGTTTTGCTTTTCCTACACTCTCCTTGGCTACATCCTGATTGGCATCGAAGGCCACCTCCTAACCAAAGATAAAAGGCTGTTCAAATGAAGATCTTAATACATGAGGAGAGTCAAAGGTAGATGGAATAGGAATAGGACACAGCAGTAAGGGGTGTCAATGACCCATTTGCGAGATGGTTACTGTCTATCTGCCGGTCCCTATAATCTTCCTGATTGTTGAGATCAAACTTCATCAGTCGCAGGTAACCAGGAAGGGAAGTAAGAGTGAGCTACACCAAATGTCTTGCTCCTTACATGCAATAGTTTATGGTAACCTATTTTCTCTACTGAACAATGATCCCTTTTCTCCTTTTTTTCTGTGAGGGACCCTCCTTCCCCTTCCTTCCTGTTTATGTTCTTGTGATTACAGTAGATATTACAGAGATTTACCTTCGAATATGTCATTAAGTGGGTTTGGTACTAGGATCCACCTATTAGGGAGTACATACGGTGTCTAATTTTCTGTATCTGGGATACTTCACTCAATATAATTGTTTCTAATTCCACCCATTTCCCAGAAAATTTCATTTAGTCATCTTTTTTGATGGCTGAGCAGTATTCCATTATATAAATGCACCATGTTTTCCTTATCCATTTGTCAATTGTTGGGCATTTGGATTGATTCCATGACTTTGATATTGTAAATATTGCTGTAATGAACATGGTTGTTCTCATGTCACTGTGGTAAATTGCTGCATTTTGAGGTATTATTACCAGTAGTGGTATAGCAGGGTCACATGGCATTTCAATCCTTAACATTTTTAGAAATCACCATACTGATTGCCAGAGTGGTTGTAAAAACCTGCATTCCCACCAGCAATGTATGAGAGTTCCCTCCTCTCCACATCCTCTCTAGCACTCAGTGTTGCATGCATTGTGATCAGGATAAGATGATATTTCAGGGTAGTTTTGGTTTGCATTTCCCTGATGGCTAGGAACATTTTTTAAAATTTTTGTTACACATTTCAATTTCGTCCTGGAAAAATTTCTTTTGAGTTCTAAGGCCCATTTTCTAATTGGGCCATTTATCTTTGCACTGTGAATAATAGAGCTCTATCAGATATGTGGTTAGTGAAGATTTTCTCCCATTCTGTGGTTTGCCTTTGTAATCAGTTTACGATCTCTTCATCTTCTAATTTCACAAGATCCCATTTGTTGAGTGTTGGTTGTAGTGACTGTGCTATTGGATTTCTGTTTAGGAACTGTTGGCCTAACACAATCAGCTCGAGGGAGTTCCCTACCCTTTTGACTAGAGTTTTTATAGTCTCTGTCCTAATATTAAAGACCTTCATCCATTTGGAATTAATTTTTGTGTATGGCGACAAGTACAGGTCTAATTTTAATCTTCTGCATGTGGATATCCGTTTTGCCAGCATCATTTGTTGAAGATGCTGTTCTTTTTCCATTGAATTTTTTGGGCCCCTTTGTCAAAGATCAAATGGCTGTATATCTGTATCTGCAACCCTTTTCCATTGATCTACATGTCTATTTTGGAGCTAGTACCAGGCTGTTTTTATTACTATGAATTGGTAGTATATATTAAGGTTTGGTATGGTGATACTTCCAGCAATGTTTTTGTTACTCAGGATTGTTTTTACTATCTTGGGCCTTTTGTGCTCCATATGAATTTTGAGATTGTTTGGTCAATTTCTTTAAAGAATTGCTTGGGGATTTTGATTGGTATAGCATTGAATCTGTATGTTGCTTTGGTAAGATGGTTATTTTATGTTGTTGGTTCTGTCAATTCAGGAGCATGGGAGGTCTTTCCACCTTCTGGTGTCTTCAGTAATTTCTTTAAGATTTTAAAGTTTGCATTATAGAGGTCTCCCACTTCTTTGGTTAGATTTATACCAAGATATTTCATTTTTTTAGGGGCTATAGTAAACGGCATTGTTTCTCTTAGAACTTTTTCATTTTTTTCATCCTTTTCTTATAGGAAGGCCACTGATTTTTGCACGTTTAATTTGTAACCTGCCACTCTGTTGAACTTATGTATCAGTTCCAGGAGTTTCCTGGTGGAGATTTTAGGATCACTCAGGTATACAATCATGTCATCTGCAAACAGAGATATCTTGACTTCTTCCTTTCCGATTTGAATCCCTATTATCTTCCTTTCTTGTTTTATGGCTCCAGCTAAGACTTCAAGTACAATATTGAATAAAAGTGGTAGGAGTGAACAGCCTTGCCTAGTTCCTGATCGAAGTGGGAATGCTTCAAGTTTTTCCCCATTGAGTATAATACCTACTGTTGGCTTTTGTTGTATATGGCTTTTATTATGTTGATATTGGTTCCTTGCATTCCAGTTGTCTCTAGGATTTTGATCATAAAAGGATGTTGTATCATGTCAAAAGTTTTTTCTGCATCTATCACCACCTTTTTCTTTGGAGGCTAGGTCTCTGCTCAAACCTAGAGCTTGCCTATAGGTCCAGTGTTACTAGTTTGCTTTGGGTATCTTTAGTTGCCACTTTCAGAGGTTAGAATTACAAGCAGGCCACGACACCAATCCAGCATCTGGTCCTCTGATTTCATAGCAATGGCTCTAACTATGGAGCAATTTCCTCAGCCCTAGACATATATTTTTGGGAGATTTTTCATTTAGGGATAGCAGCAGGTGATGAATTAACTATGGATTCAGTATGACAAGGCCTAAATTTTAAAATTTTTTGCTCATGCTTTCATCAATAACCTATGGAACAAAGAATGGCAAATACTTTCATTGTCTTGTGTGTTGGTTTCTCCACTTTTAAATCCAGTTGCTTAGATTTGTTTACGTCAAATAACTTCTTTATTTATAAAACTATGGTATGTGTTGAGAAATCCATTGAATATAAAATTTCTAATAATCATGATATCAAATGTTATTTTTCATACAAATGTTGAGAACAATATAGACACTGTCTTTAATCACTTAGCAAATATGCTGTCTGTCTTGAGTCTCAATAATGATTACTGAACAAAGCAAAATTTTGTTTGTTTTCATGAGAAACACTGCTTCTGTGAACTTACTCTCAATCCTGTCTGGCTGAGCCAACTTGCTTCATGATGATTTACCAGAAGCCATGGTTTTTAGCTTAATGGGAAGAAGCAAGGGCCAACTCCTTTTGACCACATTAAGGGTGACCCTGAGAAAATATACCACGCAATATTGATTGCTTTTCTGTGAATGGAGTTCAGAATTAACACTAGAATTATTACTTGTGTTAAAGCAAAGTTGATGTCACTGGGAACTGCAGGGGGATTTAAGGAGACTGTGTTAATAAGATCAAGAAATGCCATATTTGACCCTAAGAAAATGACAGCAGCTCTGTATGGAAATCTGTCTGACCCCAATGTGACCACACCCTGTAAAACCAGCAGGATGAACTCACTACAATCCATAGTAGCTGCCTGCCTCCTTAGTACTAGACTGACTCCTTGAACTTTTGAGTCTCTATCTTACAAGCTACATTATTACTTTGAATTTTACCTGGCATTTTTTGTTCCCTTCCTTTACTTCCTGCATCCTCAGTAAGATCATGAAGTAGTATATCCTGGAATCTACAACTCTATGGAGTTTTCTGTGTCCCATAATGATGTTTACAACATAATATGTTTTTACATTTTGATGTGATTTCCTTATAGTAATTATAGACTTGCAGAAATTATTTATCTTAAAAATCAAACTGTAATATCTCTGCTTAATTAAGTTGGAGAGATAAAAGAAAATTTTAGGAGAACAACTAATAGTGTCAGAGAAAATCATGATATCTGGCAGACTCAAACAGCTGCTTCTAGAACTGAGATGCTTCTTTCCACCCATGGGACAGTCTAAGGTATGATGATCTTAAACTAGTAGAGGCATTTTGAGAAGCCATACTTGCCCACAATCCAGTCCATTAAATGGGACAATAATGTGAAACAATATGTAATCAAAGTCGGTAAGTATTCACTTTGTTTTCTCTTATCTAGCTTTGTAGGTATCAGAGAAAACCTTTATGTTGCTCTTTTAGATGAATTTCCAGGCTGGACAAAAGTTCAGACTTAGAATCAATGGCTGATAATAAAGAATAAAAAGACTCCAAAAGTTCCTTAAATGAACTTTGATGCCAGTAGCTGTTCATATATACATTTTCTGGGTGAACTTTGATGTCTATCTTCACAGTTTTGAAATGGTGAGTAATGTATGCACCCACTTCTAATGTTGAGCATCAGTGCTTCACTGACCAATCAAGTGTTCTCTCTTTCCACCATGGAAGTGCTCATTGGTAAGCTCCCATGATCTGCCTTCAAATAATGTCAATCTTTATACACATTTATTATCAAGGTACAATGGGCAGAGGAGATAGGAGATCCACTGAAGTAAAGTGCATAATGTATTTTTTTAAACTGTACAAATCTACATAAATTTGAAGGGTTGCTAATGTTAAGGACAACCTGAAATGTTCTGCTGCCCTTGTGATTGCAAGATCTTTCCTCCTGATTTATTATGATATAAATTATCATAGCGATTACAGCATTAATCATAATTAGCCTGCAATCTTATCACAATGCTCAAAGCTGAGAAAGTTAATTGAAAATTTGGAGAAACGTAATTGTGACTGGGCACCATTTGAAATCACCTATGAATTTAGGCTATGATTTTTTTTTAATGCTTGAAGAAATTTTTGATGACTACTAATTTAACCTCTTTGCTCTTAAATGAAGGAACTGAGCCTTGGTGAGAGAAATTGACTGCCTATAGTCACACAGCTAGTTTGCTGGAAGTTAGGACAGAAGGGCTGTAGTTAGACTGTTTCCCTGCACTTCTTGGTTAGTTTGAATAGTAAATCCTTGAGATAATAGATCTTTCAAATTTTTAAAGGAAACAATACTTAAAGAAGTCCTACTTAGTGCATTTCGTGTGGTAGATAAGGAGATATAATGCTGTCAAAGGAAAAATTAAGTCTCTTCCATTTAGTTTCTACCCTTAAAGCTTATTTCCATTTAGTTTCTACCCTTAAAGTTTATTTCAACTGGAGAGACTCAAAAGTCTACCTCAATGGTAATAATGTATTTTCTCCAAAATATAGCAACTTTTATCACAGAATTGAATTTTTTAGTCATGGTGTTAAGGAAGCTATTTAGGCAAGGTTACTTACAAGGTGACACTGAAGAATATAAGAGGTGAATCTCAGCAAGACCCCATGGGAGATGACTTTTGAGACTTCTGGGGATGTTCAGGGCCAAACTTTTCTTTGTATGCCTACTTTATTATTCTAGCTGAGAAGAGACCAGCTTGGTCTACTTTTCTACTTTCAGCACCTGGGCAAAATGAAGGAGCCAAATTCAATTCATTGTGACCTTGCAGTTCAAGCCCCCAGACTATTGCCTTTATGTCTCTTCATTCATTGTGGAGGCAGAGCATCATATCCTGGATCAGTGACCGGATTGGCCCTGGGCTTTAGGGTTTCTCTGATCCTTCCAGTATTTGGAGGTGAAACAGGTGTACGTTTCTTTTCTCATCCAATTTGACATTATTAGTAAAATTGATTCAGTTTAATCTACCTGATGAGGACAGAATTACAATTGGTCAGCAATTTAAAGTGAAACTATGACATCAGATTAAAGGTTCTGAATTTTTGCTTTCAGAATTATGTTTTGTGATGTATATTTTAGTACATAGCCCAATTATGAGAAACTCTATTTCAAGTAGGGATGACCCCATAGAATTTAGCATATATAATTGCTACACTTTGAGTGTCAAGCAAGTATCAAAGATTATGTTCCCCTAAAAAAAATAACCAATCATACAGGAGGATTCTTACTGCTGTGAGAGAGTTTAGCATTATTTATTTACTTTTTGTTTAACAAAAATCACATGGCCTGATTGATATAGACCAATTAAAAGAATCTTATTTCAGGCTGTGCTCCAATTGTTGGTATCATAATAAATACAAAGTAATACAGGAAATGTGGGATAATTCATAATGAAATTGTTTCTGAGAAGTTGCACATTTCCTTGTGTAGTAGTTACTCATAATATTGTTGTGAGAAAGCATGCAAAGTCAATCAACTTAAGGAAGAAAGGGAGATTTATTCAGCTTATGGTTCCAGAGGGTGAAACAGTCTTTCATGGCAGAGGTGACATGGCTGGTGGCTGAAACTGGAAGTGGGCTAAGTTGCTGCAAACATCCTGGAGAGTCTCTTCTGAATCTTCTATTCTATGGTTCCTTTTATCTGTTCCACTACTGGGAGGTTCCAGTCAGATCTAAGGAGTTCCAATTAGATCTAAGGTTGGTCTTTGTATTGTAAATGTATTGATCTGGATAAGCTATTCAGGTAGTTTGACAGCCAGGTGTGTCAACCCTGGTTAACTATCACACCTTATATTTGAGATATTTACATGATGATTGATTTAAGAGTTTTTTTTTCAGAAATTCTATCCACTAAGATATATTTTATGCCATTTTCATAAATTGCTGTGTCCACATTCTAAAATATGATTTTTGACACTTCTATGTTAAAAGCAACTAAATTGAAAAAATGATTACTGTCCAGTATATATAGCTATCTTTCTCCTACTTTTTAAACTTTCCTTTTTACTCATTCATTTCTTTGTGTGTGTGTGTGTGTGTGTGTGTGTGTGCATCAGAAGGCACTGTATGTCTTTGAGGCCCAACTTTGGGAATCACCTGAATTGCTTCTACCTTCTCTTTGCTTTGCTTTGGGATTTCCCAGGCTCTGCACAACAAGATTAGAAATGAAGGCTGCTGCCATTTTCTGCCTGGCATTTTTTTATCTGTTTTTTTTTTTTTTTACCTGAGACCAAGGATTCAAACTCAGAACTTTTTGCTTGAGAGGCAGTGGCTTAACCTCTGAGCCATCTCTCCAGTCCCAGCGTTATTAATTTGTTATGGTATATAATATAGGCTCAACATGGAACATTGCCAGAGTGAAGAGCAAGGCTTAAAGGGGATGATAATTTGAGCAATATGTATTGGAGAAAGGAAACAAAAATAAATGTGTTATGTGCTAAAATTTACATGCTTTGTTGGTAAAATCATTTATACTTAAAAGTAGAGTGAACTGTAATAATAGCTTCTGCAACATAATGTTTAGCTGCTTCCTGTTCTGAGTTGCTTCAGTTTGCTACTCAGAGTTTACAGATGCAGGTCTGTTTAGGAAAGCACATAAGTAAATCCTTGGAGGTGAATGCACGATTAGTGGGAAGAGAACTGAAAAAAATGGAGTCAGGAGACATGCTTTCAGCTGGAACCTAGAACAGAACAGGTTCTGTGGTTAACGACTCAAGGTCCGATATTAAAGTTATGCAAATTATTGGAAAGTTATCCTCTTTCTGTATGTCAAATATGACAACAGTCATCTATATATACACAGGGCTTCTTCCAGGGAGTGTGTCTGATGAAACAATTCATGTTTCACATCTGGGCCAGAGAAAAATTAGATGAGCAAATAAAGAAGATTTTGAAATAATGAAGTAAAAAGGCAGACTCAGTTGTGATTATGAGGAGCTAAATATCTAGAAATTCACAAAATGGCAAAATTGTGGGTTGGTGAACTTGAGCAAACTCATTTAAATTTCAAAGGAGGATATGGTCTCGGTTCCATGTACTTATCCCATTTAGCATATGTGATTATATAGTAGACATAGAATTGGAAACTTGTAGGTCTCTGAAATCCTCAGCTTAGCATTCTTTCCATTGTGCAGAGGGAGAAGGATGAAGAGAAAGTATTTATGTATCTTGGGGATCTGGGACTCTGGCTTGTAAATGGAGAGGAGTGTCCTCTTTAATTTAAGCATGTCTAACGTATGGAACCAGATGCGGCCATGTTGTGACTAAGTGGGTGATCTTTTTTATTTACTGTTCTTGAGAGCTCAAAAAACTTGTGTTATTTTATAATATTGTCATGCACTGGAAAATCTAAAGGAAAGTTCTGCCCTGGTGGTTCTCCCTCCTGGCCTTAACCTTCTCACTGGCACGAGTTTGATGAAAAGGACTGAAGACATTCATTTAGGAATGACATGAAATTTACTTCTCCACCTGATGTGGTATCAAATCTATATGAAGTCGTATGTGGGAGCTGAGAAAAAGCTGGGAAAGCATGTTCCCCAGTCAGGAGCCAGGCATCACATGAAGCACAGCCCTCAACTAAATATTCCACTGTTGCCTTGAGGCTCATTGCACTCCACTTCCCATTACCCTCTTCTGCCCTTTTGTACCCCTTCTGTCTTAGTTCATACTCTTTTGCCATAAAAACACATTACCCAGCTATTTAAGGAGTTATTCATACTGGCCCATGATTTCAAGTTTCAATCCTTTATGGCAGAGAATTTGCCAACATCTCAGGCCCAGGGCAACAAGAACAGAGGGTGAAGGGGCCAATCATATCAGCTTTCTGTCCACTTTGCAGATCTGCCAATCAGTGCTTTGTCTTATCCTCTTGCCTTGGAGATGTCCCACACGCTATGACCTGGGTTGTTCCACATCAGTTATGCAATTAAACAACCTCCTACAGTGCTCAGAGTTATGCCTTAACTTAATAAGGTCTTCATAGGTGTGCTTAAAGCCTCAGTTCTCTAATGTCAAGCTGATGCCTGAAACTAATTGTGACATTATCCATTCTCATATTCAAATTTTACTTCTCAGATGATAAATGAGCTAGTTCAAAGCAGGCTTATAATTACATAAAATGTTAGTTCATGTGAATTGGACAAGAGTGAGCTTTTCTTTTTAGTTTTTAAAGTTTGAAATAGCAAAAATTCATGCATAAAGAAACAGATCATTTTTGTATATATGTCTCTTTCAAATATTTCTAAGTTTCTAAATTATTTGTATTTCTAACAGTTAAATTTTCAAAATTGCTTCTATGTTCCATATACAGGAACTTTGTGAGTTTTTCCCTTCCAGGACTAGCACTTCTTCCATTTCAGAAACCATACTGACAGACTGTTCTCTGTATTTCTGCATCATGTTGTGGGATTCATGTGTTCCGGATCCAAAGATTGAAACCAGAACACATTGTGAGGTATAAACAGGGATTTTATTGAAAAACAGTCCAAGGGAGGTAAGGAGCAAGTCATAGCTTTAAGGTAGGAGAGTGCTAGAGCAGAAGAGATGGCTTAAGATAAAAGAGAATAGGGAGAGAGCTGCTTGAATACATGAACAGGAGAGGACAGAATTGCCATGGTACAACCACATGGCAGGAGACCAGAAAGAAGAGTGAGATGATGGGCGGAGCCACAATCTTTTATAGTTAGGCATTGCTAATGAGTGTCCCAGAGCTACTAGGGCCTTGAGGAAAAGACTAGAATGATAGGTGTGGTTCCTACAAAACCTGGACATGCCTCTTTGTGCTAGCTGTCCAATGGAAATTAAATTAAGCCCTCAATCAGTTTCTTTTTGAGCTGGAGCCTTGGGTGACTTGGAGATGTTGCTGGGGAAAAGATGTTGCTGGCCTAGCTTCAAACCTTCTGTGGTTTCTATCTGCTGTCAGAATTCTCTGTTGTTGTTGTTTTTTTGGGGGGGGGAGTAGGGGGAGAATGACGATCAAAGTCTTTCAAAGATGTTTCCAGTGCGGCTTGCTGTAAAACTGCCTAACTACTGTAGTGTCTTTGGGTTAGAATACAGGTGTAATGATTACTCTTATTTGTTGCCGTGAGAAAGTATTCAAAGTCAAGCAGCTTAATGGGAGAAAGGGAGCTTTATTCTGCTTATAGGTTCCAGAGAGGAGATACAGCCTTTCATGGAAAAGAAGGCATAGCTGAGTGGCTGAATCTGGAGTCAGGGTAAGTCATTCCCATCTGCAAGGCTGAGAGCTTCAAGATCCCTTCCTGCAAAGGGAGACTTCTCCCAGAAGTAGGGTGGGGCTAATTCACCTCAAGGCCCACCCCTTGTGATCACCTTCCTCCAGCAAGACTCCACTTCTCAAAAATGCCATGACTTTCCCAAACACATGAGACTGTGGAGGGACACATTTCAAATCATAACAGGTAAGATTTTGCAGGGAACTTCTGACTTGAGGTTTCTCATGAGATTTTCATTTTCTCTTAAGTTCCAAGTGGGGAATGATCTTATAGCTCAATCACTTGCTGGTAATCAACGGAATTTTGCTTCTTTTCTTTTCTTTCGTGAATGTTTGTTACAGGGTTGCTTTTCCCTGGGGTTCTTGTGTTCCAGAGTTGAAGACAGAAACCAGAACACAATGAAAGACATAAGCAGGGTACTTATTAAAAATGAGAGAAGAGGACAGAAACTCTTGTGCGCTCAGTCTGAGGGAGGCAAAAAGAAGCCATAGCCCTAAGGCAAGAGAGCATTAGAGCAGAGGAGCTAGCTCAAGACAAGAAATAATACAGCAAGAGCTCTATTAGAAGAGAACAGAGCTCAAATTTGAAATGGTGGGAGAGCCACAGTCATTTAATAATCTGTCATAAGTAGGCAGAGGTGTCAACTTTACAGTTGAGGGGTTGACCTCCGGGCACATTTGTAGAGAATTAGTGGTTGAGTTAGGTCCAGAGCAGACCTGTAGGAGATTGTCTAGCTGATGGGGAAGGCCCAGCTGATGGTGGGTCGGATTAGGCCCTGGAATAAAATACAGAAGGCTGGTTGAAAGAGTTGGCATCCTTTTGTACACTTGGCCAGACATGCTGCTCTGGCAAGTAAGGATTGTCCCTCCCTCAGCCATTACGTAGAGATGGTGTGGCCAGTTCCCTTGGCCCTAGTGTTGGTGTGTGCGGCCCTGATGTTGGTGTGTGCTCTCCCGTCAAGTTGGACTATCAGTAAGAAAATAAACTCGTCGTTCCCTTAAGCCATTTGATGGTGATTTATCAGCAACCATGCAGGTGAACTAAACATAGTCCATACACTGCTAATGAGTGGGCCAGAGTTACTGAGAAGGTGAGATAAAGACTTGGAGAGGTGGGAAGTGGCAGGTGTGCTTTCCACAGGGCCAGGACATTCCTATCTGTGCTAGCTATCTGGTAGAAATTAAATTACTTCCTCATATCGACCAGCATCTTTATTCTGGTCCTTACCATGTGGACATCCTCATCTGGCATTTAAAACCCAGTAGGTAGCTTTCCTCAGTGGACAGAGAGAAAAGACTGCATTGCCCCCCAACCTCAGGAAGCGACTTCTTGGCAGTTTTGCTGTATGATCATCACTAGAAATAATCCTTTTTCGAAAGAAGACTTTGCATAGGAGCTAGAGTTTATTGCAGGTCCATCTTAGGAACTGTCATCAACATCTATCTTATGTGGAATGATGAAGAACATTTGAAATTTTGAATTGAAAAAAATTAAAGGATAGTAATCTATTTTATTTCACATATAACTGTGCATCCAGAAATAAAAGACAAGGGATGGAAATGTTAGATGGCAGCTTCATCTTCCTGGAGCTTGCAGTGTGGTCTAAGGTGGGACCTTTCAAATGAAATCAGTGCAATAGGAGTTGTGAGATGTGAGAATTTTTGCCTTTACTAAAGGGGTAAAGCCTAGAATGTGTTGATGGAAATAGGCCAGGCCAGACAAAGGAAAGCAGAAACACCTTCCACAGTGTGCTCTTGAGAGCTTTTCAGGGACTGTAGGCATTCTGAATGACAAAGGCAGGTCCCTGATTTGTGAGGAGTGACAAAGAAAGAGTTTGGACGGAGGGGCCAAAATCATACTGAGAAAGGCACAGTGAATCATTTGAAGGAGTTTGAGCTCTGTGCTCTGACTAGAGCGGAAACATGGAAGGCTGTAACTAGGTATTTACATTATAAATAATACCTTACAACAAGCTCAGTATGCATTTCCTTCCTTATAAAAGACTCAAGAGAAAAGAAAAATTCTCATCTCCTTTTACACCAAGGCTTCACTGAGCCTTAAGTCTTAACCTAGGTGAAAAGTTCTCTTTGCATTCTTTTACTTGAAATTAAATTACACATCTCAATGACAATGCACCGTATCTCAATAACATGTAATTTCTCACAAGTACCACCTTTTCTGAAGTAATTGGAAGAATATGATTCGACTTTAGTTCCAGGAAAGAATGAAAGAAAATAGTAGTGCTCTTGCATAATGTGAGCCCATGATGCATCTCAACCCATGGATCCTTTATTTAGCCTGGAAAAGTAAATGGATTCCTAAACACTTTAATTACTTCCCCTATTGCTTTTCTTCCTCCGTGGTACAAACTGTGCCATTCACTTGTTAAAGCCTCTTTTGAAGCTCATTTCTCACTTTCCCCCAAAGATCCATAGGATTCCTATATGGAAATGAAAAGGAGCATTGAGGCGTGCATTGTGGTACTTATGACTTGGTGAGTCACCCTCAAGGAATGTCTGGGAGGAGCTGGAGCTTAGCTCTGCACCAATATGCAGAGGGGTCTGAATATTCAAGTTACCCAGATTTGAACTGAAGGCCATAATTTCTGTGTATCTAGTCTTTTGTCTGTCATACTGTCAAAACTCTCAAAGTACAATAGTCTGGGTTTTAATTACTAAGCAAATATCATCAAAAGTAAAACATTTGGGTAAATTGGGGAGATGACGCTTGTCCTTTCAGTGTTATTTGCTCTTTAGTCACATATGCCCAAACCTGCAATTGAACTGAATGATTTGCATGTCCTGGACTCCCACTCTTTCTTGAATATTCTGTTGAAAATCCAAGGACAGGCAAATATGCAAGGGATGATATCTACATTATTTTTATACAGAAAGATTGTTTCTCCTGTCAAAACACATTTTGTTAATGAAACAAACAGGAAATATAAATACCTAATTGTTGCAAAAAAAAAAACAACCCTAAATTTTAAGAACTGGAGAGATGGCTCAGGGGTTAAGATCTGTCCTATAAACAGAAGATCCTGAGTTTGGATCCCAGTTCCACATAAAAATGCCAGGCAGAAATGGAGGTGACCTGTATTTCTGGCCCTGGGGGGCACATCCTGGGAAATCCCAGAAGGAAACAAGAAGGAGGTAGAAGCAATCCAGGATGATTCCTGAAGTCACTCTTGGTCCTCCACAGGAACACACAGTGTCCTCTGATACACACACGCGCGTGAGCACACACACACACACACACACACACACACACACACACACAAGCACACACACACAATAAAAAAATAAACCAATCTAAATTTTAAATGATCATCTGCGAAACAAACCATTTTTCATGTAAAGTTTGACTAATGTCTGCAGTCCAGCAGGAAGCTGAGGTATCAGAAGCAATAGCATTTTATTACCTACCTCTTCTGAGTTTTAACATTACCATTCAATTATGACTAAGGAACAATTAGCTTTCAGGAAGATTAAAGTATCCATCATGGCTTTTCTGAGAAGGTAATTGGCAGGGACACTTAGTAAGCTCATATTTGGAGAAATGCAATTGATAAGTGATATAGAGAATGAATGTCACAGAAGAAAGGAATGGACAATAATTACAATTAAAACTGCAGCTTGTAATGTTAGGCTTATTGTGTGCTTAAGATCAAACACTAACATTTTGCCATTGAGTGTGAGGTAATGGAAAAACTACCAGAATTCTTTAATTAGTTGATGAAACTAAGAACTGGGTTATCATATTAAATAATATCAATAAGATATTTTATTGTTTCAGAATGGTATTTGTTGCAGTCAGCCTGCATAGTTCCTGATAAATGACCATCACACAGCTTAAGGGAACAAGGAGTTTACTTTCTTAGGACAGTTTGGTTACAGTTCTTAGTCCAGCTTGATGGGAGAGCAGGCACCAATATCAGGGCCGAGGGAACTGGCCACACCATCACTGCATAATGGCTAAGAGATGGACAATCCTTACTTGCCAGACCAGCATGTCTGGCCAAGTATACAGAAGGATGCCAACTCTCTCAACCAGCTCTCTGTGATTTATCCAGGGCCTAATCCCACCCACCATGGGCTGGGACTTCCTAACCAGCAGGACAATCACTTTAGGTTTGCTCTGGGTTTAACCATCAACTCTCTACAACTGTACCCAGAGCTCAAACCCTCAACAGTCAAGTTGACACCTGTGCTTAACTATGACAGTATTCATACTCAAAACATGCACTGCCATCCTTTAGAGAAATGGAAGTATCTATTGCAACAGAAGCAACTGAGTAAAATCAATTCTAATAATAAAGATTTGATCAGTTTAGCATAATGTTATTGTTGGATATTTTGCTATTAATACCTTCTGATTTACTATGTAATGAGATTTAATTTTTATATTCTTACAGTATAGTCATGTTATCATTACCTTAAAAACAAATAGAAAATATGTGGTTCACTAGACTGTCACATCAAACTCACCTGGAGGTAAATTTTAGAAAGCCTAATTTTTTTGTCCCTAAATTATTACAAGATACAGAAGCAAGTACCAACTGGATAGATTGTTATGTAGATTTACTTACCAGGAATATGGTACTTTAGCAATATTGATTTAGCTCTCTATCCATACAACGTGTGTGTGTATGTCTGTGTGTGTGTGTTTGTGCTTATGTATGAGTGCTACTGTTCCTGTGGAGGTCAGAGAATGATAGTTCTCCATCCACAGAATGTGTGTTTGTGTGTGTGTGTGTGTGTGTGTGTGTGCACGTGTGTGAGTGTGTGCATGCACATTTGTATATGAAGGCTGCTACTCCTGTGGCGGTCAGAGGATGATTTTCAGATGTCCTTATGCCCTACATGCATTGTTTGAGATGTGGTTCCTTCACTACACTTGTGTCTAACAGTCTGGTTGACCTGTACTTGTGAAAATTCTTAGGATCTATTTTTCATGAATAATATCTCACTTGATGCTTGCATACTGCTCTCTCTCGTGGCTGCTGCATCAAACCTGGCTCAACTTAGTCTCTGATAATTTTTCAGTGAAGCTGAGGCCATTAGTATTTCTCTTTTCTTCTTCCCCAAAGACTACTGTGAACAATTATATGCTAACAGGCTGAAGAATGCAGGAAGATAGAAACAGTTTCTAGAAGCACAGCCTACAAAGAATGGGTCAGGATTTGCTCCATTCTTCATACAAGGTAGCAGAGTTATAGTTGGTTAGATTAGTCTTGACCCTAATGGAAAGCATTTCTTTCAAATCGTTTACTCCACTTATCTCTTTCATCGCTTTCTTTTCTTTTTTATTTCTTTTTTTCTTTTCCTATTTCCCCAATTCCTTCTTACTCTCTCTCTCTCTTTTTGACTTGGTAAATATGAAGTCTTGACTTGTTTTAGACAGCAAAATATGTCAGTTGTTTGCCTCTGCCCCTCCTTTATCACTTCCATGTCATGGTATTAAGTTTTCAATAATAAGCAAGTAAATAAGTAAATAAGTGAATAAAGATTTTAGTTGCTTTGGAGGAGGAAACTTAAATATTTTTTTCGATCTCTTAACAGTCTCCCATTCCTTTCTTATTCCTTATCTGGAAAGTTTTCATTCTTTGTTCATTTTTTATCCTGATTAGTCAGAATAATGTCTTCATTAAACTTGAGCTTTGGAATGGAGCCCTGGAGGTTTTTATGTTCATTATTCATTTGAGCTATTATATATGTGGAAAAAATGCATGTTCATGAACAATACCTCAAATAGTAGTGATATAAAAACGAGAGCTAATTGTGAAATAATACATTGTCTGGTCAGTTTTCGAATAATGGTTTTGTTGTTATTGGTTGAGATGGTTTCTATTTTATGTAAGCTCTTGCCTCATATAAAAGTACCATAATTTAGTTTACAAGCTGCTTTCTGATTTCTATGTTATCATAAAGCATGCTTCAGTAAATTCTAATACATATGGTAATCTGGGTAAATTATACTAATACAAAGATTACATTTCAATCAGTTTATACATGTATATGTGTACTAACTATATACACATTCAAATCAATGTAGCTATCATTTTGATTAAAATAAAGAATAGTTGCAGCAAGTTAGATATTTTCTCTTGCTTTTCCAAAAAATATAAACCATCTTCATCCATTGGTAATCTCTACTCCGATTTCTTTTGCTATCAGTTCCAGCTGTTCTTGAATGTCAATCGTGTAATGCATTTGTTACAATCATGTAATAAATATTCTTTCACATCTGGTGTCATGCACAATAATGTATCTGAGAAATTATCCATATTGGATGTATTAACACACATTGATGCCCTTTTACCAGCTCTACAATATTATATGACTATATCATAAGGGAGAATGGACTTTTCCCTATATCGTTGGATTTATATAGGTACATGATAAATTATACTTATAAGTTGGAATAAATCTTTGAAATCATTTAGCCCTTTTCAGATTTTTAGGTGTGATAAATATGAAGTTCTACTGCCCCTCTCCCAAATCACCAAAACAAAACAAGACAAAAAAAGCAAACAAAAAATAAGAAAATCTTGCCCCCAAATACAATATTCATATTCTTTCTGCTGTACCATATCCCTTCCATACTCCAGATTGCAAACAACTTCAGAAAATGTTGGTCAGCACATTACTAATAAATATTTTTTGGGAAGCTGGATTCCTAAGCTGTGTTGCTACTGAATGATAGGTTCTGTCCAATGCACATCTTTGCAAAAACGCAAGGGAAAAAATCATTTTAATAAAGTCACTTTGCGGATTGAATTAGAAAAATCTAGTGAAAAAAAGAATTAGGTTATTTTTGTTGAAACTGGCATGACATAAATAAATTAATGTCTCTCCTTGGTTCTTGAATTTCTCTGGTATGTCTATCTAGCATTAGCTTGACTCAGTCAGCTGTAATAGAAAACAATCTGGTAGTGTTCATGAAGTTGTAGCAAAGATTTGTCATAAGTGAATCTCATATTATTACACCAGAAATCTAAGTGTGAAGCTGGAAAGATGGGTCAGTAGATAAAGTGTTAGAGGCACAAGTGTGAGACTTGGGTTTCCTTCCCCAGAACTCACATAAAGGCCAAGTGCAGCCGTGCACGTCTACAATGGCCACATAGCAGTCACAGGTGGGTCACTGGTCAGTCAATTCAGCTGAATGTGAGACTCTCAAAGTGTAAGCTAAGTCATGCAGACACTTGATGACCACCTTGGTTTCTCCATACTATGCACAAATGCATTCTCTCTGTGTCTCCCCTCTCTTCTGTCTCTGTCCTCTCTCTCTTTCTCTCTTTTCTCCTTCCCCTTCCCTTTCTTTCTTCCTTCTCTCTTTCCCTCCCTCCTTCTTTACCTCCCTTTTTGCCTCCTTTTCACTCTTTGTCCTTCTCTCCTCTCTCTGTGACCATTTCTGTCTCTGTCTCTTCTGCCTGTCTTGGTTCTCTCTCTCTCTGTCTCTCTCTCTCTCTCTTTCTCTCTTTCTGTCATTATGGGCTGAATACATTGCCACCCAAGTGACTCAAGCTGCACAGCTGGCCAAATGAACCAAGGCTGTTTCTAGAACTGCCCTAATTAATTTGTTAGTTAGCAACTTACCAATTAGGTTTATCATTTCTCAGTCCTTTACAGGAATCTTCAGGATTTAATTTTTTTTAAAAAACTTTATTATTATTTTTTACCTAATTATACAAGTTCACAATCTTTCCCCCCTTCTCTCTTTCTCATCCCTCTTTTCTTCCTCCTCCTCTCTTGGTGTTTCTTGCCTGCTCCCCCCCATCCATCCATTTATATGGGCGCTGAATTTCCTTTAGTCTTCAGGATTTTTATGTAAGAGTCATATCACCTGAGCACTGAGGTACTTTGGCTTTTTCATGCCTGTTTATTCTGCAGTAGGCTAAGTACGATCCCTGAGAGAGGACATCCTTGTCTTGTTCAAGCTCTCACAGGAAGGAAACACTTTCAGCTTTTGCCTGTTAAGTATGTTGACATATAACTATGGGTTAATACTTGTAGCTTGTAGAATTGTTTAGTTTTTTTTTTAATTATCAAGGAAATGTTGACCAAAAGCTTTTAGTGGAATATTCCTCTATTCTTGACTATCGGGGATAAATCCTATTTGATCATAGTGAATTATTCTTTTCATGTGTTGTTAGATTTCCTATGCTAGTGTTCTGCTAAGAATCTCTATATTATATTCACAGAGATAATAGAGTGTATGTTTTATTCATTTATTTTTTCTTAAATTGTGTCCTTGTATGATTTGGGGAAAATAATTCATCTTCAAATATTTAGGAAATTTCAACAGTGAGACCTTCCAGACCTGGCCCAGTCTTGGTCCTTTCTGTTTTCCTTATATATTTGCTTTTTAATGTGCATGTGTATGTGTTTAACATCAAATAATCTTCTTTAGTCACTCTCTCATTTATTTAGTGAGGCAGTCTCTCATTTGAGCTCAAAGCTTACTGATTTCATAACCTAACAAGCCAACTTGTCATGGGAATTCTCTGTCTTTGCTTCCTTTGTTGTGGATTTAGTCTCAACTCCTGACTGGCTTTTATGTGGATTTCAGAGATCTGAACTCTGCTCTTCAAATTTATATGACATCCTTTTACATGGAGCCATCTTAGCAGGTCGTGGGCCTTTCTTAGACAAACTTTTTAAAATACACTCTTTTTTAAAATTAGTTATTGTATTGTGAAGGTGTGTGTGTGTGTGTGTGTGTGTGTGTGTGTGTGTGTGTGTGTGTTCAGAGTTAACTTTTGATAATTTATGGATGTCTGGAATTTCATCTACTGCTAGGTTTCAGAACCCAAAGGCTGAACAGAATAAAGTTCTGTTATGAGTTGTGATATCTCACTTTTGGTTTCTGATTTTGTTTCTTTGCATGTTCTCCTTTTTAAATTTTTTTCATCTAGTTTTACAGGCATAATGAATGATTTTCCCTGCCCCACTTGTTATCCCTCCCTCCTTCCCCCTTTTCTCTTCCACTCCCCTGCTTTTCCCTCACAAATTCAGTCATCTCTCTTCCTCCTACTCTCCTGTCTGTTTCTGTGAATCTCAGGG
Source organism: Typhlomys cinereus (assembly GCA_023101885.1). Taxonomy (NCBI): domain Eukaryota; kingdom Metazoa; phylum Chordata; class Mammalia; order Rodentia; family Platacanthomyidae; genus Typhlomys; species Typhlomys cinereus. The sequence goes on along the minus strand of JALPQD010000006.1, from coordinate 10,093,876 downwards.
TTCCCTTTGGATTGTAAACTCTAGTAAGGGGCTCAAGTGCCTGTGACAGATTGAGTGACTTTTCCTTGGATAGACCCACTGATAGGGACCTTCCTTTCACTTGTCTAGCCCTAGTCTCTAGGGTTCCTATCGGATGTGAGTCTTTCTCCTGAGTTCCTTGCTAGTCTATGGGGGAATATCAATGTCAGCCACTGTGCAGGTCTGATAAGGACAACTCTCATTACAGTGAGTTCCTGAGTTCAGTAGCCCTACCTTGAGTGCAATGTCTTGGCCAGCAGAGGCCTTCCCCATCTTGAGGCTCTTACAACCTTACTGACCCCTTTTCCACAAAATTCTCTGAGCCATAAGATAGAAAGAAATTTGGTTGGCCTGATTTTGGTTATGTGTTTCAGGGTCTGTGGTGCTCTGCATTTTGGTGGTTGCTGTTGCTTTTCACTGGTCTTCCATTGCACTAGGCTGCTCTTCCATTGCACTTGTTTGGGTGTTGAAATTTTTTCTTATCTAAAGATAAGAAGGAGAGGTTTTTAGGTGGAAATTTACTCTGTAGTGTTTGTGGCAAGGATTGGAAGGTGGAGGTTGGGAGCTAGTAACCAGGTGGTTGGCTATCTGGAGGCTAACCCCACTCTCTGTGTCCTATTCCCATAAATTTGGGAATGTGCATTTCCATGCTAGTTTAAGAAATGTTTTAATTTCCCTTTGATGTTTTTGAGACTGACTGCTAGCTTCCAAGTATGTTGCTCATCCCCCACGTACAATTATTTCTATTGATATTTCATTCTATTCTATTGTACTCAGAAAAGTGGCAGGACATGATTTAATTTTTAAATTATTTTGAAATATTTTTGTCTAATGTATGGTCTAATCTACATAGTATTCAATGAACTAAAATAAAGAATGTGCTTTTCACAGCTGCAAATGAAATACTTTATAAATATCTCTTATTGCATCTGCTAGCACTGGTGTTACTATGGCGCTTTCACACGAATGACTTATCCACTGATGACAGTGGGGTGTCTCTCTCCTACTGTATCAAATCCTTTTTGCTTCATAAATTTGGGTGCTCCAGCATAAGTGATATTTATTTGCAGCCCTGAGTACTTCTTGTTCAATGTATCTCTTTACTATCATACAGTGACTTTCTTTGTCTTTTTGGATAGTTTTGTCTGATGGAGGTATAACTGTTCATACTTAGCTTTGGTTTCCATTGTATAAAATATCTTTTCTCATTCTTTCATTTTCAGTACATGTCTTTACTAGTGATCCAGGTTTCTTGTAGGCAGTATATTCTGTAGTCTGGTTTTGAAAACTATTCAAAGAGTTTATATCTTCACTGAAAGACTTTTATCTGCTTATTTTTGATGGGTAAAAAACTTTCTACTTCTCTTCTAATTGTTTTGAACATCACTGTCTTTCTCTTCTCATTATCTTACCATATGACTTGTGCACTGTCTTCAGGAGATTTGATTCTTTTCTGCTTTTCTTTTGTGGATCTGTTTTCCTGCTTTTTGTGTATCTGCTTTTCACATGTGTTGCTATGTTTTCTTATGGTGTTTATGTTTTTCTTTTATTTCTGAAAAATAGATTGACTGTTTCTACTAGTATTGAGGGTCTTTTTTGCTTATTCATTTGCTAAGTATGGTATTTTTAGTTGTCACATGTCTTTTTTTTATAAACCTAAACTATATCTCTTAATTTCCTTCTGTCCTATTAAATTCCTTTACAGAAATCTACTTTCAGCCTAATAAGACTTGGTGCTTTTCTCTTACAGTTTGGAGAATTTTTCCCTTCTGATGGGAATTGACAATGTGTTGTACAGAGGCTCTTTCCTGATCAAGCTTATTTGGAGTCCCATCAGTGTGATATATCTAAATGCCCTATCTTTCCCAAGACAAGAACAGTTTTCAGCTATGATTACATTGAATACATGTTATTTGCCTCTCTAATTTTCTTTGTCTTTAAATATGCCACAAATAAAAATTTCTAGTCGTTGGCTCTGTCGTTGTGATAGTTAAGGGTAACCATTACAGAAATTGGTACTGGGAGTGGGGTATTGCTGTGAGATTAAGAACATCTGGTACCACAACATAAAGCTGTTTGTGAAATCAAGAAGTTGGTACCTAGTAGCATGGACAATGCTGTGAGGTGGCTAGTGTGCCTTTGGAAGTGTTTGTTAGGAGAAATATGGAGAACTTTGTGCTGGGAAAGTCTTTGCATATTGGCAATGGGACCAAATGAGCCTTTCTTGTGAGAGCTCCAAATAGAGCAATGTTGTAAGAGATGCAGGCAGTGGAAGTCCAGCTTGGCATGATCCAGAGGGAAAGAGAGACTGTGTTTGCAACTGGATTAGTGACACATGGAGCCATGTGTTAGCAGAGAGTTTAGTGAAGTTTTGCCTTTGTCCTGAAAGCTTGCCTTAACTTAAATCAGAGTGCTTGTCGGAAGAAATTTCAAAGCAATGTAGTTTTAACAATGTGATATGGCTACTTTTTAGTTGTATTCAGAGTTATAAAACAGAGCAAGGAATCAGGCAGAAAGAAGAAACTATAAGATTAGATGATGCAATAGGCAATGGCAAACTTAAAGAATTAACAATAAAAAAAGAAGCAGAAGGCAAAATGCCAGCTGTTAAGGAGATTAGCTCCAATAGTGAAACAAAGCCTGCTTTCAATTTGGATAATAGGAGAGGCCCTAGTTTGAGGGCAAAATTCTCAGAGAAGGCTCCCCCCATAAGAATGCAAATCCTTTTCGAAGGAATGAGCTGAAAGTATGCAGTTCCAAAGCAAGATTCTGTTTCTCCCATAAAGCAACTGCCCAAGAGCAAAAGAGATTTTTTTTCCTGCAGTCAGCACAGAGAAGCTGAATCAGCTGTGATTCCAGGTGGGCAATCTCTAACCCAAGGCTACAGTAAAACTTGGCAAAGTCATCCATGTGGTTCTGGTTTTAGAGACATCAAGGTGCAAGAAAGAGGATGTGGATTCTTCCAAGGTTTCAGAAAATGGCAGAATCCAGGCAGCATGTGTCAGGAAGCCTGCAGTTTTAGAGGCCCAACAAGGGCAGTTTGTAGTGTGGAGTTAAAGCCTTGTTTGCCATTGAGAAAAAAAGATGTTAGCAATGCCAAAGACAATGTGGGACATCTATCAAAGAGAGCTGTATACTCTGGGAGGAACCAGCCCAAGTTCAATGGGGAGTTGCATTGAAGGGGTGGAACCTAAGCCCTTTGGAACTGAGATGATTTCAAGGAAAGGCTGACCTGCTGGGCTTGGAGCTCAGGATTTGTAGTTTATCCTACTAATTTTTGATCTTGTTATGGACCAATCTTTCCTGGATATGCCCCCATTTCTCCATTTTGGAATGGCACTGAGTATGGGATTAAATTAAGTTGGACTGAATATGGACTAAATTACATTATATAATATAATGTTAATCTATAGTCATGTGGTAAAATGTTGTAATCTATATTATGATATTGTGTGATGGGACACTGAAGACTAAGCATTTTTCAAAGGACTTTGTCACTTATCTTGGAAAAAATCATGCTTGTGTGGTTGTACATGGATGGTTATATTATGTTAGGCAGAACTATGGATCTTACTGTTTTTATGTGGAGATTAAGAATGGCCTAAGGAAATATGTGTCAAGTTGACAAGGGATGGACTTGTGTTAGTTAATCCTGGGTGTAAAACTTGACACACCTGGCATTAACTAAAATCAACTGAGAGGACACTTGGCAAGGTCAGCTGAGATCACCTGAAGAGATTATCTGGGTAATACAAAGATTAGCACTGGATCCCATAGGAACCTCTATAGAGCCCACTGAAATCTCCCAGTAGTGCACCAGATAAAAAGAGCCCCAGAAGAGAGAAATGGGAGGGGAGAGAGAGAGATTGAGAGAGAGAGAGAGAGAGAGAGAGACTCCAGGAATACTTCAGCCATGTGGATATCTGCCATGACTTAGCCTGCCTACAAATTCAGCTACCAGCCATGTCACCACTGCTGTGAAAGTCTTCTCTCCCCTCTAGAACTGTAAGTTGAATAAATCTTCCTTTCTCCCTTAAGTTGTGTGACTTTGAGTGTTCTCTCATGGCAATAGTTAAGTGTAATCATAATAGTCATGCTTTAAATTTTCTTGTTGGGGATATTTCAACAGTTATTTTTATGTTGGATAGTGGCACATTCATGAAATCCTAGCACTCAGGAGTCTGAAACAAGAAGATGAGGAACTCAAAGCCAGTCCCCTCTTTTCTAGATCATTATAGAAAGTATATAGTTAATTTTGACCATAGTGGCTGTATGAGCCTGCATTCCCACCAGCAATGTAGGAGAGTTCCCCTTTCTCCACATTCTTAAAGAAATTAAAGATTGAAATGCCATATGACCCTGCTATTCCACTTTTGGGAATAACCCCCCATGCAGCAGAGGTTCACCTCGATAGCATAAGCACGGCCATGTTCATAGCAGCACTGTTTACAATAGCACAGTCATGGAATCAACCCAAATGTCCAACAGTTGACAAGTGGATAAGTAAATTGTGGTACATCTATACAATGGAGTACTACTCAGCCATCAAAAATGATGAATTACTGGAATTTGCCAGGAAATGGATGTTATTAGAAACAATTAAGTGAAGTATCCCAGACCCAGAAAATTAAGTGCTGTAAGTACTCCCTAATAGGTGGCTCCTAGTACCAAACCCACCCAGCCCACTTTGAGACACTCGAAGATAAATCTCTGTAATACCTACAGTAATTGCTAGGATTATGAACAGGAGGGATGGGGTAAGAGGACCACACCAGAAACAAGGAGAGAGGGGACCATGTTACAGCAGAGAAAATAGGCCTCCATCAAGGGCTGCAAGTAAGTAATGAGACATCTGGTTAAGTTCACAGACGTTCGTTCCTGATCATTTACAACTGAGGAGATATGATCTCACCAGAAGGGGAGGGCATATAGTCTGGCAGATAAAAAGTAACCATTTTGCAAATGGGTGATTGACCTCTCCCTCACTGTGGTTTCCTATGTTTATTACATCTACCTTTGAATATACTCTTATAACAAGACTCTAGTTTAACAGCTTTTTATCTCCGGCCAGGAGTGAAATACAATGCCCATCAGGATGGAGTGAAGGGCATTGCAGGAGCAGCAAAACTGCAAAAGAAAATCAAGGAACCACTATCCAGAACTTCAGAGACTCTATATCACCCATCTAGAACTAGGCCAGCCTAATCTCTCCCCATCCTGAAGCTCAGGGAAATTTGCGGAAGAGGGGGCGGTAAGATTGTAAGAGCACAAGGATGGGAGGAATCATGATATGCAAGATACTCCACATAAGTTAGGGCCGAAGCAATCATAATTGGACTTTGCATGCCCTGCGCAATGTCCCACACACTATTGACCCCACAAAGTCTAGCATTTGCTAAAGGCACCAAGATCCTTGGAGGTAAGGAATTGACAGCCATAGTAGTGTTCCTGTGCTTAAGGGGAACACAGGAATGGATTCAGGGAAATGCCGCTGGGTCCTTGTACATCATCGGAGAGGAGGGCCCAGAGGAGAGTCTGGCATGCACATTAAAGGATTCTCCAGGGATTGGGGGGAAGGCACTGGGGGATGGGGAGGGAGGGGTGGGAGGAGGGGGAGTATGGGGGTCGGGGGGAGGAGGAGTATGGGAGTCTGGGGGAGGAGGAGGGAGGGAGGGAACCGGTGTACCTATTAAGTTTGTATGAGCAGAAATAATAATAAAAAATTTTAAAGGGAAAAAAAATAAAACAATTTGCTATTTCTCATACTTCTTGGATTCTTTAGCTTACCAGTTCTGTTTCTTTTATCTTTCCTTTTTATCTGCTTTCTTTTCAATGTCACTGAACAGTTATTTGTGGTTGTGCATGTGATTATAGTAAAGTGGCAGTTGAGGCAGGAATCATTTGTATGTTGATATCTAGTCAGATATCTGGGAATCTAGAACACTTAAAAACATGATCACTTTATTCCTATTTTCTCTCCATTTGACCACATAGGTAGTTCAGGTTTTCTTACAGGATAGCAGCCTGATTCAAAGGTCTTTTTTGTGTATGTGGCTAACTTAACCACAAAAAGAATCTTGTAAGAGTCTCAAGTAAAAGCCAATACTTTACAACCTTTCTTTAAAGTTCCAGAACACCCCTTCTGTATTCAGTGAACAATTTGGCTCCTGAGGCAGCTAAAACCTCTCTGAAGGAATTTTGACTCCATTTTTCAATGGGAGAAATACCACAACTTTTATGGTCACTTTTAATCTACTCTATACTATTTGTTCAACCAACATTCCAAAATTCTAGGGATTATTAATATTGTAAAAATATAAGATAACTTGCTACTAATATCTTTCATTAAGTTAATTTTAGACCAGTGATAAAAATCGTATATGAAGCTTTTCCTCCTTGGAGTACCTGATTCCTGCTTATGGCAGGTTTTGAAGGAAATAAACTAACCTGAGAGTTCTAAAATCTAAATCCCCCAGGATATATTCTTCTTTCCTTTTTCATGTGCATTAGCACTTTGAGCAAAATTATTTTCTCAATTGGATTCATTTCCTCCATCACCAACTCTCCTAATAATTCAGTTATTTGTGTCTAGAAACATCTTGTAAAAATCGACAGCATAGATAATTCTCTCAAAGGTTATCCTGTCCTAGTGATTCCACAGAATGGAACTGCTATTTCCTCTAGATTGTGAAAATGAAACTGCAAAGTTTTAGCTATTTAACATATTTTGCTTATGAAAATACATTTAAATCTCAAGCAGAAACTGAAATGTCAGCAATTTTGGCTGCATACATTCATTAAAAATGTACACACACGAGTTATTTTTGAATTGAAAATCAGAGGTGTTACTGTTTCTCTTCCATTTTTAATATAAATACACAGACAAACAATTTTAGGGGACAAGGGGTTTCTAATTTTTCTTGCTAAAAATTCTCGGCTACATTTCAAAAGCATGGCAGAGGAGTTCACACCAATATTGAGAGAACCAGTCATACAACATCCACACAAAAAACTGAGAGACATTCTTCTCTCACTTGCTAGTATATACCTGCGTGCCAAAACATTGACTCAGCCTCTCCAGTTACCCACCTGCTCAGGAATAATCCCACCTACTGGAGCTGGGTTCTCTTGCATCAATTTGATCTCTCACAGGCTTGCTCAGAGCTTACCTTAATTAGTAACTCTTTATAGGTGTGCCCAAAAGGCTCAACTTGACACTTGCATCTAACTGACACAGATGTGCCTTAATTAGTAACTCTTCATGTGCCAAAAGGTCCAACTATAGTGTCAAATTGACACCTGTATCTAACTGACTGGGATGTTTTCCTGACGTTTGTTTTCGTGAACTTCCTAAGGAATGAAGCTGTTTGCAGTGGGTCTTCCATAATTTTCCAGTAATTTGTCTCTTTTTTTACTCAAAGCTGCTTGGGGAGATGGGGATAGTTACAGTCAGGTAAAACCTAGAGTTCGTTGGCTAGTCAGACAAGCCAATCAAAGAGCTCCAGATTCAGTGAGAGAATCTTTTTCAAAAAATATGTTGGAGAGAGACTGATAAAGATATCTGACATTAACCACTGATTTCGATATCACTCACACACTTGCACAAGTACCTGCATGTATATGTACAGAAACCCACATGACATATATATCATGCACACTCATCCATAGATACAAACACAGAACTATTACCTACACCTTTTGTGATATATTTAATTAATACTTGATATATTGAATAAATAAATTATATTTTTGAAGAAGTTGGGACATTATAAGTAAATTCTCCTGACAATTCTTTTATCAGAAAGTGTGGAGAATTACTCTACTCTCGTATGTTTACTCCATAAGAAAAATGAAAAATAAGTGCAGTACTTCTTTTTTGCTATGTGCAGGCATTAGGATAGACTGAATAAGACAGAGATCCATCTTTTTAGAAGAGATCATAAAAGTGACTGTTGCAGTTCGCCTGCATGGTTGCTGATAAATAACCATCAAACGGCTTAAAGGAACAAGAGTTTATTCCCTCTTATGATTCCTAGTTACAGTTCTCAGTCCAGCTTGATGGGAGAGCATGCACCAACACCAGGGCTGAGGAAACTGGCCACACCATCATGGCATAACAGCTGAGAGATGGACAGTCCTTACTTGCCAGACCAGCATGTCTGGCCAAGTGAACAGAAGGATGCCAACTTCCTCAACTGACTCTCTGCTTTATTCATCTGTTCAGCATCTAGTGCCACCCCCCCATAGGCTGGGCCTTCCCCATCAGCTAGACAATCTCCTGCAGGTTTGCTCTGGGCTTAACTCAACTACTAATTCTCCCAAATGTGCCCAGAGCTCAAACCCTCAACTGTCAAGTTGACACCTGTGCCTAACCATGACAGTGACCAATGCCCATATTCTCAAATATATTTCAGTGCATTTTTATGCAAACTTCTGTTAAAGGATAGTAAAAAGATCATGTAGTTCTTTGCTTGTCAGACAAGGATCTTCCTAGTTGTAATAAAATGGATATTACAGTGTAAGTATCCTCAGAATTTAGCAGGTTTGAAACATTACAGATAGTAAAAGCATAGTGCTTCTCACATGGAGAGAAAAACTTCAAGAGGTTGGAAAGTAAACTGTGCAGAAGAGGTGTAGCAAATTTAAGACCCTAGGAGCAAAATCAGGGAACATGAAGGAGAGGATCTGAGCCAGGGCTTTAGACTGAGGAGTGAGAAGTAGGGAGAGGTCACGAAAATTGTGGAATGAGCTGCCAGTTTTTTAATGATTCTGTGTATCTCAGGGGAGGAGATTTTACATAAAGTGGGGGTAAGGCCGGTAGTGGAGTTTCTGTATGTTTCTGATTTTACTACATGGCCAAACAACTAAGAAAAGTAAGGAGCCTTATTCTTGCTTACAATTCTAGTTATACTGCATAGTGCACTTTGGCACAATAGTTCACGCCAACAATAGAGCTGAGGCAAGTCACCACCCCACATCCATATGATTTTCTGAGACAAAAGTCTCTATTCATTTGCCAAACATCAAGTCTACCTAAGTCTACAAAAGTATGACAAACTACAGACAAGAGCTCTCTTATTTATTCACTGCTCAGGTAATGTTTGAAGCCACTATAGGCAGGATATTCCAAACTGTTAACTCTTCACAGATGTGCCCAGAGCTCAGCCAGTGACTGTAAAGTTGACACCTGGCAATGTGATACAGCTTAATAAAACTCCGTCATGATTTTTATGCACATCCAATCTCCCATCTGACATCTATTAATGTCGGAAATAGTACAGTTACCTAATATTTAGGTTATTATTGCTGAAAGCGATCCAAACCCATTTTGAAGAATGACTATCACAGAGTGGACAATTCTGACCATGGGGGAGCAGAGCCAAACTATACTATGTAGTTTGGAGTTCCTAACAAAAAGTAAATCTCAGAAACCATATTTCTAGCCCTGGTGTTGCCAGTAATCACTCTCAGAAAGGCTGAGCTATCTAGACAAGAGCCTTGTATATCACTTGTCACTAATGTTGTCACCATCATATGAAAAATAAATCAAATATCTCTGAAAGACGTTTTTGAATGAACCAGTTGTTAGGGTTATAGGAAATCTTGCAGCAATAAAATATCAAAAAAGACAAAAAGGAGAAAGGTTTTCAAATGGTACAAGTCACTGATAGAACAAGAAAACAGTTTTTGAAACATGTGACCAGTGGGAGAGGTAGAAAGCTTAGTCAGGAGAGTACTTTCCTTTCAGCATGACAACCAGAGTTTCAGTCCTACAACTCATGGGGGAAAAAAGCTGAACATGGAGTGTTGTGTACTTGTAATCTCAGCTCTGGGAAGGACGACACAAGGCAGATCTTCCAGGGCTCTTTGGATATCTTCCCCAAACTGCCCATTTCCAAACTGACCTTCCCATATATTCTTATAATAATCTCAGGAAAAGGTTACTTTATGTACCGACAACATTAAATAAGCATTCAGAATACAAAACAGGAATAAAAGTACAAGTAAATGAATTTAATCTACAGCGATACTGAATAAATAGGAAAAACTAATAATGATACAATATACTTTAACATAAATTGGAAACACTCAATAACAAAAAGCACTTGTTAACCTATTTAGAGTATAAGTTAGTATCATTTTTGTAGGCTACTAGAAAGTGTAATAAAGTCATTAAACTTTTTCTACCCTTTGACCCAGTAGAGAAGATTATCAAATATGCATAAAATACATTTTAACGATTTCATTGTTTCTAAAAGCCTATGTCCAATTTTGAAATTATTTATATTGAATACTTAACTTAGCACACACCTTTTACAAATGGTGTTCTCAAGGAGTATCTTAAAAAGACATTAAAAGTTATGTAAAGTGAATAAAATGTTCTATAATTTCATTTAAAATCTTGTGTTCCAATGTTAAATATAAAGTATACATTCATAAAGCTTATTTCTAAATTTATAAAAATAAATATGAAATGTAGAAATATAATATATGTTTTCTTTTTTCAAAATGACAAAAGTAGGGACTTTGTGAGTGTAAGTAGCACTGACTTAAACTTGTATGAGATGAATAAAATTCAATTTTAGATAGGTTAAGATAATCATTGTGAAGTCAATGACAGGTTGAAGCAGCAAAGATTTGATTTTATTAGATATCTTCACTAGAGATTACTTCTCTGCCCAAGGACAGCTTGAACATTTTTATGATCTCTGCAGTTGTGCCCAGTGTGAAATTATTTTTCTCATGTAATATACATAATTATGTGGTATAAAGTTTGCTGGGAAATATAAAATAATTGATTTTCCAGATAATTTAAGAAATAAAAAGAAATGTATTTTTATTTAAATATAGCAGGAGTTAGTTTGTCACCTCTTGGAATTTCTTCACAAGGCTCTTCTAGGTTCCCGACTTTGTCCAGAGTAAGTTTAAGATCTCCGAGGTAATGGGTTGTGTCACAGAAAAACAATAGCAAATGTATAATGGTTGGGTGCTCCATTTGGAAACTGATCAAAAATTGTCAAAAGGCATAGCAAGGATGAAAATACATGGATTTTTTTATGAAACAATGATAACAAAAACATTTACAACAATAACAGGAACCATATCCACAAAAATGATTGGTTTTGTTTTTTAGGGTACACATTATTTATACATCAAAAGCCCCAGTAGAAGGCTCATGTTTTGAAACTTGTTCCTCAGCTGTTTGTCCTACAGAAAGAAGATTTGATGAAGAGGATGCTACCCTCTCAGTGGACTAATCCAGTGATCAATGAGCCCAAAGAGGCATTGGGAAATGGACCCAAGTTGGAGGAATTACATCACTGGGGCATGCATTTCTGGGGTATTTGTCTCCTGCTCTTGCTTTCAATTCTGGTGCTAGATTGCAGTCCAGCTTGGCAGGAGAGTTCATCAACATCACAAGTTGAGGGAACTGACCACAACATATGACAAGAATCGGTGAGAGAGGAGTAAACTTCCTTATTTGCTAGACTGTGAGCCTACCAATGCCACACTACTGAACCAGCTCTAGCCATGTTAATGCCACACTACTGAACCAGCTCTTGCCATGTTAACCCCCTGCCCAAAGAATGGTCTCATCTACTGTGGCCTGGGTTTTTCCACATCAATTAGCTAATCTCCCACACCGGCTTGCTTATGGCTTTCCTTAACTAGTAATTCTTCACATATATGCTGAGCTCAGCTTTCAATTATCAAGTTATCTAACTAGCACAATAGTTTTGCTACATTCTTCTCCCACGGTGTTGATGAGGAGACAAAAAAGGACCTTATTTCCTTGGAGTTCTTTTTCTCAGGTATTGTCATCACAATGATAAAATGTAGAGTCCACAGGAAGAATGCTTTCATGAGAAGATTTCAGGGAGTCTAAATATAGTTTCAGATCTGCCAAGGGGAACGTGTAAACTGAGAGCAACCAGTTTCCATAAAATAATTTTGGTTTCTAATGCAACTAAACATGGGTGTGTGTGTAGGTCCTTATTTCTTACAAAAAAAAAAAAAAGAAATTTGTGTGACCAAAAAAGGAAACTGCTTGAAAGAGTAGACTGAGACATCAATGTGGGTGTTTTATTTGAACTTAAAAATTTTTGCTTCATTTTCCTGTTTTTTCTTCTTCTTTGCTTCTCTAGCTAGGTGATTAGCTTGTTTTTGAATTTATATTCTGAAAAAAATTTCAATGAATGGCCAGACATGCTGGTATACACATATAATCTCAGGTCTAGACAGGAAGTTCTGAGATTCATAATTATCTTGATCTATGTAAAAACAGATTACAAAATTTGAAAAATTCAATTTGTGGACCATCTCAGTAAAAGCTTTACATTTTGCAGTTTTGACTCCTAGGTAGTTGATAAATATTGTGATTTGCTATTACAAAACTTAGCATAGCATAGTGACCAAACAAGTAGTTAAAGATAATTCCCATGTGGCAATTATCTCTGCTGATGTGCACAGGAGGTGTGTCCTGGGATTATATACATGTGCCCAGGGGGCATAGCTATTGGGAATTCTTGGAACTGTAAGCCAGAGCAAGCAACTTTTCAAGTATAAAGGCAGCACACATAGGTACTGAAGATGTGCTTCTCACACTTCCTAAGGAGCTTGAAATCAGGCCCGTATCCCTCACATAAATAGTTCATGGACATAGTTAAAGATAAGATGAATAACTTTCACTGACAGACTATGTCTTACTAAAGACAAAACATCACATTTTTGAAGACTATAGATCATCATCAATTGAAATGTTACTTTCCTTCAAGTTTAATCTATTCCTGGAGATGCACTCATTTGGAATTAAAAATATTACTTAAATTGGAATATTCTCTGGTGTCATCTTTTGATGCAAAGTTCATACCACATTCTGGTACCATATCAATTATGTGCTAAATTCTAAAAAGAAATGATGTAAAACAGGTCATACTTCCTGCTAGTAAATTCACTTAGTTCTATGTAATCTCAAACATTGAATACCCTGATACATCTTAAAATATAATGAGTCATACCTGAAAATGCTCACAGGATAATGAGTCATACTGAGTTTGGAAGAAAATGGTCAACTTCAGAAAATCAATAGTAACTGGTCTAGTTGTATAACTTAGACAGTTGGGAGCTTTACACTTTATTCACCTGCCCACAGGAAATATCTGTTATAATTAGCCCCTTTCAGGTAACATCAGAAGCACAAAGAAGAATTCTATTTAATCTTGTTTCAACATGGGCTTAAAATAAAGCCTATTATAACAACTCTTTATATAGACTTCATCAAAAAGGTACGTTTATAAGGTCAAAGCAAGCCAATTTCTCTAGAATGAGTTCCTTGGTTTAATACTACTAAAATAGCACTAATGGTAAAAAAAATACTGAAAGGTAATATTCCCATGCCAGACACAAATAAACCTACCTACAGGAAATTCCCTTTTCAGAAAACCTTCTGAGATTAGTACTATTATTATTATACTTATTTAAAAAAAGAGAAAAGAGGTAAATAGAAAGCAGTTTACACACCTTCATTTACGTGGACAGTTTGGCAGCATTTCATTATGTTTGTGTATAAAAGTTTTGCCAGAAAGACTTTGCTAAGAAGTGCTCTAAAGCTGTGATGAAACACTTGAGGAAGAAGATTTAAAAGAAGAAAGAATTTTGCTGATAGCTTCAGAGGTTTTAGCCCATGCTCCTTTGGCCCTATTGCTTTAGAAGTACACGTTACATAGAACATTGCAATTGATTTATGTGCCATAGAAAACCAGTTTGCATCATGGTGATGGAGAAACAGAAATTGATATAGAGGGTCACCACTGAACTCAGTCTGAAATACAAACTTGCAGCGTTAAAATTTAGAGCCTAGATAAAACTGTTTTGTTTTTTTGTTTTGTTTTGTTTTTTTTTAACTCAGACAGTATAATGGATGGTGACTAGGCATTGTGAGTTGACAGCTAAATGTTCTCCATAGTTACACATATTTAAAAATTTAGTCCCAAACAGATAACACTGTTTGGATGAGGCCAGTCACTGAGAGAATGTCTTCAGGCTTTAGAGACCAACAGTGCTACTTCCTGTTCAAGTTGTGCTTTCTGTGTGCAGATGCAATGTATACAGCCAGCTTCCTGTCCTGATGTAATGCCTTTCTTACTTGTTGCTGTAATGGACTCTATTCCTTTGGAACCATAAGTCAAAATAAAACCTCTTCGAGCTACTATTTTCTTGGAATTTTTTCACAGCAATGAAAAAGTAACTAAGACACTGGGTAATAATATTACTAGAAAAGCAATGAATAGGCAACACAGTTAAAAACATTTTCCTTATCTAGGTATAGCCACAGTATGAATTGCATAGTTGCTTATTAATGAGATTGTGTGCTGTATCAGAATCCATTTATATATGTATATATATATAGCTACATCATTACTAAGATCACCAAGTAATGTCCTAAACCAATAAGGGGAGAACAATATTAGAGCTTTCAAGAAAGTACGCAATAGTACATAAGTATCAATAGCTTTCTGATCAGATTTAAGGCCCATTTGTCAGAACGGAACATATTCTTCTTACTGTAAGCTAGAACAAGAACCTATAAAAGGAAAAGACATAAGTTCTAGAGCAAGATCAGACTGATTCTTTAACTAGGAAGATATTACACTAAACTGCTTTGTAAATACCTATTGTGCCCATAGAATGAAAAAGCACTCAACACTCAACCTAGAAGCCTCCAGAGCAATATTAGTTAATTGCTGAGAAGCACAACTGGCCAAAATGCAGAAAATAAATGATTGTGGACTGCTTACCCCTAAACAGGATGTATATACCTCATTCACTACCACCCTAAACCTCAGGGAAGATCACAGAAAAGGGGGTGTAAGAAAGTAAGAGCCTGAAGTGAGACAGTGGTGGGCCAGATATTATCTTGTAGACATAACAGGGTTGTGATATACAATATTTCATAGCAGGTATGTGTGCTTACACAAGAACTGGATGGAATCTCTGTCAACATCTTACCACAAAAATAGAAAGATCACAAGAAGGTCTACAGCTCTCTGAGACACTGGTGAGGACTAATGCTGACAGGGATGAAAAGGAGGACACTTTTCTCAGTGTTGCACCCATTGATCTATGATACTTGCTGGAGTATGAAGCATGTCAAGCATATGTCATCAAAGACAACCCAGATGAAATACAGTGGGCCACACAAGTAGTAAGTTTGAGAAAAGGACAAAGTGGCAGGGGACATGAAGTATTGTAAGGGGAAAAAACAGGGGATGGAACTTGGGACTAAGGGATGAAAATGGAAAATGTTAGACTTCACTATGTTCATGTATGCAACATTAAAAATAAATAAAAGAATGGGAAAAAATAAAGTGCACATCCTAATATCCACAAGTCTACCTGGTGGCCAGACAAACACAGGAAGACAGTTGCTAACACTCTGTTCTTCCCTGTGAGTGTTGCATGTACTCGTGATATAGTTCTATCCTCTGGGTGTAAGGTGTCCAAGTCAATCAAGTGTGGTTTAAGGAAGGATGTATGATTTCAAGAGATGCATATTGTTGAGTTTCCTGAATCAAGCAAAGGTAATGGTCATACCCTTAGACATTGCTTTCAGACCAGAACCCTAAATGTATCAGAAGATCACCATGTGCCCCTTTCCTTGTCAAAGGCTTCTAAATATTTATTTAATAATTTAAAAAATATAACTAATTTATTGTTACTGTGTATGCAATGTTTTAATATTTAGCACTGGTACTAAATAGGTACTGGAATTGTTTCCTAAACTCCACAAAAGTCCACCTAGTTGCCAAATACCACCAAATCTACCTATGTAGTCTCTGATCTTGTCTACATGTTTGTGTTGAAATACTCCCGTTCCTTCCACTGCCTGCTCACATCTTCCATATCTAATGGAACATGTGAAGTTGCTCTATGTTCCCTTGTAAGATTTGCTTATGTAGTTATATAGCATGATAAAATTTTTTGTGCATCAGACTTTTTTGTCTATAAAATGACTATGACAGCAATAATAATGACTAACTACTTCCATGGTTTTTAGGAGAATAAATGAGTTGAACTTTGTAAGGCTTTTGACGATGTCTAGCCAAAAGGATTATTTTAGTCTTGATTGCATGGTTACTCTAATGGATATGGGTCTAGAAAGTTTTTTATTTATCATTGAACTGTACTTTTTCTAAAATACAGAAGTATATTTTCCTCTTAAACTCTACTCTCTTGACCCAATGTTTTCTAGGCACCCTTTCATGAATGCCTCATGGAGAACCAATCTAGCACATGCTGTCACAAAGCTCCCTCATTTATTCATGGATTCACTCTTTTCTAGAAACTGTTTGACTCAAGAGAATTCCAAGCTAGAGGCCAACAGTGTATTGGTATAATATCCTGGTTATTTATTCCCCTTATGACTCATGCATTGTCCCATTATATTCCAGTATTGAGTGATGTTGCTTTCCGCCTGACTGAGGACAATTTGAAATCATTCCTCTGATGAACTGAATCTATTATTGTATGTGTAATATACCCGAAAGTTATTTATTTATGACTATTTTACTAGAACATATATTCATGATCATTGTAGCACATATGGTGTTTTCTGGGGGTGTAATATGCTTTCAATTCACAAAATCAAGAGGCTTATTAGGAAAGTTTTAAATTTGTTCTATCAATATATGTCACCCAGGAGGTTGGACTTCCTCTAGTCATTATGTTTATGCACCATCTTTGATTGTCTTCTGTGTCTTGCATTTTATCTGTGAATCTTCCTATTTGAATATACATGCCCTTCTCAACTCTGTATATGTAAATGCTGCCACAATTTCCATTATACATTCTTTTCTGCTTTTTTCTTAAGTTCCGTGAGCATATTTTATGTCATCTTGTTTCATCATTGCTTATGTGGAGGTACTGTATGTCTGCTATGACATTTGGCAAAGTTTGCAAATTTATGGAAGCAGGCTACTCTGTAGTATTATTTTCCTATCTGTTTCATTTTATCCTGCTCATTTCTTTACATTTTCAATGAATTCCTATTTGGTTTGCATAATTCTTCATCTGTGAATGTGATGAATTTTAACTAGATGATTCTGTTAAACAACAGTCATTGATACAGTGAGTGGCAGATCATCCTGGATTGTAGGTATCATCTCCAGTCCCCACAGAGGACATAATGAGACAGTGCTGTAAACACTTGGTAAATGGTTTCTCTCTTCACTCCAGCCAGCAGGAAGTGCAGCTACAGGGACCCTCAGGATTCAGAATGTCTTCTCCAAACAGAAGGACTCTCGGGGGACCAGCAAGGTAGAGTCGAATACCCGTGCTCACATCATGTGTTTGTTGATTCTCATGTAGAATCCTGGTTCTCTCATTAAAGTGTTCTAACTCCTGTCACCAGCTCAACAGCAATTCCCTAAGATCTGTGGCTTCCTTGGTTTTGATGATCTTAAGTGCATTTTATCTTCACTACTCATGAGATAGCTTCTTATATATTACAAGCTGAATTATGTTTTCCCTTGGAATATGTGTTCTACTTTAGTTTCTTATTCTCTTTCTCTCTTTTTCACTTTTGAAGAGAATAGAACAATTTTTGATGCATTTAATAATCAAACTGTGCATTTATATCTTAGCTATCCTAAAAATTAGTCCTTCATACATATAAAATTCCCTACTTTTTATTAAGTTTAGATATGTTCAGAAATATGCTCAGAGAACAAGTGGCATTGCAACAGATGAACACCAAAAATTATTAATTTGGATAGTAAAAAGTTTTATATTTATCTGAATTTTAGCCTGTAGATACATTAAGAAATTACAGGGTTACCTTTATTAAATTAGCTGTTTCAACAATTTCAGTCACCAGAAAACGTTAAAGCATTGCCATATGTTAGGGTTTATGCTAAAATGGGAACAGAATACGTGAGTACTTTCCCACAGAGGAAAACGACGTCAACTTTATTAAACCGGCACTGGCATTTATAATGTGTAAATTGTATATGCAGCAGTAGTTGAGTGCTATGCTGAAACCAATATGAATTCACTTTGCAAATTCAATCTGTTTTGTCACAGGAAATTTTCTTTTGTTCTGGCTTTATTTTGGTACGAATCTGTGTACTTGTGAAAGATGAAAGTAGGAGCATGGTTTACTTTATGTGTTTTGTCTCTTCTGCTGTAAATAGGCTTTGAAAGGAATTGTTCTTTAGCTCTGCCATGAAAACACCTGGTACTATGTGAAGAGTTTATAAGAAACAATAAAATAAATAAAATAATTAAAATTGACTGTTACTCTAATTCAGATGTGGCATGTGACTGGACAGAAAGATTTCTGCTTTGAAAAGCAGTTTCTTAGTGAGATCTTTATGTGTTTGAATCCCTTTGTAGTTTTTTCAGCTTTCTAATTTGAATATTTCTTCTTATCAAGGGCAGAAGGAAATTTGCTGGAAATCTGAGGACAGTTCACACCCACCATGAAATTTCTACAAGAATATCAAAGTTCAAAGGGCTTCTTAGGGAATGTAATATAGTTTTCTAAGGATCAGCTTTCACCATTTTCAGATTGATAGATTCTTGGTAATAACGAAGAGAGACTTCAACAGAGACATGTTTAAAAGAAACATTGTCTGAGAACAGGCTGTCCCATGAGATCAGTAACAGGTGACATGGCAACTGGAACCCCAAGGTCAAGAGCTCAACCCTACATTTGGTGAACAGAGACCGAAGTTGCTGGAGCAGAAATGTTGCCATCATGATGCAAGTCTCACACACTTGCTTGTCCAAAAGTGTTTGTATCTCAAATTCAAATCAGAAAGAAAAGAGATTTATTTGCAAACACCAGCTCATGTAAACACACAAACACATGTATATTTATAGGAATGGTGATTTAGAAATGGAAATAAGCTTATAGACTTATTAAGGGAGTTTTGCGCAGTACAATTATGGATTATTTGAATATTTTTGCCAAATTTCTCTTTCCTGAATATTGCTGTTTAAAGAGTAAGACTCAGCAATTTCCAAGGTGATTCTTATAGCATTAAAAGATAACCCTCAATCATGTCTTCACCTATATTGTACTTCTTTTCCTGTTTCTGTGAGACAAGACTCATGTATAACTTAAGGCAGAAAGGAGATCTATTTGCCTCATGGTTCCATATGGGATAGAGTCCATTATGGTGGGAATCACATAACAGAAGACATGGCTGGAAGAAGATGAGCTGGGCTAGTTGAGGTCCCCACACCACCATGAAGGCAGAGAGCAAAAGCAAGGAGGCATGGCCAGGCTACCAAACTAACCCCCCTCCACACCCCCCCCACTCTGATGTGCCTTTCTCCAGCAACCTTGCAAACATTAACACCAGACTCAGGTTTTGACCATCTTGTCTCTTCTGATTTTTAGTAGTTTCAGTCATTGTCTTTTAGGGAACCAAGTAACACTAAGCATCATGAGTCGCTAAAAAACAAAAGACATGTTTTTTTTTTTTTTTCTTGCATGGGTATACAGGGGCTTTTTAAAAAAATTACTTCTTTTATTTTATGCGTGTGGTATATGTATGTGTGTGTGTGTGTGTGTGTGTGTGTGTGTGTGTGTGTGTATCAAAGGGCACTGTGTGTCCCTATGGAGACCTAAGGGTGACTTTGGGAATCACTGCTTCTACCTCTTTTCTCTGGGATTTCCCAGGCTCTGCCCACCAGAGTTGGAAGTGCAGGCACCCAGCATTTCCACCTGGCATTTTTATGTGGGACTTGAGATCCAAACTCAGGACCTTCTGCTTGTGAAACAGTCATAACCCCTGAACCATCTCTCCAGCCCTACAGGGACTTTTGAGATTTTTTTTTGGATTAATGATTGTATCCAGAGAACAATATTCAAATCTATATTTGTGATGTAGAGGAGCTAGAATTATGGTGTGAGCTGTTAACACGTTTTGTCTTGTGTGGGAATCAATTGAGAATCACACAGTTCAATATATAGACTTGAACTTATGATCTAATTTCTACTTTTTTCCCCAGTAAATTAACCCAGCCTTTCACATACTTGGTGTTCCTCAAAACTACATCCTTTAAGCGTGATGCTTTCCAGGGAACCTTATTTTTTTTCAATTTTTGTTTAAATGAACCAAATTTTTCTTGGGGCTTTTAAGATTGTCAGTGCCTGTAAAAGTTTTGGTTTATGTATTTCCTTAGTGGCCTATCTAGAACAAATAAAAATCAAGAAGAAAACCAAGAACTTCTTCCAATTCTGTTCTAATCTTGAGGCTCCAAACAGCAGATAGTTTACCATATTCCTTTTTGGTATAGTCTTTTATGTTTACGCAATATATTTTTGCCCTACAGTTTTTTTTTTAATTTGTGAGCCATATGTTTAATACAAATATCCAAATGATATCCAAAATAAAAACTATATACAACTCTATAGTTAAAAGTAGACATTGAAAACCAGGCAAAAAAATTCTGCATACACATTTTTCCAAAGATGGAGCACACATAGACAATGATGATATGGAAAAGTGTTCAACTTTGCTAGTCACCAGGAAAATGGTTTCAAAACCACAATGAGGTGTTTCCCTTGACCTGTTAGGGTTGCTATTATTAGAAAAGAAAAGGCGAGTGTTGGCCCAGATATAGAACAAAGGGAACTCTTGTACACCATTAGTGGAACTGTGAAACTATTATTGAAGGAAGTATAGAGGGGCCTCAAAAGTTAAGATACTGTATGATCCAGCAATCCCACTACCAGATGTATATGCTAAGGAATAACAATAAAAACTCAAAAAGAGATTTATACTGTTCAAAATAGGCAGAATGTGGGGTCAACCTACATATACATCAGATAATTAGCTAAAGAAGCCATTACATATCTATTATATGCATACTATAAGTAGGTACATAGTAATTCATAAACACCAGACAGAAATTTCTATCTTTGCTTCTGTTTTTTTCATTCTCACATAAAAATATTCTAATATGATTTAATCCCTATGAAATCTTTATAGTAACTAGATAATACATATCAATGTTCATTTTTAATTGCATTGTATATTCAGATGTGCACACAAAGTTGAGCATCTTTAATGATTACATCTTGGTGGTACCATACATGAGCTTTACTGTATTACTTTTTGATGTTTTCTTTTTTTTACTTTTATTTTTTATTTCTTTAACTCATACAAAGTTGATAAATACCCCATTCCCCTCCCTCCCTTCACCCCTCCCTGGATCCCCTTGCTCCCTCCCCATCTTTTCCTTTTCCTTTCCCCCCTCCTTCTCTTTCTCCCATTGCCCCCTCCCCCTCCCCATTCCTTTAGTGTGCACATCAAACTTCTCTCTGGGTCCTCCTCTTTGATGAGGTGTAAGGACTCAGTAGCATTGCCTAGAGCTCTTTTGTGTGTGTGCATGTGTGTTCCCCTTTGGTATAGGAACACTATTGTTTGCCCTACAGTTTTAAATTGAGAGTTTTCAGTTGAGGGAGGGGAAATCTAGCAACAAATAGGTCTGCCCTACTTCAGTCCAAAGAAGATGTTCTAATATTCATATATAATTTTTGTAGCATCTTCTCTCTCAGTAACCATGTAATATTGAATTGTGTAATTGTCATTTCATTCATACTTTCATCCCTCTATCCTTCACTCATCTGTCCTTCCATGTACCATTATTTTATCCCCAATATATTTTGTGTGTGTTAAATAGCAGTTGTCATTTCCTTGAAAGGCAAGGTTATTTATACATGTGAATGTAGGCCACAGATGATAGATATTAAAACACTGAAAGTCTTCTCACCTTTGGTTTCATTGATAGTGTTGTACAAATACATATAAATGATCTCTTAGCATTGGGATGTCCAACTATGTCACCCTACCCTGCTCTTAGCTCTCAGTCCTAAGAGTGTGCTTTGTCCTTCTCACGAATTCTAAAGCCTTGCACAAAGAGGATTGCAATCCATAGGCAATATTCACAAGGTGACCTGTTTATAGTTGCTCCTGGCTAATAATATTTGATTTTTTTTTTGCATGAGCAGACTTTTACTATGGATTTTGGTATCTCTCAAAGAACAAAGTACAGAGGTATCACTTTGCTTATTGTGCTCCAGTGACAGCCAGGTCAGATGTTCAAAGCACACCAGAATGGCATAGCTTGCATGTATGAATTGTCCAGGGCCCCTGGCTATGTCTGCAGCAGAGCCAAAAATAAAATTCTTGACTATTTCAATTCAATTCCTTTTCCTGAATCAAAGTTTAACTCCCCCCCCCCCTTTTGTTTCCATCTTGGGCATCTCCCTATGTTAGTTTTTTTTTTTTTTTCAGCTGTCTTCTCTAATCTTCTCTGCAGGCTCAGAAACAATTTCCAATTTTTGTTCTGACATTATGAACAGGTGGCACCAAAGATATGATGTGTTTCATTACACAGTAGAAATAAAACTTTTCATAATTTGGTATCAATTCTCTTCTGTTGCTATTAGTATGCACAAGTTTGCAGATGTACATTCACACATGTACCTTTGTGGTTTGTATAAAAGTTTTAACTTTGTGATGTGTAGGCTTAATCAATTACATAGCCTATTAAGTCTGTTAAGTGTTCCTTAAACTGCATATAGCAATGATCTGTTTTAACTCTTTTTTGGACATTCATAGTATGCCTTAGAACTATCAAAGATAATAATATTAAAGAAAACTTACTTGGTTAACATTATATTTTTATACTTATTCAACCTAGAAAAATCTTTCAGCCTTTCATAATTTTTATGGACGTATAAGCCATATGGTATGATGTACTGATTCCAAGCATACAGTTTCTGTAGTTTTGACAAGTGAAAATATCTATAAGATTCACACTCCTCTTAAATATATAAAACATTTCATCATTTAAAGAGATCTCTTGTGTCCCTTACCAGTCAATCTTTGTGAGTTAAGACAAATTCATGAAAATGTTTTGTGATTGGAAATTAATCTTGACTGTTTCATAAAACTGGAATTGTACAAAGACACAGTTCTGTGCCTAGTTTCTCAGCAAACTTCAGTTAAGATTCTGTCATGCTACATATTTCAGTGCCTCAATCCTTCCTGTGTATCATGAGTATTTTACTGTATTCTTCAGGATATTAATATTTCTCTTGATGGATACAATGTTTCTACTTGTTAACTATTATGAATAAATTTGTTATGAGTTTTCTTGAATAAGCTCTCTGTGGACATGGGTTTTTCTGTGTTTTGTGTGAAATCTTAGGAGTGCATTTGAGGTATAAAAGGAAGTAAAATTTTACAAAAGTGAGGTATTTCAAATTGGTCATACCATATTTTCTTGGAAACATGTGAACATTCTTGTTCACAAATAATATTTGGCAAAACACAGCTCATAAAGCATTGGAGATACACACTATGAAATAAATGCCAATGTTATATATTTAAAATAATTGAGAAAAATAGGCGTGTACTCTTTCAAAGGTCTGATTCAGAGTTCCATAGCTATATATTAATAGGATGGGCTAGTCATGTTTGTGACTTGAAGTTTTCTTAAGGATTAATTAACCACAGGTGCCTGAGAAATATTAGTTCTCATAGTTCTAAAGAACATTTAGAAATTTTCATTTCATAATATTCTTCATTTAAATTACATAACTTAATGCAGAAATTTCTAGTCTAGTATATTCTGTTATGTAAAATACAAATTCACATTCATATCATAATAACAAGCATCGAATGAGAGTAAGAGATTAGATACTGATAATAGGAAATTTTTCTCTTCATCTCTACAGATGGAAATTTGAAAGTATTCATTTTATTTATTTATTTAGTGTGTGTGTGTGTGTGTGTGTGTGTGTGTGTGTGTGTGTGTTTCTGTTTGTGTGTGTGTATCAGAGGGCACTATGTGTGCCTCTGGAGGCCCAAGGGTAATTTCAGGAATCACCCTGGATTTCTTCTACTTCCTATTTGCTTTGCTTTGTAGTTTCCTGGGTGCTGCCTTATAGGACCAGAAGTACAAGTGACTGCCATTTCCACCTGGCGTTTTTACATGGGATCCAGGATCCAAAGTCAGGACCTTCTGTTTGTGAGGCAGGGCTTTAACTCCTGAGCCACGTCTCCAATCCTTGAAGGTATTCTTGAAGCCAGAGTTTGTAAATAACCTTCAATCTGGAACATTTGTAGCATATCTTTGCTAGAAACATCTCAGGCAGTAAACTGAAATGTTTTTAAAATGTATTATTTAAAGGTCTTTTCTGTAGAATATATGTTTATCAGGGTAATAAGATATTGTAGGGTTCAAATAAAGATCATCATTTCATTACTTTATATTGTTTTTTTTAGACAGAATGATTATGTGGTGATAGACCAATGAGTCACTAATACATACTCTGCTTGACTTCTGGAATCTTCTACACATTTGATGATGTGTTTTGAATTCATTGGTGTCTATGACATAATGTAGCTGAAAAGGACCTTACACACATAATCAGATCTTACAATTGATGCTTAGTTTTCTGTAAACCATCATTTCCATGTATTTATCTTCAGCAAGAGAGAGTTTGCTTTGCGGCAAATGAATGTCCAGGAGCACATGTTTATGGTTTGGAAGTGAGTTCTGTCATTTCATTCCCATTCCTCTTAGTCATACTCCATTTTTTTTGCCCCAGTACAAAAGAGAATATGGAGAGTAGGCGTGATCACAGACACTTCCATCCCGTACGACTCACAGGCTTCAATCCTCAGGCTCACGAGGAAGGAGAGGCTGTCTTATGATTATCTGACTGGAATGTTTGGCCGATGCTGGTAACAGCACACAGTGCCTGCATCACGTAAAGGCCAAATAATTTAGACACTCCAAATGACTCTTCTTGTTATAGTGAGTCAGATGCCTAAGGCTTCTTTCATCACAAAATGGGTCATAGGTTTCTCTCCAATTTTATGGTAGTACCATAGACTATTATTACTATGATTTGAATATGCTATTATTGGAATTTTTGTTGTAAAGTCTTTTTCTCCTTGGTGAGAACAAGTGATTATTTTAAGAATCACAATTTTGATCTATTAGCACCAACCCAAACTGCTAGTACCCTAAATAGATCCATTTTCCCTTTTAACTAAGTCTTGTTCTCAAGAAAAGTGATGTGGGTGTCAGATAGTAAGTAGCAGGCTGTCTGACAGAAATCTACTGAGAATTCCTCCTACAGTGTTTTCTTTCTTACAAAAACCCACATTTTCTTTCTTCACTTGAAGAAGTATAGATTTCTAATATTATCCCAGGCCTCTTATGACCTAGTAAGTATGTAGGTTGCTGGAGAGGGAAGCCCAAGGTAACAACAAAAAGGTTGAGGATAGAAGCTGCGAGTTTTGCCTGTGTAGTAAAAACTGATCATACAGCAGAATTCTTATGACCCCCAAAAGCCTAAATCCCCCTTATTGCACATTTCCTGTGGATTGTGAATATAATTCTCCGCAGTGATTAGATTATGCAATATTCAGAGTGCACTTTAAGAATGGGAAGTTATTAATATCACAATCAAGGAAAGATATTTGTCCAAAATCTTCAAATCATACATATGCACACTTCTTTCTTTGTGTATCAATTAAACCTCAATGAAACTGTTTTAAAAAGACAAAGAAATGTAGGAAATTCAGACAAACACAACTTAATCACATGAATTATTTAAATACAGAACATTTTCTCCAGCTGGTTAGAGAGAAAAATCAAGAGAAGGATTCTGACCAAGTAAAAAATAAATATCCATGCTTCAAATTGGCTTTTAAAGGTCACATAGAAAGGAACTGTGAGCAGATTTGAGGGTTAAGAGTTACTCCAGCTAACAGTGAACAGGAAATAGGGTTCTCAGTCACAAATTGGAATAGAAGACGGACACTGATAAAAATTTTGCGACCTGCACTTCTAGCCCTGGTGGGCAGAGCCTGAGAAATCCCAGAGTGAAGCAAGGAGGTAGAAGTGATCCAGGATGATTCCTGAAATCACCCTTGGGCCTCCACAGGGACACCACACACACACACACACACTCACACACACACACACACACACACACACACACACATACACACGGAGTAAATAAGTAAACAAAATATTTAAAAAAGGAGAAAGAACTGTTAACTTAAGGAGGAAGTCCCATAAGATTCCCAGATTTTAGTTCCATGAGAACCCAAAACAGAGACTTCTGGCCTTCAGACAAAAAAAACAAAAAAAACAAAACTATATTCATTCATGTGCTAATAGAGAACTAACATATGCAAGCAACATAAACTAATTGGCTTGTTAATCAAAGTCCCACTTAAAGTTGAAAATCATAAATGATGAGGATATATTTTTTAAAAAATACATATTCATTAATTTCCTAATTTTCATCCTAGCACAAATGGATTTTGTAATTGAAATCGTGATTGTCATTTCATTTAAATCATACTTGTAATACCTCCTTTTTATTTTAGATTGATTAAAGTAACCAAGTTTTTCAAAGTAACTGTGTGCCAAACTGCTTTCAGAAGTGTTATATATTTTGGGATTTCCAAACAGTTCTTTTCAATCACTGGATCTTACATAATTCCATGAAATTTTTTGCAGGATTCACTTTATATATCTTATGAAAACATTTCATTTAATTTTTTTAATCAATCCACTCTTTCTCTACAATTATTTTAGTATGGTCTACAGCAGTTGAATTCTAGTGGCACACAAACTTATCATAAGCAATTTAATACACAAAATGATGATTTATATGAAGCATTTGAGCATTAACTTAGCAAAAGTCCTTAAGGGAAGACATCTCAGCTAACTGGTCATACAGTGTTATAAATGTCAGTGACAAGATGCTAAAAAGGAATTGGTGGGTGTTGCTCTATCTGACAAGTTAGTGATATGGAGGTACATTATGTGACTATCCATATGATTATGTATGAATGTCACCAACTCATAAAATTTCATCACAATTATAGCACAATAATATTACCAATCCCAAATACAATTGCTGCAGGCACATGATCACTTAAATGTGAATGGAAAGTATTTATTTGGCTTGCAGAAAACTAACTTATTGATGGACAAGTGAATATTCATTCCTAACATCAAACACAGGCAAACACAGGATTAAATTAGATGTTCTAGCTTTGTTTTTTGGGTGAGTTATTCATTTATTTCCATTTGTTCCTTGGGCTTGTTGTAGAGTGAATGAGATAAACTGAAAAATATCTGTCTGTAGGGTCATTGCTCAACATGATACTCTCTGCTTTCTTAGGTTTCTGTGCTATTGTGGAATTTATCTTCAGAATGCAATTTTCAATGTGAGTTATCAACACTGTCTTAATTTTTCTGTTTTATATCTGAAAATTTCTTGGAGATATATGAGAAAGCAATTGTGCTTGTTAAGTAATTACTGTTCAAAATTGAAACACAATTTCAGTATTTGCTATTAAAAACTTACAATGTTATTTCCACATTGCTGTTGACTCTTAAATGACAACCAATTGAATTTCTTATTATAAAAGTATAAAGTACAATATGATTATTTCTTCCCCTAAAAAATCATTGCAGTTTTCTAAAATATTGAATGTGTTTTCTCCCACTTCGCTTTTTTTTTTCTGGAGTGATGGTGGTGACCGAGCATGGTTTTTGTCATGTGTCACCAAAGTGCTTTTGATGGTGCTGCCTGCAGACTCCTGCTTCATTCAGACACAGAGAATCTGTCCATATGCATCTTAGCACACTGCTGGCAGCACAGAAGCTCACTCCCTTGCTCCCTTCTGACTCTTTCCTGAAACCTGGAAGATCACTGGCTTCCTCTTGAGAGTAGTGTGTCGGTCAGACTGTTTTCAGGTCATCCAAGTCAAAATTAGAGACAAGAGTAGAGAATATTCTCGAACTGGGAAAGTAGAAAAGATAAGTGTGAGGAAAAATAATTTATAATTCAAAGCTGGAAGAAGAGGTTTACAAGGTACAGTTGAAAAGTAGAAGCATCTGCAACCATTATTGCTTTCTGTTATGTGATAATTTAGTTAACTTACTGAAATAGAAACTAAGGCTCTTGGGTCACACCTGTTGTATCTAGTGAGGTTCCTGATTTATGTCTGTGTAACCCCTGGGGCTACAGAGGCATGTATGGAGAGGAAGCATAAACACCCCCTGTCTCTGAAACACACACACACACACACACACACACACACACACACACCCAAGAAAAACCTTTCATCTGTGAGCTTCAAACATTTGTGTTGGCACCTGTTAAGTCAGCTGTAATGTCTTACTAATAAAAGAACAAAATTGAGCCAAAACTCAGCTGTTTTACTATTTAAGTTTTGTTACAGCATTTATTCTCAATAAACATATTAGAATATGTGTGGGCATTTAGCAACATGCTGTTCTATTTCTCAGGAAAATAGTAGGGAATGAAGGAAACAACACCTGAAGGAACAGTTTCTAGTTTTAGAGGAGATGGGTAATCAGACATTTCTCAAATGTGAAGATATGGTGTGGGTGAGACTGGAAAGAACCACAGTACAAAAGGTGATCGGTTGTCTACAGTTTGATCGAGAAAGGTTCTACTTGGTAAAATGTCATCTAAATAGATAGGTGAAGGAAGTGAGAGCGCAAATCATGAAATAGCTCTGAAGAGAATGCTTTAGATAAAAGTACATGTGGATGAGGTTAATGAACTCCAACTTGTGAGGAAAGAAGAGAGGAGAAGGTAGCCATAAGAAATTATAGAGAAAACAAGTAATTTACAATTTTGTGGCTAAGTTTTTTTTTAAGTGTAAGCTTTCAAATTTATTTTAGTCTTTCTCCACACACATGATTTTAGAAGCTATTGAAGGGTTTGGCAAAGTGACAAGAACGGACATAAAAATCACAGATCTGCATACAGGATAGAAAAGTTGGATTGCTGTGGTGTGATGTGTATGAATATAGCAGGAGTCTTTTACATTGGTGAGGGTTATAAACTTTACATTTTTAATGCCATGTTTGAGAAGATGTTAATGAAAAGATAATTTTTACCTGCTAAAAATAAAAATATTAATGTTAGTTTCTGCCCATAACAAAAGGCGAAGATGTTCTAGAAGTGCTTTGGGAAGAATTTTCCTGTACTTTTGACAGGCGATTTCAGCACATCAATGATACTGAGCCAGCATGTTTGTGAAAGGTTGTGATGGAAGCTTCTGAAATTAGTTGGTTGCTTTCTAAGTGATACTTGTGAGAAAGCACATTAGGTACTGATTGGGTTAGTAACATATATAGCCAGCTGCCCCTTTTAATTCACTTAAATGAATTAACTATTTCTTGTTTCAGCTGCGGATTTCTCAAAAAGTGAATACAAATTCTCTTTTGAACTGTCTCAGAAAATTTTCAGAAACTTTCTTAAATCTTCAACATGTAGCAATTTGGAAACATTAAACACTAGATATTTCCAGTCATTATGTAAATTACTAAAATTGTTAGAAAACCAAAGAAATGTTCAGCAAATCACCTGGCTTTATTATGGTAAAATAACTTGAAGATGAAGAGTAAATTATTCAATGTAAAACACTACAGATATTGAACATTTTTGAAGTGATTTTATGACATGCTAGACATTCGGTTTTGAATGAATTTTGGCACTATAGGGTGATCAGAGAGAGATTGTTGGCATAACTTCTACCCCTGAACCTACTAGATTGAAGAAAAGTAAGGAATTCAAGTTGAGTATAGGCAGAAATGTGAAGATGCCAATGTTTTAGACTGTTGCTTTAGTTTTAGCTGATTACATAAAGGTCTGTCAGATAACACTTTGTCTAAATACAAGTTCAAATTTTAACCAATGATATGATTCAAATTTTAAGTTCTGTGTCTAGGTGGTCAGGAGATACAAGTCCTGAGAATCCTTACTTAGCTGTAGAGTATTCTGACCAATCACAGAGCAATTCTTCAAAAATATGCAAAACTGTAAAATATATTAGTATGTAAGAGTTACTCAAAGGATTATACATATAGCCATGTTTCAGCTGTAGAATAATTAAAATGGAATGTGATTTTTTTATACAGCCAGAATTGTGGATGATTCTGTGATGATGAAAGCCGTCATTTGCAAAAAATCCTATACTATACATTCCATTTTATGCGATTTTAAAAGAAGGAAAATTACTTTTTTTTGATTGCTTTATTGCTCATAAAGGAGAATGCAAAATTATTCTAAGGTGATGGAAGCTGGCTTTATCTTGATTTTGAATGACAGTTAAATGTTATATTCATATGTAAATATTCATCTAACTGAACAGCTGAAAATTCTTTCTTTTATTATTTTGTGTCAATTTTAAAAGTCACTTGGGGCGCCAAGAGTAGATTTCTGTTACCAAAGTACAGATTTCTAAAGTAGCCTATAGTATAAATAAATATGAGTTAATTCTCTTAAAGGCATTATGATATCAATAGTCTATGGATTATGTTTTCAAAACCACTTAATAAAAGGAGACTTTATTCCTCCACTGAGAATCTAGGCCAAGTCTGTGCATTAGTCTGTGTCACTTGATAGTTTTCATCATGATCTATGAGTTTGGAAAACTTTAACTGAATATTCCCTTGTCGTGAATCAACTATTAATGTTAGTACCAGATTATGTTCTCTTAAGACATTAAGAGCATTCACAGGGTTATTTCCAAATTATGTTCTCTTTTTGAGGGGATTAAGGCAGAGTTTATTAGAGGAGAGGAAGAATGGAACTCATGGATGTAAATCCATGACAGGCAAGAGAGGCCTGAAGAACTCATACACTCTAGACATGGAATCCATGAGGGCAAGAGAAAGACAGAAAAGGAATTCACAGACTCCATACGTGGAGTCCCATGAGGGGCAAGGGAGACCCAAAATTATGTTCTTTAGAGGCATTTGAGCATGATACAGAATTTTCCATTCTGCAACTAGAGCACCCAAGTCTGTAGACTAAAAGTACTCTAAAATTTATAACTCCTTTTCCCAGAAAATGCTATCTCCTATTCCTACTAAGACTTCTTTTAAACTAAAATCTATGGGGCACCACATAAGGAGCTATTTCCAGACCACCAATTTAAAATAACTGCCTTTTAGTCTTAACTGTAAACAATACTATTGCAATATGCAACTATATTCTAAAAATTTAGAAATAAATTCATTTTTTAAAAAATTGAACACCTACATTCTTCCTCCCACAATTCTTCCACTAATTGTCATGAGGATGCATTGCTAAGAAAGAATTCAAATTTAAATTCAGTCATGGTTCATGCACAGTAAAGGATGCTTCAGGAATGGGGGGAAGGGGCACTGGGAGAAAGGGAGGGAGGGGGAGAAAGGAAGGGGAAAAAGGGGAGGGAGTAAGGGAATCCAGGGAGGGGTGAAGGGAGGGAGGGGAATGGGGTACCTATCAAGTTTGTGTAAGTGGAAAAAAATACATTATAAAAAAATTCAGTCACAGTTATGAACTGTACAGGGTGCTGTTTAGCACAAGAATTTAATTTTCTTCACTTTAAATTTGCTTACAGGTTATTCCATGAAGATAATGTAATCACCAAGCTCACATCCTTTGCCCAATATCGAATTTACTTTAGCATTTGAAAATAGTTACTGTGTCGAAAATGAACTTGAATTTACCGCTATGTGGCTACTTTTATACTCCTAGATCTTCTTTAAACTGTAGTACTAAATAAATGTTTTAGGTAAGTAATTCTTTCAGAATTATACGATTTTATTAAAGACTAATTGATTTAAGTAGAAATACATTCAATAAAATCACATTTGCAAACCATTTTGAGACTATAGGATATCTTGACAAATTTAATATCTTTTTTCACAAAATATAAAAAAGAGAGAGACCAAATGTAATCAGTAAAGAAATGAGCAGTTAAATCTGGCGTTAAGAGTATTTGTTGGTTTGTTTATTAAAGGACGCTGGCTATTTACTTAAAACCCAGCTGAACTCCGATTCATAGATTCATATGCCTCCTACCTCCTGCTCCTGAGAATTGATATTATAAGCATCTTATCCACACTTGATGATAGTGTTTTTTTAGTAGGCACATTTTCAGAATAAGAGTAAAATATGTGCATGTTAACTTGATGATAAAGACTGACAGTTCTAAGGTCCATCAACACTGAAATTCAAGGCCTAACTTTGCTATCTAACAACTATGAAGTACAGTCATGCAATTTTTAGAACTAATGATATTTCTAGTACATTTTTCTGTGACTATTAAATTACACAAGACCGAAAAACTAAGTACAGTGCTTGCTTCACAATCAGTAAGCCCCTTCTATTTGCTATTATGGTGAGGTTAATATTTCTAAGGAATGATTGATTTAGGGTACTAAGAAACAGTCTTTTCTAGAATCAAAAGGATAATACTATGTTAACCAGGTTTTGTCACTGCAACAATTTAAAAGTAGAAAAATTAGTTTCAACAACTAGAAAAAAAAAACTTTGCAAATTGAAGGATTTATTTTGGCTAATGGCTTCAGAGATTTCAGTCACAAGATATACTCTTCAAAGAATAAACTTATTTTTTTTACCACTTATCTTTATTGATGCTCTTTAACTTTTTTATTTATGTATATAATATGAAACGTTCCACCTACTCTCCCCTCTGTTTCTCCAGCTTCCCTCTCTTCTTTAGGCTCTTCCCTCCCTTCTATTCTTTCTTCCATATTTACGTCTTTGTTTTGTTTAGTGTATACTCATTTAGCCAAGACTATGATTCTAGGGTCGGGATTTTTTCTTAGAACCTGGCAGGCTACTCAGTAGCACATGCTCAGTGACCTCATTCTTCCAAGCAATTCTTGCCTCTGACATGATGGAATGTGCTCACTCATGATTTAATTACTTCTCAATAGCACCACCAACTGGGCACAAAACTTTTGGGTGACACTTCCCTCCAAACCATAACAACTAATTCTAATGTCACATATAAATTTCATTATGCAGTCCTAAATCATTTAGTCAAATCAAATTTGAACAATTATACAAATATACAAATATAACTAGTAAGAATTGGATTCTTGTCATGTATTTAACATTGACATAATACTTTAGTATATACACAAAACTTATAAGTAGCTTGCACATGGGAAATGCTCAATTAATTATTTTTAGTATTTTTTGATGATCAATTCATTTTAACAGTAATTTTAATAATAACAAAGGGAAAAATGGCAAAATTGAACCAAACAGAGACAATCTGCCCTAAAACACGGAAGTTAGAGTAATCTAGTTAAACCAAAGAAAGAAGTTCACAGGGAAAAGTTGTACTTTTTAAAGAAGAAATGTCATAAAATTGAAAACAAGTCCCTAAGATGTCAGACACATTCTTTAAAATATTTAACTTTAATTTTGAGAATTGAAACTATGATTGGTATCTTGCAAAACATAATCCAAAGAAATAACATAAAAATAATAATGTATTTTATTGATACTAAAATTTAATATTAGGACTGGGTAGATGTCTCAGTAGTTAAAGTACTTGTCATGAAAGCAAAAAGATCAGTGTTTGGAACCCAGATCCCATATGAAGTGCCTGTTAAGTGTGATGATTATTATAATTCCAGCTTTGGAAGGTATAGATTGGGAAACCTATAGCAAATTTGGCATGATAAACTAGCTCTGTTGGTGAACTCTGGGATTGATAACTGATCTTGTCTCAAAATGAATAAAGTGGAAGAGTGATCAATGATGACTACTGATATCAACCCCTGTACCGCAAACATTCATGTGCACCTACATATACATGTAGATGAACATGCATACATTCACTCACACAACTTCATACACATACATATGGAAACAGAAAAAGAAAAAGAAAGAAAAATCAGTTTTAGCATCAATTGCTCATTTAATAACCCATCCTAGTTATTTGACATACATGATTATCACAGATGGGGATTAGGGCAACCTGAAAGCTTGATATTTTTCCTTCCCATTCCACTGTCTCCTCACTAAAGAGTCACATCACTTGTCTGTATTTTAAGAAAGTTCTTTGCATATATTAAATTCTATTTTTAGGAGCTAGACACTCTGATAACTATTAAGTGCTTCAAAGAGATAATTTGTGACATCGTTTTCATTTAGCCAGTGGGTCATGAGATGCCTCCTTTGTTCTCATGTTCCTCCATCTCAGAAGGCAACACTACCCCATCACTTACCACTGGAATTAACCTGCCTGGTCCCAGTCAAATGTAAGCACCCTTCTTTTCTCATGTCTCCAAGCATATCTTTCTACAGTTATGTACGTTCTCAAACATTCCTATCAGGAATGAAAAGTAGTGAAAAGTACTTATTCTGAACTCCATTGCATCAGTTTTACAGAGGAGATAACAAAGGAGTGACTCAGGAACTCCTGGTCACTCTGGTCACTAACTATTTGAAATATTATTATTTAATGCAGTTATTATTATTATTTAATGCAATTACTATTAAGCTAAAAGATTGTGATCAGGTTAAACTAAACTTTATTTTAGCAACAGAAGATACAGTCATTTAATGCAGGACATATCAAGATATATGAAGTAGCCAACAGCTGTTTTGTAAGATGTGTTCTATGTTCTTTGTGGCTGAGTCATCCAGTGTGTACAAACGTGGATGCTCCTGAACCATGTGTTAATTGGAGTAACACATTTGCTTTATAAGGTGGACAACTCAAAATAGGGACACTTGGTTTTGGTGAGGTTCAGTGGGAAGCAGACAATGGGCATAAAAAAGTTTCAATTATTAAGATGGGAGAAAATCCTGAGATTCTATTGGCATCCCTGGTCCTGAAACTCTGGGGCTGTCAGCATTTGTGATATATTTTCTAACTCCTGGAACTCAAAACTATGACTGAAGCTTTGATTTTTTAACTCAGTAAAAATTGGTTAATGTTTCACTTTGTGACAGGCACTGCAATAATTATTTTAACTTATAAGCTATGAACTAATGACAAATGGGAATTTCTGAATTCTTCCCTAAAGGTGAGATGTAGAATTTCTTTATTTGTGCCTGCAGGTAATTAAAAGAATATACTCAATCACCAGCAAACATGCTTGCTATCAGCAAGTTAACTAAAAACTCTTCTGAAGGGTGGTTCTGAGACCCCTCTCCACTGTTTTCTCCGTTATATAATTGTAGATCATAGAAACAAAAACAAATATTCGGAAATTCTAGAAGTGACTTCATTGACCTTTTATTTATATCGTCCTCTTTAACTATAGGCAAAGAAATTAATATGCAAAAACACACAGAATGATACTTGAATAAGGTCAACCAGTTAATGCTGAAAAAAAGTTAAAAGAAAACAGATGATGAGTCACACTCTTCAGCATGGCTCCAGTCTACTCCCTTAAAGCTCAGGGAACTCTGTAAAAGAGGATGCAGAGAGTCAGAAGACAGACAGGAAGATTGTGAAAGGCCATCTTCAAGCAATGCATGTGGCTGATAAATTCAGATCGAAGAGCTTAGGGAATAAGGGAGAAGGTTATTTTTCTTATGATTCTGGTTAAATTTCTTAGTGCAGCTTGACAGCATAGCTCATACCAACACCAGGAACCAAGAGAACTGGCCACACCACAGACACAGGGGTTGTTGAGAGATGGCAAACCTCAGTTGTCAGACAGCAGGACTGCAGAAGTAGACCAAATATACCAGAGTACTGAACCAGTTCCTTTCATCTGGTCCACCTGTGTAGGGACTGGTACAGCCTATTATGGGCTGGGTTTCCCCCCATCAATCAATCTACTGCAAGCTTCCATAGGTTACTTCCATTACTAATTCTTCATGGATTTGCCCAGAGTTCTGACTTTAATGGTTAAGTTGGCACCTGTATGTAACCAGCAAAATCATATGGGCCATGACAATCATGAACCCACAGTTGACACCAAGACTGCAGCGGTTCTCCCTAACCAATGGTCAGTTATAGAGTTTGGAGAAACCCATTTGGCCATATGAAGTACTGATGCATATTGGGAAAATAGCAATTGTGTACCACCAGGAATGTTGGGGACAGCCACAAAGTTCCGAGCCCAGGAGCACACACAAGACTGATTTTGAGAGTGGGACATAAAAAAATGGTACATGAATATGGAAGAAAGAATTAAAGGAAAAGGGGACTGGGAATGAGGGAGGAGGAAATAGGAAAAAGATGAGGGGAGTGCAATTGGCTTATATTGTATAAAAGTAAACGCCAAAGTGGAGAGTAAATGAAAATATTTGTTCTCCATGCACCACAATTTAGTTGTTTGAATTCAAACTAAGCAGATAAATCACAGGACTACAGTTTTGACACTTAATGTTTTCTCAAATATAAATCCACAGTCAAGTAGCCACTCTTTGAGAGTTCATGTCTGCCTCAAAACCAAAAGCCGAGTTGCTATTGACCTTCCTTTTCTTCTGGAAATTTGAAAGTTTGAGTTTTACTGCTCCTTTTGGCAGCTAGCTGTTACTGCTGAGGTTCACATCTGGTCATATAAGGTATTTCCAGTTGTTTTAATCAGGAGGGCATCTATGTAACCGGAAACGAGGGAGAACTTTGGAATCTTGAAAGCTGAGCAAACAAAGAGCTAAGTGTTCAATAAAAGGACTTTAACAAAATTCGCATGGGTAACCTAATGATAAAAACACAAATCAGCAAGAAAATTAATGCATACAGGGCAGAGTAAAAGTAGAGATGCTATATTTTTAGAGCAGGTGCCTCACTGGAGTTGAGAGACTGAGAGTGAAAAGCATACTAAGAAGTTAAGAGCTGTGGGGTTGAGAGACCAAAGGAAGCCTCCTTTTTCTAAGGAAGAAGTATGCTTGTCTTTCTGAGGCGGGAGAAGGGAGAGAAGGGAAGGCTTTCAGGCAAACAAAACAAATGTGAAACTGGACACACAGGCTGTATGTCTAGCATTTGCAGTGAGCACAAAAGGAAGCTTGAAGTAGAAGGAGACAGAGACAAGGAAAGGACCTGACCAAATGTTGTGCCCAGGTGTGGACTATGGAGTCATGGAGACAGTCTCTAATATTTCCTTTCCCGTGTCTTTTTTTTTTTTTATGGTGCTTTACAATTTCTTTTTTTTTTTTTAATTTCAGCTCATACAAACTTATTAGGTACACCAGTTCCATCCCTCCCTCCACCTCCCCCCGTACCCCCTACTCCCCCTTCCCACTCCTCTCCCTCCCCATCCCCCAGTGTCTCCCACCCCAATTCCCAGAGAGTCCTTTCTTATGCATGTCTGATTTTCCTCTGGGCCCTCCTCTCCGATGACGTACAAGGACCCAGTGGCCTTTCCCGAACCCTTTCCCGTGTTCCCCTTAGGTATAGGAACACTGCTGTGGCTGCCAATCCTTTGCCTCCAAGGATCTTGGTGCCTTTAGCAGATGCTAGACTTTGTGAGGTCAACAGTGTGTTGGACAATGCGCAGGGCATGCAAAGTCCAATTATGATTGCTTCAGCCCTAACTAGTATAGAGTATCTTACATATCATTGCTCCTCTCATCCTTATGCTCTTACACTCTTACCGCCCCCTCTTCCGCAAATTTCCTTGAGCTTCAAGATGGGGAGAGACTAAGCTGGCCTAGTTCTAGGTGGTTGATATAGAGTCTCTGAAGTTCTGGATTGTGGTTTGTTGATTTTCTTTTGCAGTTTTGCTGCTCCTGCAATGCCCTTCACTCCATCCTGGTGGGCATTGTATGTTACCCCCTGGCCAGAGACAAAAAGCTGTTAGAGTCTTGTGATAAAAGCACATTCAAAGATAGATGTAATAAAAGTGGGAAACCACAGTGAGGGAGGGGTCTATCACCCATTTGCAAAATTGTTACTTTTTATCTGCCAGACTATATGCCCTCCTCTTTTGGTGAGATCACTCCCCCTCAGTAGTAAATGATCAGGAACAAAAGTCTGTGAACTTAATCAGATGTCTCATTACTTATTTGGGTCCTTGGTGGAGGCCTATTTTCCCTGCTGTAACATGATCCCTTCTCTCCTTCTTTCTGGTGTGGCCCTCCTACCCCATCCCTCCTGTTCATAATCCTTGGAATTACTGTCTCTAGGTGGGCTGGGTGGGTTTGGTACTAGGAGACACCTATTAGGGAGTACATACGGCGCTTAATTTTCTGGGTCTGGTATACTTCACTTAATATAATTGTTTCTAATGACATCCATTTCCCGGCAAATTCCAGTAATTCATCATTTTTGATGGCTGAGTAGTACTCCATTGTATAGATGTACCACTGTTTCCTTATCCACTCATCAATTGTTGGACATTTGGGCTGATTCCATGACTTTGCTATTGTAAACAGTGCTGCTATGAACATGGTCGTGCTTGTGCTATCGAGGTGAACCTCTGCTGCATGGGGGGTTATTCCCAAAAGTGGAATAGCAGGGTCATATGGCATTTCAATCTTTAATTTCTTTAAGAATCTCCAGATGGCTCGCCAGAGTGGCTGTATGAGCCTGCATTCCCACCAGCAATGTAGGAGAGTTCCCCTCTCTCCACATCCTCTCCAGCATTTGTCGTTGTTAGTATTGTGGATTTTTGCCATCCTGACCAGGGTGAGATCATATCTCAGGGAAGTTTTGATTTGCATTTCCCTGATGGCTAAAGAAGTGGAGCATTTTTTAAGATATTTGTTAGACATTTTAATTTCATCCCTGGTAAAGTTTCTTTGAAGTTCCAGGGCCCATTTTTTAATCGGGCCATTGGTTTCCTTGGTGTTTAGTTTTCTAAGTTCTTTGTGCACTCTGGACAATAGAGCTCTATCAGATATGTGGTTAGTGAAGATTTTCTCCCATTCTGTGGGTTGCCTTTGAGCTCGTGTTACAATCTCTTTATCTGAACAGAAGCTCTTTAATTTCACAAGATCCCAACTGTTGAGAGTTGGTAGCAGTGACTGTGCCATTGGATGTCTGTTTAGGAAATGTTGGCCTAGCCCAATCAGCTCGAGGGAGTTCCCTATCCTTTCAATATGGTTTTTATAGTCTCTGGCCTGATATCAAGGTCCTTGATCCATTTGGAATTAAGTCTTGTACATGGTGACAAGTACGGGTCCAGCTTTAATCTTCTGCATGTGGAGATCCAGTTTTGCCAGCACCATTTGTTGAAGATGCTGTTCTTTTTCCATTGGATTCTTTGGGCCCCTTTGTCAAAGACCAAATGGCTGTAACTTTGTGGGCTTATATCTGGGTCTTCAATCCTTATCCATTGATCTGTGTGTCTATTTTGGAGCCAGTACCAGGCTGTCTTTACAACTATGGATTTGTAGTATAGACTAAGGTTTGGTATGGTTATACCTCCAGCTGTGTTTTTGTTACTCAGGATTGTTTTTGCTATCCTGGGTCTTTTGTGCCTCCATATGAACTTTGAGATTGTTTGGTCAACTTCTTTGAAGAATTGCTTTGGGATTTTGATTGGTATAGCATTGAATCTGTATATTGGCTTTGGTAGGATGGTCATTTTCACGATGTTGATTCTGCCAATTCAGGAACAAGGGAGGTCTTTCCACCTTCTGGTATCTTCTGCTATTTCTTTCTTTAGGGTTTTAAAGTTTTCATTGTAAAGGTCTTTTACCTCCTTAGTTAGGTTTATACCAAGGTATTTCATTTTTTTAGGGGCTATAATAAATGGTATTGTTTCTCTCAAGGCTTTTTCACTTCTTTCATTCTGGGCATATAGGAAGGCCTCTGATTTTTGCACATTTATTTTGTATCCTGCCACCCTGCTGAACTTCTCAATTAGTTCCAGGAGCTTCCTGGTGGAGTTTTTGGGATCACTCAGGTATAAGATCATGTCATCTGCAAATAGGAATAGCTTGACTTCTTCCTTGCCGATTTGAATCCCTCTTATGTCCCTTTCTTGTCTTATGGCTTCAGCTAAGACTTCAAGTACAATATTGAATAGAAGTGGTGAGAGTAGACAGCCTTGTCTAGTTCCTGATCGAAGTGGGAATGCTTCCAATTGTTCCCCATTGAGCATAATCCTTGCTGTGGGCTTGTTGTATATAGCTTTTATTATATTGATAAAGGTTCCTTCCATTCCTATTGTCTCTAGCGTTTTGATCATAAAAGGCTGTTGGATCTTGTCAAAAGCTTTTTCTGCATCTATCAAGAGTATCATGTGGTCTTGGACTTTGGACTGGTTTACATGATGAATTACATTTATTGATTTGCGTATGTTGAACCAACCTTGTGTGCCGGGGATGAAGCCTACTTGGTCCCCATGAATGATCTTTTTAATATGTTTTTGAATCCGATTTGCTAAGACTTTGTTGAGAATCTTTGCGTCTGTGTTCATCAGGGAGATCGGCCTATAGTTTTCTTTTTTAAGCGAATCTTTATTAGGTTTTGGGATTAAAACGATATTAGCTTCATAGAAGGAATTTGTTAGTGTTCCTTCCTTTGCTTTTTGATGGAACAGTTTACGGAGTATTGGTGTTATTAACTCCTTAAATGTCTGGTAGAAGTCTGTGCTGAATCCATCTGGTCCAGGACATTTTTTGGTGGGAAGATTCGAGATTACTTCCTCAATTTCCTTATATGTTATAGGACTATTTAAATAATTCACAACTTCCTGATTCAATTTAGGTAAGTTGTGTTTACTTAGAAATTCATCCATCTCTTTTGTGTTGTCAAACTTCACAGAGTATAAGTTTTTGAAATATGATGTTATAATTCTCTGGATTTCTTGGGTATCAGTAGTGATAACTCCATGTTCATTTCTAATTTTGTTAATTTGGGTTTTCTCTCTCTTGCTTTTGGTTAGTTTAGCTAGGGGTGTATCAATCTTATTGATTTTTTCAAAGAACCAGCTTTTTGACTGGTTGATTTTTTCTATCGTTTTCTTAATCTTGATTTCAGATATTTCTCCCCTTATTTTGCTAATCTCCTCTCTTCTACTACTTTTGGGATCAGATTGCTCTAGTTTCTCTAAAGCTTTAAGCTGCATTGTTAAGTTGTTTATTTCTGATGTTTCCATTTTTTTGACGTAGGCATTAAGAGCTATGAACTTACCTCTTAGAACAGCTTTCATTGTGTCCCAGAGATTTTGGTAAGTTGTATTTTCGTTATCATTCACTTTCAGGAAATCTTGAATTTCCTTTTTAATTTCTTCCTGAATCCAGTTCTCATTCAGCATCATAGTGTTAAGTTTCCAGGAGTAGTGTATTTTCTCTTGTTTGATGTGTTGTGGATGTCCAGCTTTAGGCCGTGATGGTCTGATAGGGCACAGGTTAGAATTTCAACTTTCTTGTATATGTGTAGATTCATTTTGTGGCCCAATATGTGATCTATTTTGGAGAAAGTTCCATGTGCTGCTGAGAAAAATGTGTATTCTTTGGTGCGTGGGTGAAAAGTTCGATAGAGATCTGTAAGGTCCATTTCTTTCAGGGTTTGATTAAGTTCCAAAGTGTCTCTGTTAAGCTTTTGACCTGTTGATCTATCCCATGTTGAGAGGGCGGTGTTGAAGTCCCCAAGAATTATCGTTTGGGGATTGATTTCTTGCTTTAGACGCTGTAGGGTTTTCTTAATGAATGTGGAGGGGCCTGTATTGGGTGCATATATGTTCAGCATTGTGAAGTCTTTCTGGTGAATTGTACCTGTGACTAAAATGTAGTATCCATGCGTGTCTCTTATAATTTTCTTTGGTTTGAAGTCCACTTTGTCTGATAGCATAATGGCTACCCCTGCCTGTTTTCTGCTTCCATTTGCTTGTAGAATTGTTGACCAGCCTTTTATTTTTAGAGCGTGCCTATCTTTTGTGGTGAGATGGGTTTCCTGC
This sequence comes from Typhlomys cinereus, assembly GCA_023101885.1. NCBI lineage: Eukaryota > Metazoa > Chordata > Mammalia > Rodentia > Platacanthomyidae > Typhlomys > Typhlomys cinereus. The sequence continues at coordinate 10,052,146 of JALPQD010000006.1, read as the reverse complement.
AGGCAGCAGAATGATGGATTGTGAGTTTTAATCCATGTTTGTAATCTGTGTCTCTTGATCGGTGAATTAATTCCATTAACATTTAGTGTTATAATGGAGAAACTATTGTTAATTTTTATTTTTATTTTTAGTAGCTTTTATAAGTATATTGCTTCGTTTTTAATGATGTTATACTTGCCTTCTGTTCTCCTGGATATGCCTGTTTTTATCTTCACGCTTGAGTATCATTTCTAGCATTTTTTGAAGGCCTGGTTTGGTGGCCATGTATCCCTTAAAGTTGTCTTTGTGCTGGAAAATTTTTCTTTCTCCCTCGATCATGACTGATAGTTTTGCAGGGTAAATCAGCCTGGGTTGACATTTTTGCTCATTCAATACTTGAAGTATGTCTCTCCAAGCTCTTCTTGCTTTTACTGTTTCGACTGAGAAGTCATTTGTTATTTTAATAGGTTTACCTTTAAAAGTGACTTGTTTTTTCTCTCTTGAAGCTCTCAGCACCAGTTCTTTATCTTGAATGCGGAGTGTTTTAACTATTATCTGCCGCGGCGTGCTTCTATTTTGGTCGTATCTGTTTGGGGTGCGGAATGCCTCTTGTGTATGGATGGGCCTCTCTTTTTTTAGGTGAGGAAAGTTTTGAAAAATTTCCTCAGGGGTGGTATTTTGAGATTCTTGCTCTGGTATTCCATGAATATGCATGTTAGGCTTTTTCAGGGTGTCCCGTATCTCTTGGATATTTCTCTCAAGTATCTTTTTGGCTTTAACAACCTCTTCCATTGAGCTGGTTAGTACTCCCACTTTATCTTCAAGCTCTGAAATTCTGTTTTTTGCTTCGTTAGTTCTGTTGATAAGACTCTCTGTGGCGTTCTGGGTTGAAGATAACTTGTCTTTTAGCTCAGTTTTAAACTCTGCTTGAGTTTGTTTTAACTGCTCTATGCCACTTTTTGTTTCTTGCACTGTTTTTCTCAACTCCTCCAGATGTCTGTTGTGTTCCTCTTCAAAGCGATTGATTCGATTATTTAATTCCTCCCGGATTTCCTCTTTCATAGTATTGAACATGGTAATGATCATATTTTGAAAGTGTTTATCCTGGGTGGGGCTTTCTTGGCCTTTTTCCGTGGGTTTGTTCTTGTTGGAGTCTAACATTATGGGATTAATTTCTTCAGTGGGAAATTTGTTTACTTGATTGTTGCTTCTCATGGATTTGCACTTTGACTTTGGCATTGTCATTTTAACTCTTAAGATCTCTCAATTTCATTAAACTGAATTATTTGACTTGGGGTCCTGGTGGGCGGGGCGGGTGTAGACTTACCTAGGTCGTGGGGTGAGGCCTGGCTGGACCACGCGCGTGTCCCGACAGGTGGAGCGGGGTGGGGTGCAAAAGGGGGGATGGGGGCGACGGCGTGGAGCTATTTAACCCGAGGGCAGCTGGGGCTGGGCCCGGGCGCAGGGGGAGGTCTTCCTCGTTCCTCGGCCCTGCGCACGCGGCTCTGGCTGGATGGTGGGAGTCGGAGCCGGGTCTCTGTGGGCCGACCTGGGATCCTGGTGGGCGGTGCGTGGGGGGAAGGGGGGGTACTCACCAGCTAGGGTGCAGGGTTGAGGCCCGGCTGGACCCCACGCGCACGTCCCGACCGGCGGAGCGGGGTGGGGTGCAAAAGGGGGGATGGGGGCGAGGGCGTGGAGCTATTTAACCCGAGGGAAGCTGGGGCGGCCCGGGCGCAGGGGGAGGTCCTCCTCGTCCCTCGGCCCCGCGTGCGCGGCTCCGGCTGGATGGCGGGAGTCGGAGCCGGGTCCCTGTGGGCCGACCTGGGGTCCTGGTGGGCGGTGCGCGCGGGGGGGGGGGGCGGGGGGAGGGAGGTACTCACCAGCTAGGGCGCGGGGTTGAGGCCCGGCTGGACCGTGCGCGCGCACGCGTCCCGACCGGCGGAGCGGGTTGGCGTGCAAAAAGGGTCCCGTGTCTTTTGAACTGGACTTTGGTGGATTCAGAACTTGATCTATTTTTAAAATAGACCTTGTGAAAGTCTTTCCAAAAGGAAAACAACTGAACTTGCAATTAAACTCGAAACAAGTGAAATATATGGCAGTTTGACTACTTTTTGGATTTAATGTAATTTTCAAAATGCTTCAGTTTTAGGTCATCAACTTTCAAAATACTGGATTTCTTTGTTTTGGCTATATAATATCATAGCTTCCCATTTTTTAAAATTTGGATGTATTTCCATACAGTTTAAAACAAAATAAAACAAAACAAAACAAAAATAGCAAAAAAAACAAACTTCCTTCCATCTATTTTGGGTGATTACTGCTAATTCAAGATATCATTTTTGAATGAGAGGAGAATCAAAGTACGGCAGGAAGTCTTTTAATTGCTAGAACAAGTAATTTATATAACTGTAAGTAAGGAAATGACAAGTTTATAGAGTTATGCTATTGTTGTATGCCTGTTTAATTGAATGTTTAACTCGCCTTTAAATGTATTGTCAATAATTTCATCAATAAAATTTAGTAAACTCACAAGGTTTAATGTGCTTGCTTTGCTAAATATTTGGTTGCTTGAGAAATGAAAGCCATCATGTTACGTTCAGGAAGGAGACTGGCAGGTATTCATGGAAAGATGATCATTAGGGTAAAACCATGTAGGAGACAAAAACAGCGTGCTACAGACCACAGTTTCATCAAGAGCAGATTAGAGAGAAGAGATGAATTGCACATTCAACTTCAGAAGAAGCAAATAAGAGACCAGAAGAAAGCAGGAAACAAAGCAGTGGGGGCTGGATAAATATGGCAGCTGTTCTGTGACTGCCAGTCTAACCAAATTGTTCCTATGCTCCAACAGCTCAGAGAGCACCAGATCACAAAAACGACCTGTGAAGTCTGTTTATGTGGTTATATCCCTTCATCAGAGAACTCACTAACATTTCAGCTTGACCAAAGTTACCAACATTTGTCCAGTAATACTGGAATGAATGTGTTGTCTCTTTGCTGTTATTTTATGCTTTGCAGTACTTATGACTTTTAGCATCTTCCCTTCTTCCTCTCTGTTCCTTCTCTTCTCCCTCCCTCCGTCCCTCCCTCCCTCCCTCTCTCCCTCGCTTCTTCCCTCTCTCCCTTCCTCCCTTCCTCCCTCCCTTGCACAGGCTTTAATGAAGCAACTCTTTCTTAGAAAGAATATGCTCGCCTGAGGCTCCCCACACATGGATTGATGAAAGTAGATTCAGATGGCAGGTCCACATCAGACTTCTCTGACCCTTAAGGACTCACTGTGAAGAACAGCACCGTTCTGTGGAAAATGTTCTGGAAATTTATTCTTTCTAAGTGCAATATCATCAACAAAAAGAATTTTCTAGACATAGACAATTATTTCTTGCTCTTAACTGAGCAGCTTTAGAAGTAGCAGCAAAGGGTGGAGGGTTTGTTAAGAGCTCAGTCGTAGAAAGGCTGGTGGTGCCAGGTAAACAAATGTGTGTATGACTCAGCTTCTCCTGGGCAATCAGTGTACCTCACAGGTCATTCCATAACTTTGGATTTCAATTCGTTTTAATCTTAAAAAAGTCAAGACCAAAACACGGTACAGTAGAATCTAAATAATTCCCTTTTCTTTCTGAATGGATACAATTAAAAATACATTTGATAACATTGCCTATGGATTCTAATAATAAAGACATTGGGTAAAGTCTTTACCTCATAAACAGAAGGACTTCAGTTAGATCCATGTTAAAAATGACTAGCTGGATATTGCAGAGATCTGTATTTTGGCTCTGGATGGCACAGTCGTGGAAACACAAGAGCAAAACAATAAGCAGGTAGAGGAATTTAGGGTGATATTCCTGATGTCACCCTTGGGCATCCACCGGTAGACACGCTCATCTGCACTCTAGTACATGTGCCAACACATACATGCACCTTTACCCACACACACACACACACACACACACACACACACACACACACACACATACAGTATGCAAAAAAGAACACTACTGACGAGAACAGAATTTCTCATTGTGGGATCCTGAAGTTCCATTTGATGCTTCCTCTGCTGATTTGTTCTACAAAGCATTCTTAGAGAACACATGGCCCCCATTATTTTGAATAGGCAAAGTTGGTAGTACAAAAGCAAAGCAAAACAAAAATTCACTTTCCAAAATCCTATTTGTATCACAGTTAACTGTTTCCAAGTCTTTCCCTGATTTTTCTCTTACACCTTTTGGTCAGAAATTCCAATTAAGTCAATGTCAGGTCTCTTCTCTTCACAAGATGTGCTGGAAACTTATATGATCATGTGGCATCCAAAATAGGATGTTTCAGTCTCCACTGCATTCCAAAGGTTGCTGTTCTCTCCCTTTTCTACCTCTGTTGGGATCTACTTCCCTGGTCACGTGTAGCACACTTCCATCCTGTTTGAGATTGTATCTACCTGTTGTGAGCAGATAGCAAGTGCCCAATAAGGAACAGTTGACCCATTTTTCCTTCCTAATTTCTAAGAAGTATCCTTTTGTTCTTTGTTCATTCTCTTTAATATGCTTTGCCATTCCCTGAACTTAATAGCTACCTTTGTCTTTAGGCAGCCTCTGATTTCTTTACAGTTAAAAGATCTGAGTCAGTGAGCATGTAGTCTTGACTTCCTGCTTAGATGGGTGGAGAGGAACTTAATAAGAAAAACTCATACACAGACTAATACCCAGTAGGTATTCCTGTTTATACATGCTAGCTTAAGAGTAATGGTAAGTGGAGAATTTAACAAGCCCCAAATAAGGATAAAAATTAACACCTGCTTTGAGTAAATCAAATGATTTAATTAATGTGAGCTATTTTGTGGGTTTCTAAATTGGCTGTAAGTCAGGTAGATAATTCCTTCTAGTTCAGATTGCCAAAAAACAAAGCAAAACAAAATAGTCATTTACAATTCATAATGAAAATAATTACACCAATTCTCAATTCAGTGCCACAAATGTGAAATTTTGAACAATTCTAGTCAATTGCTGAGACTGGCTTCTTTACTAAGCCAGTACATTTCTCTTTGTAATCAGTCATGCTCCTCACATGATTTAATATATAAGTCTTGGATCATTTTGCTCAGAAAAATGCCTTGTCTTAGTGGAAGTCATGGAAGAAGATCATTGCTGAAAGTGGCTTCAACCACTGCTTCTCTTGAAGCTGTGTCTGATGGTGACTCTCTCTTTCTTACTTCCATGGCTTCCTGAGCATCTATGTACCCATTCTTGATTATCTTGTGTCCCCTTTAACACTCACACATTTGCTTTGGGGTTTTGGAATAGTCCATGCTTCATTACTATGTATCTCTGAACCCTATCCAGAGACATGTTACTACAGAGCCTTCCCTCCTTCATTAACCTAGTTTCCCATCTACCCATACCATGAAACAGATTTTAGTACTGTGTTGACAAAGCCTATTTATTCTCAAACATTTACATTCATGCCATTCCCAAGGACTGTTTTTATGTAGAGTGTTCAGTTCACACGAAGCGTTAATAACAACCTGAGACACATTTGCTAGACTGAATGATTTTTGGAGCAAATATTTGAGTCAGCTTTTCTATAAGAAACACTTTTCATTTTTCCGTGCACCTGTCAACATGTACTCACAAAGTAAGGGTGAGATCAACCGTGTTCCTCGCAGAGAAATCACTGATGAACATTTTGTTGATTATATGTTTGATGGCTGTGGAACTTTGCAAGAAATCTATGACAGAAAGGAAGACACATCATTTTGTTAATAGCACACCACTTTAGTAGCAGTGGATCTAGTCTACTACCTACGAAGAGTATTTCTTGAAAGAAAAAAGCAACCTTCTCAAGGGAGAGATCTACGGAAAGTAACACTTTCTCCCACAGGCCACCTGCTTTACTTTCTTATCAAAGCTGCTTTTCTTATCAAAGCCACCTGCTTCCTTGTCTCATTGAGGAGAAAATATAGGTGATCACTTGGAATAGGAAGAACAACAGTAAACAGAGCATCTCATCTGCTTCGGTATCCTTTCTGTCGATAACACACAAAAACTGAATTAGCAATACTGAAATGTCCCTGCTGTAGGGGAATGAAGACTATACTAATGCTGTCAGATATGTCTGAAGTCAGCCTCTCAAGTCTTGGTTTCCTGTTCCCTCTATAAATCCTATGGGAATGTCTCACGTCTCAGGTGTAAGAATTAAATTACATGAAGGATATAAAGTAAATGAAGGTAGTAAAATGTATAGCAATTTATAATGTTGTTTTCCTGTTCCTGTCAAGTTTCTGTTGTGGATGTGGCATTCCGAGGTTCATCTGAGCTGCCTATATTGGCATGTGCCAGAGCTTTTACTGTAACATGAATAATACAAAACTTCATATTGGTATACAGTAACTGTTTCATGGACTGGACTTTTTTCCTAGGAGATATATGTGTGTGTGTGTGTGTTGTGTGTGTGTGTGTGTGTGTGTGTGTGTGTATTGTGTTATTGTGTATACACACACACACACACACTTACTCAATCCAACACAATCGTGAGGCAGAACTGTTCCATCACATCAAGACAAGACCTTACATTGCTCTTGTCTCTTCTTCCCATAATTCCAACCTCTGACACCACTGACCTGTTGTTGATTACCCCCATTTGTTTAGAATACCACAAAAGCTGAATCATGTGGGACAGGGATTCTGATATGGACAACTTTTAGTGAGCAAAAGCAATTGAAGCTCATGGTACTGTATGCATCAATAACTGAGCCATTTTTAACATAATATTCTATGACTTTATTTTTCCTTTCATAGGGTGAAAAACATTTGAGGAATCTTGTCTCCCATGTTTTGGGTCATTTTAACTCAAGCTTTTTGGACCTCTATGAGTTTTGCATAAATGTAAATTTCCTTTGTAGGAAACACTGAGAAATAGTAGATGACATAAGTGTAAGGCTAACTGTAAAAGAAACTGCCGTAAATTTTTTTACAAAGTGGTTGCAGTATTTCAAATTTTGACCCACAAAATCCAGATCAGTCTGCTTCCTTTCAAACAGTCCTATTAGACACTAAGTGTCAATTTTACTAATGAACAGTAATGTTGTGCATTTTATCATATTCCTCATTTTCCTTTATGTCCTTTCTAAAACATCTATTCAAATAGTTTACTCATACTTAAAATAGGGTTCATTCTTATTACTGAGATTTTGAGTATGTTATGATGTATGTGTTCTGCTTATACACGTGAAAGAGAGGTGATGTGCATTTATATGTGGTACATATGTGCATTTGCCATGGTGCACATGTGGCAGTCAGAGAATAACCTTGAGTGTCTGTTGGTTAATACAAGGCCTATTTACTATTTTCCATTATGAACACCTGACTAGTTGACCTGCAAGTTCCTGGAATTCTCTTGTCTCCTCCTGGAATCTTTCCATAGAAGTCCCAGGATTTCAGATGCAAGTTAATCTTACCAAGCTTTACTTTGGTTTGTGAATGAGAACTTAGGTCTTCATGTGGGCACTGCATGGAATCTTCCCAGGCCTTTTGTGGATTTTGGATAACTATATATTCTCATTCTTTAGCAGAAACTTTGCCAAGCAAAAGCTTTTGATGTTTCAATTAGTTTGATTTATCATTTTTTTTATTATTTCTGCTCATACAAACGTAACAGGTACACCGATCCCCTCCCTCCCTGTACCTCCCCCCGACTCTCCCTGCTCCCCTCCCTCTTCTCCCTCTCTCTCCATCCCCCAGTGCCTCCCCCCAATCTCCAGAACATCCTTTAATGTGCATGCCAAACTCTCCTCTGGGTCCTCCTCTCTGATGAGGTGCAAGGAAAAGAACATTATGTATTGTGTATCGGCTGAAGCAATTTATTAGTGTTCAAAGGTGAACCATAAACAATAAACAACATAGCTTTGTATGTGTGTATGTGTGAAAGAAGAAGGAAAGAAAACGGAGGGTGAGAAATACATTGAGAGAGAGACAGAGAAAGAAATTGTTTCAAGAAACTGGCCAATGATGTGATTACACATTGGCAGGTCCAGAATCTGCAGTGTTGGCTAGCAGGCTGAAGATGCTGACAAAGGCTGATGTTGCATTTCAAGACTGCCTGTTACCAGGGCTGGAGGTTAGAGTAGGAATAATTGAATAGCCCAGTCTGATGGTGGTCTGCTGCAGAATCCCCACTGTCTTGGGAGAGTTCAAACCTTTCTTCAGTTGAGATATTCCACAGAATAGATGTGACTCACTTGCATGACAGAGAGTAATTCACTGTAGTCACATCCACTATAAGTTTAACTTCCTATGATCTGCACCTTCCTATGATCTGCACCTTCGCAGAAATATTCACCATCAGATCTGATAGAATGTCTCTCTCTCCACAATGCCTCAGCCAAACTGGCATAGAAACCCAGCCTTGATAAGCTACTCATCATTAACCCAAAGACACAAACAAATTCGCTTATATTTTTTTCCTTTTTAATTTTGGTTTTTTCCTTTGTAAAAAGCAGCTCTGTTTAAAAAATGTTAATTATTAAGAGAACAGCACTGTTAATAGCAATAAAGGTCCTGTCTCAATTTTCTATTTGTTGCTGTCATGAATATAAGACCTAAACAGTTTAAGAGAACAAGAGGAATTTAATTCCAGCTTAAAATTTCAAATCATAATCCATTCTGGAAAGAGAGATATACCAGCAGGGCTGAAGGAACTGGGCATTCTATATCCACAGTGAAAGGGAGATCAGTGCATACCTTGTAGTTTGTCAGCTCCCAAAGAGGGCAAGTCCTCTTAATATGTGTGGCTAAAGGCTCATTTCTCAGGTATCAGGTTGACATAAAAAATAAACTGCTACAATCCCAAAAATATGCAAAAAATGTTACCAATATTTGAAAGATTTTTCTGGTAAAATTATTAAAGTACATTGAGAGAAATAAAATAAATTTCATAAATTTTATGTCACCTTTTGCAAATGGAAAAATAGCAAATCGGACCACAGTAAGGCCAAACTATGGGTAAAATATGCACATAAAGACACCCACACACCATTAATATTAAGATACAAACCACAGATGGAAAAATGTTAATAATGTATGTAATAATGATCAAGAGATGTAAAATTTTTAAAAGTCAATTTCTAAAGGCAAAGAAAGCAACAGAAATTGTAGCAAAACCACAAAGAAGTTCAGAAGGAAGGAAGGAAGACATCCAGCATCATTAGAGAAACTCCAGTGCCAAGACTGGCTTGAACAAACATCCACACTGAAATGGCACAGACAAGATTATGGTAGCAGAGTAAAGGCAGCAATGTGGAAAAAAGTGGGACTTTATAATGACAAAATAAAAAATTCTGAAACTGAGCTTTTTTGAGCTAATGATTTTATGTTTAAATCTAAAGTAGTTTAATCTTATTAGAAGTAAAATCTGATCTTAACTAAGTTGAGATGCTTACAGTCTTAATCTTATTTGCTGTGATTATTTGTGCACTTTACTTCCAAGCGTTAGTGTACTGTTCATGGGACGCTGCTGCAGTGCCTGCTGGGTTATTGTGAGACATATGAGAATAATTGTTATGTTGCTTTCCTAAAATCTGAACAGTGCAAATTCCAAAGAGTAACTGGATGAAGAGGTAAGAAAGGACAAATGGGAGTGTGCAAAATAAAAGTTACTTCAGAGCAAAGATTTGAGACTTGTTCAATCATGTTGCAATACAAAACAAAGAGAATTAAAAAATGTGGAGATCCGGGACTAATGGCTCTATTCTTAAAGAGAAATACTAGAACATGCGCATTGAAGTACATGGTCAAGGATGTTCATAAAGTGTTGTTTGCAGTTTCAAACAAAACTGGGGAAAAGAAGCATTGTTTATAACTTGAAGAATATTTCCTCCCTCCCTCCCTCCCTCCCTCCCTCCCTCCCTCCCTCCCTCCGTCCCTTTCCTCAACATTCATTATTGAACCCAGATTCTTATGTATATAGGTTGAGGACTCCAACATTGAACTACAACCTCCATTTTTAATTATTTTAATACAAGGTCTTGCTAAATTGTCCAGGTTATCTTTAACTCTTACCATCCAGGTAGTCATTGAACTTCTCCTTTTGCCTCAGCCCTCCAAGGAGCTGGGGTCACAACATGTCACCATGCCTGGCACCATGATTCTACATTGTATTAAAAATAACAAGATGGCAGAGAAGGGATATCTATAATGGGAAGATGGAAATGGGGATTAAGTTGTGATATCAGGAATTCACTATAATCATGCATAAAGAATAAAAATAAATGAGTAAAGCAGAAATTCAAAATAAAAATTGGTCTGGGGGAGATGGCTTAGTGATTAAAGTGCTTGCAATACAAGTAAAATTGCGGAGTTCAGATGGTCATATCCCATATAAAATTCTAGTTGTTTGTGATAATTGCCATTAAGTCTAGCCTCAGAGTTTCTAGAGCAGATTGGTTAGTTAGACTAATCCTATTCTTAAGCTGTGGATTCAACTAGCGACTCAACCTTAAAAGAATCAAGTTGAAACGTGATTGAGGATTATTTCCACTATTAGCCTTGGACTTCCATATGCATGTATGCAAATGCACATGGACATACATCCTTGACTACACATTTAAATATGCATGCACATCTTCCAAGGAAAGTGCAAAGCAAAAATAAAAATAATCAGAAATTAGCAACACATAGTCACACTGATAAATTATGTAAATATACATGATAACAAAAGTAAGAGGCAAATAGGTCCAAAGCTTTATGCTATTTACATAATTTTAAAATATGCAAAATATTACCATATATTTCAAAGATAGAACCTATAATGGTTAACTTTATGTGTGAAATCCAGTAAACTGTGATGACCAGTTAATTTTGTAAACACTATATTCACTGCATAGGCATTTTTAAATTAATAGGTTATATTCATTGTACAGAATGAGGAGCTTTGTTATAATTTGGCATGTATACATTATGTACTTGACCATATTCAGCACCACATGCTATCTACCCAGTCACCCACTGGTCCCAGTCCTCTTCCTAAATAGGTCCTTTCTGATGTCATATAACATGCATTTACATGTCTAGACTCTACCTGTATGAGAAAGTATACGGTAAATGTCATTTTCAATTTGTCTTAATTTGTGCTATAAGACAATCTCCAATTTCATGCATTTTATGCATTTTATCCTTCTGAAAGTGGCTGAATAAAATTTCATTTGTGCATGTGCACCCTAATTTATGCATCCTTCACACACTGATGGACACTTTAGTTGATTTTGTACTCTGCCTATTGTTGATAGTGCTGTAGTAAATTGGATGTGCTAGTGTCTGTATGGAATGCTGAGTTAGTTTTTCTCAGGTACATATACAGAGGCTGAATCAAATGCTAGCTCCATTTATGCCTCTTTTGAGGATCTCTGCATGATTTCTGTGGTTACATTAGTTTACACTCTCATCAACAATTTTTAAAGTTTCCTTTCCATCATGATTGCAAGATTGTTTTTTTAAATTGGGGAGACATGAAAAAAAATATCTCTTCACTCCAGACAGTGCACTTCTGAAAGACAAAGAAGTGATCCTGGGTCTAGCTTAATGAACTTGGGTTTTTTAGTGTTTCTTTCAGGAGCATGAGTGAGGAGTTACTTACACGAGGGTGATTCAGCAGTTACTTGCAGGAATATGAGTTGGAGGTTACTTCGGGGAGTATGAGTGAGGGGTTACTTACAAGAACATGAGTGAGGGGCTGCTTACAGCAGTGTGAATTAATGGTTACTGACAGGTTATAGAAGTGTGAGTTAGGGATTACTGACAGGATTGTGGAAGACTCAGAGATGGCTTCATTCCCACACAGGTCGCTCCAGAGTGGCCGATGCTCCATAAAGTCTGCATCCTGGGAGCCCTCTGATTTTCTTGTAGTTAATTTGGTCTGACAGACAGTTTATCTCCCCTTGAGACAAAGCAGTTGTGTGTTTATGGGAGGTTTGTGAATCTTGTTTCTAGAGCTTTCTGCACTTTATATATTGTGTTTTCTTCCTAAGCCTTATAAGTTTTATTGTCTTCCTGAGACTTACATGCTACATTATTTTTCCTCCAGAAGGAAATGTTTCAGTTTAAGGAAATAGTTACACAGTACCCACTTCAACTCCTCTCCACTATTAGTTGTTTATTTTCTTGACTAAGCCTATTCTGAATGGGGCAAGAACGGATTTTGGTATAGTTTTACTTACATTTCTCTCCTGGCTAAGGATATTCAAGAGTTTTTAAATATTAACCATTGTATTTCCTCTTTAGAGAATTGTCTATTCATTTACTTATTTATTGAGTGAGTGGTTTAGACTTTTTTGATTTCTTTGTAGAACCTAGTTTTGAATCCCCTGTCAGATGAGTAGCTGGTAAAGTTTGATTCTTACTCTAAAGTCTGCCTTTTCACTCTGCTAATTATTTCCCTTGCTTGTGCAATAGCTTTTAAATTTTATGCATTTCTATTTACTCTCGATTTCCATTATTTTCTGGCTATGGAGTCTCTTTCAGAAAGTTTTTTTTTCTTCTGCTTGAATTGAAGTGCTTCCTTTAGTAATCACACTTTCAAGACTTGTAATAAAGTCTTTAATACATTTTGAATTGATGTTTTTGGAGTATGAAAGATAAGAATTTTTGAATCTTCTACATCTCAGTATCATTTGCCCACAACCATATTAAAGGAGTTGTTTTTATGTAATATATGTTTTGGTATCTGTGGTGGTATGATTCAATTCCAAATCCTCTATTTGGTTCTTGTGTCTGTTTTGTGCTATCATTTTTGATGGTTTCTTTGTTTGTTTGTTTTGCTATTGTAGCATTATAATGTGGTTTTAAATCAAGAGTTGTGAGGGAACAAAGATATCTCTCAGTATTCCTTAGACTATTTGGAGTTTTATTACTTTACATTACTTTTAGGATTTTTCTGTCAAGAATTTCTATGTAATATTTATGGACATTGGTGAATACTTTCAGTAACAGACATTTTCATGTTAACAGTCATTTTTGCATGAAAAACACTTGCCACCAAACTCTGAGGTCCAGAGTTTGATTTTTCAGAAACTTACAAGCTGGAAAGAGAAACCTACATCTAAAATTTTTTCTGTGACTCCATGTATGCCATAATCTGCAAGTGCCTACACTTGCACATACACATGATAACACAGAAAGTAAATAAAGAAATAAATATATATTTAAAATATAGTAGAGCTATTCTAAAGCACAGCAAAAAGAAAATAGGAAGGAATGAAAAAAACAAAAACAAAGAACCCCAGAAAGGCATCTTTCTGAGTCTTGTAACTTCATACTCTACCAGGTAAAAGATAGAGTGTCTTTGTCTTTTCTATCATTCTGCTTGATGTCAAGCCTGGCATCCTTTTTAGTGATTTATTCACTTTAGAAACTTGCCTAATTTGTACTTCTGAAGCCACTGATAACCATATTAGTCTATGTAGCTTGAGGCCAGGAAGAGTCTCCCTTTTTCCTTAGACTCTCAAGCCACTATTTTCACTCTGGATTGACCAATGTCCAAGCAAAGGGCTGGATGTTCCCCAGCTGTGTCTGAACATGGGTAGCAGAACATTGAGATTTGCACTGGAGGCAGGAAAACAGAGGGGATGCAGCACTTTATTTGCAGGTGTCATCCCTTGGTGTCCTGGCCAGCATTAATCCATTCTGTCAACCGGAGATTGGGAAGTGTAGGAATTTAGTATAATCCTTCTCAAGTTCTTGGTCCAAGGCAATAAAGTATAAATACCATAGAAGCAATTCCAAAGGCTGAACAATCTACCACCATTGAGATTGGGGCTAAAAGGCTCTCCAGTTATCCTCATCTGATGGATTTTTTCCACCTTCACATCCCAGGGCACCTGACAATGAAACTTTTCTGTGTGTCTATATCCAGACTTCCCCTGATTCACAACTGCTTCTTGGCTGTCTCCCTCCCTGACTTGTGACTCTTCTTTATTTTCAAGTCCCCAAGGTAGCTCAATCTCAAGCAATAAGACCCTTGTCACAATGGTAGCTCATGGGTATAATTCCTCAGGAGGTACAGAATGACAAAATGGATTACTTCTCCCATGTTGGTCTGCTCCTCCAGAAGGGTCACTGACTGCTGAGTTCCCCACTATATTGGGAACTATGGGCTTGTGCTGCCACCTGGCTTACATGAGGATGGGGCTTGAGCTACCCTTTCCCAGGGAGTCAAAGCAGCTTTCTCCCAGTTTTGCAGTGGAGCCTTTTTTTTTCTGTTTTTCATCTGTTCTTTCACTTATTCCTTATTACTCTTCTCATTCTCACATCAGAATAAACTTTGTCCTTTGTTATCTCGAGTCTTCCCGTTCGTTGAGTCACGTGGAGGCAGCTTCTCACCTACTATCTTACCCTGAAAGTCCTGGGAAGGCATTTTTGAAATATGATTAATATTTATGAACCACTGACTTTAAATTAAACAGTAGTGTAGTGCATTTTGTCTAATCAATTCCCGTCCTTAAGAGCAAAGACTGAGGTTGCCAGAACAATTCTGCTTCCAGACTGCTATATAGAAACCCTGCTTGCATTTCAAGCCCTCAGACTTCAGACTAAAATATCAGCTCTTTTCTGAATCTCTAGACTAACTGCCCTATGGGTTTTTGTTTGCCACCCCCACTATTCTTTTAAGGCTCTGTCTGTCTCTGTCTGCTCTCTCTCTTTTTCTCTGTGTGAACTTGAGATATTGACATCTCTGTGCAGAGATGTAGATGTGGCATGGAAGGATACCAGTATAGATAAAGATACAGAAACCTGTGTATCTTCTTCTCCCTACAATTATTTGTTTTTGGAGTGTGTGTGTGTGTGTGTGTGTGTGTGTGTGTGTGTGTGTGTGTGTGTGTGTGGGTGTGTGGGTGTGTGTGTACGCACGCTTGAACATGGTGAACACGTGTATACATGTGCCTGTGGAGTCTCAAAAGTGATATTGGGAATCAGCTTCATTGCTTTTCACTTTATTATTGTGAGGTTGTGTCACTAAATAAACCCAGAGCTGTTGACAATACTAATCTGTCAAGCTAGCTTGGCCTAAGTATCCCAGGCTTTCCCGTCTGGAACTGGATTTACAATTGGGAGTTACACACCCAGCATTTTCCCAGGGAATCTAAAGATCTGAGTTCTGATTATTTTTCTGTGTGACAAGTGCTTTAACTGATCCATCTACTCTGCTCTGGATGTTTATCATCTCTTAATTACTTTCCATTGACAAACTGTTTTTCAGAAATATATGTAATAAAATTCTAAAAGGATTCATGGGAATAATAAGATAAAATTTTCCTCTGGTTAGAAGGATAAGATACATGCTTAGGAGGATTATTGGTAGATTTCAAGTCTACTGATATTTATTCCTGAAGCTTTTAAAGTAGTTATTGTGTTTTTATTATATTATTTTTCCCATCTGAATGTTTCAATATTTTATCATCAATGTAAGATAACTTGAATGATAAAACAAGATCACGTTTCAAGGGAACAGTTGTTAAAATAATTCATTTTATCTCTAGCGAAAAATCAAACTAAATTTTTAGAATATGATGGATTCATGGTGGAGAATTAATGAAATCATTTCATAACAGTGGTTAATGTCCAGCATCAGTATTTTTTCATGCTACTGTGAGACAGTATGTTATCTCAAGAAGAGTTTTCCCTTATGTTTGTTCTATTGCTATGTTCACCCAGATACTGTCTAAGCTACCAATACCCAGTAGTTCTGTAGATTATATGAACTAACTAGCCTTTTCTTACTTTATCAAGCTATGCTCATAGTAACAAACTAGTCTTTGTGCTGCTCTTAAAAACCTCAAAAAATAGATCAGAAATAAGCAAGAACCACTGTTTTCAATTCCAGATCTAATAGCCAATCAAATAGCTGATTCTTTGGGTGACATCAGTATGCTCCTCTATACATCTCTGAAAGGTAGAGAGCTGTGAAATTCCTATATGCTTATCTATAGTATATTCAGTCCATGAAAATAATTTCTAGTTGTTGCTAATTATCTGCATGCTTCTCATAAATTCAGACAAGATAGCTTAAGGGAAACGAGGGCTTTATTTTGGTTTCTGATTTTTGGTACAGTTGTTTGTCCAACATGGCAGGAGAGTGCACATCAATTGCAAGGGTTGAGAGAACTGGTCACACCACATCCAGGGTACTGCTGAGAGAAACAGTCCCCACTTGCTAGACCAGCATGTCTGGTAAAGTGTACAGAAGGATGCCAACTGTCCTAACCAGTTCCTTCCATTTTATTCACCTGCCCAGGGACTAGTCTTGCTCCCCATGGACTGGGTCTTCTCTATAAATTACACAATCTCCTCAAGACTTGCACGGGGCTTAGCAGAGCTATTAATTTACTACAGATGTGCCCAGAACTCAAACTCTCAATTGTCCAGTTGGCATCTGTGTTTAACTGTGACACTGGTGAAGGAGAAGGAGAAAGCATCTGGAGCATAAGTTCTACTTCTCAGATCCTTTTATGCAAAGTCTGCACAGAAAATTAATACCTAGAGACTGATGCTTGTTTCTTTTGGGGATATTCAAATCAACATTTCACTTAGTACCCTTTCCAGGGTTTAAAAGTGTTAACAACTAATCCTTTAGCTTGTTAATTACTTTTTTCCAAATTATAGAGCACATGCTTCCTTATTTAACATTCTCAAGAATTGGAATCATGTTTGATAAGGCCTGAGCTTTTCTTTTCATTTTGATGGTATATCTAAAACACAAGCACTAATGCATGCTTCTTGAGTCGCATCTATGCAAGTGGTGCTTCACAATGTCTGGATTCATAGTCGGGATTCTTTAGGGGATCTTTCTCTCATGCTATCGTCTGCTTTCTTTCTTTCTTCTTTCTTTCTTTCTTCTTTCTTTCTTCTCTTCTCTCTCTCTTCTCTTTCTTGTCTTCTTCCTTCTCCCTCCCTCCCTCCTATCCCCTTCCCTCCCGCCCTCCTCGCTCCTTCTTCCCTCCTCCTTCCACCTCCCCTTCTCCTCCCTCCTCTCTCCTTCCCACCTTCTTCCCTCCTCCTTCCCCTTCCCTCCCCTCCTCCCTCGTTCCTTCCCTCCTTCCTTCCTCCCTTCCAACCTTTCTTTCTGTTGTTTTAAAACTCACCCTATCATCACCATGTGAAGTTGACAGAACATTACAGAAATCAAATATTTCATAAGTGAAAGAAAGATTAACTAAGAAGATTATGTTATTCTAGGGTATAGGGCCATTGCAGTGTGGGAAGCTAGAAATTACAGCTGGCATAAGTGTGAGGGAAAGCAACAACTCTTGTTTTATTTTTTTTCCATCAATGTGATTACTAATATGCAGAAAAACATCTTATACTTCAAACTGAATCAGTGATTGAAACTAATGTGTTTTTAATGCATGTTCCCATAATACAGCAATGCTAACTTTATCTTCATGTGAACATGATAGTTTTAAAGATTTATCAACTGAATCAACATTTAAATTGGTATTCTACAGTCTAGTGAAATTTTTCTATTAAGGTTCTGTCCTGTTTGAGGTCATTTTTTTTTATCAAAATATACTATAACAAAATAATCATCACAACCATTCTAAATATGATTTGATCCCTTCAGTCAAACTCCTTAAATTTATGTTAAGTAGACATCTTTCACTGTTCTAACTGTGGGGTAACATAAAAACACAATACTTCCAAACATAACAGTGATTATGTATTATTTATTCCAGTGTCCTTATTTCATAGCTAAAGAGTCTGAGGCACAGGTACATTGTTAATTAAGCAGGTCAAGAAGATGTTCTATCATGTTGTCTAACTATCATTCATAAGTATTCTGATGATTGGAACCATTCTTTCTGAAAAAACTTTTTAAAATTTCCTGATTTAAATAATTGAAAATATCTTGAGGTAAGATATTTAGTTCACAGATAATAATAAAAAATAGGATTTCATTGTCTATTTTGCCAAAGCATAATCACATATAATAATGTGCATACCTTACAAATAATAGAAGCTATACATGTGTTTCTGTACAGCTGGAACAGGATATGATAACCAATTATGAAGACTGGCCTTGGGACTTATAACTCTTTAAAAATGTTGTTTTGGAATTCAAGGATGCAACCCTAATGAATAGAATACTCTGGGTTTTGAAGTAAGACATGCCCACATCTGAGTACCAACTCTGTTGCTTTCTGAATTCATAACCTTCAGTAACCATTCACATGCATAAGTATACACACATGTACATGTATACAATATCATTTATTATATAATCCAGAGAGTTGATATCTGAATTCTTTCTCTTTTTTTAACATTTTTTATTATCATTTCCGCTCATACAAAATACTTAATAGGTACACCAGTTCCCTCCCTCCCTCCTCCTCCCCCGACCCCCTGCTCCCCCTCCCCTCAACCCTTCCTCCCATCCCCCGTTGCCTCCCCCCCAATCCCGGAGTCCTTTCATTGTGCATGCTGATATTCCTCCTAGGACTCCTCCCTGTGACGTACAAGAACCCAGTGGCATTTCCCTGAACACTTTCCCTGGTTCCACCTAAGCATAGGAACACTCTGTGGCTGCCTAATCTCTTGCCTCCAAGGATCTTGGTGCCTTTAGCAGATGCTAGACTTTGTGAGGTGCTAATAGTGTGTTGGACCATGCGCAGGGCATGCAAAGTCCAATTACTGATTGCTTCGCGCCTAACTTGTGTGGGATCTCTTGCCAATTCATTGTCTTCTCATACTTTTGCTTCTTACATCTTACGCCTCTCTCCGCAAATGTCCATAGCTTCAGGGGGGAAGACATTAAGTCTTGACCTAGTTCTAGGTGGCATTATCGCAGTCTCTGATTTCCGGATTTTGTGGTGTGTTAGATTTTTTTTGCAGTATTTGCCTGCTCCTGCCATGCCTCTATCACTTCAACATCCTGCTGGGCACTGTATGCACCCCTTGCAGTCCTTGATGGAGGCCTATTTTTCTCTATCTAACATGGTCTCTCTCCTTGTTTCTGGTTGGCCCTCCTTCACCCCATCCCTCCTGTTCATAATCCTTGCAATTACTGTTCTAGAGTTTAATGGTGTCTCAGGTGCTGGTGGGTTTGGTACTAGGAGCCACCTATTAGGGAGTACATACGGCGCTTAATTTTCTGGGTTCTGGTACTTTCACTTAATATAATTGTTTTTAATGACATCCATTTCCGGCAAATTCCAGTAATTCATCATTTTTGATGGCTGGTGTACTCCATTGTATAGATGTACCCTGTTTCCTTATCCACTCGTCAACTGTGGACATTTGGGTGATTCCATGACTTTGCTATTGTAAACATGCTGCTATGAACATGGTCGTGCTTGTGCTATCGAGGTGAACCTGCTTGCATGGGGGGTTATTCCCAAAAGTGGAATAGCAGGGTCATCTATGGCATTTCAATCTTTAATTTCTTTAGATCTCCAGAGCTCGCCAGATGGCTGTATGAGCCTGCATTCCACCAGCAATGTAGGAGTTCCCCTCTCCACATCCTCTCCAGCATTGTCGTTGTTTTGTATTTGGATTTTTGCCATCCTGACCGGGTGAGCTGATATCTCAGGGAAGTTTTGATTTGCATTTCCCTGATGGCTAAAGAAGTGGAGCATTTTTTCAGATATTTGTTGACATTTTAATTCATCCCTGGTAAATTCTTTTAAGTTCAGGGCCCATTTTTAATTGGCCATTGGTTTCCTTGGTGTTTAGTTTTCTAGTTCTTGTGCACTCTGGACAGAGAGATCTATCAGTAAGTGGTTAGTGAAGATTTTCTCCCATTCTGTGGGTTGTCTTTGAGCTCGTGTACAATCTCTATCTGAACAGAAGCTCTTTAATTTCACAAGATCCCAACTGTTGAGAGTTGGTAGCAGTGACTGTGGCCATTGGATGTCTGTTTAGGAAAATTGCCTAGCCCCATCAGCTCGAGGGGTTCCCTATCCTTTCAACTATGGTTTTTTAGTCTCTGGCCTGATATCAAGGTCTTGATCCATTTGGAATTAAGTCTTTACTGGTGACAAGTACGGGTCCAGCTTTAATCTCTCTGCATTTGGGATCCAGTTTGCCAGCACCTATTGTTGAAGATGCTGTTCTTTTTCCATGGATTCTTTGGGCCCTTTGTCAAAGACCAATGGCTGTAATTTGTGGGTTTATATCTGGGCTTCAATCCTTATCCATTGATCTGTGTGTCTATTTTGGAGCCAGTACCAGGCTGTCTTCATAACTATGGATTTGTATTAGACTAGGTTTGGTATGGTAAACCTTCCAGCGTTTTTGTTATCATAGGTCTTTTGTCCTCCATATGAACTTTGAGATTGTTTGGTCAACTTCTTGAAGAATTGCTTTGGGATTTGATTGGTATAGCATTGAATTTGTATATTGCTTTGGTAGGATGGTCATTTTTTACTGATTGCCTTTCCACCTCTGGTTGTCTTCTGCTCTTTCTTTCTTTAGGGTTTTAAAGTTTTCATTGTAAGGTCTTTCTCTCCTTAGGTTAGGTTTATACCAAGGTATTTCATTTTTTGTAGGGCTATAGTAAATGGGATTGTTTCTCTCAGGCTTTTTCACCTTCTTTCATTCTGGGCATATAGGAAGGCCTCTGATTTTTGCACATTTATTTTGTATCCTGCCACCTGCTGAACTTCTCAATAGTTCCAGGAGCTTCCTGGTGGAGTTTTTGGGATCACTCAGGTATAAGATCATGTCATCTGCAAATGGATAGCTTGACTTCTTCCTTGCCATTTGAATCCCTTCTTTGTCCCTTTCTTGTTTAGGCTTCAGCTAAGACTTCAAGTACATATTGAATAGAAGTGGTAGAGTGGACAGCCTTGTCTAGTTCCTGATCGAAGTGGGAATGCTTCCAATTGTTCCCATTGAGCATAATCCTTGCTGTGGCTTGTTGTATAAGCTTTATTATATTGATAAAGGTTCCTTCCATTCCTACTGTCTCTGCGTTTTGATCATAAAAGGCTGTTGGATCTTGTCAAAAGCTTTTTCTGCATCTATAGAGGTATCATGTGGTCTTGGACTTTGGACTGGTTTACATGTGAATACATTATTGATTTGCGTATGTTGAACCAACCTTGTGTGCCAGGCATGAAGCCTACTTGGTCCCCTGAGAGATCTTTTTATATGTTTTTGAATCC
Source organism: Typhlomys cinereus (assembly GCA_023101885.1). Classification (NCBI taxonomy): domain Eukaryota; kingdom Metazoa; phylum Chordata; class Mammalia; order Rodentia; family Platacanthomyidae; genus Typhlomys; species Typhlomys cinereus. Next base: position 10,031,028 of record JALPQD010000006.1, on the reverse strand, counting down.
GATTGCTAAGACTTTGTTGAGATCTTTGTCGTGTGTTCATCAGGAGATTCGGCCTATAGTTTTCTTTTTAAGGAATCTTTATTAGGTTTTGGGATTAAAACTATATTGCTTATAGAAGGAATTTGTTAGTGTTCCTTCCTTTGCTTTTTGATGGAACAGTTTAAGGGTATTGGTGTTATTAACTCCTTAAAATTCTGGTGAACTCTGTGCTGAATCCATCTGGTCCAGGACATTTTTTGGTGGAAGATTGAGATTACTTCCTCAATTTCCCTTATGTTATAGGACTATTTAAATATTCAAACTCCTGATTCATTTAGGTAAGTTGTGTTACTTAGAAATTCATCCATCTCTTTTGTGTTGTCAAATTCACAGAGTATAAGTTTTTGAAATATGATGTTATAATTCTCTGGATTTCTTGGGTATCAGTAGTGATAACTCCATGTTCATTTCTAATTTTGTTTAATTGGGTTTTCTCTCTCTGCTTTTGGTTAGTTTAGCTGGGGTGTATCAATCTTATTGATTTTTCAAAGAACCAGCTTTTGACTGGTTTATTTTTCTATCGTTTTCTAATCTTGATTTCAGATATTTCTCCTTTTTTTGCTAATCTCCTCTCTTCTACTACTTTTTGGGATCAGATTGCTCTAATTTCTCTAACGCTTTAAGCTGCCCATTGTCTAAGTCGTTTATTTCTGATGTTTCCCATTTTTTTGCATGTAGCATTAACGAGCTATGAAACTACCTCTTGAAACAGGTTTCGTTGTGTCCCAGACGTTTTGGTAAGTTGTTATTTCATTATCATTCACTTTTCAGGAACATCTTGAATTTCCTTTTTTAATTTCTTCCTGATCCAGTTCTCATTCACATCATAGTGTTAAGTTTCCAGGAGTTCATGTAATTTTTTCTCTGTTTTTTGATGTGTTGTGGGATGTCCAGCTTTAGGCCGTGGTGGTCTGATAGGGCACAGGTTAGAATTTCAACTTTCTTGTATATGTGTAGATTCGTTTTGTGGCCCAATATGTGATCTATTTGGAGAAAGTTCCTGTGCGCTGCTGAGAAAAATGTATATTCTTTGGTACGTGGGTGAAAAGTTTCGATAGAGATCTGTAAGGTCCATTTCTTTCAGGGTTTGATTAAGTTCCAAAGTGTCTCTGTTAAGCTTTTGACCTGTTGATCTATCCCATGTTGAGAGGGCAGTGTTGAAGTCCCCAAGATTACCGTTTGGGGGGTTGATTTCTGGCTTTAGACACTGTAGGGTTTTTTTAATGAATGTGGAGGGCCCGTATTGGGTGCATATATGTTCAGTATTGTGAAGTCTTCCTGGTGAATTGATACCTGTGACTGAAATGTAGTATCCATCCGTGTCTCTTATAATTTTCTTTGGTTTGAAGTCCACTTTGTCTGATAGCATAATGGCTACCCCTGCCTGTTTTCTACTTCCATTTGCTTGTAGAATTGTTGACCAGCCTTTGATTTTTAGAGCGTGCCTATCTTTTGTGGTGAGATGGGTTTCCTGCAGGCAGCAGATTGATGGATTGTGATTTTTAATCCAAGTTTGTAATCTGTGTCTCTTGATCGGTGAATTAATTCCATTAACATTTAGTGTTATAATGGAGAAACTATTGTTAATTCCAGACATTTATTATGTTTAGTAGCTTTTATAAGTATATTGCTTCGCTTTTAATGGTGTTATATTTGCCTTCTGTTCTTCTGGATATGCCTGTTTTTTTCTTCACGCTGAGTATCATTTCTAGTATTTTTGAGGCCTGGTTTGGTGGACATGTATCCCTTCAAGTTGTCTTTGTGCTGGAAATTTTTCTTTCTCCCTTGATCATGACTGATAGTTTTGCAGGGTAAATCAGCCTGGGTTGACATTTTTGCTCATTCAATACTTGAAGTATGTCTCTCCAAGCTCTTCTTGCTTTTACTGTTTCGACTGAGAAGTCATTTGTTATTTTAATAGGTTTACCTTTAAAAGTGACTTGTTTTCTCCCTTGAAGCTCTCAGCACCAGTTCTTTATCTTGAATGTGGAGTGTTTTAACTATTATTTGCCGCGGCGTGCTTCTATTTTGGTCGTATCTGTTTGGGGTGCGGAATGCCTCTTGTATATGGATGGGCCTCTCTTTTTTTAGATGAGGAAAGTTTTCCTTGATGATCGTTTGAAAAATTTCCTCAGGGGTGGTATTTTGAGATTCTTGCTCTGGTATTCCATGAGTACGCATGTTAGGCTTCTTCAGGGTGTCCCATATCTCTTGGATATTTCTCTCAAGTATCTTTTTGGCTTTAACAACCTCTTCCATTGAGCTGGTTAGTACTCCCACTTTATCTTCAAGGTCTGAAATTCTGTTTTCTGCTTCATTAGTTCTGTTGATAAGACTCTCTGTGGCGTTCTGGGTTGAAGATAACTTGTCTTTTAGCTCAGTTTTAAACTCTGCTTGAGTTTGTTTTAACTGCTCTATGCCACTTTTTGTTTCTTGCACTGTTTTTCTCAACTCCTCCAGATGTCTGTTGTGTTCCTCTTCAAAGCGATTGATTCGATTATGTAATTCCTCCTTGATTTCCTCTTTCATAGTATTGAACATGGTAATGATCATATTTTGAAAGTCGTTATCCTGGGTTAGGCTTTCTTGGCCTTTTTCCGTGGGTTTGTTCTGGTTGGAGTCTAACATTATGGGATTAATTTCTTCAGTGGGAAATTTGTTTACTTGAGTGTTGCTTCTCATGGATTTGCACTTTGACTTTGGCATTGTCATTTTAACTCTTAAGATCTCTCAATTTCAGGGCTGGAGAGATGGCTCAGGGGTTGTGACTCTGTCTCACAAGCAGAAGGTTCTGAGTTCGGATCCCAGGTCCCACGTTAAAAAAAAAAAAAAAAAAAAAAAAAAAGATCTCTCAATTTCACTAAACTGAATTATTTGGCCTGGGGTCCTGGTGGGCGGGCGCGGGCAGAGACTTACCTAGGGCTCGGGGTGAGGTCGGCTGGAGCGGGGTGGGGTGTAAAGGGAGTATGGGGGCGTCGGCATGGAGCTATTTAACCCGAGGGGAGCTGGGGCGGGGCCCGGGCTCAGGGGGAGGTCCTCCTGGTCCCTCGGCCCCGTGCGCGGCTCCGGCTGGATGGTGGGAGTCGGCTGGATGGTGGGAGTCGGAGCCGGGTTCCTGTGGGCTGACCTGGGGTCCTCCACACTAGAAATTTTAAAAAAAGATGGGTAATTCTCTTAAGAGAATTATATATATATATATATATATATATATGTATATATATAGAGAGACAGCAATATAGATATACATATACATATATATATAGATACAGATATACATTAGCATAAAAAAAAAAGTTCTCAGCCAGTTAACACGGAAAAAGAAGTGCTGGATGGGGAAAAAAAATAACAGGAAACTTTAGACTAGAAAGAATATGACACAATCAAGGAATTGAAAGATACTAGTGATTAAAGAGTTGTGAGATTGACATTGACTACCTAGAGCTCCTGAGACCTGAAAGTGGTCAATGCATTACTTTAATGATTAAAACTTTGAACAATATATAGCCAATATTGCTATTGGTAAGTAGTTCATATACATTAGGTTCCTCAATGTAAACAGTTTGCTTTTGCCTTGGGGATTCATAGACTTTATTCTCAGGTATTCTGTTGCAATATACCCCAATTTACTTCTCCCCACCACTTCCTGATGGGCAGACTATAGCGCTCGTAACTACATGAACACTAGTATGTGATGCTGTTGAGCAGTTATGAATACTGTTATGTCCTTCTAAACTGACTCATCAGACTGAGCCCAAAAAGGATCAATTATCTCATGCAAGGAGACATTCACAATGATACAGGGCCCATTCAGCCAGGTCTGTCTATCTGTCTCTCTCTCTCTGATCCGAAAGAGTTTTCCTCAGAGAATCTGGTGATAAGTCTCGTGGTACATCAGTTAGCTTTCATAGCAACTTGAGTGGATCCTCTTGGCGCTCAGCGTTATTCATTTCTTTGCCAAATGTCTGTTCCCATCACCTGATGTTCACTGACTGCCACGTCATTAAAATTTCTGAAGCTGAGTTTATCTTTCCTGTCACAGGATCTAAGCTCAGTCAGCTGACATTAAGTTCAAGATCTGAAGCAGGAAATGGTTCCACAGTGATATTTTTTCAAATTTAAACTAATCTATTTTTATTATTTTTTTAATTTGCAAGCAAAATGGGTTTGTCTTTGCCCTCATCCCCTTCCTATTCACCTCCCTTCTCTTCCACCTTCCCTATCCACACACCATCTCCCACCCTCTCCCCGCTTCATCAACCCTGCCATGTCCCACCCACCCTCCTATTCCTCTGCTTGGATCACAGGACTCCCTTTGGGGTGTCTGTGATGATATGGGAGTCAGATTTCTGTTGTTTTATATATGGCTCTTCAGTGGCAAAGTTGAAAGTGGAGAGGTTCCTCCTTCTTTGCCTAGCACCTGTGTCTGAGACACTCTCTCAGAGCAGTTGTTAAGAAATCTAGAAATGCTTCCCTGGGACATCCAAGCTGAGCACAAAGGCTTAGGATTTAAGATCTCTTTCGTCTTGACCTAACAAACCCTTCCCTTTCATCACTCAACAAGTCTTTTCCATTCTTATCATTTCAACTACCACTGTCAGACAAAAGAACCCACAGTGCCCCCACTGCACCCCTAAGCTCTCTGGCTTCATGCTTCCCTCTGGTTCCTTCCTCCGTCCATGTGAATCTTACATTCCTTCAGAACTTAGCAGCTCTGAGAAGTGAAGTCTTTCTGCCCAAAGGGCACTCCAGTGGCCCTGGTGTGCATTGTGGAGCCATCTAGACACCCTGCCTCAGGCCAGTCTGAGGACAGTACAGTGAATGTCTGCTCTAGGAAAGAGAACTCTTCATTTTATAAACTTGCAATCTTATAATAGGTTGAGCAACTGAGTGACTTAGTCCAGGAAACAAAGTGGTTAAAACATTGGAAACAGGAGGTGGCTGGATAGAGTGAAAAACACTTGATTTTCCAAACTGAGGGTCCTGTGTTGGCATCTTATTAGCTCACTGCTTTGGCAACTTGCTGACTTGCTGACCTCAAACCTGTGACTTCATCTTTCTGGTTCACTTTTCCCTACTTGTCTGTTGGACAGGATAATCTTTGCATGGTTGTTGTGAAGACAGTAGACGAAGGATATAAAATGTTCATGCATACTAAATTTAAACTACTTTTCATTTCACTATTCTGCCCCTTTCTATAAGACTGTAGGCTTCTTGAAAGTAGTATGTGCTGAGCTTGTATTCTCCGTAGCCCACAACACACACACAGTGCCATAGCGCTCATAGTGGGAGCCACAGAAGCCTATCAGTCCTCTATACACTACATTAATATTAAATGAAATTTAATGCAATTTTAAATGGAAAAGCTTATTCTCTGGAAGAACATCGTTGACTTAACTTAAGTGAATAATGAATGTAAATCCACTCTCTGTTTTTCATTCTTACGCCTGTTCTTTTATATAACTCCCATATGCAACAACCTATTGTACAAACAAATAAAATGTTAGCGATGAGTGAGAATTCTAGACTATAAGGAGGCAATGTTCTTGAATAAGAATGTAAAGATCAATTTGATATTAATCTCTGAAAAAATTAGGTTCTCTTAATAGCTTATTAATATTTTAGTATACAAACTCCAGATATGAGAACCAAAAGAGCAATGTCTAGAATTATGCCAGACTACTAGCTTAAGTTAACCCTGGCATCAAGCCACATGTAGGGTGAGGAGAAGTTCATGACTTCCCATTGCATGAAGTCACATGTACTGAGTCCTTTGTCCAAGTGGCCCTGTCATGGGATACTGCTAAATATTTTTCACTTAGCTTTCCAAACACATCTGAAGTGTCATACCACTAGAAGCAATTTGATATATGACTAATGGAAGCCTGAGTCAAAGCTCAGAGGAGTTAGCAGCTTGTGAGAATTGTTTTGTTCCTAATGAGTCAACTATAGCCCCTCCAGAGTTCACATGGATCACAGACAAGAAGAGGAAGATTCAAATTAAGATCCTAAGTCATTTCAGACCTAAGAGACAAAAAAAAAAAAAAAAAGAGTTCTGGCCAGGTTATTGGAAGCCAAAGAGTAGACAAGTTTATTTTGTTTGTTAGAGGTTCGCATCTGTAAATTCAGTACTTACAAAGGAGGACTACAAGGTCCAGGCTAGTCCGGGTTATATAAAGTTCACGACCATGCTGTGCTACCTAGGAAATACCTATCTCAGAGAGAAAGAGAGAAAGAGAAAGAGAAACAGAGAGAGAGAGAGAGAAATCTACAGCAAAACCAAGTAACAGTAATAATAGCAGTATAGCACTTGTTCATTTTATCAAAAAGCAAAAGTAAATGATAATCTATTAGAAGGTAAGAGAATTTCTTACATGGCATGAGAACACAAACTAAAAATATGCAACATTCTTCCTATCACACAATATAATCAGAGTTATCTACAGGAATATTAAAGTCCTGGATTTTTTGCCTTCTGTTTTTCACTTTGCTTTATTGACAAAATTCACTTTTTGACAATTTCATATATGTATATGAAACTTTCTGTCATTCTCTCCTCTGCCTTCCTCCATCTCCCTTCCTACTTCCTTTCCAATCTTCTTCCCATGTCCAAGTTGTATTGTTTTGTGTACTCTGGGTTTAACCAGGGTGTCCTGTACGATTCTGGGGCTGGAATCTTCTGTTGAAGCCCAGTAGGTTCCCCACAGACACACAACTGGATATTCGTGTTGACCGCCCACTATTCATCAGCACTTTGTAGGGCCCCATGAGCTTCTCCTCAATTAATATCTGACCAATGGCCATGTAAGTCCCCTTAGTGTTATTAACCAACTCTGTTGTGGGCTAATGATTGCCATGACTGTGCCACGTGTAAAGGACAACATTTCACAAACCCTTTCCTAATCTGAGCTTAGACTCTTTCAGTCCTACCTTCCTCAAGAGTCCCTGAGCCTTTAGGGATAGGATAAGTGCTGTGTTGAGGACCGAGTCCTCAGCTTTCACTTATTCTCAGCATCCTGTGCAACCATGGCTCTCTGCATTCACATCTGGTCGTGTGAGGAGAGGGTCCTCTGTTTAAGGGTGAAGAAATCTTGGCATGCTTTCTGCTTCCTCTTCTGTGATGTTTCCTGACCATCAGAGGGAGAAGATTAGCACACGCCACAATCATCTATGCTTTGCCAATTTCCATTTGCTTTAACAGATGCTTCTGGGATGAAGGTTGAGCGCTGTATTAATCAAATGGGTTTAAAAACTGATGTGTATCTGATTAAGTTCACAGACTTTTGTTCCTGATCATTTACTACTGAGGGGGTGTGATCTCACCAGAGGAGGAGGGCATATAGTCTGGCAGATAAAAAGTAACCATTTTGCAAATGGGTGATAGAGCCCTCCCTCACTGTGGTTTCCCACTTTTATTACATCTACCTTTGAATGTGCTTTTATCACAAGACTCTAGTTTAACAGCTTTTTGTCTCTGGCCAGGGGGTAACATACAATGCCCACCAGGATGGAGTGAAGGGCATTGCAGGAGCCGCAAAACTGCAAAAGAAAATCAACAAACCACAATCCAGAACTTCAGAGACTCTATATCAACCACCTAGAACTAGGCCAGCTTAGTCTCTCCCCATCTTGAAGCTCAGGGAAATTTGCGGAAGAGAGGGGCGGTAAGAGTGTAAGAGCAAAAGGATGGGAGGAGCAATGATATGTAAGATACTCCATACTAGTTAGGGCTGAAGCAATCATAATTGGACTTTGCATGCCCTGCGCATAGTCCAACACACTGTTGAACTCACAAAGTCTAGCATTTGCTAAAGGCACCAAGATCCTTGGAGGCAAAGGATTGGCAGCCACAGCAGTGTTCCTATACCTAAGGGGAATACGGGAAAGGGTTCAGGGAAAGGCCACTGGGTCCTTGTACGTTATCGGAGAGGAGGGCCCAGAGGAAAATCAGACATGCACAAGAAAGGACTCTCTGGGAATTGGGGCGGCAGGCACTGGGGGATAGGGAAGGAGGGGGGTGGGGAGGGGGAGCAGGGGGTACGGGGGGGGGGGAAGGAGGGAACTGGTGTACCTAGTTAAGTTTGTATGAGCTGAAATAATAATAAAAATGTATTAATAATACTAAAAAAAAAAAACTGATGTTTAGAAGACAGTTTTTGAACTGTGCCGATTTAGCATAACAATAGCAGCTGGTTCTCCCCTAAGGCAGGGGAACTAATCACCAATAGTGCCAGGCATGGGTTCCCTCCTGTGGAGCAAGCCTTAAATCAAACTGCAAAGTGGTCAGTCACACTCATAGGATTTATGTCCACATTATACCAATGGGCACATCTTTCCATTCTGATTCTTGTCATAGTTCAAAGCTGGGTAAAACTGTTGCTGGCTGTTTCTCCCTCAGGAGCTGGCATAGTACCTTATACTATGAAAGCTAGACAGTAAGGAGGAAGCTTCTAAATCATTTCAGTTCTCTGGGAGCCTCTGGGATTTCCTTGACCAACAGTTCATATGGAAAGATCCTTCACCTAGTATTGGGAGCCTTGTTTCATCACCTATGACTTCTGGGAGTTGCAGTTTGCTTCATCACCTATGACTTCTGGGAGTTGCAGAAGACCTATCTTCCTTGCCCTGTAGCTGTTTAATCACATGAGCCCACAAAGGTCCCTGTACACTGGTCTTACGTTACAAGTTCTCAGTCAGCCTATTTTAAATGCTTACTCTAAAACTGTCCTTTTTATGATACTCTTAATGATGTCCAACCTCATTCTTTCCTCCACTAACAAATGTTCATGAGGCTCCAACTTTTCAGTCATTTAAACCCTAAAAACTACACAATTTTAAATAGTATGTAGCCCGTTTGTCAAAATGAGATAAATTATGTAATTGTGAAACATTTCCAGCATTACACGTTGGATGATGATATTCTCAGAAAAAAATTAGCATACATCTATGAAGTTGCTGGAAGAGGGAAGAAATATCTCTAAAGATTCCTTGAAAAAGGACCACGTCCCAGGTCCTGATTATATCATCTAACAAAAATAGATGAGACACAAAGAAACTCACAGATAGGTAAGCTGTTGCTCCATGGTATTAATTATAAAAGTTATTTCTCCATTTCTGTGGCCTTCTGAGAGCTCTTCCTTTTTACTTTGCTTTCCTGGCTAGTAGATCCAAGACTACGTTAGGAAATAAGTGAAGGAAACACAATACAAATATCTAGAAGGGTCTCCAGCATTTCTTAATCATCTAGATCTTTACCACTCCCTAGGAGGTCTCTAGGAATACTAACCCTGTTTACACAACTCCCCTTATGAAATTGAGCTAATTGACTTCAAAATGATGCTGGGCTGGGAAATCTAGCTAAGAAGTAGGATGACTGCCTGATATGTGTAAAGCCTGGGTTCAGAACACAGCACTACAAAAAGAGTGAAAGAAAAAGGAAGATGATAAAATTTCTAACAAGAGTGCTAACATGAATGAGAGACTATACATGCCTTCACTAAAGATGGGAAAAACCTCAAAAAAAGACATTTGAGAAACTCATGGGTATCATGAGGTGGTAAGAACCCTGATTCACCCACACTTGTATACATTGATATTTACTCCTCTTTACCTATGTATCTTTGATGATAAACCTCCAATTTCCTCCCAGTCAATCAGATAGAAAGATGTACTTCACCATAGTTTGAAGAACAATCCATACTGTTTTAATAAAAGGTAAACTCCAAGAGGCAAATGTTTTTCAGAGCTTTGTTGTGCTTATCTTTTAAACTTTCTAAGTTCAGCTCATAGAGCTTTCAATATTTGATATTTATGTCTAATAACAGGGGTCCTCATTGTTCATTATAGCTTACAATGTGTTTTCTTTCATCTAGTGATATTTCTCAAACAGAGATAACCAGAGATGTGGCAAGGGATAAGCAGTATTAAGGAATAAAAAGTACTAATTCATTGGTCTTGCCAGCAAGACATTTAAAATATTATTTAGGTATTAGGAGAAGCACACATCTATTATTAAATTTAATATGTAATTCACGTGAATTTCTCAGAGAAAATATATTTCAAAGAAACAGCATGCTTAAAATTCATACTATGAGCTTTGCAAAAGGTACTTAATAAAACTTCAAGTAGCATAAAGGAGTATTTTCTTTCATTTCCCGCACGATGGATAAGCAACATGTTTATTGTCATCTAAAATGCAAAAGTTCAACCATTCACTAATTTACTTTGCTCCTTTCTCATTGACAAAGCCTTTCTGTTGGCTTCTCCATGCGCATGATCTGTGGTTTCTGTAGTCTCTGGAACCATTGCATTCATTGTACTTTGCAATACAGTGAAATAAGGAATGTGAGATAGGGAGTTTATCCTGAATGGCTCTCCAGACGAGCTCAGTATATTCCTAGGGTCTTTGTGAAAAGAAAGCTGGGGGATCAAATTCACATAGTCTAGAAGGAAGGAAACAGGTCAGAGAGGAATGAAGATGCCTGCCCTACCTAGTTTGGAGTCAGAAACCAAGGAAATTTGGCAACCTCAGAAGCCTGGAAAAAGCAAGTAAATGTCCTCCCCAAAGAGAACATATCTTGGTATGTCCTTAGTTCTTCTTGGTGGCATCTTACTTTTAGTTCAATGTGATTCACTTGGTCCTAGCAGCCTGAAGGATGATCGGAAAATAAACTGAAACCTATAAGTTTGTTATAATTTATTACAGGAGCAATAGGAAATAAATATTTCTCGAAAGGCAAGCTAGCCCCCAAATGCTTTCTTACCCTTATTTCTATTATTTCTCTCATTCGACATTATTTTTATTATTTTATCACACTAGTATAATGCAGTTTTAGCTCAATTGAAATTTCCTCAACTTTTAGTTCATTATGAGGAAAATAAGCAAGAGTCAGGGGTGTGGCTCAATGGTAAAGCATTTGCCTAACACATTTCAGGGTCTAATTTGATCTCTAACACAGAATAAAGACCAATTGACAAGTATAGAAGAAGATGTCAAGAAACTGAGACCCTTGTCCTTTTCTAGGAGGAGTATAAAGTGGTGCAACTACTATGAGAAGCAGTACAGTGGGTCCACACATGAAGTTAAATATGAAATCGGTTCATGGCTCAGAAATTCCACTCATGGACATATGGACCAAAGAAGTAAAACAACTCAAAGCAAGAACTTTACATACAGATGTTCAGAACAGCACTACTCATGATCACCAAATGTGGAAACCAACAGACAAACAATAAACAAAAAGTGGTATATCCATGCAATAGAATATTATTTAGACATTAAAAAGGAATGAAATGAAGTAGACAGACCTTGAAATATTTTTTAAAAAGTCACTTACAGAAGACTTCCACATGATTCTATTAATTATGGCCAATCTACTGATAGCAAATTCATAGTTAGAAAGTCTGCAAGGAATTAGAGGCAGAAGGAATGGAATGAACTCAGGGTTTCATCTTACATGAATAGAAATGTTCTGGTTTTTTTTTTCTTTCATGGTTGGGGAACAAACCCAGAGCCTGTATATACTGGGAAGAGCTCGACCACTGAACTACATGCCAGGCCCAAGCCCCTGAAAATATTTTGGAATAGGATATTGGTAATATTACATAGGATTGTAAATATTTTAATTGCCACTAATGGTAAATTTTAAGTCATATATTTTACCACAGTATCAAAAATTCCTAAAACATAAATAGAACTGGATGCAGTGATGCAGGAGACTAATGTGGGAGAATCAGAGTTACAGGTCAGCATGCACTACATAGTAAGGTAGCTCTGGGAATGAAGAAAGAAGGAAAAAAGAAAGATAGAAAAAAGAGAGTGAGAGAGAGAGAGAGGGAGGAAGGGAGGGAGGAAGGAAGGAAGGAAGGAAGGAAGGAAGGAAGGAAGGAAGGAAGGAAGGAAGGAAGGAAGGAAGGAAGGAAGGAAAGAGAGAGAGAAAGAAAGAAAAAGAAAGAAAGAAAGAAAGAAAGAAAGAAAGAAAGAAAGAAAGAAAGAAAGAAAGAAAGAAAGAAAGAAAGAACTCAGCCAAAAATTCTAAAATTCTTTCTTTTAAGGCAATTAGTTTGTGTAGCAAGAAGGATTCTCAGATTCTAACCTGGCTTTCATCCATACACATGTGTGCCTGCACATGAACGTAACTCCTGACCACTGGGTATTCTGACTTTCACTTTTCTCCTTGCTTTCTATAGATTACATCTCTGGTTCAGTTTCTCCTTGTAATGAACTGCTGATCTTCTACAATCACGCAAGTCTTAAAAAGCTAAAGTGGGGGCTAAAGGATTAACAGATTTCTCACCAGTTCCAAATCCAGCTATATAGAGTTCATTCCCCCCTCTCCTTTGCCACAGATGTTTCTCAATCTTTCCAGAGTAGGACCAAGAAAAGGGTACATTTCTCAGAGATAGCCCTCTGTGTCTGCTTCCTTTCCTCCTTTCTCCACTATCTTCTACTTATAAATAATTTACTAGCCTATGCATTTTTTTCTCATAGCTTGAGTTCTTTATGTACTCCTCTGTGAAGTTCCTGCAATGAGCCAAAATGATTTGTGCATTTATAGGTCAAGTTGGAAGTCAGACATTTGTTTGGGGGTACACAGCACTCTCATTTCCTTATACTCCTCATGGAAAATTCTGTTATCACATGCTATTTTGTTCCAATGAGTAACAAATAGAAAATATCTGAACAGACACTTTATAGAAAATATAAGTGCTCATAGTCATTGATCATGGGGAAAATGTAATTCAAAATAAAATGAGGTACTCTATATATGTATTGAATATCTAAAATTAAAAAGACAGGAGCTGGGGCGATAACTCAATTGGTAAAGTACTTGCTACACAAGCACAGGAACTAAGTGCAATCCTCAGGACCAGCCCAGGCATAGGGGCACACGCTTGTAATCTCACCACTGTGGACCTAGAGACAGGCAGATCCCTGGGCTTTACTGGCCAACCCTCCTAGCCTAATCAGTAATCCCTACGTCCTAGTAACAGACCTTGTTTGAAAATACAAGACAGACAGCATGTGAGGAACAGCATTGAAAGTTAACCTCTGGCTGTTACACACACACACACACACACACACACACACACACACAAGCACACCCTTCACATGCACCTACACCTGCATACATACATATGCATGCATGCTTTCTCTCTCTCTCCCTCTCTCTCTCTCTCTCTCTCTCACACACACACACATGCGCCCGCACACACACACGCACACACACACAAGACATAAAGGTTGACAAAACTGTTGAATAAATAGTGCTATCAAATAATCCTAGTGTACGTTATGGCAAAATCACTGTGAAACTACTTCAGTTTATTTTAAAAGCATGTACTTATACCTGCTTGTCAGAATGGAATATATTCCTGTTACCGCTAACTAGAACAAGAGCCTAAAAAAGGGAAAGAAATAGAACAATAGGAAAATGGAACAACAGCCAATGAACCTACAGATTGAAAGACAGTACACCAAACTGCTCTGTAAATGGCTGTTATTATACCCGTAGAGTGGAAGAACATGACACACTCAGCCTAGAAGTCTTCTTCTGCAGCAAGGTAGAGGATCTCAACATGCTGACAGGATGTCTAGGGCAATAGAAGAGCAGTGAAGTGGACAGCAATGGCCAGCCAGGATGCAGAGTACCAGCTACTCAGCAAGGCTCACCCAGAATCAGAACAACCCAATCGCCCCATCCTAAGGCTTTGGGAACCTTACAGAAGAGGGGGTGGTGAGATTGTAAGAACCTAAAGATGGGAAGGTTCACCTTTGGACAAGACATCCCACTCAAGACAGGATTACTGCAACTAAGAACTCACTACAGTGAGACTTGTCCTTACCAAACCTGCATGATGACTGAAATACCAACATGCCTCCATAGACTATTGAGGAACTTAAGATAGATAAGAACACACAGTGGAAACCTTGTGTACTAAAGCTAGATGAATGAAGGGAAATAGCCCTGTCGGTGGGCTGGCACTAAGAGAGGCATTGGTATGTCACAAAGGCTTCAACCTTCACAAAAATAGACAAGTCAGAGGGAACATTAGGATCCACAGAAGCAGATAGGCAGGAGGGTGGTATTGATGGAGGGATGGGAGGGAGAGATGATGGAGGGAAGCAGGGATAAGTACTCAATATGCTGTAAAAGTAGAAAAATTATAAAAGAAAAAAAAAGGAGTAGACAAACCAGAGGGATCCCTGAGGTCCATAGAAGCAAACAGGTAGAAGGGTGGGAGGGAGTGGGATGGATTGAGGAAGGGAAGGCAGTATGGGTGGAAGGGGGGATGGAGGGAAGCAGGGATTAGTATTCAACATACTTGTAAAACTAGAAAGATAAAATACTAAAAGTATGTACTTATTATAACACCTAGCATTCTTACTCCTAGGGGTTCCTAATAGAAAGATAGACATACATCCACAAAAAGACTTGTATACAGAATTGCTGCAGGCTTATTTACAATAGCTCAATCAAAATAATGCAAAAGCCTATCTATCAGCATGGAAACGTGCAAACACAGTTTGGTAGAATCATATTGTGAAATGGCTCTGAAAAATAAAAAGGAATACTGAATTAAGGAGAAAAGATGGATGAATCTAAGAAACATGCTGATGACTGAACTCAGACATGGAAGAGAATGTGCTGTAGGCCTGTGTGTGAAACTCTGGCAGGTCTCATCTACACGGCTAACAGATGTTTCCTTGGCTGATGGTTGGATGAAGTTAACTGGAGAGAAAAGTCAAGGACATATCACATGTTTAGAAGATGGGCATGCTCTTCATCTTAACTGCAACAGTGGTGGTTCAGAGGCGTAATCTCACCAAAATACACAGAAACGAACACGAGTACACATCACTGCATCTGCAGCACTCTAAATAAAGCTAATTTTACAAGGTCTCCATACTCACAGTTCAAGTTATAAGGCTTGTCTTTGAAACATGACAGTTCAACTATAGCATGAATGAAGTTGATAGACAATGATACTATTCGGGCAGAAACCAAAGAATAGTCCTTCATTCTTGGGCCCTTCTTTTATCAAGAGGTAAGATTAAGATGTCCTTCTGGCCAATCCTATGGCCTGTGACCACTTGAACCAACAACGAATGCAGAAATGGTGCTATTTCAAGTCCTGGATCTGACTTCCAAGAGGCTGGTTTCTTCTAGTAAGTCTTCTGCTTGAGAAGCTATATGGCAGAAGCTGCAGATATCATAGAGTAGGAAAGGGTCACATTGAACTGAGCTTTCTAGTATCACCCTAAAGACACAAAGCATATAGGTGAAGATGCCTTAGACCTCCAGACCTGTAACGGCCTGACTACTACTCAGTGACCAGCATCATCACAAGAAGCTGTCGACCCAATTGATCTCTGACTCCTACCCTGACTCCTGGAATCATGACATCAATAAGAAGGTGGTTGCTTTAAAACTTATTACTATACAGTAATAGTTAACTAAAAACCTGTCAAAAAGACCACTTCTGTTGCTGCTGGTATGATTCAATATTTCCCGGTAACTTTTTTTTTTTTAGTATTCCAGATGTGATACCTATACCACAACTCATGGACTTGATAAAGGATGAGTAGCTGAAAGAATCATGGAAACTCATTGTCACTCATCACACCAATTACATAAATAAAGAGAGACATCCAGGCAGAGCCATTAGCATTCCCAGCTATCTAGCTCTACATAGTTGTTTATCTCGAACAAGGCAAAACATGTGTGGATCCCTAGTAAGTTTTTCTGCAGAAATTAGATAGTCAGATAATCCTCTTGTGAGAAAAGGCAGTTTTTTCTGACATGCTGACTCATGTTGAATGCAGGTGAGTATCTGGGCATATCAGAAGGAAGATATTTACTGAAATGCTGGAAGACATCTATCTGACTTCAGCTTCTGCATTAGCACATTACGATAAACATAAAGTACTGATGCTTCACTTTGTGGCTCTGGAACTTTGCTTAGCTACAAAATGCCAGCTGTCCTCAGGCTCCAATTGCTTACTAGTCAAGATCAGAGTCAACACTCAAAAGAGAAAAGAGGACTATGCACATGCTGGCAGAGAACCCTGGAGAATTCTGCAGATTGGATAATTGTTGACACGATGCAAATGCCTTTCAGATAGCGGAACTTTCATTCGTCATCATTTCTAAGCATATTCTCATAAAGTTACAGTTCTGTTGGTTGGTTGTCGTGTAGGATGACCTACCTATCAGCAGTCTGGAAAATCAAGGTTAAATGCTTAGATTTAAATGATAGGGCAACGCTATTAGAAATGCCCAATGTCACTTTCTGCATCAAAGACTGTAATGGTTGCTTATTGCAAATTATTTACCATGACCTAAAAAGTATTATATGATATTCCCATTACCAACCTTCTTTACTTGACTGTACAATATCACAGAGGCCTTTATTAAGTGCTTATTTTTAGATACATTAATTATTTGATTAAGTATTCATAATAGACCTAAGAAAGATATATTATTGCAATTCTAAAGCTAAAGACCCAGAAATTGTGTTTTTTAGTCAAGGTGTTAAGATATTAAATGTTAGAGCTGGATGCCCAACCCTTTGTGAACTGAAGTCAACCTCCGAGTGTGTATCTTCAAGCATGTCACATAATCAACTTGCCTTATGCCTACTAGGTATGTGAAATATACTTGACAAATAATTCAGATCAGAAGTTCTCATTCCATCATTCTCACCCTCATCTTCTCCATCTTAGTCAGCAACACCAGCTAGATGTGCAAATGAAAGCTTAGATATCATCTTTCCTTGCTCTCCTCCTCCTAAGTACAGGTTTCTCTCCATCTCTGCATCCATCCCCTTCTCTCCATGTCCACTGTTGCAATCCTAATCTAGATCGTCTTCATCTCCCACAAGGAGCTTCCTGGCCACCCTCCCTGCTTCCTTTCACCCCTCATGCAGAAGCTATCATGGCCTTTGTGTGAGATATTAAATTATCACTCACATTCCACAAGCTTCTAGAGATCTCCTCCCATTACACATACAGTAGCAGACAGACTCATGGCTATAATGTCAAAAAAACAAAATAAAACAAAAAAAACAACTGGGATTCCTGCCAGTTTTCAACCTTTCACTGCTGGTTTTTGTCATTTTTTGTGATGGCTGCTGTTATTCTTTAGAAAGGAGAGGGAGCCCACAGGCCACTGACAGTTCTATTTCTGTTGTTAGTCTTTATGTATCATCACCTTTGCTCTGTTATTGGTCAGTTAGCATGTTTTCTTTTGTCCAAATTCCCCATCTGTATTTCTTCCCTCTAACACAAGCAACCATTCCAATATGCTATGCTTGTATGTTACTACATATCATATATGGAGGTTTCATATGTATTTACGTTTATTTATTCATTTATTTTTGAGATGGGAACTCATTCTGTTGCCCAAGCTGTTTTTAAGTTTCTGGTCTCAGGATCTACCACGGTCTCTATGGTAGCTGGAACTACAAGTGGATACCACTGTGCTTAGATACATAAGCTTTCAATTTGTGTGTGAAGCTATTTATAAATCACATTTTACCTTTCACCTCTTCACTTGGTATCAAGAAGGTGCATGCATGTAGCATGCTGTAGACAGTACATGACTGCTATCTAGAACACATTGGTTCATCCCTGAAAGAATAAGCATCCAGGTTGGATTGACTCCTTCCCTCCCAACCACAAACAATAAGCATTCCTTTATTGTGGGCTTGTGTGAGCATTACTGTGCAATATATGTCAGTGGAATTGCTGGGTAATCTTGCATATTTAATTGGAAAGCATACTGCCAAATGGCCCCAATAAAACATTCATGAAAGAGAGTATGATTGTCACAATGGGACAACTAAAAGCTGTGGGTGTTTCCCATCACACAGTAAGACCATTTCAACAAAGAGAGTCAAGATACTGAAAAATCAAGACATTAGCAGAGGCTTACAAATAAAAACAAACTTACAAATTAGTACAAAAAGCTAACGACTATATTAAAATTGGCAAGAACCAAACAGGATACAAAATCAGCACAGTGTGAGAAGAAAAACTGATTCTCTGTATTTATGAGGAAATAGAATAATCACAAACTTCTAACACAAAACAATACAGGAGCTAAATATGTGAAACCAAACTGTAAGATGTCAGTATGCTTCCTTTAGAATCAGATGATATGGCACCCAAATAAACATGAGAAATTGACTAGACCATAAAAAATTCAAATTAATAAGATATTTAGAAAAATTTAGTCCTTTATTATAAAATACATAATTTGACATGCAAATAAATATCCTCAAAACTCAAACACATAAGTATATATCCACAAAAATTTTATATGTTGAAATTATGAATAATCTAATGAAATCAAGAATAAACAACAAAACATGGACCAAAATTTCAAGAAAATTAGCTATTTGGAAATTAAGAAATATATTTCTAAATATTAACTTGATCAAGAAGATCTCAAAACTAAAATTATTGTTCCACAGGAAGCAAAGACAAGAACACTACATACATCAGTTAATGGAATGCCAGCCAAAGATGTTCTTACAGCTGAGAATAAAGGGTTATAATGCCTGTATTATTATAAATAAAGAAGACAAAAGATCTTAAAATTTAGTATCTTTACCTGAGAATTTTTTTGCAACTTAAGAAAATTTATAGGGCTAAAATTGAATTTTATCAAATGAGAAACAAAACTTAGCAGAATGTAAATAAAAAAGCCAATGTAATAAGTACCCTGCTGCTAACTGTAAGGAAATAAGAGAAAGTAAAAATATAGATTATGAAGAATGAGTAAAATGAAAACCAGGCCAAGAACCTATGGAAGAGAGGAAGGACAAACTATTAGGATTTTGTTATAAGGACTTTATATCAAATTGCCTTCTAAACATTTATCATTATACATGTAGATTAGAGAAGCACTCAACTCTCAAACAAGAAGCTTTGCAATGGAAGGTGTTTATTATAGAAAATCACAACTGTTCAAAGTGTAGAAAATAGGTAACTGTGAGTCGCTTGGCCCCATCTAAGTCACCGCCACCTTAAGGCTCAGAAAGCATCACAGAAGTGGGGGTGGTGAGACATAAAAGCCTGAAGGTGGCAAGGGCCACAGCCAGATGGTATCTTCTGGACATAACCAGTCCTCTCCAACCATGAACTCACTGTAGTTGGGTCTACTTGCCGGAGACCTGCACGAGATTTGGCCTATCTACTTTACACCATGAAAGGGGAAAGACCTCAAGAGGCACCACACAACTCTCCCAGAGACTAATAAGGGTCAAGTCTGGATGATGGAGAAGGGAACAGTCCTTCCCAGCGATCTGCCGCTCCATCTATGCTCTGCTCCTTTTTCTGCTTTTGAAAGTTATATTTATTCATTCCTGGCTAATTAAATTTATTTCCTTTATAGTGATCGCTCTACATTAATAGTACTGCCATTACCTTATCATAGTCTATCTTTAAATAATTTTATAATTTTTCAGAAACTTATAAATTAAAAATAATATTTATTGGGGCTGGAGAGGTGGCTCAGGGGTTAACCCTCTGCCTTGCAGGCGGAAGGTCCTGAGTTCAGATCCTAGACCCCACGTATAGACGCAGGGTGGAAGCGGGGGCGGCCTGTGTTTCTGGTCCTGGTAGGGCGGAGCCTGTGAATCCCGGAGCAGAGTAAAGAAGGAGGAGGTGGAGGCAGTTCATGGTGGTTCCCAAATTCACCCATGGTTCTACACACACATAAACACACACACACACACACACACACACACACACACACACACACACATACATGCACATACACGCATTCATGCACAATTGAATAAATAATAAATAAAAAAATTTAAAAATTATTTATTAAGGGGGGATATATGTGCCATAGCACACAAGTGACAGTTCAGAGGACAACTTTGAGAAATCGGGTATCTCCTACTACTGTGTGGGTTTGGGGGAATCAAACCCAT
This sequence comes from Typhlomys cinereus, assembly GCA_023101885.1. Classification (NCBI taxonomy): domain Eukaryota; kingdom Metazoa; phylum Chordata; class Mammalia; order Rodentia; family Platacanthomyidae; genus Typhlomys; species Typhlomys cinereus. The sequence goes on along the minus strand of JALPQD010000006.1, from coordinate 10,011,045 downwards.
GTCGCCATGTTTACCCGCAGGCATGTTACCCACGGAGCCGTCTCACTCCCCTCACTTAACTTTTCAGAAACTTGAAACAGTATGTTCTCAAGTCTGCTGTCCCATCTTCTGTTCTGGTGTTGTCACATATTTCAGTTCTACACAAGTGACAAAATATATACTTGTTGCTTTTCTTTAAACAATTGTTGTTTTGAAACATTTCTAAAGAGAACGAGACACATTTTATGTGTTTCACATATATGCTGTTTTCGTTCTTCCTTGTTGCTTTGTGTGGATAAAATTTATTCTAGTAAAGATTGCGCATCCCTTTTCCAAAAGCGCCTGGAGCCAGCAGTATTTCAGCTTTCAGCGTTTTTCTTTTTTTCTTTTCTGGTTGCTGTTGCTTGTTTTTTATTTGGAAACATTTGCATAAACTTATTGGTTGAACATCCGTTATACGAAAACCTGAAACGCTCTGATATAATGATTTGCAGCATTATGGCAATGCTCAAATGACTATGTGATGCAAGACACTTTTCCTGAGGAGACATCACACAACCCTCTATCAATCCCAGATAGGAATTCAACAACAGATGAAGTAAGGATTATACCAAGATACACTTGATAAACCAACAGGCTCATTAGAGTGACATACTTATAGGAGTGAGGGTTACTTGAAGGAACAGGAACAATTCAGAGGCACTTATGTCACCAGAAAGATCACCCCAGCATGGCTGACAACTTCCCCAAGGAATTCCCCTTCAATTAATCTTCCTTTCCTTGGCTTATATACCCTGGTCCCCTACTCAGACCTCAAGACCCTAAAGACAAGGGTAAGGACATGTGTAACTCAGGTAGACTCACTAATGACTGGGAGGTGCTCCAAAATAGTCCAGAATCCCAGGTGAACCAGATACACACACACACACACAGACACACACACACACACACACACACACACACACACACACAAAAGGGAGGGGGGATGGGAGTTAAAAAGAAGAAAGTAAATGTAGGATATGCAGTTTCCATAGAATGTTCCATGCTCGACTATGTCCTGTAGACATAAAATATTTGTTCTATAGTAATTAAAGGGTGGGGGGAAAAAAGGATTTGCATCTCTTCTGAAAACCAGGTAGAGAACAAAAAATAAGTGGGATCAGGGACTTTAGAGACCCCGATGACACTAAAGGCAGAAACAATGAATTTAAACATAACCAAGCAGGAACACGAGGTGGCTTCTATTCTCTAGAGGTCCAGGAATATTGGCATCAAGAATCAAACTTTAGAATTTATGAGCTCTCCCTTTCTGCCCTTATTCATTACTTTTCCTGTTGTGACCAAATACCTGAAAGAAGCCGTCTAAGGAAGGGACCGAATAATAATATGAATACAATACATGAAAAAAGAAAGCAACTAATAAATTATGATAGTAATTACAAATTTAATAAATGTAAACCACAAATAAGCCCATTTTGGCTTATGGTTTAAGAAGGAAAAGAGTTGTCATGTCAAGAAAGGTGTGATGGAAACCATGAGGCAGCAGGTCACCTTGCTGTCAGGAACTAGAAAGTGGACAAGAAGTCCACTCGAAACCTCGAAAACCTCTAACACCCTCAGGGACCCATTTGCTCCAGCAAGGCTGTTCTCAGTGGGCTCCACGACCTTACAAACAGCAGCAGTGCGGGCCGGAGATCAAGTGCTCAATCACAAGAACCTCTGGAGAACATTTCCCATTCCAACCACTTGACTCAACCCATGAAAGAAAGACTTCACCTCAAAGAAACAGTATCTGACCCTCTCAGCATTTACCTACCTTCCTGCCCACCCCGTCCTCTGAGCCCCTGTGTAGCTTCGACAGCTATACTTGGCTCACACCTTCTCCCTGAAGCCCAACAGAACTCTGGTCTGCTATTTGTAAAACAAAAATTACAAGGTGAACCAGTGAACTTTCCCTCTCTTGTTAAATTTTGAAAGCTGTTCTTCAACAGAGAAATCAACTTTGGGAGCCCTTTCATCGGAAAGGGAACCTTAAGAATTGTCGGCCCAGAGTTAGACCTAAGCTTTCAAAAAGATCACTGTGTGCCAGTATCAACTTGATGACTGGCTCTGAATTGGAAGCATACTCAAATGCAGAATTCTAGAAAATAGATTTCATTAAATTGGAAAACTAGGTGCAATCCCAGTACTCAGGAGACTGAGGCAGGTGGATCTCAAATTTGAGGCCAGCCTAGACAATACAAATTCTAAGTCAGCCTGGACTACATAGCTGAAGTTCTGTGCCAAACAAACCCAGAATTAAGGTGGATCTTTGTGGCAAACCTAGAAGAGAATCAACAGATACAGAACTAAGGGCTTAGGAGCAAATGGCTTTCCCAAAATCAGCTTCCAGGTGTGACTCCGTGGTCTGGGAACTGTATTTTGGAGAGCCATTTGCTCCTAAGCACTTGTTCCATCTCTTCGATTCTCTTCTAGGTTTTCCTAGGTCTGCAGTCTCTCCTACAGGATCCTGTAGTCTCATTCCCCGTCTCCTCTTCACTGATAACCAGCCATTTGATTAACTGGTGAAAGATAAGGGATTGTCCCTTTTTAGGAGTATTTTTTTCTTTTAGTAAAGTATTCATAAAGAGCTAGATTTGGGATTCCGGAGAAAGTCATCTCAGTAAGTTTTCATATATTAAGTAACAATGGAAGAGACACATACTGACCAGGTTCCTTTTTTTATCTAGTCCTGAGGCCAATGAGTATACAATTTATGAAAGATTCAATTTGTGTGTGAAGCTTAAAAGTTTACTTTTTAATTTTAAATAGGCATATTCGTGTTTTGAGGAGATGTATTTGAACTGGTGAAATGTACAAGTCATTAATTTATAAATCTAAAAGTAATTTATTAACATGGCTTGGTTTTTCTTATTATAATACTTATGCATTTTATTTAAGAAATCTATGTTAAATATCCCATAGAGTTGTCATAATTTCCCCTCCTAAATCTGGGGTAGAGCTTAGCACAGGCGTCCATAATGTGCTGTCACCCAAAATGGAACACCTTCAAGCTCCCCTTATTCTTTGTGATAGCCAGGAAAAGAGGAAGCCGATATTTCTGAGGGAACTGCTCGACAAGAATGGGGCAGGCGCAAATGACTGTTTATTGAAAAATGCAATTATGAATTAGTACATCAAAAATGGAAAATAAATTAGATGTAAGGAATTACAAAGAGCAACTAGGAAGTCAGGATATGGGAGAGATAGAGCTCTGCATAATTAATGTCATTAGAACTTAACATGCTTATATGCATCAGGACTTTCAAAAAAGAAAGAAAATGAGAAGAGTAAGAAGGGGAGAGAAGAACAAAAGGGAGGGAAGGGTGGAAGAAATGGTCTTTGTGTATTTATTTTATTTGTAGGGTAGAGTCTGGGATAGGACTCAGGCCTTCATACCTGCTTTACCTCAGAGCTATATCCTCAGCCAGAAAAAAAATTTGAATAAACTGTCATAGGAGAGACAGTGATATATCCTTATTTTGGCAAATGCAGCCGTGAACTTCATGAGCCTATTGGTTGAGCCATTTCTCATTTGACAAGGGAATAGATCCCACGCATATTTCAATGGAGGCAGTCCCAGAGACAAATGAGATGATGTGTTTGATTCTCCTCAAAGTAACTTAGATTACCAAAAGAATGACTAATTTCAAAGAGAATTCGATAGTTTTTAAAATTTATTTTTAAGTTATGGGATATCATTGCCAACTTACTACATAGGATAACTTCCTAAGGATTATAATATATATGTATAAAAATAGTATCACCTCGGGGTAAGCCCCAACAAAATATTGCTCTTCTCTCTCTTGTAAGTGTTGCAGTCCGCCTGCATAGTTGCTGATAAATGACCAGAACACAGCTTAAGGGAACAAGGAGTTTACTTTCTTACGATACTCTGGTTACAGTTCATAGTCCAGCTTGACAGGAGAGCACACACCAACACCAGAGCTGAGGGAACTGGCCACCATAACGGCTGAGAGATGGACAATCCTTACTTGCCAGACCAGCATGTCTGGCCAAGTATACAGAAGGATGCCCACTCTCTCAACCAGCCCTCTGTGATTTATCCAGGGCCTAATCCCACCCACCATGGGCTGGGTTTTCCCCACCAGCTAGACAATCTCCTTCAGGTTTGCTCTGGGCTTAACTCAACCATCAACTCTCCACAACTGTGCCCAGAGCCCAAACCCTCAAGAGTCAAGTTGACACCTGTGCTTAACTATGACAGTAAGTAATCTTTTGAATATGCCAGACACTTCCATCATCACATTTCCTCATAATACTGCTATATCCCATATTAAGGCATTTCTGAATTAGTTACATTTTAGAAGAACTGCTCCATTCAAGTCCATTAAGTTGGCAATGGTTTTCACTGTAGGACATGCGTGTGCTATGTTCTGAAACACAGCAATTCTGATTCCGGTCATTGCACAGTCCAGAAAATGTCTGTATGCACAGTGCTTGATAGACATGCACTGACCAGCTGAATTCCACAGGCTGACTATACTGCCTTCTCCTACATGTTTCAGGTTTAGAAAGGATTTGTGCCATAGAAAATGTGTGCTATAACTAATAATGTACTTGTTGTTTCATGTCTGTACCATATAATTACTTTTAACTCCTGGACTCAATATAGTCAAATGCAAAGGCAGCTGTACTGCATGCAGCCTTATCTTTAGTAAATGAACACTTCCTGAGAATATGTTTGTCCCTGTTAATTCTGAGTCAGTATGTGTGTGTGTAGGGGGGAGGGTACACATATGTGTGTGGGTGCATGTTTACATATATATGCTAGTATGTAGAGGACCATATTTTATGTGTCTGGTGTCTCTGATCTCTTTCCACCTTATTATTAAGGTGGGGTCTACCAATTCAACTTGAAGCTTGCTAAATCGGCTAAGCTAAGCTCACCATCTTGCCCTGGGGATCCCCAGCCCTGGCTCCCTAGTGCTGGTACTACTGCTGCACTTACCCAACTTTTACGTGGTTCTGGAACATCCAAATTCTAGTCTTTATGCCTACAGGGCAAGTGCTCTATCCACTCAGCCAGACACTAATTCTGACTCTTTTGTGTGCTATTGAATTCTTGCTGCATTTCCCTTCAAAAAAAAAAAGTCACTTTCTAGTTCTGAATATTGCCTTAGTTCAAGCGCTCATTGAACTCTGAATATTGCCTTAGTTCAAAAGTTCATTGCTGTGTCTCATTCCAGACAGATTTAAGAGATAATTATAGAACATGTAATAGTAAATTTAAAATTTGAAATAAAATGTAGATGATATACATTGTACATTCAAGAAAGGAGTCTAAACAAAATATTGAGAAAAAATATAGATGTCTAAGTTAAATTTTGCACATAAAAACTAAAGGAAAGTAATAATTAATATTATATTTTTATTAATAAGCACTCATATAATCAGTGAGAAATAGAAAACTTGGCAAAGGGCACTAACAACTTTAGGGAAAAAATTAAAAATAATCACTGGAGACATTTGAATGGTCGCATTAGTAGTAATACACAGATGAAAATTAAATGGAATGGTATGTTTGCTCTGTCACTATAATACATATTTCATAAATAATAATATTTAATACTGGCAGGAGTAGAGATTTTCTGGAAAGCATTTTGACAATATGTGCCAAAAAACATTGCCTTTCCCAGGCAACCAAGGGTAATACATTTTTCACATTATTTTTGTTATATTAGCTAGAATGGCCAAAGCAAAAAAAAAGGGGGAATTAAAAAAAGTGGTTTAAGTAGTAAAACCATATTGTACAGATAGTACAGATTTTGAAACCATGGGAAAGTTTTTAAGAAATAATGCTAAATGAAAGCAATTTTTCATAGATACATGTGCAGTACAGTTTGGTTACTTAGAGACTATGTGATATAGGCATAGAAAAAGCTTAGAAGAAAATATTGTCTCTAGGTTGTGTTAATATGATTGATGATTTCTTTCTTACTCTATTTTTTGTTTGAATGTGTATGTCTGTGTTTAAGTGCAGGAACATATATGACACAGCATACATGTTAGAAGTTAAAGGACAACTTCTGATGTCAGTCCTCACCATCCATCTTAAGACAGGGTCTCTTGTTCTCCACTATCTGTGCCAGGATACTTGGTCCTTGAGTTTCTTAGGGGTTTCCTGTCACCTCCTCCCCTCTTGCCATAGAAACTCTGGGCTTCCACATACGGGGTACTCTGTCCATCTTTACTAAATTTTTTATAGTGATAACACATCATTTTCCTAAACTTTAAAAAGTTATACATAATTTTTAAAGGAATAGAATGTTTGATCTAAATGGAAGATTCTAGAACATTTCCAATGTAGGCACATAGTGTTTTGTAGGAGAGTGATGTCTTAGTACATTCTCTGAGAACTGCAGTCTGATTTTATGTAGTGCTCTTGAAACTGTTCTCAGCTTACTTCCCCTGGGACAGCTATAGTTCAGTGATGAATGATGCCAGTCCTCTAAGACAATACCTAAGTTCCTATGAGCCACCTGATAAGTCAGATGTGTGGTTTGTAGTAAAAACAGAAATAGCCTAGGACCAAGGAGGAAGCTTGATGCTATAGCATAACATAAACATATACATAAACAGCTTGAGCTTGGTTCCACCAACCCTACACACACACACACACACACACACACACACACACACACACACACACACAAAGAGATAGGAAAGGGACAAAAAGGCAGTCTGTCATAAAGAAATATCCAAAGGTATTGCCATCAGACTTCAGAAGAAAAGAAATGTACTCAATACAGTCTCCTTTGGAAACCTTCCTTAAATACTCACGGGGTCAGGCATGAATCTTCTAAATTCTCGGGTTGTCCTAACATAACAGCCAGTGTTGACCAAACCGCAGCATTGACTACATTGTTCTTGTGTTAGTCCCCTGCTTCTCCCACCACATAGCAGGACTGTGAGTTCCTTAGGTATGTGCCTCTGTTTTATTCATCTCTCTGGCCTCAAAACACACTGCTAGAAAATCAAAAGTATTTCTTGTCTTGGGGGCTTCAACTGAACCATGACTCTGAAAAATGAATTCTAATGAGAAGTAAAATATTAGTCTCTTGAATTAGGGTCAGTGAATGATTCAGAATCCTGACTGCTTTTTCAGTCTTGCCTGGCAAGCCACACATACATAAAAGAAGTGGGTTCAGATTATTTGGGCCAGAAGTGGCTGTATGAAACCCTGTCCTTGTATCATTATTGCATGCTGTCTTCCAAGTCTCCCTGTCCATCAACCGAGTGAGCATTAACTCAAGTAAACATTTCTTTTAATAACTTGCTTGGAAATGACTGCATGAAACCATGAAATAGAATTGAAAGTTTCTTGTTTCACTGAAATTGGATCAACATTTACTGGCAAGCACTAAGTGCTGTGGTCACTGGCTGGCCAGAGCCTTTGCTCTATGAGCTGCCTGGTTACGTCTTAGTCGTACAGCCAGGAAGCAGAGGCGAAGTTGAATAGTGTGCCAGAATGAGAAAGCATATCTGCCTTGCAGAAGCAGTGTTTTCAGAGCCTTGTGCAACAGAACCTCTGGCATTCTTAAAGGGCCTGTCATAGTTAGGTACAGGTGTCAACTTGATGGTTGAGGGTTTGAGCTCTGGACACATATGTAGAGAATTGTTGGTTAAGCCCAGAGTGAACCTGCAAGAGATTGTCTAGTTAATGCGGAAGACCCAGCTCAGGATGGGTGGGACTAGTCCCCATGTAGGTGCATAAAATGGAGGGAACTGTTTGAGAAAGGGGCATCCTTATGTAGACTTGGCCAGATATGCTGGTCTGGCAAGTGAGAATTGTCCCTTTCTCAGCTGTTATGTGGAGATGGTGTGGCCAATACCTTAGGTACTGTTGTTGGTGTGAGCTCTTCTGCCAAGCTGAGCAAAAAAACTGTAAACAGGAATCTTAACAGAAAATAAACCCCTTTCTCCCTTAAAGCAGTTTTGTCATGATTTTATCAGCAACAGTGCAGGCGAACTGCAACAGAGCCCTCTGCCTCTCTGAAGACTTACTGACTACTTCTTCCTTCCAGCTCTACTGCACCATGAATGGACCTTTCCCCACATCTGTCTCAAAACTTTAAGTTCTTTTTTTTATAGGAAGGATAATACTCTTCATGTTTTGTAGTACGGTCCCTAAAATGCAATCATCTCAAGTCCAATAGTGAGTGTGTATGTGTGTGTGTGTGTGTGTGTGTGTGTGTGTGTGTGTGTGTGTTTAGATGCTTATTATATTTTTACACTCACTCTGGGGATTATATCTTCTAAGCAGACTTCTCAGTTTTTTCTAGGCCATACACAAGTGTTAGAAATCTTTGAATTAAGTGCTGTCACTCCACTGGCTTTGTAGACTAGCACACTAATTCCCTTTGAACCTCAATTTCCTGATCTCTTCACTGTAGTTGTCAAGACAAAATGAACTTCTGTCATTTTCTTCACACACTGGAGGGGCATACATAATCTTAGTCGCATTTAGAGCTTCTCTATGCCATAAGAACAAATTTTCCTGCCAAGTTTTTTTCTTTTTCTGTAAGAGTCTTACTTTTCCCTTATGATCAGCTAAAGCAGGATATAGCATGTATACAAGTTTTTTTTTTAAAGAGGCCTGATTATTGCTATTTTATGGTTTACAAGTTTACATGGTCTCTGTTTTATGTTGATTTTCTTTCATTACAATCTTTTTTCTCTATTGTGTATTTGTGTGTGTGATTGTATGTGATATATGCATGTGTGTGAGTATAGAGAACAAGGCTGACTTTGAAGGTCTTCTTCAATAACTTACCTTATTCATTGAGGCAGTGTCTCTCAGTTGAACCCACGTTTCATCAATCAGCTAGTCTGACTACTCAGCTTGCTCAAAAGCCACCCCTGTCTCTGTTTTCCCAGTGCTGAAATTACAGGTGGTCCACCTATCCTCATACTTTAGCTACTGAGCCAACTCCCTAAGCCCCTCATTATAATCCTTTTAAAATATGAGATTATTCTTAGTACTGAGGCTATACAAAAGCAGGTGTCCAGACAGATCAGACCCATAACTTCCAGTCTGCAAAGCTCTCCTGTCAACTGGTGGTTCTCTGATTGTGGGCCCCTGACCCATGGCATCTTTGGGGGAATTCATTAATAAAGTAGATCTTTCTAGGTCCCTCCTCTACTCTGCCTACTTCACTAGGAACTTTGAAGCTGCACCCAGCAATTTGTGCTACTGTAAGTCCTCCAGCTTAACTTGAAGAAGATTGTCAACCTTTGGTTGCATGTTAGAATCAGTTGAAGAGCTTTAAAGTTCTCAGTAACCAGGCTTTCTCTGCTGCTCCTCGCCAAATCTGAAACTCAAATTCGTTCAAATGGTTGTAGGTGATTTAGTAAGAAACTGCTTTTGAGAACTTCCAATAAAAATCTAGGAGAAAGTTCTCACATCTGCAAAAAAGCTTTACTGAAAATAATAATGCTGAGGGGAAGTAACAATTGAGAGTCTTGTTTCAATATTTCTTGAAAGAGTCTCTCTACAACTAATTAATCAGAAGCCAGTTACCTGATACTGATGTATAATTAATGCACAATGTCGGGAACACTGGGGACTTTTGAAAATATATTGAAAGTGGGGGGATGCAGCTCTCTGGGTAGAGTTTTTGCCTGGAGTGCAGGAAACACTGGGTTCAATACCCAGCACCACATAAAACCAGACTTGGAGGAGCGAGACTATATAATCCCAGCACTTGGCACCCGTGGACAAATGTATCAGAAGCCTAAGTTATTCTAGGCTACATGGTAAATTTGAGGTCAATCAAATACAAAAGACCCTATCTCAAAAGAAGAAAATAAAGTATAGTGAGTCCTACTAGCTACCTTCGGACAATTTGCACATGAAATGCAAGATTTTAGATTTCTAAGAAGTTCATAATTTCAGTTTTGTAAGGAAGAAACTCAAATT